>OX463757.1:31311742-32511742 GCA_949824845.1 Rhingia rostrata
CGCACCAATATCCTGAAGGCTGTGTATGGCTATATTCTAGTAGAACCAAATAGAACTTGCCCAGATATCGTAAGAATAACGGCGATAGTCACGGGGCACTAGCCTATTGTAGACCATGCGGCCAAACTAGGATTCTCACACAACCCTTAATGCCGCAGTTGCAGGAAAACTAATGAGAGAGAAACTCTCTCCGGCACTAGCTAGAGCCAGATTGAGTGTGTTAGACCAACCATTTTTCGACAACCTTAGCGAAATCTCGAGTAAAAGGATACAAGATCTTATATGTTTTCTAAAACTCACAGGCTGTATCTAGAAACCGCCCGTATCACATCCACAACAACAATCATAATAAAGATCACACGAGTCGTGGTAATAAAAAAACGCATAAGTGCTACATGGGTTTCATGCCAAACTGCCACTTATACCTACCTATCTACCCAGGAAAAGATATTTGCATTGTTTTCAAATAACGGTATAATTAGTAACTTTTTAACGACAAACAGTCCAAGTTACAGAGCAGAAGGCTTATTTCTAAAATAAAATCAAAGAGCCACTCACCTCTTTCGTTGATGTTAGAACTACCAAAAATCCCTGCTTCCGCAATCAGGTTGCTTCGGTTGCAATAGGGTATTGATACCACAAGGTCGTCCGCCAAATGTTCCTACCCAGCAACTATAGCTGACTTTTGTTTTTCAATACTAGCTTCGACAGTATCCTGATCGCTGTAATTAGAGAGTTAAGAGTTATTTATTGAGTTCTGAGCAAGAATGCAAGATCTAGGCTTACCTTAGTTTATTTCGTGCATCAGTATATTGTGTGGAGTTCTCCTCGTTTACAATTATGCAAAAGTTTCTGGAATCCCCCTTAGCCCCCCTTGCCTTTTCACCAGTTATGGGTGGAAAGAAGAGCATTACTGAACCTGATCATGTCCAGAATGTCCTTTGGGTCTAATAAGTTAGTTTGCCCGCGATTCTCGCACGACTAAAATGGATCCATATGGTATTACAATGACCCTATCAGGTCCAGAAACCTTACCAGACATGAGAAGTACTTTTAATATTCGGTCTAGATTGCCCGTTTTAAGAACTTTTAGGATATTTCTTCCAAGTAATAAACCATCCTTGAAGTAAACCAAGCGATTTCTGATGAAAGTCTGAAAGGTAACCATGTGAATTTATAGGTGTCTTTCTATAAATCGTGTTCATCAGGGATATGTCATTTCAACAAAAAAAATTCCACAATTTTTTTCTCTAATCTCTCATTTTTATCATGTCACAACGTAGGGACTAACGTAAATCACCCATTCTCCAACCAAGTCATGCGACTACTTAAAATGTTCTATCTGAATCACCTGAATTACACCTGAACAAAAGTCAGGGAGGATCTTAATCTTTAAGATTGCAACTCTCCAACCCAATGCAAACCATTATGAGTATCCCCACAGAGCAGACTCTTGATATAAGGAGCTCTCATCCATCTAAATCGATATAATCTGCGTGTCGCAACAGCCATAGGGCTCAGTAACAGGCAGCACCAAAGGTCTCTAGGTTTGAAACCCTTTTTCTAAAGCTACATTTATATAGAAAAAAGCATACAAACCCTTGAATATTGCAACGCTTTAAGCATGGCACCAAAATGTACTCTGATTTTTTACACTCGGTAGACAGGCTCAGTAGCGCGATGGTTAACGCGATGAATGGCCGCGCAGAAGGTCTGGGTTCAATACCCAGCCGTAGGTAGGTACACCTAAAAAAAAATTTCGCTAGCCATCCTCTAGTGAAAATCTGACAAATCACCCGAGGAGTACCAATTAGTCGTTTGGATTCGGCACATGGCAGGAGATCCCGATGTCGTGCAAAAAGTACACAAACACACATAAATGGTTGTGACAAAAAGCTAGACCCTGGGTTCTTGCAAGCCTGTTGCGCCAACAATTCATATTTGGCAACATCCCAGGTCCATCATCTTCTATTTTGGTTTCACAGGACGTGTGCTTCATTAGCCACTATAATATCTGCGAATTGATTCAAACATTTCGTCATTTTACTAGCCTCCTACCACGAGAAGGTGTGCAACAGAAGGGCATATACTGTGACGGTAGCCTCTATAACTATTTTGTTCAACTGCGGAAACAATTTTTTTACGTTCATTCTAGATACTAGATACTCTAGGATATAAAAAGTTACAGAAGGGCGAAGGTTATGGGCCAACCTCCTGAACTAGTACAAGCATACAAAACAAAATTTTTAGTAACACAATTTTGAGATTTATTTCGCAAACATTCGATTTTAATGATGCAGACCATAGGCGTGAACGGCGTGAACAGCTGGAGCAACATGAAGAGCTGGTGCGGCATGGACAGAGTGTACCACTGGAGCAGCATGTACAACTGGAGCGGCGTGCACGGAGTGTAGCACTGGAGCAGCAGCATGTACAATTGGAGCAGCGTGGACAGTGTGAACAAGTGGGGCAGCATGAACCACAGGTGCGGCATGGACAACTGGAGCAGCCACATAAGACTTGACAACTGGGGCGACAACTGGAGAAACTACTGCGCTGTTGTGGACACGTGTGAAGTGCTGAGATGACACAGCTGAGGGTATAGAGTGCACTACAGATCCAACTTGAGCAGGTTCAACCACGCTGTGTGTGGCCAAAAGTCCTGGTTTGGCTGCAGCGACTGCAACCATAGCGAGGAAAGCAACCTAAAAATTAAAAAAAAATCTCTTTACACTTAGGACCTTTCAGCTATGACAAAGGTGTATCCTTACGTATTTGAACATTTTTAGTTGTTTTGATTTTGGGGTTTTGCGTTTGAAGACAAAGATTGATTGAGTTAAACTGATGCCTTATTCAACTAACGCCAACTCTATTTATACCTCCGACATGGTCTAATACAGTGCATATCAACATAATCTGTCAATGACATTCTAAACATAACTTCCGATACACCCACTTCGTATTGAATTACCAAAAATAGATATTCACAGCAGATTTATGTTTCTGACACATGAACATCGAAGTTCACTCCTTAATATGCACGTACACGACTTGCTCAACGATCACACCTCTAACAACAAAAGCCTAATCCGTCCTTCATCTCAAACGAGCTCAAGTTGTGTCGAACATAGATTTCATGGTCAGCCGAAATATGTACCATAATAGCCCTCCACTAAGGCCACTGATTGTGGTCGGTCAAACGAGAATACACATGCGGATCGGAGATATTATCACCTCCAATGTGTTGCCCATAAAGAATGAAAACCAAAACAAAACCAAAATTAAAACCCAGCTGAAGTATAAAAGCATCTGACACTGACGGAATCAGCATCAGTCAGCTGTTAAACCGCTCACAAGCAACAACAACCCACAACAAGTATCAAAATGTTCAAATTCGTAAGTATCCATCTGTCGGCATCGCCATCATTCATCATCGAACTGTCAACGTGACTTTTCATTTACACACAATTATCTTTCGACATTTAGGTAGCAATCCTTGCCCTCGCAGCTGTGGCCGTTGCCAAACCAGGCCATCTCAGCACTCACTCAATCGTCGAACCAGTCGTTGTTGGAGCGACCATTCACTCTGCACCAAGCGCTGTTTCACACCAAAGCCACACTCAATACCACAGCAAGACAGTTGTTACACCAGTTGTTGCTCCAGTTGTCAAGTCCTATGTCGCCGCTCCAGTAGTCCATTCAGCTCCAGTTGTGCACTCTGCTCCAATTTTGCACTCTGTTCATGCCGCTCCAGTCGTGTCAGAGGTTCATCAAGCCCTGCCAGTGCTTAAGACTGTTCATTCCCCAATTGTGCACACCGCTCAGGTATACCATGCCGCTCCTGTGGTTCATTCAGTTCATGCTGCTCCAATCGCTTACGGACTCCATCATTAAGAGAGTTTGGATAGATTTCGAAATAAAAATAAACGGGAACCGAATTATTAAGCAACGCATACATGGAGTTTATATTTTTGAACTTACAGGGAGATTAGATGATTTGGAAAACGCCCTTACACAAGACCTGGAGGGATATGGTCCGTTTTGGAGGGTGAAAGAATCACATAAACCTTCAGGTTATTTAAAGCATGCACTGCAGTTGTCTTTACAGAAGAAGGTGTGTATTTCTAGTGTCAGTGGAGTCAGGTAACTCGGGTCTTTCATAAAAGTTTTGAAATAGTACCTTACTGGCATAAGTAGTTCAATAATAATTAAAAATTTGTTTGCTTGGAAGTGCACCTTCCTCAAAGTCCGGATAATGCCAAGCAGAGATATGTTTCACTTTTTCCTCTTCTTGTTCATCGACGGGGTTATAACCTACAAATGTTCTTAACTGTTCTTCACTGATCTGCCTGTTTGGTCGTTATACAAAGGGCGGCAGCTTAACCTCCTTTTATGAAATGTGCTAGGTAGGGCTTGTCGAGTTGGCACCTTTCTAAAGTTTTGTGGACAGGGAATCCAGATCCCTTGACGACTTTTCGGAGTAGACAGACGGCTCCATCGGTTTGGTCCCATACAAGTTTTTGGGGGATTATTAGGGAACCCACGTTAATGTCAACCGGGTAAGGAATCTTAGGTTATGTTTAATGGGCTCTTGACGCTAGAGTGAGCCGACAAACTCGCATGGGCCTATGCGGGCTCACAGCGATACCCTTTGTTAAGAAGTTTCGTATCTGAAGACAATGTTGTGCTATATTAGAGATTGATACTTATATGGTTTGAGCTGTTCCATCTGCTTCAAAAAGGTATTTTTCCATTCTGATATACAGAAGAATCGCACGAACAGCTATAGGGGTTGTTGTTAGCTCCGCCAGGTCAATGTAGTAGAAGCTGCCAAGGAGTTTGTTACGGCTGTTGCTGATCTCGGTGCATACAGTAGATGAAGAACATCCATCTCGACTTCAGGATCTACGCACTTCCTGCATAGTTGGTGTATGTCAGTAAGTCTTACCCAACAGATTGTGCAATGATATCACTGGAGGCTTTATTTCAAGCTATGAGATTGTTTGGTTTGTTACCACTTAATTCCGGCCACAAGCCTTTGGTGTTCTTAGAGGTGAATGTCTCTAACCATCTGGTTATTGCTAGATCGATTGCATCGGACACAGAACCCACTCCCATTTCCATTTTTGACCCATCATCGGTTTTAATTTCTAACTCAATGCTAGATGGCACATTTTGGGTGTCCGAACATTCCGAGGAGCTAATATCGAATCGGACCACTACCTTATTGCAGCCAATGTAAGAATGCGGAAATCCACCACTCCACAACAATCCAGAAATACTGTGAAAAATTGTCGAAAGACTGCAATCGCAAGAGACCTCGATTAACACCATATCACCAGCATCGAATGTCGAAGAACAATGGCACCGATGAAAACAAACAACTAGATCAGCCGCAGCTGATGTGTTAGGTTTTTTCGCGCCCACCAGCAAGAGACCCTTGGTTTGATGAGGGATGCCGACAGATGCTCGCAGCCAAGAACGAGGCCTACAAGGCTAAGCTGCAGTTAAAGACGAGAGCTGCCGTTGAGCTCTATAGACAAAGAAGAAGCGAAGAACACCAGCTTTTCAGAAAGAAGAAAAAAGAGCAAGAAAAGAGCGCGATCGAGGATATAGAGAGGTGCCACTCCAGGAACGATATTCGCAAGTCTTACGAAAGTGTAAAAGGTCAGAGCCAAAGATACAAGGCTCGAACAGAATTCCATCGAGGTGATCGAGGAAATATCGTAGTTGCGACACAATTTATGCTGAGGATATGGAAAAACCACTTCTCTAGACGGTTAAACGGCGATGACGAACAACATTCCGCTGTCAGGCAGCACGAACGAAAAACCCGCTTGATGACTTGGTAAATAACATCTACAACTCATTCTATGCCTTTTGAATGGAACCTCAGCATCGTGTGGCCGAACCAAAAAATAGAAGACCCTCTGAGCTGCGCCAACTACAGAGTCATAAGTCTCCTCAATATCGCCTACTCCCTGTCCATCTGCCGTAATATGCGAACGCCCCGAAACAGTTTGCCAACAACCTGTTCGGCTCTTATCACTGTGGTTTTAAGACAGGTAAGTCCACAACCGAACAAATTTTCACACTTCTGCTGATCCTGGAAAAAACCCAAGAAGTCCAAATCTATACCCACACCAATTCATCGATTTTAACGCCGCATACGACAGTATACAGAGCCATGTCAAGTTTTGGTATACCGCCCAAACTCGTATGTTTGTGTAGGATGAAGATGTAGAACTTTCGCTGCTCCATCAGGGTCGAAACGACCTTACGGAAACATTCGATGCCAAAAAAAGGAATTCGGCAAGGCGATGTGCTGTCATGTAACTTCTTCAATTCTTGATTCTTGACTTGGATTGTGCCAAACTTCCAAGCCAACACAAGAGGAACAATTTTTCAAAAATCGGTGCAACTACAAACATACGCCGACGATATTGACATCATTGGTAGGACTCAACGTGATGTCTTAGCCACGTTTGCTAGTATAAGCGGCAAAAATGGGTTTAGCAATAAATAAGGGCAAGGCTAAGTACTTATATGCTATCAACATGAAAGGACACACAACATCGACGAAATGGACAGAACGTCACCCTTGACAGATATAACTTTGAGGTAGTACGTGACTTTGCCTATCTCAGCTCCGCTATTAACTCTGACAACAGCATCTCGTCAGAAATTAAACGAAGAATTACCCTTGCCAACCGCTGTTTTTTCGGCCTTAGAAGGCAATTCAGTATTAAAGCCCTCACTTGAACTACTAAGGAGATCCTGTATAAGATCCTGATCACCCCAGTTCTGCTCTACGGCGCTGAAGCATAGACCGTCTCAAAAGCGGATGAGGAAATCCTTGGTCGATTCGAGAGGGAAATTCTTGAAAAATCTTCGGTCCCGTTTGCGTTCAACCATGGATTATACGTGTATGTTCACCTTGAGTGAACAGTTGCACAAGCTGCGGTCTGTTTGCCGTAAACATCTAGGGGCAATAGATGTAGGATAGCATCTAATGCTGCGAGCATCTAATAGAGCTCCGCTAATGCATATGCAAGTTGATCTTTGAAAATTCTGTTCCCGCAACTGCGGCATTGAGGGTTGTATGGGGTCCCTAGGGTGGCCGCGTGGCTATAGCTGTAATTCTTGCAATATCCGGGCGGGTTCTTGAAAGATCATTTGCTCTGTTTTTGTCGTAGGAAGGCCATATCGTCCTCGATATGACGCAATTTATTAACCTTCTCCATTTGGAGTCGACCTTTTTCAGGAAGTATGAGTGTATTTGACTGTTAACCGCACCTAGCGAGATAAGGACTCTTGCCGCAAGGGAGTAGTGAAGTGCTGAACCTTGCCTGGCCAGCTCGTCTGCATGCTCGTTTCTTTCAATGGCAATGTACCATAGAGATGTGGAACATAGAGATTTGTAACCCTGAAGCATTCGCCAAGGTGGGCAAGTTCGTTCCGGAATTCCTGTAACAGTTTGGAGGATTTGGTAGCCGAGTTAAGCCATGAAAGGCTGAGCCTTGCCTGGCCAGCTCATCTGCACGTTCGATTCCTTCAATGTCAATGTGCCCTGGAACCCATAGAAGTGTAACCCTGAAACATTCGATAAGGTGGGCAAGTTCGTTCCGGCATTACTGTAACAGTATGGAGGATTTGGTTGACGAGCTAATGGCCTTTATGGTCGCTTGGCTATCTATAAGAATAGCAATATTTCGGTTTTCCTTAGTGTCATGCCCCAGTAGCGTACAAGCTTTTCGGAAAGCTAATGTTTCCGCCTGTAATACGTTGGCAAGATCCGGTAGCCGATATGAAACTGATATTTTCGGTGATTCCGAGTAGAGCCCACACCACAGTTCATCTTAGATCCGTCGGTGTAGAAATCCGTGTCGATATCTCTTACTACTTCGTTTCTCTTCCACTCAGCTCTGTTAGGAAATCCTGCATTGAAGCCTTTCTTGAAGCATGGTATAGGTGTTATGTAGCCTCTTGGAAACATGGCCATGCTGTGTAGTAACGATTCCAGGATATTACTGTGGCCATACAGCCTTGCTTTCCAGCATCCTGACTCATTGAGTCTTATAGAACTGCATAAAGCGGTATTTTTAATGTGTAGGTCGAGAGACAAGAGATGCAATAGTACAGTAAGGGCATCCGTTGGTGCCGACCTCAGCGCGCCCCAGGTTCATATAGTGGCTGTTCTTTGCAGCGTTTTTGGTTTTTGGGGGTTTTAGCCTTTACTCCATGCGGCCCACCATACTAGTGAATCGTATGTAAGAAATGGACGTACCACTGCTGTGTACATCCATAAGGTCACCTTTGATTGAAGTGGCCACTTCCTTCCAAAGGCTTTGCTACAAGCATAGAAGGCAACACACGCCTTCCTTAGTCTTTGTTCGATGTTGTGTTTCCAGTTAAGTTTTGGGTCAAACATGATACCCAAATACCAAGCGCCGAAATATAGTGTGAATGCTTAGCCATTAAGACGCGGGAGGGGGAAGTCGGGTAATTTGGGTTTTCTGGTGAATAGCACCAATTCCGTTTTGCTCAAGTTTACGCCGAGGCCAAAACTTGCAGCCCATGTGCTAACCTTGTCTAGAGCAGCCGCTATGATTTTACTTATCATAGAGGCGAATTTTTCTGACACTTGTATCACCATGTCATCCGCATACGCGACAACTTTGATCCTCGTCTAGTTCGAATAGAATTTTGTTCTTAACCATAAGCCAGAGTACCTTGATTAAGGATGACGCCACCCTGTTTCGTTCCTCTATGGGCAAATTTGGTTAGGTGGCCATTTCTCAGTGTTACCTTGGTAATTCTTGTTCCGAGCATAGAGACTATCCATTGGCTAATAGATTCCTCTATACCTACCTCGATCAGAGATTCAAGAATAGCTTGGGCAGTTGATATTGAAGTTCAACCTTATGGCATCATTCATTCCGTCCTCTCATGCCACTGAGTTGAAATATTCTTCTACTGCCAATTGGGTTGATAGATAGTTTTGATCGAATTGCGCATTTTGCTGCCGAATAATCGGTTTGTGCCAAGTTAAAGATTATCTCTATATGGGAACTAGTTGCCATGGCTCCTTTCCACAATAAACATGACAATTCTTGTGATGTCATATGTTGTGACTTTTCGTGGTCTTCCGCAATTACAAGCATCGATGTATGAGTACTAGTCTGTGTATAACTTCCTTCTGACATTTTATGTTGGGTCTAACCGGTACGTTCCAATTCAGTTGCCTGTAAACTTTTTTTTAGTATTGTAGGATTGACTCCAAGTTTGGTAGGCTAAGTCCCTGCAAACGGGAGTCGGTTTATTATGTGTGATGAGAGAAGAAATCTTCGAAATGGTGAGGTTTACCTCAAGTTCCAGGGCAGCTTCGAGTAATTAAGATAAAGTCAATGTTCCCCCCGTAGACGAACACTTAGAGATGCAGAATTATACCTCATCTCTCCTAATCGCTGCCCACCACGATATGGAAAGCGGAACCATGAGGCTTGATTAAATAATAAAAATGATTTCCCGTGATCCAAATAACTGTGAACACATCGATTTTGCTGGCGTAAGTTTGATTGTAAAATCCAATCAGGATCTTGTATTATTTCATGTTGAAATATATGTCTTCAATCATCAAGGTGCCAGTTGAGAAATGAAGGACGGGTGATTACCCTAGTTAAAGGTTAATTGGAGTTTGTTTGCAAATGTAGATCTTACGTAATCGTTGCAGATTTGCTACAAGCTGATGTTACAATCCGTTCAAAATGACACTCGTGATTGCATGTTGTATTTATTTGCTAATAAAAGTTGACCACTTGAGCTATGTACCTACTTGTATTTAATAAAAAAGCTTAAACCAAGCGTGTATCTGTAATTAAGTTTAGCGTAATTGACATTTTTTATGTTAACCATTTAGGTATCTTTTAACAAGTTATGTACTGCTAATTATGTCGCTTAAACAACTGGATTTTGCATAAATGTTTGCATGGTATCTGTGGTGGAAGTTTTACTTAAGAAGGTGAGCCGAGTCTTGAATCAGCTAGTCAACTTTGGACTAGGTAAGCATATTGACATTGCATGAAAGTTCCATTGAGGGTCGTTGCTTGGGACTAAGCAACCTACCGCCTATTCAGTCTAAAGGTTTCATCCATGATCGCTTGATTTATAAAGCGAAGATTTGGTAGTCCTAGTCATCTCGAACACTTCTCAGGACTTCGCGGATCCTCTTGGCTTCGGCACTTTTGTTCATTTTCTTAAATTGACGGACCCAATGATTTTTTTCGGGAATAAACATCTCGGTCTATGTATTAGTTAACCTATGTCCGGTCTAGGTTATATCTTCTTATCGACTTGCTTTTTCACTAACTTACTTTTTTAGATGACACATTATTACAAAAATGCATTTGTGGGATATCCTGTTATGGATAGCGTCCATTCTACAGACAATTTTTTTTTTTAAATCCATTTTTTCAACTCAGTCAAAAAGAATTTTTGAAATTTTCCGAAACCACAATATTTCCTCATACTAGGTATACCCGGAAGTAGACTTAAACGACGAAGCCAAACAATCTCCCGCTTTAAAAGAAATGTTGGGTCGCCTGAAATAACGCCTGATTTCTATGTTCGGTCTTATTTATCTTTGCTATTACTAAAAGGTGTTTTTTTTTTTTGGGCATGTGGTCTAGAGGTACAATTTTCAACCACTTTTTCGAGCTTTTGGGGCCGTATTTCGGCAATAACGCCACGAATGTTGGCTTCCAAGTCCCCTAACGGTTCTGGTTTGTTGGCGTAGACGAGCGACTTAACATATCCACAAAGAAAATAATCCAATAATGTCAAATCACACGATCCTGGTTGCCAATACAGATACATTCCGCGAAACTATACGCTCATCGAATGTTTCCTTCAATAAATTGATTGTGACGTGCGCTGTGTGGCATGTAGCGCCGTCTTGTTGGAACCACATCTCAGCCACATTCATACCATCCGATTCGGGAACAAAGTAGTCGGTTATCATGGCTCTATACTGGTCTCCATTAACGGTACCTGACTCTCCAGCATCATTTCGGAAGAAGTATGGCCAAATGACTCCACGAGTCCATAGAGCACACCAAACAGTCAGGTTTTGTGGATGTAATGGCTTCTCAAGGGTCTCATGTGGATTCTCTTCACTCCAAATGCTGCAATTTTGCTTGTTGACATAGCCATTCAACCAAAAATAAGCCTCATCACTGAACAACTGTCAAATTGACATTCTGTAGAAACAGTGCTGCCAGTAAATTCGAAAGATAGCTACAAAAAAAAACACAATTTGATTAGTCTTACCATCATTCACTATTAAATCTATTCTTAGCGCTTCTTTCCTTGAGTCCGACCAGTGATGTCAATATGGTCAACGTTGCTAGTAGAGTTGCACCGATTTATAAAGGTTGTGCCTCTGGTGTTGGCTCTGGAGTTTTTCGCATTCCTCTCAAGCATGGCCTTAAAGAAGTCACATGACAGGGCTTCGACTTGCCTAAATCATGTTTTGGTATCGAATGTTTCGATGAGGTCGTTGCCGACTCGGATGGAGCAGCGAGTTCTTTTCATAATCATACTGCACAGACTGACGAGTTCGGGCGGTAAACCCAAACTAGACATGGCTCTGTAAAGTTAGTCTCTATAAATGCTTTTGTATGCGGCTTTTAAATCGACGAAAAGGTATGAGGTGGGTATCGATTTAGACTTCTTTGGTTATTTCCAGAATCTGCCAAAGTTATAACATTTGATCAGTTGTGTACTTTCCTGCCCTAAAGCACACTGACAACGGCAAGGGACGACCAGGATGTTAATAAAAGGAGATTAAGACGAGTTAAACCCCTTGACCTATGTAGCTAAAGATATATATATAAAAAAGAAATACTGAAACTTAAGTACAATTTCAATTTACCTCGCGATAAAACCTCTGCAATGTCTTTCGATGATTTTTCCTTCCAGCGAACCTCCACAAAAAAAAAAAAAAAATGTTAATAAAAGGTATCACGCGTTCACATAAATTGACAGATAGGATCTTGTAGGTGATGTTGGGGAGAATTATGCCTCTGTTGTGAGTGAATCACAGAAGGCCTCCTTTTTAGCGGCTCCTAATAGAGAAAGTGTTGGTTTCCTGAAAAAATCGACATTTTAATCAATCCTCACAATTTGATGATAGGAATGCCCGACCAAGTGTGTGCTGTAATCCTTTCCGTATATCGGTCTGTCGGTTTATCTGTCTGTCGTTCTGTGGCCTATCGGTCTGTGATCGCTAGAAGAGCAAGAAGCTAGTACCCACAACCCAATCTGTCAAACGAACCTGAGGTTTCATTCTTCAGTCCGATGAAAATCAGCATCGAGATCAATCTCATTTTGGCCAATATACCAAAATCACGACGCATTGCATGGTCTCGCGGCTTTAATTCTTGCACAAGCTAGATCTTGTAAGGTCGTAAGCCAAGATCTTTGCGCAAAATCTTCCAAAAAGTTGATGGACAAAGCTCCAATTGCTGTGCACGGTGGCGAATCGATTACTTCGGGTCCTCTTCAACACTTTGCTCTACAGCGGCAATTGTTTCTTCGGTGCGCATTATTCGACGTCTCTGCGGATGCGTATTATCACATTGAGTAAACGTAGTGCGAAAACGATCAAATGGGCCGAGCTTGCGGTAAACTTCGCGAACTTAACCATTATTTTCGAAATAAATTTGCACGTTTTGCAAGCGTTGTTTATTTGTACACCTGTTTATGATAAAATGGCAAACCAAACTGAACATAAATGACATAAGAGTTGCCTTTTTTGACCACAAAATGTCAGTTTTATCTTTATTCGAAAAACAAACACCCGTTATTACTTTTCATGCATCCATTTTCGCAACCATCTCAAATCCAATAAGTATCCTGAACATTGCATACAACAATTCTAACACTCTAATCTGCCTATATCAGTGCGGTTTTAGCCTTGGAAAGTCCACAATTTCACAGGATTATGACCCCACCGACACATTGGATACTAAATATGGATTTAGACAAGGTGTTACTTGGTCCTCTGACAATATTCCATAAATCGGTGCAGCTACTAGCATATGACATCACGCTGACCATATGATAGGAGTCAGCCACGTTTGCTAGTAGGAATAGAGAATGAAAAGACAAAAATGGGTTTTTCCAGGATAAAACCTAGCATAAAACGTCTATAGTTGTTCAGAGGGTCTCCTTTTTTTGTGGATCAGGAAAACGATGATGAGGTTCCATTCTTCAGGCATACTTTCATCGTCCGATCAGATTCTACTGCTTATGAGTTGATGAGTCTAACTTATTAAATCATCTCTGCCGGCTTTGTAAAGCTCGGCAGGAAGGCATTCGTTTTCGACAGCCTCTGGTGGTTGGTTGTATCAAAGATAATAAAGTCATACAGATGACGCACTGCATGGAAGAAAAATTGTTCTATGACGCGTCGTGCTAGCACAGCCCGCCTTGTTTTGATCTCGTTTTTCATGTGTGCACACTGCCTCCAACCGCCCGTACAATGAAGCTGGTGAACAAAAGTTTCTGTTTTTTTTTTTCTCAATGCGTCATCAGTATGACTTTATAATCTTTGCTATGATTAAACTACGATATTCCCTTATTCAACCCGCCCAGCTTGGGCTTGGGTCCTTCTGTGAGCGTCCTCAGGTCGTGGATAGAGGGAGCCACAGTAAACCTAAGTGTCGCTCAGTCATTATCAAGCGATCTTCGGCGAATGAGGCCATAGCAATTTACGGTAAAAGCCGATTGTGAACCATGTGGCTACTAAAACTTGTCGTAAGACAAGGCGATGTAGTCAGGCTCTTTTGTTTACTGAAAACGTTTTATAAAACTGTGTGTTCAATAAGAAATTGAGTCAAATGGAGCATGAAGTTGGAAAGTTCCTTGTTGTTGCTGCTGATTACTCACTTGGTTAGTAGTGAATTAGTAACTTATGGGATTCCGGACCCTATGTGACCCCTAAGGAAGATCGTGCGGCGTCGCACCAAAGACTATCAACTTGGTACCAAGGAAATCAGGATCCACTAAGAGTTGTCTTAGCCTAATTGAGATGTAGGCTCTCTTGTAATGTGGGAGTATCGTGGGGGCTAAATAAAAAAATAAAAATTTTTGGCGCAACAAGCTTGTTAGTACCCAAGGCCGAGCTTCATCACAACCATTCATATGTGCATGTGTACTTCTTTGCACGATCGAGGGACCTCCTGTTTTATGCCTACTCCGAACGGCGGATTTGAGATAAGCATTTCTTGACAATTGATACTACTTGGATGATTTTTCAGATCATCACGAGAGGAGGGGCAGTGAAAAACCATGTAGATGTTGCTTCTAGAGGTACAATTTTCAACCACTTTTTCGAGCTTTTGGGGCCGTATTTCGGCAATAACGCCACGAATGTTGGCTTCCAAGTCCCCTAACGGTTCTGGTTTGTTGGCGTAGACGAGCGACTTAACATATCCACAAAGAAAATAATCCAATAATGTCAAATCACACGATCCTGGTTGCCAATACAGATACATTCCGCGAAACTATACGCTCATCGAATGTTTCCTTCAATAAATTGATTGTGACGTGCGCTGTGTGGCATGTAGCGCCGTCTTGTTGGAACCACATCTCAGCCACATTCATACCATCCGATTCGGGAACAAAGTAGTCGGTTATCATGGCTCTATACTGGTCTCCATTAACGGTACCTGACTCTCCAGCATCATTTCGGAAGAAGTATGGCCAAATGACTCCACGAGTCCATAGAGCACACCAAACAGTCAGGTTTTGTGGATGTAATGGCTTCTCAAGGGTCTCATGTGGATTCTCTTCACTCCAAATGCTGCAATTTTGCTTGTTGACATAGCCATTCAACCAAAAATAAGCCTCATCACTGAACAACTGTCAAATTGACATTCTGTAGAAACAGTGCTGCCAGTAAATTCGAAAGATAGCTACAAAAAAAAACACAATTTGATTAGTCTTACCATCATTCACTATTAAATCTATTCTTAGCGCTTCTTTCCTTGAGTCCGACCAGTGATGTCAATATGGTCAACGTTGCTAGTAGAGTTGCACCGATTTATAAAGGTTGTGCCTCTGGTGTTGGCTCTGGAGTTTTTCGCATTCCTCTCAAGCATGGCCTTAAAGAAGTCACATGACAGTGCTTCGACTTGCCTAAATCATGTTTTGGTATCGAATGTTTCGATGAGGTCGTTGCCGACTCGGATGGAGCAGCGAGTTCTTTTCATAATCATACTGCACAGACTGACGACTTCGGGCGGTAAACCCAAACTAGACATGGCTCTGTAAAGTTAGTCTCTATAAATGCTTTTGTATGCGGCTTTTAAATCGACGAAAAGGTATGAGGTGGGTATCGATTTAGACTTCTTTGGTTATTTCCAGAATCTGCCAAAGTTATAACATTTGATCAGTTGTGTACTTTCCTGCCCTAAAGCACACTGACAACGGCAAGGGACGATCAGGATGTTAATAAAAGGAGATTAAGACGGGTTAAACCCCTTGACCTATGTAGCTAAAGATATATATATAAAAAAGAAATACTGAAACTTAAGTACAATTTCAATTTACCTCGCGATAAAACCTCTGCAATGTCTTTCGATGATTTTTCCTTCCAGCGAACCTCCACAAAAAAAAAAAAAAAAGTTAATAAAAGGTATCACGCGTTCACATAAATTGACAGATAGGATCTTGTAGGTGATGTTGGGGAGAATTATGCCTCTGTTGTGAGTGAATCACAGAAGGCCTCCTTTTTAGCGGCTCCTAATAGAGAAAGTGTTGGTTTCCTGAAAAAATCGACATTTTAATCAATCCTCACAATTTGATGATAGGAATGCCCGACCAAGTGTGTGCTGTAATCCGTTCCGTATATCGGTCTGTCGGTCTATCTGTCTGTCGTTCTGTGGTCTATCGGTCTGTGATCGCTAGAAGAGCAAGAAGCTAGTACCCACAACCCAATCTGTCAAACGAACCTGAGGTTTCATTCTTCAGTCCGATGAAAATCAGCGTCGAGATCAATCTCATTTTGGCCAATATACCAAAATCACGACGCATTGCATGGTCTCGCGGCTTTAATTCTTGCACAAGCTTGATCTTGTAAGGTCGTAAGCCAAGATCTTTGCGCAAAATCTTCCAAAAAGTTGATGGACAAAGCTCCAATTGCTGTGCACGGTGGCGAATCGATTACTTCGGGTCCTCTTCAACACTTTGCTCTACAGCGGCAATTGTTTCTTCGGTGCGCATTATTCGACGTCTCTGCGGATGCGTATTATCACATTGAGTAAACGTAGTGCGAAAACGATCAAATGGGCCGAGCTTGCGGTAAACTTCGCGAACTAAACCATTATTTTCGAAACAAATTTGCACGTTTTGCAAGCGTTGTTTATTTTTACACCTGTTTATGATAAAATGGCAAACCAAACTGAGCATAAATGACATAAGAGTTGCCTGTTTTGACCACAAAATGTCAGTTTTATCTTTATTCGAAAAACCAACCTCTAAGAAAACACCCGTTATTACTTTTCATGCATCCATTTTCGCAACCATCTCAAATCCAATAAGTATCCTGAACATTGTACCTATATACAACCATTCTAACACTCTAATCTGCCTATATCAGTGCGGTTTTACCCTTGGAAAGTCCACAATTTCACAGGATTATGACCCCACCGACACATTGGATACTAAATATGGATTTAGACAAGGTGATACTTTGTCCTCTGACAATATTCCATAAATCGGTTCAGCTACTAGCATATGACATCACGCTGACCATATGATAGGAGTCAGCCACGTTTGCTAGTAGGAGTAGAGAATGAAACGACAAAAATGGGTTTTTCCAGGAACTGCCGATGTGTGAGGATTTTATCAGTTGTAAGCTTTCCTAGCAAAAAACCTCTATAGTTGTTCAGAGGGTCTCCTTTTTTTGTGGATCAGGAAAACGATGATGAGGTTCCATTCTTCAGGCATACTTTCATCGTCCGATCAGATTTTATTGCTTATGAGTTGATGAGTCTAACTTACTAAATCATCTCTGCCGGCTTTGTATAGCTCGGCAGGAAGGCATTCGTTTTCGACAGCCTCTGGTGGTTGGTTGTATCAAAGATAATAAAGTCATACAGATGACGCACTGCATAGAAGAAAAATTGTTCTATGGCGCGTCGTGCTAGCACAGCCCGCCATTTGTTTTGATCTCGTTTTTCATGTGTGCACACTGCCTCCAAACGCCCGTACAATGAAGCTGGTGAACAAAAGTTTCTGTTTTTTTTTTTTTTCTCAATGCGTCATCAGTATGACTTTATAATCTTTGCTATGATTAAACTACGATAATCCCTTATTCAACCCGCCCAGCTTGGGCTTCGGTCCTTCTGTGAGCGTCCTCAGGTCGTGGATAGAGGGAGCCACAGTAAAGCTAAGTGTAGTTCAGTCGTTATCAAGCGATCTGCGGCGAATGAGGCCATAGCAATTTACGGTAAAAGCCGATTGTGAACCATGTGGCTACTAAAACTTGTCGTCAGGCTCTTTTTTTTAATGAAAAAGTTTTATAAAACTGTGTGTTCAATAAGCATGAAGTTGGAAAGTTCCTTGTTGTTGCTGCTTATTATTCACTTGGGTAGTAGTGACTTAGTAACTTATGGGATTCCGGACCTTATGTGACCCCTAAGGAAGATCGTGCGGCGTCGCACCAAAGACTATAAACTTGGTACCAAGGAAATCAGGATCCACTTAGAGTTGTCTTAGCCTGATTGAGATGTAGGCTCCCTTGTAATGTGGGAGTATCGTGGGGGCTAAATAAAAAAATACAAATTTTTGGCGCAACAAGCTCGTTAGTACCCAAGGCCGAGCTTCATCACAACCATTCATATGTGCATGTGTACTTCTTTGCACGATGTAGGACCTCCTGTTTTATGCCTACTCCGAACGGCGGATTTGAGATAAGCATTTCTTGACAATTGATACTACTTGGATGATTTTTCAGATCATCACGAGAGGAGGGGCATGAAAAACCATGTAGATGTTGCTTCGGCTAGGAATCGAACCCAGATTTCTGCGCGGCAGCTCATCGCAATAACCATCGCGGCACTGACCTCTTCATTGTGGTGGCTGGCTGATGGGTATCTCAAAGGCTTGGGAAAATGCGTGAACTTTAGAATATCTACACCTGTAGATAGACATCGGTCCTTAGCAAAGATGAAGTTCGTGCCTAATATAACACGATTTACAATTTAACCATGAGAAGCTCTGATGGTGACGGCAGATGGTTGTGTACTAATATAGTGTGTCCTATGTTGGGGTGTTAACCAACACTTTTCTACGGTTTTGATATGTGGGTAGGCTCACCGTGAAATAAGAGCTGTAATGGCTATGAGTTCGCGTTAAGTATACCTTCAACATCTTGTTCAAACCGACAGGATCCTCTTTGTGTCTTGTATTGAAGTTTCACATTTTGAAAATTTTCTACTCAATGAGTAACACATATTTCGTGCGCCTTATTAAAAAGCCCGGTGTTCTTCCCTTCTTCTTTTTCAACAAAGTCTATTGGAAGCTATTTCAGATGCGGCCTTCTTTGACTGCAGCGTTGCCTTGGGCTTTATTTTGTGACTTCATCGAACCAATGTTTCAATTTGATAAAGAAATCCATTACACCAGTTCCAGCGTTGCATTGGGCTTTATTTTGTGACTTCGTCGAACCAATGTTTCAATTTGATAAAGAAACCCAGCAGATCGGTTCCGTCGCCATTGTTCTTTGTCGAATGCAGAAATGCTGGCGGAATGGTATTAATCGAGAGCTAAAGGGATACGTGGTCTGCGAATGTCTGAGCGGTCGTGCAAAAAAAACATTTGTGGGTTATGTAAGGCGAATAGATACCAATAATTCGGTTCGCTTGGTCTTCTATTCCCATTCGACGAATTAAAGGAACGCCTCACTCTAAGTGGTGGACAGAAGGCGCAAATGATTTATTCTGAGCTGTATCCCACTTCAGTATCTAATGTGTACGTGTAAAAATCCAATATACAACACTTACATTCAAAGATGTATTGAATCGACCGTTTGATGGCAATATTCAAGTGAATTCTCAGTTTCCTAACCTCAAAACTAAAACTGAATATTTTTTCTTTGGAAACTTTTGTTTTATGTATGCAATCTCTTGAAGAACTCAATCAAACTTTCCAGATTCAAACAAAAACGTCACTCATTGAAGCAATTACAAGTTCAATCTTTTAAAACTCTTCAATATATTACAGTAAAACTCATGCAACGATAACTACAAAAAAAAACTTTATTCTCATCAGCACAAAACTTTCATCACAAACCCGGTCGATAGACCGGTCCATAAAGTGGTGCCACATGGTCTTTCCCCAGTGGTATTGTATGGAAATCTCTCACAGCCGGTATCACCGAAGGCGCATTGTACGAACGTCCGGAACCCCTAGATGGGGTTACCACCACTTTACCATTTAACCGTGAGTAGCTCTGATGATAGACGACAGATGGCGCCGTATCTATGACCACTCCAGCTTTAGCCGCTGATGGTTCAATTATCTTAAGGTTTCCCAAATAACCAGATTGGGCAGTTACCACCACCACCAACACCAACACACAACTCAACTGCAAAGAAGACATCCGCCATTTGAATATTGCAATATCACGGTCCATAAAACACTCACCACATTGAACAGCATGTTCCTCGGCTATATGGCTCAGCTCAACAGCTTCTGAGGTCCAATTAATAAGAAACTGAAGTAAGCCACCGACACAGCTTAATTTTATACGAATTCCGAAAAGCTAACGAACAAGACACGATCCACCATCCAGACTGCGACTCACAGTTGTACTGACACTTGCACCAAGGCGGCACATTCGAATCTGTGTTGTCTGTGGCGTTGTCGAATAGTGAAGGACGGCGAGGTGGTGGCCTGGGTTTGCTTGGTCATGGCGCTTGTGGTGCTTTATTAAGAGGGAAACCGGTGAGTCATACAGTTGAGTGACTTTGTGCAATTGGTAACAGGATACAATGGCCAACAACAATCAGCTGAGTTTTGGGTGAGCCAATTCGAATCGGCTGTCGGATTATATAAAGCCGTTGTGGTATACGCGGTGTCGACCAACAATTGTGTGAAGAATGAATGAACGTAGGAGAATCCAAACAAATTGACGGAAGTGGATTTTGAGTAGATGATTGTTAAATAAATAACTGGCTGATTGGAGTAGTGTGCTATAAGGTGTATGTACACATCTAACAATTGCTGAAAGCGTAAGCAGTTGGCTAGCGGTAGAAGAGATTTGTTGGCAAAATATCATGACACTGACGGTTCGTCGCCCCAACATTGGGTTGCCGTATACGCCATTTGAATGTTTTTGGGAAATCGCATTGAAAGTTTTGACAGCCTATTGCATGGAAATCAACCGCTGGGATTTTTAAATTATTTGACACGATATTCATACGGAAATTCTCTTCCAAAATATGTCAGAAGTTGTTCTACATGTAGTAAGAATGTGGCCACAAACTACGTCCAATTTCGAAAATGTCACCGATTCCGAAAATGTTACACATTTTTGTAAAGGAATCTTTGCGTGTTGTAGAAATAGGGTAGACTCTGATTGTCTTTAGCTTGGCAATGTCCAGCGAATATTCGGGTGCGGAGTTGTTGACTTAGGCAATAAGTCTTATATGCGCTCGCGCCCAAACGGAGGAAGAATATGTTATAGCTAAGCATGGCTTCTACGAGCTTCTTGACAAAACCTATGAGTGACTACCGAAGTGCGATGTTAAAATCGGGCTAGGAGATTTTAACGCCAAGGTAGAAAGAAAAGACATCTTAAGCGTTGTTGTCGGAAAACATAGTCTACATGACAACACGTCTGGTAACGGACTCAGTCTAATTGACTTCGCTGCGGAACGAAATGCCACTATAGCCAGCACACGGTACCCTCACCTCGAAATTCAAAAGGGGGCATGGCGGTCTCCAGATCAACGAACGGTCAACCGAATTGATCACATTACGATGGACAAGAGGCACGCATCCGAACATTCCGAGGAGCTAACATCGACTTGAACCACTACCCTATTGCAGCCAAGGTAAGAATGCGGATATCCACCAAATTTAATGCCGAAAGACTGCAATCGCAAGATATCGCCAAGACTTTCGCGCAACGCGTATCCCTTAACCTCTCGATTAACACCATACCACCAGCATAGAATGTCGAAGAACAATGGCAACGATGCCAACAAGCCATTAGAATTGCCGCAACTAATGTGCTAGGTTGTGGGTGGCCGCGGTGTAGTGGTAATGTGTTCGTCTGTTGAGTGGAAGGTTGTGCGTTCAATCGCAGCCAAAATCCATTTCACTTTTATTTAAAAGAAATAAAAAGGTCGGTGTAATACCTTAAAGTATGCACACCATCTTAAATTTCTTCAAATTTAACGAACACAAGAAAAAGTGACTCCCCGAAGCTATTTCGGACACCACCCATGGAGTTAAGTCTCCACTACATCCAAAATCTTTCCTATCACTCTCTTTCTTCTCCTTCTCTAACGCTCGTACTGTGGTAACATAAAAAGGGTATTCATAACCCCTTGAGTACGTGTAAATTATAAAAAAAAAAGGTTTCTCGCGCCCACCAACAAGAAACCCCTGGACTGATGATGAGTGCTGACATATGCTCCTTGTAGGCCAAGAAAGAGGCCAACAAGGCTAAGCTGCAGATGAAGACGAAGTCTGCCATTGAGCTATATACATATATAGGCAGAAAAGAAGGGAAGAACTCCGGCTTTTCAGAAAGAAGAAAAAAGAGCAAGAAAAACACTCGATCGAGAATATAGAGAGGTGCCACTCCAGGAACGATGTTCGCAAGTTTTACCAAAGTGTAAAACGCCGAAGCCAAGGTATAAGTCATAAGTATGTGGTAAGTAACACACACCAAATGATAAGTTAAATCTGGTCGGATGAAAGTAGGCCTAAAGAATGGAATCTCAGCATCGTTTGCCGATCCAAAAAAAGGAGACCATCTGAGCTATGCCAACTACAGAGGCATAAGTCTCCTCAACATCGACTACAAAATCCTATCTGCTGTAGCCTGAACCCGTTTACCAACAACCTGATCGGCCCGTATCGTTGTGGTTTTAAGCCAGGAAAGTCCACAACCAATCAAATTTTCACACTTCGGCAGATCCTGGAAAAAACCCAAGAAGTCCAAATCGATACCCCCCACCTATTCATCGATTTCAAAGCCGCATACAACAGCATTCATAGAGACAAACTATACAGAGTCATGTCTAGTTTTTTTACAGCCCAAACTCGTCCGTCGGGGTCGGAAACGACCTCACCAACACATTCGATACCAAAATTTGATTCATGAGAGGATTGTGTAAAACTCCCGAGCCAACACTAGAGGCACAATTTTCCAAAAACCAGTGCAACTACTAGCATACACCGACGATATTGACATCACTGGTAGGACTATCGTGATGTCTTACCCACGTTTGCTAGTATAGAGAAGGAAGCAGTTAAAATGGGTTTAGCAGTATATTAGGGCAAGACTAAGCATATTCTGTCAACACGAAAGGAGAAACAATATCGACGAATTGGACAGAACGTTACCATTGACAGATATAACTTTGACGTAGTACGGAACTTTGTCTATTTCGGCACCGCTATTAACTCTGGCAACAAAATCTCGTTAGAAATTAGACGAAGAATTAGTCTTGTCAACCGCTGTTTCTTCGGATTGAGAAGGCAATTAGGTAGTAAAGCTCTCACTTCTAAGGAGATCCTATATAAGACCCTGATAATCCCAGTCCTGGTCTACAGCGCTGAAGCATGGACCGTCTCAAAGGCGAAGAAAAAATCTTTGGTCGGTACGAGAGAAAAATTCTTCGAAAAATCTTCGAACCCGTTTGCCTTGACGGGCTATTTAGACGAAGATTCAACCAAGAAATATACGAGCTGCACAGCGACATGCCCCTGGCTAAAAAACTCCGCATTGGAAATTTAAAATGCCTAGGACATGTAACTAGAACGAATGGACACCAATACTCCGGCTCGCAGAGTCTTCGAGTCGTAGAGGAAGACCACGCCTTAAGTGGCCTGCACCAGTAGAAACCGACCTCAACCAACTTGGAGTGCGCAACTGGAGACAGTTAGCTAAGGACCGGGCTAATTGGAGAGGCATATTCGTTGAGGACCAGGTTCATTTCGGACTGAAGCGCCACTTATGTAAATAAGTAAGAGCTACTAGTAAATCTAGAAACAGAAGAATGTAAAGTGATTACCGCATAAGACATTGCAAAAGCTTTTTCAGGGAAATACCTTTATAATCTCAGTGATCTTTTTCAAAATGGTCTCTCTATACCGCTAAATGTGGACTCGGCACGAACCCTCAAAAAACCTAATTACTCCTTTTCAGCAGGAAACACAAAGTCCCGCACATTGACCCTGCTAAACTTAATGGCTTCAGTCTTAAGTTCGCAGAATCGGCCAAATACCTGGGTCTGGTTTTGGATAAATTGAACTGGAGAGCCAACATCCAAGAACGATTTAAGAAAGCCACCGTAGCCTTATCCTCTTGTAAAAAGGCATTCGGAGAAAAATGGGGTATGCAACCACTTTTTTTTTCCTAGCCCTACGTGTCCATCAGTAGACCCATACTCCTGTAAGGTGTCTGGTGGACGGCTTTAGAAACAGCCTCAAACCGCAACTTGAAAGGTAACTTTCATAGATCAGCTTGCATATGCATTAGCAGAGCTCTTAGAACAACGCCCTATGCAGCCCTAGATGCTATCCATCATCTAGTGCCCTAGATATCTACGGCAAACAGACTTCAGCTTGTGAAGCTACGAGACTGAGAGCCTCGTCACAATGGACACCCAATGAGGGTATGAACACACAAAGATTCTGAATCACCTTAACATTACAGGAAACCCCGACCCCGACAGCACTACCCACCTCAGTTTTGAGCATAACTTCTGTACAACCATTCCCAGCCGCCTTGAATAGGAATCGGTTTCGTTCGGAACAAATAACTCGATTCACATCCACAGGGATGGGTCTAAAACAGAATCTGGAGTTGGTGAAGGTGTTTTCTCCAATTAATTTGCATCTTCAGCGACGGCCAAGCAACAATCAAATCCCTGAAAGCAATCTCCTTCATTTCGAAATGAGCCCACGAATGCCGACTAAGATACAACTAAATGGCGCAGCATTTTACCATACACCTCTTTTGGGTGCTGGATCACTGAGACATACCAGGGAATTGCAAGTCAAATTAGCTTGCCAGATAGGGCACCACCCTTGACATTCTACCGCCAGTAGATATGTTAAGTATGCCTCTCGCTTAATGTCAATTACAAACCAAACAGGATGCGATCAAGAAAGCAAACCTCAGATGGATAAACGGCACAACGTGTCAATTATTCAAGCCACTCGGGTGTAATGTAAACCAAAAGCGCTCCATCTGCTTAACAATACTGAACAGTCCTCACAGGACACTGTTCTATAGGCCTACACTAGGCCTATTCAGCAATGACTTCTGTAGAAAGTGCTAAGAGGAGGAGAAGGAGGAAAGTATTACTCACATAATATTCTCTTGTCCAGCTCTCTCAGAAAAAAAGAAGCTTCATCTGGGCGACCACTTCTTCGATAATCTTGGTGAGCTGGTTCGTATCACTTTCAGAAACATCCTATGTAACCTAGTTAGCTCTGAATGGTTCAAATAGGCGAATGAACATAGTCAAGTCGTCGGATGAACGTGAACGTACCACAACGGACCTGTATGGTGTAAATGTGCACGCGCATCGCTGTGTAAGCCATACAACCTGACCTAACCTAACTTACTTTTGGATATTTAACAGACGTTCGCAAGAGTTGGAAATGAGGTATAGCAGTAAATAAAACCTTAACACCAAACATCAATTCGTCATTTTAGATTTCATCAAGATTTGGAAAACCTTTATCAACCCTGTTTCCCTTACGATCATAAGCAGTCTAATGGAGCGAGGCATCCTAATTCAATCTCCCACAGCGCCCACTATTTTAAAGACTATCAACGTCATGTAGAATTGCGTCGTTTCAGGAGAATATATATCTGCGTCACAATGCACCTCTATCTATCTAACACAAATCTCAAGTCATTCTTCTAAGTACACACATTCAATGTCATAATGCAACGGTCACATACGAATGCTCCACACCCACTAAGGTAATGGAACTCTTGCAGTAAGTTAATTGATTAGAAATTCGATCCGAGGGATTTAATGAAACTTTGCGTGTTTGACGTAGTCTGAGGTTTGCAAAATGAAATGCCACTCCTGGTAACCAGAGAAGGCCAACACTTGTACGTAGGAGATTCTTAATTTTCAGAGCCTCATAACTGGCAAGAGGAATTAAATTGAAAATTTATATAAAAGAGGGTTTGAAGCTCACACCAATCATCAGTCTATTCTGACATTTGAACTTAGTGTACATCAGGATACTGCCAAGAAAGATGCTCAAGCTGGTAAGACATTTTCACAGATACACAGAACATTCAAACTCAACATCAAGTCTCTGTTTTTAGGTTATTGTCCTTGCTGCTGTTGTAGCTATGGCTGCTTCCGAGACTAGAACCATTGTCTCACCAACTGTTGTCCGAGTTGGACAACTTGTTGAGCGTGTACCCACTGCCGTATCCCATCAGAGTCAAACTGTTGTCCACAAGCATGCTGACGTTAACAATGATGTCCTTGCACAAGCCACTGTCGTCAGGAATGTTCCGGTTGGTAGGTTCTATCAAGATGATGGGTTAACTTACTACATCCGTCCAAATGTTGATAGGAATGCGATCTCCTACACTGTCCACTCCACTCCATCGAATTCTTATTAATAAGGACATAAATTGTAATCCTTTGTTCCTTGAATAAAATTTTTAAATAAACATGTAGCAACAACTCAAGTTTTTAAATGTTATAAATGACAAGGAACACGTTCTAGATAAGCTAATAACATTCGTTGTCACTTTACCTGAAAACGATTACACACCAACAATCCACAAACTCCAACCAATAAAGTGCGTAAGGTACGTACGCATTTTTTATGACGCTCTTTCAATGTCACCGCTTTGTTTATTATCTGTGTTACGTAGTTTTATGAGACTTTTGACCGATATGCTCTAAATCTCGTTCCCAGAGCCCATAGGCTTCCATTTTTAGTTTAAGTTTCAAGTTGCCATTGAGACATCATAGCATGCTCAGTCATCTCTGCTCTGAGCTTGAACTCGTACCGTCGTAGGGTCAAGAACGACAGATTGTTCCAATTTTTGTTGTTTGTTAGGTGAAACATGACAACATTTGTAAATGAGTATAAAAGATGCGACACATGTCATGTCAAAGCATCAGTTGTACGAGGTTCAAGCAACATGAACATCTTTGTAAGCTTCAGCTACCGTAGCAATTTCTGTAAAATAGTTTCATTAAATAGTTTTCTTTCACAGATTACCTTATCAGTGGTTGTGGGAGTAGCCCTTGCTCAGCAGGGAGACATCAAGGATTGTGAGCCACGTCAGAGCGCGGTATCAGTGAGGGATGTGCAAGATATTTATCAGCGACCGATATCGTATGATGCTTTGGATTATAGTCCCCACTCTACATATGGTCCACCCGATCCGGTTAGACCAACTCCACATTACGACTACTCACGAGACATAAATGAAGGTGCCAACAATCCAAGACCCGCATACGCTCAGCCACCAAAGTACAACGATATCCGTCAACAATTTCCATATGCTCCGGTCTATGGTCCTGCACCGCCACGTGCTCGAGCTGCCGCTGCCGCTGGTATTTTTGATGACTACGAAGATCTTCAATACACCCAACCACCAGCACCACCACTGCCACCAGTAATACGTCGTTACAACATCAACTATGCCCAGAGGGAACCCTATCAGTCGGGGTATAGATACGAAGCATACCCAAGCCGTCCGCATCCATACCATGTACCTGTATATTATGCTCCTTTGCCGGAAGGATACTATCCCATACGAGCACAGTCATCCAAATCCACCATCACCACAACGACAACAACAACAGAGGAGCCGAGGGCAAGTCCAGCACCAGAGCCAAGGGCTAATCCATCTCCATTAGTGTTACCCAATACACAAAATGTCGATCAATCAGCGGTGTATGAGGACACTCAGCATAGAAGACAACCTCCAACTGCAGATGAGAACAGTTCCGAGGAAGATAATGGCCCACACCACCATTTTAAACAAAAATTCAGGAAGCCTTTCTTGGGTATAGCCAATCTATTCCGCGGATCTGTTATATCGGCGAGAAATAAGATCGGAGTGATCCCAGCGATCGTCCAAGGATCAGTGAATAAGTTTACGTAGTTTAAGCCAGGATTAATGTTTTAGGAAATAATAAGAACTGATAAAAGAGAATTTGGGAATTTCATTTAATTCTGCGATCAGTGGGATCTTTGGAGTTGAGCTTCTCAAGGCTAAACTAACACAACTCGGATGGTTTGTAAGAAAATTGGCGAAACTCTACTCAAATTTGTGCAAATATGGAAAAGTTGGAGACTCGAGGCGTTCGGACAGTTCAGTTTCTTAGATCGATCAGAAAATCCATGTGTTTGGGAAAGTATTGCAACCGATCTTAAAACATCGACACTATGAAGTTCAACACTGTTAGGCATACCGCGTAGCACCATTCATCGGATCACAAGATCCAGTTGGTCGAACAGCTCGAAAAGTTCAATTCAAGTTGTTTTGGACTGATACAAGTCTGCAAAAATGCTGGTTTCCCTCAAGGCTCAGTTTTGTCTCCGACTCTCTTTTTCATTTCCATCAATGATCTCCTGTCTGCAACTTCTAATCCAATTCATTCCTTCGCTGATGACAATACTTCTCATATTCGTTTTCAGGTCCACGTCCCTCATCTTCGAACGTGGAATCTAAACAACAACATATGTTAAGCGCATTGAATTCGGATCTTGACAGCATCATCAAATGGGGTAAAACTAACAGAGTGGAATTCAATGCTCCCAAACACGATGCTGTCTTCTGTCGTTAAAGCGAAACCAAAATCTAGAGCCATTATCCATGAATGGCAAACCGAAAAACTTTCCATGCTAGGTATGTGTGTTAGCAACACATATTCCAAGTCGCTAAAACCGCATCGAAATGTCTAGGTTTCCTTAAAAAATGTTCACCCCTTCTGATCTGGCCACATTCTATAAAGCTTTTATACGCCCTAAATTTGAGTTCAACGCCCACATCTGGTCGGTTGCACCTAAACAACACTGCACCTCCTAGATAGGATTCAAACGCGTGCGAAAGAACTTATAGGAGACATTAGAATATCGAACTCTTTAGTTTCGCTTGAACATTATCGAAATATCTCCTGCCTTGCATTGTTTTATAGCTATTCTAAGAACCAATGCTCAAATTAAATAGCCAGCTGCATTCCTCCCATTCAACAATTCAACTCGTTATGCTTTGAATACAAATCAGTTTACCCTCAAGGCTGCCTTCGGACGAACGCTCAAATATAGAGATTCATACATAAACCGAACAACACGAATGTGGAATGCTCTACCAAATTCTGTTTTTCCTTTCCATTATAACTTACAGGCATTCAAAACCAATGTACATCGGTATCTCCTTTCTTCTTATCCCGAATTTCCTTAACGCCCACACTGAGCTAAAAATTATAAAAAAAATCCTGATGACCCAGAAAAACGTCTGACGAAGAATTTTTGAAAAAAAAAATGTATGATGACCGATGGGGCGCATTTCATCTGAGCGGGTTCGTGACCAAGCAATATTGCAGATTTTTTGGCACACAGAATCCCAAAAATCTCCATCAACGTTCCTTACACTCACTTCGTGTAACTGTTTGTTGTGATATAGCCTACCGTAAGATTTATGGGTCATATCAATGGGTGCCGCTACAGAATAATGTTTCAGGACCTTAATTTTCCACTTGTGCAAGATGACAACAGTTCTGAGCTGATTCGGTTTCAGCAAAGATTATAAAGTCATACAGATGACGCATTGAGAACAAAAAATAGAAACTTTTGCTAACCAGCTTTATGGTACAGGCGGGCGGTTTGCACGTTCACACATGAGAAACAAGATCCAAGCATATGACGGGTTGTGCCAGTACGACCCGCAATAGAACAATTTTTCATGTATGCAGTGCGTTATCGTATGACTTTATAAACTTTGGTTTCAGCAAGACGGAGTGATCGCCCACATCGCTTGTCAGTTATTTCAAAAAAAAAAGGTGAATTTGAATGGCCGCCCCGATCACCTGATCTGTGAGCTCCGGACTTTTTAAATGGAGTTACATCATCATGGAGTTTGTATTGGATACGCACGATTAGCAAACCATACATTCGGACAGAAATCCCTCAAATTACGCTGTCAACACTTCAGAGAGTCATGGAAATTGCCATTAAAAAAGCCCATGAGTCATGCATTCTAATTTGACCACGATATGATTTTCCATACAACAAAATTCCATGAAATAAACTTTTATTTGTAATTCATTTCATTATATTTTTGTGTTATTCAAGATAGTCAGACAATCCCATTTTCTATATTTCATCAATTCAAAGTCGTTGCGCCCAGTTTATAGCTATCATTGAAAAACCTCATTGGAAATATTTTTTGGGCCGATCCCGGCGGTACTGCAATACCGGGCCAACCCGTGACAGAGGTGGAGCAAGCTCCTAGCACTCCGTCTGGTTACAAAAATCAGTTTAACATTTGTTGTCCTCCGATGGAGGATCTATCAGATGTTAAGCTGATAAGAACAGATACTACACTTTGATCTTAGCCATAAGGCCGAGAAGCGATAACTTGGGTCTCATCAACGGCATATACTGATGAAAAAATCTACAATAACTGAGTGTGAATTATATTTTGAACTGAAAAACTGAAAACTACCCTCTGCAAGCAACATAACAATTAGTATCCGCACCAGGTAGATAGTTCCATGTTTTGGTACAACATTCACAAAATAATATAACTGTAATCACCCTTAAAATGATAAACACATGTTTCATATGAAACATTTTATGATTTTGTATTGTTTTTGAATATTTTGAACTGTTTTATTCTCAAAATCAAAATATGTATGTGCCTAGAATTTCAAATTGTTAGTCAAATTGAATCAAAGATGAATCACTCCGACTTTAAGATTTATTTTCGGTATGAACATAACTGTCTGATTCTAAGCGAATTGAATTATTAAAAAAATAATCAGATTATATAAACATATACCTATAACAGAATATGTTTTCATTAGTTTTCATTAAATAAAATGTTTGATATGATGATGATGATATTTTTTTAATTTCACATTATGATTAAATTGTAAGAAGGAATCCAAAAATTCAACACCAACAATTTACGAAACAATTGGATTCAAATCAAAGATAGAACTATATAGAGTGCGTATCTCATACAACGAAAAAAAATTTATTTGGGGTACTGATATTGATATCCCAGCATCAAACAACAGCATAGCCGACGCATACGATCGACGGAATTTCCCTTTCTCACTTACCGCCCGCGTCGGAAACCGCTATAACATTTTTAGCTGTGATGCGTACTCAATGTAGTTCTATACTCTTTGATACAAATATATCTAGTAATCCTACTGGCAAAAATTAATCACATTTATATGTTTCCTTGTGCCAGTTTAAAAATGTTTCCCTAGATTTTGGGTTTACCTACAGTTTGCATTCGTTATTTGATATAAGACCGTATGGGAGTGTAAGGTGATATATTCTAAGGAAATCTTCCACTGGTGCAATTTCTTAAAAATCCCAAAAGTGTTTTTTAAAAAATGCACATATATGTACAACTGACATTTTCAACCCCAAACGAGTTCAATCACTTGATATATGCTCCCTTTGAAAATAGGAGTAGATACATTAGAATTGTTAGGTATAATTCACATCCACTTCGATCTGTATTTGTGGGTAGTATCTGTGGCAAATGCTACAATCGTCACTCTGGCTTCTCTTCAGTGTCGAATAAATCTTTCGCCTTTTACTAAAGATTTCCGTGGAGAGGGGCACTCTAATGAGTCTAAATTGAATTTTTTGCCAAGGCCTAACGTAAGTCGGGCCAAACAATAATCAAGTAATAGTTTTGTAAAAAATGTAATACTCTCGTTACAAGCTGAAATCACTTTGAATTTTAACTTAAAGGGCAAAATAGGAAATAGAGGGTGATCCATTTCGAGGTTCCCTACTTTTTTAAAGAAAAAAACACAGAAATTTCAAATTTAATGGAGAAATTTTATTATCATTTGAAAGAACATTCTTTGGCATTTATTTTTTGAAGATTATGTCTATCAAATGTTGGCCGTTGCTACGTCGCAGATGGTCCATCCGTTGAGTCTAATTTTCGATCACTCGTTCGAGCATTTCGACTGGTAACTGGCGAATGACACGCGTGATGTTTTCCTCCAAGGCCTGAATCGAAGCGGGTTTGTCGGCATAAGCTTTTGACTTTACATATCCCCACAGGAAAAAGTCTAACGGTGTGATATCACACGATCTTGGTGGCCCATCGACCGGCTCAAAACGTGAAATTATCTGCTCACCGAAATGTTCTCTCAATAAGTCCATTGATTGATGCGATGTGTGGGAAGTGGCGCCGTCTTGCTGAAACCAAATGTCGCCGAGATCACGAGCTTCAATTTCAGCCATCAAATAGTCGGTTATCATGGCACGATAACGGTCGCCATTGACGGTTACGTTCGCACCGGCATAATTTTTAAAGAAATATGGACCGATGATTCCACCGGCCCACAAACCACACCAAACCGTTGTTTTTTCTGGATGAAGTGGCAGTTCTTCAATCTCTTCAGGTTGCTCTTCGTCCCAAATGCGGCAATTTTGTTTGTTTACAAACCCATTGAGCCAGAAATGGGCCTCATCGCTAAACAAAATTTGCCACGAAAACGTCGGATCTTCTTGGAACTTTTCAAGAGCCCAGAGAGCGAAGCGATGTCGCTTGGGAAGGTCGAGCTGCTTCAGTTGTTGCACAATCTGTATTTTGTACGCTTTCAATTTAAGATCTTGACGTAAGATGCGCCAAGTCGTTCCATACGTCAGTCCGAGTTGCTGCGAACGGCGCCGAATCGACTCTCTACGGTCTTCGTGAACACTCTCAGCTACGGCCGCTATATTTTCTTCACAGCGTGCTGGACGTGGTCTATTCGGTCGAATATTATCCAATAATGAATGCTGGGTCTCAAAATGGGTGATGGTGTTGCAAATAGTACGCTCAGTAGGCCGTTTATGTTGACCGTAAGTTGAGCGAAGTGCACGAAACACATTCCTCACAGAACGTGAATTTTCATAATAAAGTTGAACAATTTGTAAACGTTGTTCACGCGTAAGTCTTTCCATTATGAAATGCCAAACAATACTAAACAAAAATAACATGACAGCATGACACGACTCACACGTGATCTGTCAAAAAAGGCTATTGAAAAAAGTATCTCTACTTGAATCACCCGTTACAAGGAATAAGGAGTCTGTATTAGTGTGACTGGTTGATTTTAATAACTCGAAGTACCGAGTCGTTATCGTTAGTCGTTACCCGCATCAAATTCGTTTATTCGTATGTCTTGATTTAGTTTCGTATCTACTCTACATTGGTCTCTGACTCTGAGTACATACTCTCTACGTAAGTACGTTTGAGTGTTTGACTAGTGTGCTGACGTGCCTTGGTCCCTGAGAACCGTAGTAATACTTAAAAGATATGATTTGCATCGAACATACGAAAGTAACGAACTTTAACGACATCTTTGTAACGGGTAGTCAGTGAAAAAGTACCGAATTTATAAGGTTATTATTTTGTCGTTACTTTTACAGCTCTAGAATGTAGGTCGTAGGTGGCTGAATACTTTTTTTTTTTTTTTTTTTTTTTATAATTTACACGTACTCAAGGGGTTATGAATACCCTTTTATATGTTACCATAGTACGAGCGTTAGAGAAGGGTAAGAAAGAGAGGATAGGAAAGATTTTGGATGTAGTGGAGACTTAAACTCCGGCTCATGCGGCTAAGCATCGTTTGCATACATGCCGCGTGATGGATTCTTCCAAATTTTTTTGGCGGTCCCCAAAAGACGCAAATAGGATCGTGACCATATGCGGACGATATGCGATACCCAGATCGCAAATCGATTTGCGACTGTTCCGCATATCGTGTGAACATGCTCGCATGTCATTTGTGGCAATTTGCGAACATATGCGAGAGTCGCAACCATATGCGACCGCACGAAAACAGAACATTCCATATTCTGCATGCGTTCCGGACTTTGGGATGCCGGCTCGTCCGAATATGAACTAACCAAACTTGTTTCCTGGGGCGCGGTTGACGATGATCTTGGCAGGTATATCGAAGTGAAAGCAAAGTGGGGCTCTCTTCGCGTGACATTGAAGACCAAGCAGGGGCAGGGCACAAAATCATCCTTCGTGTCATGGAAATATTTCATAAATATTATTTTCTTGGAAGCTACAAATTTGAAAATATCCACACCATCAATATTAGCAATGGATCTGATAGTTTTGTATTAATTCGCATTGCTTGTGATTTTTTGACAGATATTTTCTACATTGCAGTTATCCACTGTCAATGATGAAGGGATTTCAAACGATTTTCTGTGGCCGCCTATACCATCAACATCAGAAGTCGCAGTCGGCCAGCGACGCCAACGTAGATGTGAGGTGTTAAGGCCCACGCTACGTCTATGCCGTCAGAAATATCGAACTCTTCGGGCACCACACGCTTAGCCATTTTGAATACCGCTTGAATGTTTCCGACAGTTGAGAGCCCTTCCGGAGCACCAAGCGTAGAACCGTACTCTCTTGGATTTTTTGTGCTATATCGGATCGCAGTCGCCAGCCATCTTGTCGCGGGGAATGGGCCAAACATAAATGTGAATGATGTAGAGCAGATCTATGTGCAGTGCATAGTGATGATGAGGGAAACGCAAAGACACCAGGACGTCCAGCCCAAACTATTAACTCGGAGATCCCCGACGTCAAAGTAGTTAAATCGCAAAATAAATAGTCGAGTTATCTTTATTTCTTTAACTTTTCATATCTTACCTTTAAACATATCATTACAATAATAAATAAAAAAAAAAAAGTACAAAGAGTGAACGTTTATTTCATGGATAAATTTATTTTCAGTGAACTAGTGCGTACATTATTTTTGAAGTGTTTTTTTACGTCGGGCAAATGATCTGGCGATGAGAATGCTTCGAGCGGATTCATTGTCGAGCTCTGACCGTCATTGGCGCGCCACTCACCAGGTGTTATCATCGGCATCGTTTTTTTTTTTTAAATTGCTTTTTATTTTACTTTATCTTAAAACCAACTTACATGCTAGACAAAAATTCATGAAAAAAACTAGCCTACTTATCAACTACTTAACTAACTTACTTGCCCTATGCGGGCACTCTAAATTAAACGCTAACAACTTAAATCTACTGCCTTTCGTCCTATTATCTAATATATAATTTAAAATAATGTACATATCTTTACTTTTTTTTACCAAGAAAAATAAGTTTTTTAAAAAACTTGGTATCTCTTTTTTATTTTATTGAAACTTACATCATAAATAAAACTACTTATAAACTAATTAAAAACAAATTAAGACTACTTAAAAATAACTTAGAACTAGAAAAGCCACAGCAAGTTTTTTTTTTTTTTGGCACCCTGAGTGTTGTACCTAACCTAGACGTTTAAATCTTAAAACCTTTAACTATGGAAGTCGGCCATACAATTTTTAAGTCAACTGTCTGTATCTTTAGCCACCACAACAGGTCTTCCTGTTGCAACCTACTCCGTCGGTCCCAATCGGACACACTCCTGCTGAACCTCAGGCGCTCTCCTTTGCCCTGAAGGACGACGTCTCGGTCATAGGGGAGCCGCCTGTCCACAGTTCGTCGGAAGACGTGGTAGATTAGCAGAACCGCCGATCTATCCTGTATCAGCCCTCGACTATCCAAATATAGGAAAGCTTCAGGCGGAATAAAGCCGCTTAAACGAGAACTCTCAAAATATTCATCATTTGGGTAGAAGGCCCCAAAGATGAGACTATTGTTCGAAGCCATCGCTCTTGCAGCGTGAAACCGAATGAGTTTTACCAAAAAAATTGTCATTCTGGTTTATGTTGCCCCAGTATAGTATTTTGTATTTTGTGTAGTCAGAGACTGGTGTTCTGTGAAGTCCAAGACAGCTAATCAGACACTGCCTCTCAAACACCCGTATCTTTTCCATTTGAGATGGACAACGTTGAACCACACCGGCACCCATAGACAATCATCGGCCTAATGAGGGCCATGTAACAAATCACCTTCACCCTGCTGTCAAGACGACTGGTATAAAACAATCGTCTTGTCAGGGCAAATGCTCCCCTAGCTCTAGCCAGAGCAGTATCTACATGTCTTCCGAAATATAGATACTGATCTAACCAGATGCCAAGGTACTTTACTACACTTTTACTCGCCAGTGGCTGTCCGTTTGGTCCAACGATCACCAGCTTTCGCCAGTTCTTTCTCGTATCCCTAGAGGCCCTAGACAACGGTGTCCTAAGCAGGATAGTTTCTGATTTCTGAAAGTTGATTTTCAACTTCCAGTCATCACAATATCTCTGGATCTTGTCGGAGTCCCGCTGCAAAAGAGTTCGAATGACTTCGACAGTAGGTGCTGGTCAGTACGCGATAAGATCGTCCGCATACGCAATTGCCTGAGTAAGACTTCCTATCATATCACTGGTGTAAATGCTGAAGAGAATCGGCGAGTTTACGGCTGCCTGTTGCAGACCGTTCTTAATGAAAAATTCTGTGGTAGAAGTTACTTTGCCACTTTTGACAACAAACTTTCTACCAGTCATCATGTCATGAAGGATATATAGCAGTGGTTTACTTATGCCAAGTCTGGTCAGCTTTAGATAGAGGCCCTCTAACCATAAGGTGTCAAAAGCCTTCTCTAAATCAACCAGACATTCACCCGTGTACTGTTTTTTGGCTTTGTTCCGTTGTATATCAGAGACGAGTTTGGAGGCAGCATGAATTCAGTCATGTCCGGCCTTGAAACCAAACTGGTTCTCCGGTATAATATTATTGTCCTCAGACCACATGAACAGTGCTCGATTGAGAATCTTTTCGAAAACCTTGCTGATACTCGGAAGGAGACTTATCGACCGGAAATTCGCCGGATTGGAGTTGTCCTTTCCCTTTTTCGGAAGAAGATGGAAAACCGCTATCTTCCAACGCACTGGATAATATGCATTATTCAGCGCGTTGTTGAACAGCGTGGCGCAAATGTCCACAGCTTCAGGGTGTCGCAGTACAGTGTTGGATATACCTTCGACTCCCGCTGATTTCTTTTTCTTTATGGAATCGAAGATGATCTGGAGTTCCACCTTCGAGATTAACAGGGGACTAGACCCACTTCGCTCGGTGACTATGGCGTTTTCCAAGTTTTCGTCATCCAACCTGGTGAAACCACGGTTCTCAGATCGCCATTGCGTTATGTCGTTTCGGAGATAGAAATAATGGAGCAGGGCATTGTTTTCCAGGACACGGTTCGGGCGAATGCTATCATTCACCTTATACAATTCCTTAAAGACAGCCCCCACTGCCTCTACTTTCTCCCGAGGATCTTCAATAACATAGAAATCGTCGTCGAAGACGGCTTCCGCCGGATCAATTCCAGCTGTCAAAAGTATGTTTGTATTGTCAGTTGTTCGTTGGTGCTTAATACACGGAAGGTCGTTATGACCTTTCCTCCTAAAGGTCTTATTAATTTGTGGAAACATACTCGGGTCGCTGGAATTTACGGCCCGAATTCTGTTATTCCAAAACAAATTAATGGACAACCGATAGTTCTCCTTGATCAATTGGTCGATGTTTTTGATTGATGCCTTCAGTGTTCTAATCTCCGGGGCGCGTGGGTTTTTCAGTCGTCTGTACAAGAGTTTAAGTCTTGTCAGAAGTCCGCTTTTTTGTCTGTTTAGTGCGTCAATGGTCGCGTTTCTGTACGTAGACGTCATGTCATGTTAGTTGTACTTCGGTATGGTCCTGTTCATTGTTCGCTGAATCGTTTCGTCCATTTGTTGTAAGTATTCGTTGATTTCGTTGTTTGTTAGGTTTCTGTTGTCTGGTGGTGAAATGGCCCTCGAACGTAGTTCTCTTGATAAGGCGTTGGTGAAGTGAGGCCAGCGCATCTTACCGTAGTTGTAAGAATGCACAGGCACATACAACTCCAACGCCACAAGCTCGTTCGGAAGCTGTATTACCGCGGCAATTCCGCAGTGATGACTGTCGTACTCAATCGTCTATAAACAGTTTCGTGGGCGTTGACCTACTCTGTTAGTAACTGTCAGTCTTGTGTCTCGCAGTAAAAAGATCCAGGAAGGCACCGCTTCTCGGAAACGATGGCCTATCTGTGGCGAGAATGTTGATCCTATATTCAACATTGTAGTGGACCATCCAATTGTAAAGATGGTTACCCCGTGGATTTTGTAATTGATTCCCCAATCTTCGTGTTTGGCATTTAAGTCTCCGGCCCAAAGATAAAAGTTCTCCACTGAGTTCATTCTTAGAGATTCGAAAAGTTTTCCAAACTCTGTTGTAAAAAGTGTAGGCTGAGGCGCTTCCGGTGCGTAAGCCGCTGTCACATACAGTCGCTTCGCTTGTTGGAGAGGAATGCATATGACGCAGGCTTCCAGTAGCCGGAATCGGCACACTTCACCACTATATATGACCTTATAACTAATGCCTTTTCGTATAAATATAGCGGCCCCGCCTCCTTGAGTGCAGTTGGGCCGCTATTCGCTATTAGTCAATTTATGCTTCTGCTTTAGCTTAGTTTCGCTAGCCATAAGCACATCGGGACTTTGATCTTTAAGCAACTGGAAAAGATTAGCTCTACGTTCGATCCTAATCAGTGAATTTACATTCACTGCCAGGATCTTTAAGGTTCTCTCTGACAACGCGCCCATTACGATCTAAGTTGCGTTAAGCTCGGCAACAAGGAGTAGATGTAGTCTACCCTTGACGCCTGCTCCCGTAACTGGTTTTGAAAACCGGTTAGCTGACCCGCAACGCAGTCAACAAACCCGCATCCACTGCTGAAGCCTGAGGCACGGGGGCATCGTATTGTTCAAAAGATGAATACGGCGCATCTTTCGCCTTATTTGTGATTATTAAACAGGCGGGTGTCACTTTTTGCGTAACACGTTTTTTCGGCATCCGAATTCATGGGTTTCCGTAGGACATGAAAACTTGACAACATGATACCGAAGACATTTTCAATGACGCGGCGTAAATGACTCAAACGATAGTTAAAAAACCGCTGTAACATTGTTAGACCCCGTTGAGCATACGGTTTCATTACCTTTGGCCGCATTGCAAACGCATCGTCCGCAACGAGAACGTACGGAAGGGGAATCTCTCGTCCAGGCAGTGGTTTCGGTGGTGGTAAACACAGCTTGTTCATGGTCAATACTTGAACGAAACCGAAACGGTTGAATATGCCACCATTCGATTGTTGTCCATTGTGACCGACATCTAAATTCAATATTTTGTATACCCTGTCTGCAATTCCCATCAATAAAATGCTATGCGTTCCTATATGGAACAAAAAATGAGTGCCAATTGAAAGCGAATTAGCAAACAAATACGAGTGAATACCTTTATAACTATAAAAGAGGCGGTGCCACCATCGCAACGTCCACTGCGCCGATGCAGTTGGGGAGTACCATCGCTGGTTGAACGCTTCTGCTACTGCCTCCCACTCGCATCGGCTTTTCGCCACAAAAAATTGCAAAGGGTCAACGACACCCAATACAAACACTCACTTTAAAATAATCGACGACAAGAACTTTGTAGATCGCGTCCAGCTCTTCCGGAATTAAAGTCGAAATAGTATTCACTGGAATGCGGAAAAGGTATTGCAAAGACCAAAAACTGTCACTGGTGGCCAAGAAACGCAGCATCAGCAGCTGCCGATCTGACTCAGGAATGCTTCATCGCATGTTCGCGTCTAATTTTTCGATCAGCGGCTTTTAAAAAACCAAGTACATGATCAAATTGATCGACCGACATGCGAACGAAACAGCGATATAATTCTGTTTCATTGCCACGTAATTCCAGCAACAATTTTGCGCAAAAGTTCCCCGTCTCGCGAAGTCACAGCCAATCCTTTGTGCACACACGGCGCACCTGTTTCACTTTTTTCGAACTAACTTCTTGGTCGTTATTTTCCAGCATATCTAGTGCCAAAACAACAATAGCAGCCCACTTGCTTTTTGACATTTTAAATTTAATTAAGCACTTTAAAATGTTTGAGACGAGCTACGCAAAAATCAAGAACACAATACACAAAGTGACAGACCGATGTTATTTTCGCAAACCAAAAATATTTTATGTGCAAATTGTTTCGCATATCGTGTGAACAAAACAACTCGCATATAGGCCTCAACATTTGCGGACATATCATATGAGAGAATGCATTTGCGATTATTGGGATATCGTGAGAACATGCCTATATGGGAGTTTGCGGGAACTGCTGTACGTATGGAACTTGCAAGTATTTTTCTTAACGTCATATGCGAATTTCGCATACCGTCGCTCGTAGCTTTAGAGTTCAAATAAGTCATACAAACAAATAAGAAAAACTGTGAACGATAAATAGATTTAAGCAATTTCGTCTAGTGTTAAGTAAATATTTTAAATTAATAAAAATAAACTTAGAAAGAATAACTGTGTATTTTTATTTTATTTCCCCTGATTCAAACTGATGTCAGAAAAAATTCATCTTTTTACAAAAATACTTTGTTATTCAAAAAAATTTTTGGCCCGACTTACGCCAGGCCTTGGCAAAAAATTCAATTTAGACTCATTAGAGTGCCCCTCTCCACGGAAATCTTTAGTAAAAGGCGAAAGATTTATTCGACACTGAAGAGAAGCCAGAGTGACGATTGTAGCATTTGCCGCAGATACTACCCACAAATACAGATCGAAGTGGATGTGAATTATACCTAACAATTCTAATGTATCTACCCCTATTTTCAAAGGGAGCATATATCAAGTGATTGAACTCGTTTGGGGTTGAAAATGTCAGTTGTACATTTATGTGCATTTTTTTAAAAAACACTTTTGGGATTTTTAAGAAATTGAATATTAAGCGGTATATCCACCAGTGGAAGATTTCCTTAGAATATATCACCTTACACTCCCATACGGTCTTATATCCAATAACGAATGCAAACTGTAGGTAAACCCAAAATCTAGGGAAACATTTTTAAACTGGCACAAGGAAACATATAAATGCGATTAATTTTTGCCAGTAGGATTGCTAGATATATTTGTATCAAAGAGTATAACATTGAGTACGCATCACAGCTAAAAATGTGGTTTCCGTCACGGGCGGTAAGTGAGAAAGGGAAATTCCGTCGATCGTATGCATCGGCTATGCTGTTGTTTGATGCTGGGATATCAATATCAGTACCCCAAATAAATTTTTTTCGTTGTATGAGATACGCACTCTATGTAGTTCTAAACTCTTTGATTTGAATCCAATTGTTTCGTAAATTGTTGGTGTTGAATTTTTGGATTCCTTCTTACAATTTAATCATAATGTGAAATTAAAAAAATATATCATCATCATCATATTAAACATTTTCTTTAATGAAAACTAATAAACATGTTCTGTTATGGGTATATGTTTATATAATCTGATTATTTTTTTAATAATTCAATTCGCTTAGAATCAGACACTTATGTTCTATCGAAAATAAGTCTTAGAGTCGGAGTGATTCATCTTTGATTTAATTTGACTAACAATTTGAAATTCCAGGCACATACATATTTTGATTTTGAGAATAAAACAGTTCAAAATATTCAAAAACACTACAAAATCAGAAAATGTTTCATATGTAACATGTGTTTATCATTTTAAGGGTGATTATAGTTATGTATATTATTTTGTGAATGTTGTACCAAAACATGGAACTATCTACCTGGTGCGGATACTGATTGTTATGTTGCAGAGGATAGTTTTCAGTTTTTCAGTTCAAAATATAATTCACACTCAGTTATTGTAGATTTTTTCATCAGTATATGCCGTTGTTGAGAACAAAGTTATCGCCTCTCGGCCTTATGGCTAAGATCAAAGTGTAGTATCTGTTCTTATCAGCTTAACATCTGATAGATCCTCCATCGGAGGACAACAAATGTTAAACTGATTTTTGTAACCAGACGGAGTGCTAGGAGCTTGCTCCACCTCTGTCACGGGTTGGCCCGGTATTGCAGTACCGCCGGGATCGGCCCAAAAAATTATCTCACGCAACCATTTTTATATATTTTGTCATGATTTCTCGGTGAAAAAAGGTTTTTAAATTGATCTGCAGTTAACTTTTGAAGTAGTTTTTTAGTGCAGGACTTTTTTATTCTCAATGAAGATTTATCAGTACAATTAGTTATCGTAATGTATCGATTCTGCAAAAGCTTTCTTTTCTCATTTACCAAGATATTCGTGAGTTTCCTGACCTTGTGTTTTAGTATTTACTCATTCGTTTTTTAGTATGCAATGTTTCTCTAATTTATGGAAACCTATATTTCCAACCTTAGTTTGATAGACCCCCTTTGGAATAGAAAATCTATTGTTCGCATTGTTTATTGAAATCTTGGTGTTTCATCTCTACGTAGATCTTTTAGTGTCAACCCACAATTTGGCGTCCTGTCTCCTCTTATCCGGAATCTAGTGGTCAAGAAGCTAGCAAATCTAGAAAATGAATGATGCGAAGTGGTTGTCTACGTGGATGACTTGGCTATAGCTATATCAAGAAATAATACATTTTAACCCTTAGAAAACTAGTACAAAATGGTCTCGTTGTACTCTCTAAATGGGCTCGAAGAGAACCCCTTAAAAACCGAGTTGTTCCTTTACAACAGGAAATACAAGGTACCGCACATTAACCCTCCCAAACTTAATGGCGTCAGCCTCAAGTTCGTACCCAGCAAACTTTTTTTACCAGAAACAAAGACCATTCCAGGAAAATTAACCTCCAGTCTTACAATTCTGATTAGCCCTCCATTCTCCATACCCTTACTTAGATATGAGTTTGAATAGATTTCCGATATTGATGTGCGTTTCGAGCTTGACGTCAAGATTATGAATATTTTCGAAATCAATTTTAGTTCCCCAAGAAGTAGCGTCAAGCTACTAGCAATTGCAAACAACTAAGCCTGTCGTAATCTGTGAGCCGGCGGAAGGATTTGCGACCGCAAAAATAAATGCATGACATTTTATTAGATCTTACCAGAAACAATAGGAAATAAACGATAGCCATTAGAGGAGATTTCAACGCGTCGGACAAAGAATAGAGTAGCGCTGAACGTGGGTTTTGGAAAGCAGCAAGAAGAACAAAATTTCGCATACCAACAGCAGTTTATTAATCTTTCCTGAACTCAAAAATAACAGATTTCTGGTCGATCAATCAATGTGGATCAATGTGGGCGATAAGTGAAAGCTTATCATGACATTCCTGTAGGAAGTTCACCACGGATTTATCACCCACATTGATCCACATTGATCGATCGACCCCAAATCTGTTATTTTTGAGTTCAGGAAAGATAAATAAAGTGAAAGACCATTGATCACCTCAACTTACGTGTTCAGCCATTCTACAGAACATCGTAACAAAACTCTTCACCTATATTACCCAGTTGTTATTAAAACCAAGAAATTCCCATGTTACACAAGATAAACTGCTGGTGGTATGCGAAAAGATTTGAGATGAGAAAACAGCGGATCCAGATGAAATCCTAAGCCAATCGCTAAAAAATCGGTCAAATCGTTTAGGCTGCAGAGACTATCACGGACCGACGGACCGACGGACCGACGGACCGACGGACCGATGGACGGAATTCCAAAAACCATTTTTTGGGTTCCGCTATAATCGTAATGTTAGAATCAATCAAAATCTCGATGTCAAAAATTTTCAAAATTAGACCCAGACTTGACATTCACAAGGAAGTAAAACAGAGCTGTCTAAAGTAAGAGATATTTCCAGATTACTGAAAGCTACAACGATTGGTGCTGCTTCCCAAGGAAAATATGCGTTCAGGAGTCCCTTCGTGCTTTCACCCCATTTAAGAAAAATTTTTTTGGCGTAACAGGCTCGTTAGTACCCAGAGCCTAGCTTTCTCACAACCTATGTGTGCGAGTGTACTTCTTAAAATATAATTGAGTTACGGAGTTGTTTGACTTTCTCATGCTTACAACACAAATGGGAAGAGAGCACTGCACTTCTTGGGATAATCTTTGAATTTCTTCTTGTAGTATTTCTGCTTTCCAAGAGCCCACAGTATCATCTGGAGTGCACCAGCGGCTGCAAACAGCAATGCTAGAAGGCATGATGTCATAATTGAGAATGAAATCCATGAGCCAATCACATATGTGTAGTTGGGACAGGATACCAAGTTGAAGAGTATCCATCGGCAACTGGAATCTTTCTGACCTTTGTACCAGGTGGACGCAGATTTCTCAATGCGATGTGGACAGACAAGTTGCCAACTTCGCAGAAGATCAAGGCAATATGAACTTACTAACGGGACTAACTTTTTTTTTCTATAATTTGCGCGCACTCAAGGGGTTATGAATACCCTTTATATGTTTTAGCACAGTGGGGGCGTTAAGGAAATTAGGGATAAGAAGAATGGAGATACCGAGGCACATTGGTTTTAAATGTCTGTAAGTTGTAATGGGAAGGGAAAACAGAGTTTGGTAGAGCATTCCACATTCGTGTTGTTCGGTTTATGTACGAATCTCTATATTTCAGCGTACGTCCGAAGATAGGCTTGAGGGTAAACTGATTTGCATTCATTGCGTAACGAGTATTGCAGCTGAATTGTTGAATGGGAGGAATGCAGCTGGCTATTTCATTTGAACATTGGTTGTTAAAATAGCGATAAAACAAGGTAAGGCAGGAGATGTTTCGACGGTGTTCAAGCGAAACTAAGGAGTTCGCTATTCTTATGTCTCCTATAAGTTTTTTCGCACGTGTTTGAATCCTATCTAGTAGGTGCAATGTTGATTTTGGTGCACCTGACCAGACATGGGCGTTGAATTCAAGTTTTGGGCGTATAAACGCTTTATATATTGTGGCCAGATCAGAGGGGGTGAAATATTTCTTACATCGATTTAGGAAACCTAGACATTTCGCTGCGTTTTTAGCGACTTCGAATATGTGATCGTTCCAACGTAAGTCGTTACTAACACACATACCTAGCATGGAAAGCTTTTCGGTTTCTTCGACGTAAGTGCCATTCATGGATAATGGCTCTAGATTTTGGTTACGCTTTAATGACAGAAGACAGCATTGTGTTTTGGAAGCATTGAATTCCACTCTATTAGATTTACCCCATTTGATAATGCTGTCTAGGTCGGAATTCAATGAGCTTAACATATTTTGGCGTTTAGAGTCCACGTTCGAAGGTGAGGGACGAGGACCTGTAAACGAATATGAGAAGCTGAGGGTGCTGTCATCAGCGAAGGAATGAATTGGATTAGAAGTTGCAGACAGGAGATCATTCTACTGAGCCTTGAGGGACACCAGCATTTATTTGGTGAGTTACAGACTTGAAACCATCCAAAACAACTTGAATTGAACATTTCGAAAGATAATGTCTAATCCATAGAAGAAGTTTTTCGTCGATTCCAAATGCACGCATTTTCGACAAAAGGGCTTGATGTCAGACCCTGTCAAATGCCTTTGAAATATCAAGCGCAACAATCTTGCTTTCGCCACCATGGTGGATTGATTGGTTCCACTTTTCGGTGAGATATGTCATCATATCACCAGTAGACCTGTTGCTGCGAAAACCATAATGCCGGTCATTGAGAAGTTTTCGTGTTTCGAGATATTTCATAAGCTGACGATTTATCAGCGTTTCCATGACCTTGGAAAGAAGGGACGTAAGTGCAATTGGTCGGTAGTTGGAGAGAGAAGAAGATTCGCCTTTTTTTGGTACAGGCTGGACAAATGCTGTTTTCCATCTACTCGGAAAGAGTCCTGATGAGTAGGATAGATAGAAAAGCTTACGCAGTGGTTTTGCTAGCGTAGAAGAGCAACTTTTCAGAATGATGGGGGATATACCATCTGGACCAGCGGATTTATGTATGTCAAGATCAAATAAAACTCTTGCAACTGTACGAGTACGAAAGTGAATTTGTCCCATAGAATGATCTACATTCTCAAGTACAGGAGGAGACTGAACACAATCTGGAAATGTAGAATTGGCTGCGAAATGCGCAGCAAGCAGATTGGCTTTGTCTAAAGAGCTGACAGCTGGAATGTCATTGTGAATGAGCGGCGGAATTGATGCTGATGCCGAATTTTTTATGTTTTTAACAAATGACCAAAAGTTTTTACTACCTCTGGGACATTGTAGAATTTTTTGCCTCAACGTTCGGTCATAGAGGAATTTGACACGCTTTAAATGGGCATTACAGTCATTTCTGGCTTGTTTGAACTTTGCTCGGTTTTCCTCTGTTGGGTTGGTCTTGTACAACCGAAAGTTTGTCTCTCTCATCCTGATAGCTTCTTTGCAGCTCAAGTCATACCACCCTTTTGCCTTTGGTCTGATACTCTTAATTCTGTTGGGAATAAAAGATCTCATACCAAAGAGAATGATATTTGATATCATATCAGCAGCAGCATCCACGTCACTATCGAGGAAACATAGTGACCAGTTAAAATTCCTATAAAAAAAACTGTTTAATCAGCAAAAAAACTCAGCAAAATCCATAGTACTTGGAAACGCCCGCACTTCAAACTTCAATTTCCATTATTTAATGTTTTTATATCCATATCATAAAATTTAGATTGTAGAAAACAGATCAAAATCGAAAGAAGATATTCCACATACCACTTTCAAGTCGGAAGAATGTCTGAGCTATTCTACCTTGTCAACATAGACATTAAAAACGCCTTCAATTCCGTAACTGGTTCTCCAGCATGAGCTCTTTTTTCAAAATGTACGTGTCCAACTATATTTTCAGGTTAATCCCTAGCTACTTCAAGACCAGAAAGCTACGCTACGACAACAGCGACAGAGCACAGAGTACTTCAACGTGTCAGGCTTTCTAGCAACTATACACACGATGATGCTTTGATGCTGCTGCTGCTTAAAAAAGGTGAAGGTTGTTAGCTTTGCAGATGATATTGACCCCGTAGAGCAAAGCGAGATCGAACATGCAGCATAAACGATTCCATATCTGTTATCGAACCCTAGTTTGAGTCTCTTGAAATTGACCTAACAAAACGGAAATCCTAAGCAATTCTAGTTAAACAACTCAATCGAAAAACGGTATCCGTTGCCTTGGTTTAATGAGTGATGAAAGACTTAAATTCAAGGAGCACCTAGCCTTTGTTGGACAGAAAGTAACTATCCTCCAATAATCACAGGCAAGAATTATGAAGAACATCGGTGGACCCAAAGTCATTCGCAGACTTTTTTTTTCAGGAAGTACCTGTACAGATTATGACAAGACACCTCACCAATCCGTCCACAATGTCCGAACGAAGAAAAAGCCTCAGAGCACGTAATTTCCCACGCCCTACGAGAATGCATGATGACCACTCAGACGCAAACCGTATAGTTGGCTAGATGATGATAGATGATGAGGAAACTTGGAGCAAAGTAAACCATTTGTTCACCAGAAGCCGCAAAGCACGTAATTTCCCAGGCTTTACGAGAATGCATGTAGATTCTCGTAAAGCAAACCGTATAGCTGGCGAGATGATCCTGTCAGAGGAAACATGGAGCAAATAAGCCATCACCAGGGCCAGTGCTGTTATCGAATTGAGGACATTTGAATGCCTAAGACAACAGAACGTTAAGATTTAGATGCCAATCAGCACAGCGACGTCATACCTTACGGCAGTCCTGGTGTGGCGGGCTTTGGTTGAAGAGTGTAAGGATGTGTTTTATTACGTGAGTTAGGTGTGAGTCATGCATACTAAAAGCATGAGCTTTTCAAAATCTCACATCCTGTGCAGCAACCACAAAACTCTTCCTTCGAACATCAGCCGTGTTTTATGTGGGTTTCCTTACGAATTGGTGTTATGGGCATTGAAATCACCAAGGAAGATGACTTCGGATTTCGATGATTAGTTCTTGTCCATATTTCAAGCCTAAATGACTTTTAACAGAGGCCAGTTCGAAACCTCACTCTACCGTGCCATTTTTTATCTTGCATGAAACATGTGGTTTGTAGTCAGGACAGCGAGGTCATGTTTGATCAACCGATTACTTTATTAGAGTTTCTGTAAGGACATGAATGTACAAATTTTACAGCTAATTTACCATGTATGGGTAAAAGATCGAGAGGGGTAATTTCAAAAACTACCAATCCCAGTTTGAAGGCGTAGAGATGAAAAAAAAAGCCATAATCAGAAAAATTAAATTTCCCAAGTCTTCCAAGAGATACTCCAAATGAACACCCTCCCATAACTTATCACAAATTGAATTATATTTAGTCGTGCTTCATGCGATTACAAGACGAGCTTAAATATACAATCTAAGCGTTTGAAATAAAAATTACAAAAACAAACATTAGAGTCAGTTGAAAGAGGATCAAGTTCCAGTCGATGCTGCACGGAGTCTGTAATAAGAGAAAGGCTTTAAACAATTACGGTCGTTGTAGCTTAATTAGGGCTCTAGAGGGTGAACTCTTCGTGGCCCAACTCAATGCTGAATGAATTTGATAACCGGTGCGTGTGCAGCATAAACCAACGGAGTGTGATAGGCTCGCACCACTTGCGAGGTGATTGTCCGAATAGCTGGTGCAACAATTGGCGTAACAACCTCGGCATGCTTATGGACGACGGTCTGACTTTGATGCGATACAGCTGTGGGAATCTTCTGAACTAATTCGCCGACCTTGGCGACAGTCGGTTCGTGGATTCGAATTGTCTCTGGGGCTAAGATCGTCCTCAGACCAGGGCTTGTGGTTATACTGATGGGCAACGAAATGGTCTCTGGTGGCAGCAGTTGATGCTGAATTGGCAGCTGTTGCTGAATTGATAGCGATCCCAGTGATGATGGTGTCAGTGATGTGGATGTTAAGTCGGCTGCTTGTAGAGACGAGTCTGTTGGCTCAGCCGTGGCTGCCGCCTCAGTTGGTGCTGAAGATGCTTGTGTTGGCGTGGGCGTTTCTGGAGATGACGCTGGTGCATCGACAGATTCTTCAGATGAAGAGCTAGCGATTGAGTTGGGTGGCTGCTCTGGCTGAAGTAACGATGTCAGAGAAATGGTTTCTTCGGATGGCAATGAAAGCAACTGGAATGAGGGATACGCAGCGGCCACCATAAGCACTGACGACAAGATAAGCTGTGGAAAGGCAATTGTGATTATATCCTCCTAGGTAGCCGACGTGCATTTTACCAATTTCAACATTTTCCACTGATGTATGGCGTCTTGTAATAGACTTTTTTCTTTATTTGACGCGAAACGGACTAACTCAGATTCACGATGATCGAAATGCGAAACTCTATCAAGTGATGCGCTGCGATATTCCAATGCGAGATGCAGTGCGTTACTGATGCCTAACTTCTGTCAATATCATGTTTTTATACTATACCATCAACCATGAAAAATCTTGATCTAGAAATCATTCAGATGCAAATACAACCTGACTGCACATGTGTACCACAATACGACGCCAGATGGAGTGCGCTGTTGTGAAATCGAACTCTCAGATTTCCCTCTTCGTCAGTGAGAATGCCTGCACCGAAGCTAGCTGGTTGACGATGACAGCAACTACGTCGATGATGTCGCTTGGATTACTGCACTGATATTGCTACCGCGCTGTTGTCCCACAAAGGTTGCCCTCTTGTCAACCTCATAGCTCACATGACAATAGGGAATTCGATCTGTGCATAGTATGGTAGTGGTAGGCACCCCACATTGAGAGCACTGTGCTGGATTTCGTCCACATGTTCATGGAATCTGGAAGTCTGGGTCAAACAAATGTTGCATCTTTATTGTGTCACCTGTCATCACTCCAAAGTGGATTACTTATACGGAACAGAATGACCTTGCGGTTAGTTGGAATTTTGCTATCATTTGTGAAAAGGGCGAATCAGAATGGCAGTGTTACCTCAGCAAAATGTGTGGGATGGCGTGGAATGGGGGTGAAATTATTCATGGGGAGATACACTTGTCAACCATCACAAGTCGATGGTAGAAGATTGTTGGGATGAAGATTGACGTAATATTATCTGTAAACAATAGAATTGTCTCCCACCAATGTTCGACTGAATGCTGAATGCGGATGTGCAACTAATTAATGTGAAGAATCATATATAAGGCGGATCGAAAATTTATCTTAACGAATATTAACCCCTTTCTGCTTGAGAGAATAGCAATTTCATGGAATCGATGTGAATCGAAGAATATGCGTGCCGGAGTATTGGTTTCAATTCGTTCCACATGCCCTGGCCATCTTAAATGTCCAATGCTGAGTTTTTTGACCAGGGGCCTGTCGTTCGTATAGTTGGTTGAATCTTCCATACCCCGTCAACGCAAACGGGACCGAAGATTTTTCAAAGAATTTTTCTCTCGAATCGACCAAGGATTTCTTCATTCGCTTTTGAGACGGTCCATGCTTCAGCGCCGTAGAGCAAAACTGGGATGATCAGGGTCTTATATAGGATCTCCTTAGTAGTTCGAGTGAATTTCCTTCTTGGCCCGAAGAAACAGCGGTTGGCAATATTAATTCTTCGTTTAATTTCTGAGATGTTGATGTCAGAGTTGATAGAGAAGCCGAGATAGAGAAAGTCCCGTACTACATCAAAGTTATATCTACCAATGGCGACGTTCTGTCCAATTCTTCAATGTTGTGTATTCTTTCATGTTGACAGCATATACTTAGTCTTCCCCTCGTTCTCTATACCAGCAAACGTGGCTAAGACATCACGTTAAGTTCTACAAATTATGTCAACATCGTGGACGTATGCTAGTAGTTGCACCGTTTTTTTGAAAACAGTGCCTCTGTTGTTGGCTCAGGAGCTTTGCACAATCCTCTCAAGAATCATATTGAAGAAGTCACATCACAGCGCATCGCCTTACCTAAACCTTTTTTGGTATCGAATGTGTCGGTGCGGTGGCAAACGGCTTCAGGCGTCCGCATACTACAGCAGATAGGATCTTGTAGGCGAAGTTGCCTCTGTAGTTGGTGCAGTTTAGAGGGCCTCCATTTTTTTTGGATTGGGCAAACAATGCTGAGCTTCCATTCTTCAGGAATACATTCATCCGACCAGATTTGGCTTATGAGTTGCTGGATGTTCCTTACGAAGTCATCTCTGCCGTCTTTATAAAGCTCGGCGCGGAGGCCGTCATTTCCGGCAGCCAAATTAAGCTTGAGCTCATCCTCACCTCACTCAGGTCGGGTGATTGGCAGTTGTTGCCAATATTGAATGGTTCGTTCTGCCTGACAGCGGAATGTTGTTCTTTGTTCAACATCGCCGTTTAACTGTCTGCAGAAATGGTTTTTCCATATCCTCAGCATCGACTGTGTCTCAACTACGATATTTCGTTGTTCATCTCGATACGATTCTGTTCGTGCCTTGTTTCCTTGCATTGACTTTGGTAAAACTTGCGAATATCGTTCCTGGAGTTGCACATCTCTATATCCTCGATCGCGCACTTTTCTTGCTCTTATATCTTCTTCCTGAAAATCCGGTGTTTTTCCCTTCTCCTCTACCTATAGAGCTCAACGGCAGCTCTCGTCTTCACCTGCAGCTTATCCTTATAGTCCTCGTTCTTAGCTGCGAGCATATATCGGTATTCCTCATCAAAGCAGGTGGGAACGAGAAACCTAGCACATCAGTCGCGGCTGATCTAATAGCTTTTTGGCATCGTTGCCATTGTTCTTCGACATTCTATGCTGGTGTTATGGTGTTAATCCAGAGGTTAAGGGATACGCGTTGCGCGAATGCTTGGAGGCATCTTTGCAGTTTTTCGATATTAAATTTGATAGATAATCGCATTCTTACCGTGGCTGCAACAAGGTAGTGGTCCGACTCGATGTTAGCTCCTTGAAATGTTCCAAAATACTTGATGCGTGCCTCTTGTCTATCGCAATTTGGTCAATTGTAACCGTTCGTTGACCTGGAGACCGCATTGTCCCTTTGTGGATATCGAGGTGAGGAAGCCGTGTGCTGGCTTTAGTGGCATATCGTTCCGTAGCAAAGTCAATTAGCCTAAGTCCGTTAAAAGACGTATTGTCATGTAGGCTATGTTTTCCGACAATACTGCTAAAGATTTGTTCTCTTCCTACCTTCGGGTTAAAATCTCCCAAAGGTACCATCTGCTTCCACCTGCCTTTAGAGGGATGCAAAAATAAAAATTGACCTAAACGGATTTCCAGTGCACAGTTGGACGCAGTTTGCTAAGGACCTGTCTAATTGGAGAAATATTATGCCCGGATTACAGATCATCTAATGTCAGTTGGAACGAGATGAAGAATCAAAATTTGACAGAGAATGATGTTTAGGGATCCAAAGATACCATCTATTGACGTGATGGCTTCATCGGATTTCTAAACATCCTTCTCATCAAGTGAAATGCCATGTCCTCTGTGATCCATTAATAGGGCAAACAGGCATTCTCAGTAAAACGTTCATACCCAATGGCGAAAGAACTCCTTGATAATACAAATGTAGAGGCAATACGATATTCGCCAACAACTTGAAATAAGGGAAACAAACGATAAACATAGGCGGTGAGGGACTAATCATATTTTTCATGATCATAGCCCCGCCGACAAACAACTGAAAGAACATTCTTTTTAAAACCACCTAGTTGCATTCCCATTTATGCTACGTATATACCCTGAGATCTTTAGAAAACGGAAAAATTTTTAGTCTCAAATTTATTATAACCTCTTGGTAGGTATACCTTCTTATTTGACAAGACCAGTCTTTGCATCGATCCAGTCTAAGTACGAAGTAATTCGGGTAAATACACCTGGCCATCCGACCTCACAGCCTAACGCAAGACCGAATGAGGTAGCACCAATCAGCAGATTCTCTCCATTATCGTGGTATACCAATGGGCCACCAGAGTCACCGCTGCAGATGGACCGTCCGTCCTTACCAGAAATGCAAATGTTGCTCGACTTAATCAACCCGAAGTAGCGTAAATTACAGCTGCTCTGACTGATGACTGTTGTGTCGATATAGTTCAGTACATCAGAAACTGAGGTGGAAGCTGTCGGGAGTACATTTGTTCATAACAAACCATAAAAAGAAAGATTTGCTTTTCAAGACTCACCATCACTGACCAAACCCCATCCAGATGCGACAACAGTATCACCAACATAAGTGGAATATGAATCGGCCCTCTTTGGCAATACAGCTGGTTGAATGTATTCTGGAAGAAGGAAGCATATCGTCAATCTATTTACTTGGAGACCCAAACTCACCGCTGAAGTGAATTTCTAGTGGCATTTTAATCACAGCGATATCGTTGGAAATTGTGCTTTCATCGTAGTCCTCGTGAGTGTAAATGCCCGACTTTGAAACATATACCCGCTGCTGACCGACTTCCGTGACGTCCTTAATGTTGAATGCACCCAAATAGATGATCACACCCAGAGCACCATCTGTACAATGGGCAGCGGTTACGATCCAACGATTTGATACTAAGGTGCCTCCGCACCATGCTCCACCGTTATCAAACTGAAGTGAAAGTCCAACTTGATAGGGGAACTGCGTCCTTGATGCGACATCGCCATTGGTGATGCGACCCTCCAAAGGCAGACGGTTAAGCCTAGGGTGGATGGTACCAGCTGTCGCGCAGGCGACCAACAAAGCCAGAACGAATGCCAATTTCATTTTTTTTACAATGGTGTCAGAGGGACTTGTCGGCTCATTTATATAGAAACTTAGGACTGGAGGTCTGATAACATTTTGGATAGTTATATGTTGAATTGAAGTCCTTATCGGGGGTGCTTGTGACTTGAAAACTGATATCAAGTATTTTTTCCAAGAAGATTACGATTTGCAGAAAGTTTTACTGTCGTTGGGACGATATTATTCTCAATGGGTATTCGTTATATCCGACGATCTGCCAAGATTTTATCGGTTTGTTTTTTTTTCCACTTATTAATGGCTGCCAAAGTATTTTAATGATTGAAATCTCCAGATTACATCGAATACCATTAATATTTACGAGCTGTCTCCTTGAAATAGAAAGCCAACACGAATGGAATAACCTTATCTATGTACAGCTGATAACTGTACATAATCACATAAATCTGTGTAGTTTAGTAATCAGCTACTCGTATGCTATTTACGGAAAAAGTTTGATTAAGTCATACAGATCAATATAGATATGCACTTGATAGCTGTTAATCAACTAAAAGAAGGTACGATACCTCTTAGGCGTCGTTCGATCCCAGCCAAAATCAATGAAATCGTAGTTCCAAGAAATAAAAATAAAAGGTTCGATAGTGCCTAATTGAAAGTCACAGACTATCCAGATAAACCTGAGTCTCAACTAACTCTGGCTGAGAATCAAAAGCTCTGCTGGGTATTGGTGTCAATATCGTAGGCTTATGCTTGTCGTTGCGGCTCAGTTGAAACATCCAAACTGAAATTCAAAGCAAGTTTGATAGGGTTCAAGGTTTCTCCTCCGAATGGGAACTTAAAATCAATATGAAATGTGAAATCATACTGTTCCGCACCACAGTAAGACGTGGTAATACAGATTTGAGACGCAACCGGAAAAACCTAAAAATAGCGAACTCAAATGGTTTTAGATCGAGTCAAAGACCGTTGTGAAATATTAAGGTGTTCGTTTGGACCAATTTTTGTATTATTATGAGCACCTGAATGTTCAATTAGAGAAGGCAAGAGCGGCATTCATGTCGCTTAAAAGCCTCTTTTATTCCAACTACCTTAGTTCCGATGTGAAGATTATTTGCTACCAAGCATTCGTTCGTCCAATTCTGACTTATGGGAGTCCTGTGTGGTGGAACATTAACCCATCGTATATTGAAAAGTTCCGAGTGTTCAAGTGCAAATGTCTCAGAGCCTGTATACAGATGTATAGGAGTGCACATTCCGGTCTTAGACACTAGGTCTCAAACAAAAGACTTTTAGATGCTTCCGGTGTGTCTAGAATTAATAATGTCATACTGGACCTTACATGGAATCACTTTTCTCGTTCGGAAAATTTAAGCGAAAACGAATTAATCTCGCGATTATTCTATCCGAATCCTGTGTACTTCAGAAATGCTTTAGAAAGTGGATACATTCCGACAGAGACATTCCTGTTTCTGAATACAAATGGCTACTTATCAGACTCAACGAAAGTCCCAATCATATGCCATGCTGCAAGGAGACCAATAGATAAAAGGATCCTTTACGCGCCTTTTGAGTCGGGGGTGGGAATACTGATCGAAAACTGCACTAGCATACCTGAATGCGATAAAAGTAACACTAAAAGTTTGAATATAAACAAAAACTGGTGGCTATACTAGGCAGAAGCCGAAACTTAGGTTTAAGTAAAACCTACACCCTGTCATGTGATTTTTGTTTGAACGAGAACTGTGCTTACTAAGTGAGCGTTGTGCTTCCTTTTTACTAGTTAGGCGATACAAAAAAGATCACATGACAGGGCCTGGATAAATTTAGATAGATTTATATAGGTTTAGGTAGGTTAAGTTAGTCTTGTAAGTTCCAGTTGTATATAATTTAAAAATGATGGCTTTGACGTTTTGCACATTGGTAGAATTTATCAACATTTTTCCTCGAATGGCAACTCTCTATGTCTCCGCTCAGGCGGTTTTCTTGGTGTTTGTTCTTCTTTTTGAAAAGACGGAGTTCTTCCCTTCTTCATTGCCTCTAGAGCTCAATGGCAGCTCTCATCTTCACCAGCGGCCTGCAAGCATCTGTCGACATTCCTCATCAAACCAGGGGTTTCTTCCTGGTGGGCGCGACAAACCTGGCACATCAGTCGCGGCTGATCTAATGGCTCCTTGATATCGTTGCCATTGTTCTTCGACATTCGACGCTGGTGGTATGTTGTTAATCGATCCGCCTTCTTACCTTTGCTGCAACAAGATAGTGGTCCGAGTCTATTTTAGTCCCTCGGAATGTTCGGACATCCAAAATACTTGATGCGTGCCTCCTGTATATTGCAATGTGATCAATTTGATTGACCATGTCCCTTTGTGGATATCGAGGTGAGGAAGCCGTGTGTGGGCTATAGTGGCATTCCGTTCTGCTGTGAAGTCAGTTAGCCTAAGTCTGTTACCAGACGTGTTGTCGTGTGGGCTATGTTTTCCGACAATAAGGCTAAAGATGTCTTCTCTTTCTAACTTTGCGTTAAAAACTCCCAGTAGGACTTTAAAATCGTACTTCGGTAGTCACTTATAGGTTTTGTCAAAGAGCTCGTAGAAGCAATCCTTAGCTATATCACATTTTTCCTCCGTTGGGGCGCGAGCGCATATAAGGCTTATGTTGGCGAATTTAATCTTGAGGCGGGTTATTACAATGCGTTTTCTAATGCCTTGGAATCATAAGACTTCTTGCCTAAGTCTGGCACTTATAACAAATTCACATCGGAATAGTCGTTGTTTCTGCTCACTATAACACGGTCCGTGGTAGATGTCACAATTTTTCAACATCTTTTTGCCCGGCCCATCCTATCGTAGTTCCTCGATGGCAGTAATGTCTGCTTTGACGGAGTTTAGGGCTTCCGCTAGTTGTTCGCTTGTACCTCTCATGTTTAATGTTCTTACATTCCAGGTGTATATACGAACGTCGTTTTCCTTTTCACATTTAGCAGGTTCGTCAGCAATTAAATCAGTGCTTTCCGAGGCTTTTGGTTGCTTCGTAACTAGTGCTTGATTAGATTTTTTCTATGGGTAGCTAACCCAAACACAACCCCCAACCTGGAGGGCCAGTTCCAATTTGTTAAATACCCCTAGAAAACGGGGCCATCAGTATCCATGACGGGATTGAGCGCTTCCGTTGGCCTTTCGGTTCATCCGCCACCATCTTTGTTCACGGGGCCTGACTTACCCTTGAAATTCCTAGCGTGGGTTAAAATGATCTACAGATGAAATGTTCATATTAATAAAAAAAACATTTTGAAGTAAAACTTCTTTAGGGACAGTACGAATTGGATTTCATGAAACTTAAAAACATCACGATGACGGTGTTCTGATCCGGTCCGCCATCCAAGTACTAACCACAACCGACCGCAACGTTATTTAATGTCAGTGATCGCGTGTTGTTGCCTTGTTTGTTTATGTTTGTTTGAAATAAAACTTATTTTCGGAAGGCTACGTTATGGCTGTTGATCGTATGTTTGAACAGTCTCGAGGTTGGAATTTTTGTAGCAATGAAAAGGCAATAATTTCTACCGAGACTTCAATAACTGCTGCTTTGGCAACTTTGTTAGACAAGACTGTTTCGTAGTTTTTCCGATCGATGTTGGATCAGGATTTTTTTGTCTGGAGCTGTTTATGGCCTTGTGCTGACATAATTACTGCTTCCAACATGATCTCATGTATTTGGTGGCGTCATGCTAACCACCGCATGTCTCTTTCCTTTTTTTTATAAGAATACAAGCCCCGATTCTTCCTTCCGTATTAACTGATGTTGCGTCAAATTCTAGTCACTTTACTTAAATGCAGATTCCCCATTCTCCTGATGGCTCATATACTGATACTAGTGCAGCCTCACTTGCGCAAGGACTTATCTAAAAGTAGATCTTTTATTTTTTCACTTACTAAAATAGGAACGCAATCAACAATGTCGCTTCCAACTTCCCCAAAAAATGTTCATCACTGCCCACAACCCAAATCCAACAGTGAGCCCAAGCAGGGGGTCGCATAGCAAATTCAAACTAGGCATACACTAAAATTTGCGCTCGGATGCATGCAAAGTATGAACCCCCTGTTGGATTTGGATGGGTGCAAAATTGGATGTATGCAAAGTTTGAATTGGGATACGGAGGACACTCTACCCCCCGAAACCCCTCTGCTTAAATTCACTGTTATACTTGGGTTATGTGCGAAGTTGATTGCATTTGCATTCGTTTTTGTTTGTATTTATATCGAAATAATGCCATATTGGCTTTATTTCATTTAGCAGTATTTCGCTTTACCTACTAAAACGTGCACAAATCATTTCATTGTTGTATTGGGCAATAACGAAAATGACAACTGAAATTTTAAATTAAAAAAAAAACGTTTTCTTGAATTTTAAAAAAGAAACAGCTTTTGACATCTCAATGTTACCCAATTTGGATACTTCTCCTTTTTTTTGTAAATTTTTTTCCATGAGTAAGAACCGAATAGGGGATTGGGAGGTATACGAGAAAGGACAAACGTATTGTGTTAGTATATCTCTAGACAATTGAACCAAGTCGCTCTGGAGCTGCTCATAGATTCATTAAAACCTGACAAGATAATGCTAGGAATCCAAAATTTAGCACAAATTCCAGAAATGGTCTCTTGATTTTAATGGCGGTATATGTTATGGTTGTATTGAATTAATAATTTTGTAGATAGACGATGTATCGGCAGAATTATTGGCATTTTTGTGTTATATGGCAGACGCATGGCGTCGTCTTAACAACATGCACGTACGTCAAACCAATTCTGAACCAATATTTTTCTTGCCGTATAATGGATGTCTGTGGACATACGGCAAAGCAATACTAAACAACAAAAATAGTGGGAAATGAATTGAAGTTTTGACGTTTGGCGTTTACGTCAAACCAATATTCGATCTTATTAAATTGAGTGGATACTCGATATCTCACGATTGGATAGACTTAGAACCAAGTAGATAACATATTGGGAGGGAGCATACTCGAAAACATAAGACTGCATTCATAGTCCATGAAGTGCATTTTGGCGTATACGTCAAACCAATCCTCAGGCGACGACAGATTTTTTTGAGCACCTCTCTTAAAATCGCGTTGTACTTAGGCGTACGTTTTAAGGGTTCATAGGTATCAGGAATGCGCTCGACACTCTTTTTCCATGAACTAAATTCTCCTGGGTCGCCAGAGAATTGTTTAAGACATCGCACTACGTCTGGCACTTGTCCATATCGCTCATTTGATTTCGGTGTTCGATGGCGATTGCCTGGTCTGCACCAGGGAAGTTATCATAATTAGGGTTTAATTAACTATGGACAATGGAGGGAATCTTAGTTCCTAATACGCGGTCTATTAGAGACGAAATATGGTCGTCCAAAGCAGCGGTTGACACAACATCTCTGTTTTCATTCGTGTGGGATATCGTCGATTGGGATGAGTTATTCGGATTTTGCTCACTCATGGATTTGAATGACACAAATATGTTTCACTTCACGGGGTATTAAAAATTTATATTAAAATTTACTTGGTATGTACTTTTTTCTTTGATTATTATTTTTTTGGAAGGAAAATATATTACTTGTATAGTCATAACACTTTTTCTTACATAACTACGGCGGCAAACATCCCATGTCGGTTGATTGATATCACTCCTTTTTACCTTGTTTGGCTACTAAGGTACCTGCTCTAACACTCTTTTACGTGGTCCCTTTATTTATTGATTTCCGGAGATGCTGCTCGAAAGACCCGGGACAAGCACTAACAAAAAAAATTCAAATTTTTGGCGCAACAAGCTTCTTAGTACCCCTGGCCTAGCTTTCTCACTACCATTCATGTTTGCGTGTATACTTCTGGCACGATGGCGGGACCTAGAGGTCCAATATTCCAACCACTTTTTCGAGAATTAGTCGGCTTCCAAGTCATCTAACGTATCTGGTTTGTTGGCGTAGATGAGCAACTTCACATATCCCCAAAGAAAATAAACCAATGGTGTCAAATCACATGATCTTGGTGGCCAATTGACAGTTCCATTCCGCGAAATTATGCGCTCATCGAATGTTTCCTTCAGTAAATCGATTGTGACGTGCGCTGTGTGGCATATAGCGCCGTCTTGTTGGAACCACATCTCAGCCACATTCATGCCATCCGATTCGGGAACAAAATAGTCGGTTATCATGGCTCTATACTGGTCTCCATTAACGGTACCTGACTCTCCACCATCATTTCGGAAGAAGTATGGCCCAATGACTCCACGAGCCCATAGAGCACACCAAACAGTCAGGTTTTGTGGATGTAATGGCTTCGCAAGGGTCTCATGTGGATTCTCTTCACTCCAAATGCTGCAATTTTGCTTGTTGACATAGTCATTCAACCAAAAATAGGCCTCATCACTGAACAAGATATTGCGATGAAAATCAGCATCGAGATCAATCTCATTTTCGGCCCATACACCAAAATCACGACTCATTGCATTGCCTTGCGGCTTTAATTGCATAAGCTGGATCTTGTAAGCTCGTAAGCCAAGATCTTTGCGCAAAATCTTCCAAAAAGTGGACGGACTAAGCTCCAATTGCTGTGCATGGTGGCGAACCGATTCATTCGGGTCCTATTCAACACTTTGCTCTACAGCGGCAATTGTTTCTTCGGTACGCACTGTTCGACGTCTCTGCGGATGCGTATTATCACATTAAGTAAACGTAGTGCGAAAACGATCCATGGTTAACCGAATTAATTGCTCTGATGGACGATTATGTCGCCCATAAAATGGACGGAACTTGCGGTAAGCTTCGCGAACTGAACCATTATTTTCGAAAAAAAATTGCACGACTTGCAAGCGTTGTTTATTTGTCAACATGTTCATGATGAAATGGAAAACCAAACTGAACATAACTGACTTTAGGGTTTCCCGATTTGACCACAAATGTCAATTCTATCTATATTCGGAAAACCAACCTCTAAAAAAACACCCGTTACATCCCTTCTGGATAGGATGGCAGGATAGGAATTCAGCTTGATCCTTAAATGGAAGTGGCATGATTATTGATTAATCTTTAGATGTCTATCTCACTGAATTTTTGGACAGCTTTTTAGATCCAACACACAACTTCACAACTTGTAGCTGAAGAAATCTTTAAGACCGTTAATTAATTATTCCCGCTCAACAGATGTTATAAAATGCTGACGACTTTCGCCTGTTTACTCGTAAGAATTGATGTCATCTGGTAATTTTCGCCAATTCCTCTCCGGACCCATTAGAAATGATGGACCAGTCATCCATGTTGCTACCCGAGGCCCTGAGCAGAATGGATGTTTGACGGAATTGATTGTTGTCATTCTAAAGTCAATTCCGGATGACAAGAGAGAAATAAACAATTGGACACCACTAGGAGATAAAAAGAGCCCATTAATGTGTAGCCAAAGTCTGGCTATTTTCCAAAATATTCGACAGCAACAAGTTCTTTAAACCCAAACATGTCCAAATGAAAGAAAACATTTTTAGTACCCCCTGGGAGGCAACATTCACTTCCATTTTATTGACCAGTTCAACTAGAAAAAAAAATATCCCAAGCAATAAAATGGAAACCACGTCTTTCTTCATTTGCCGACGACCTTAAATAAACAAAAACGATTGACAGTAGTGTGTGTACAAAGAAACCAAGCAACATACACTCAAACTGCGACAAGCTGCGGAGGGCTTTCCTTGGATTTTAATTCCGCACATCGCCTTAAATGGTTTTTAATTAATTACCTTCTTTTCGGCGTGACGTCAACCTTGATTGAGTACCGTTACGATTGTGTATGCAGTATGCCTCATAATGAGGCGCAGAGAACCTGTTAACGGAATTATGCATGCATCAGGGGATAGCTTGTAAAATTGATTTGCTTGATCAGCCACTAGAGGAAACTCAATTATTCAATTACACCTGTCTACTAACTAACTACTAAGGAGATCTTACATAAGACCCTGATCATCCCAGTCCTGCTCTACGGCGCTGAAGCATGGACCGTCTCAAAAGCGGATGAAGAAATCCTTGGTCGATTTGAGAGTTTGCGTTGACGGGCTATGAAGACGTAGATTCAACCAAGAACTATACGAGCTGTACAGCGACATGCCCCTGGTCAAAAAGCTCCGCATTGGACGTTTAAGATAGCTAGGACATGTAGAACGAATGGACACCAATACTCCGGTTCGCAGAGTCTTCGATTCCCAGCCAGACGTCGGACGCAGTAGAGGAAGACCTCGCCTTAAGTGGCGCGCGCAAGTAGAAACCGACTTCAGCCAACTTGGAGTGCGCAACTGGAGGCAGTTAGCTAAGGATGGGGCTAATTGGTGAGGCATGTTGGTTGAGGCCCAGGTTCATTCCGGACTGTAGCGCCACTTAAGTAAGTAAGTAATTACACCTGTCTTATAGATGAGACATTGCCATTCACCCAGTGTTGTTCAGGAGACATAGGGTGGGCGAAATTAATACGAGGGGTGGTTTTGGGTTATAATGAAGTGTTGTGGGTTGTATTGGGTGAAGTTGTGTTTGACAAAATCGCAATCGCGGGTAATGGCTGTTCAGAGCCACTTAAAAACATGAAAATGAGTTATGTGAGAGGACTGTGAAGAAAAATGGAAATGTTATGTACTGCCAAAGATTATAAAGTCATACAGATGACAGATCACGGATGGTCACAGCACGACCCGCATTGAAGAATTTTGTTTTATGCAGTGTGTCATCTGTATGACTTTGTAATCTTTGGTACAACGTATTAACTTAAATATAGATACAGTTCGGAATGGACATGGGCCTCAACCAACATGTACCTCCAATTAGCCCGGTATCTACCCAACTGCCTCCAACCTAAAGTTGGTTGAGACTTACCTTTCTTTGTTACGTCCAAAATGTGGCTGGGAATCGAAAAGTTGGTGAGCCGGCGTGTGGTGTCCATTTGATCTATAAGTCCTAGTCATCTTAAGCGTTCTCTGCGGATTTCTTTTTTTTTCACCAGGTCTATGTTGTAATACAGCTCGTAAATTTCCTAGTTGATTCCTCGCCAAAATAGCCTGACAACATAAACAGGACCAAAGATATTCAGAGGAAGAAGAAAAGGATCAAGGATTTCTTTTTCGGCTTTTAACACGATCCATGTTTCGGCGACGCGACGTTGAGCAGGACTGAGATGATAGGGCCTTCTTCCTTAAATGTTCGTATACGGACTTTATTACTAAATTGCCGCCTTACCTCAGCTAAACAGTGGTTGGCAAGAGTAAGTCTTCGTTTGATTTCTTATGTCGTTATCAGAGTTACAAGCGTTGCCGGCATTACAACCTCAATGTTGAATCTGTCTATCGTGACATTTTGTCCATTTCTTCGATGTTGTGTGTCCTTTCAAGTTGACAACATAAACTTGGTCTTGCTCTCGTCTAATCTTAAAATAATTTTTGCCGCTTCCATCTATATACTCGCAAACGTGGCTGACGATCACTGACCAATGATGTCAGTATTGTCGGCATCTGCTAGTAGTTGCACCGACTTATGGAAGATAGTGCGTCTAGCTTTAGCTCGGAAAGATCGTTTTTGGTATCGAACGGTGTCGAAGCAGTGAGATTTTTCCATGGTCATTTTGCGCAGACGCAAGAGACCGCCAAGACCTTCGCGCAACGCCTATGCGTATCTCTTAACCTCTCGATTAATATCATACCATCAGCACCGAATGCCGAAGAACAATGGCAACGATGCCAACAAGCCATTAGATCAGCCGCAACTGAGTTGCTAGGTTTCTCACGCCCACCAGCAAGAAACACCTGGTTTGATGAGGAATGCCGACATATGCTCGCAGCCAAGAACGAGACCTACAGGGCTAAGTTGCAGGTGAAAACGACATCTGCCATTGAGCTTTATAGGCAGAGAAGAAGGAAAGAGCACCGGGTTTTGAGAAAGAAGAAAAAAGAGCAAGAAAAACACTCGATCGAGGATATACAGAGGTGCCTTTCCAGGAACGATAATCGCAAATTTAAGTGTAAAGCGACAAAGCCAAGGACACAAGGCTCGAACAGAATCCTGTCAAAATGAACGAGGAAATATCGTAGCTGAGACACAGGCGATGCTGAGGATATGGAAGAACCACTTCTGCAGGCTGTTAAACGGCGATGACGAACAACATTCCGCTGTCAGGCAGAACGAACGAAAAACTGCCAACCACCCGACCTGAGTGAAGTGAAGATAGCAATATCTAAACTCAATCTTAATAAGGCTGCCGGAAATGACGGCTGAGCTTTAAAAAGCCGGCGGATATGACTTGGTAAATAATATCTGCCAACTCATAAGCCAAATCTGGTCGCAGGAAAGTATGCCTGAAGAGTGGAACCTTCAGCATCGTTTGCCTGATCCACAAAATGGAGACCCTCTAAACAGCGCCAACTACAGAGGCATAAGTCTCTTCAACATCGCCTACAAGATCATATCTGCAGTAATATGTGAACGTCGAAACCGTTTACCTCACATAAAACCACACTGATAAGGGCCGCAGCGTGGTTTGAGGCAAGGAAAATCCACAACCGATCAATGTTTCACACTTTGGCAGATCCTGGAAAAAACACAAGAAGTCAAAATCGATACACACCACATATTTACCGATTTCAAAGCCGCATACTAGTTTTGGTATACCGCCCAAACTCGTCCGTTTGTGTAGGATGACGGTGGAGAATTCTCGCCGCTCCATCAGTGTTGGAAACGATTTCACCGACACATTTGAAACCAAAACTGGACTTAGCCAAGGCGATGCTCTGTCATGTGGCTTTTTCGATTTGATTCTTGAGATGATTGTGCAAAACTCCCGAGCCAACACCAGAGACACAATTGTCCAAAAATCTGTGCAACTACAAACATACGCCGACGATATTGACATCATTGGTAGGACTCAACGTGATGTCTTAGCCACGCTTGCTAGTATAGAGAAGGAAGCGGCAAAAATTGGTTTAGCAGTAAATGAGGTCAAGACAAAGTGTATGCTGTCAACACGAAAGGACACACAACATCGACGAATCGAACAGAACGTCACCATTAACAGATATAACTTTGAGGTAGTACGGGACTTTGTCTATCTCGGCTCCGCTATTAACTCTGACAACAACATCTCGTCAGTAATTAAACGAAGAACTACTCTTGCCAACCGCTGTTTCTTCGGGCTAGGAAGGCAATTCAGCAGTGAAGCTCTCACTGGAACTACTTTGGAGATCCTATATAAGACCCTGATCATCCAAGTCCTACTCTACGGCCCTGAAGCATGGACCGTGTCGAAAGTGGATGAAGAAATCCTTTGGTCGATTTGAGAGGAAAGTTCTTCGAAAAATCTTCGTTCCCATTTCCGTTGACCGGCTGGAGACATAGATTCAACCAAGAACTAAACGAGCTGTACAGCGACATGCTCCTGGGCCGCTCTTGACCATGCATGTAATCTTGTACATCAAAACATTTGACTTTCGAGTTTTCAAGCTTGAACTACCGTCAACAATCGGCCAAGGTTTTGTTACTAGTGCACTAGCGCGGACTAGCTCGGACTATCGCAAACTAGCACATTCGCTTAATAGTGTTTGCCGTAACAGCGCCCTTAAGACTTCTTGTCTAAGTATGACACCCTTAACAAATCCGGATATGAATAGTCGCTGCTTCTGATCGCTAGTTTGTCTCGATCTTCTCATCGTATTTGAATGTTAGGTGTAATGTCTGCTCTGTAGCAGCATAGGGCTTCCGCTAGTTGTTCGCATGTACCTCTTCTGTTTAATGCTCTCACATTTTAGGTGCAGATACGAACAGCATTATCGTCAGCATTAAAGCCAGTCCTTTCCTAGGCTCTTGGTTGTTCATAACTATTTTTTTATTTTTTCTGTGAGGAGGTAGTTAGCCCGAAGAAAAACCCCCAGCCTGAAGGTTGAGTACAAATTTACTAGATACCCCTAGGACATGGAGCCATCCATATCGACCACGGCATTGAGCGTTGCAGTTGACCTTTCGGTACTTCCTCCACCATGTCTGTTCAAGGTGCCTGACTAACCCTTCAAATTCGTGAATGTAATACAGCCCGAAAAAATCCTAAATATATATTTAGTGTAACCAAAGATTATGAAGTCATACAGATGACGCACTGCATACAAGAAAAATTGTTCTATGGCGGGTCGACTTGGCACAGCCCGCCATATGTTAGTTACTTGTGTTTGCAAGTGCACACTGCGCTTACCATAAAGCCGGTGAGCAAAAGTTTCTGTTTTTTGTTCTCAATGCGTCATCTGTATGACTTTATAGTCTTTGGTGTAACAAATAGATAGTTCGTGTAACCAAAGTAGTAACAGATCGTCCATTTACCAAATCGGTCCTAACCAAACAAAAGTCGTGCTTATGTGCTAAATTTTTTTTTTATTTATTTAATGTAATTCACTTTAATGCTGGATGGTATAAATCAAAGGCGAAGCAACGGTCTTCACAATCGGAGAGTGATACACAAATGGAGCTGAATGACCGACAACAAATGGTGATGGAGCGGTGTGGTAAACCTGTCTGAAAGCTGGAGCAGCATGGTACACCTGGCTGACGAGTGGTGCAGCCGCATAGCTTTGAACGGCAGGGGCAACTGGAAAGGTGTCCACAACTGATGTGATTGGTTTAACTTCAACAGCGGATTCGACTTCAACGGGTTTGGCAGCTGGAGCATCTTCAACAGTTTTGACAGCAGCATCACCTGCGACAACGTCATCAATATTTTCCGCTGGTGTAGTTTGCTCAATTGGTGTAGTTTCCTCAATAGATGTTGTGGTAGTAGTTGGCTCAACCTCTACATCCTTTACAAGTGGTTCTTCAATGGCCTTAACAAGTGGACTCTCAACAACGACGTCGGCGGCTTCTACAGTCTTGACAACTGGAGCAAACTCAACGGTATTTGCAACTGGCGCAAAATTAACAGTCTTTACAACTGGTGCCACAACATCAGCAATCGCCGCTGTGTTATGGATCCTTGTAAAGCTCTGATGGGATACAGCCGTCGGGATTTTATGGATAACATCTCCCACTTTAGCCAGCACAGGGTGAACGATGGTATGCGTTGGAATGATACCACCATTCACGGCTGCAATGGCAAAGAGAGCAACAAGAGCGACCTGTTTAAAGAAAAAAAAATTATTTAGAATATCGTTAGCACTGTGCAGTTATATCAAGTCTTACGGATTTGAACATTTTTTACGAATTGATTGGTAAATGCGATCTGATACTGTTACCTTGGTGACAGTATCTATTTATACCAAAATCAAAATCTAATGAAATAGCCGCTGATACAAGAATTTATCCACTTGGCTTCAGTCTCAAGTACTCAAGGCCATCGATTTATTTCTTTATTCATGGGTAAGTTTTTTTTTTTTGTCAGTTGTTTGGCAATTGCCTAATCACTTTTGTCGCACAAGCACTTTTTGGAAAATAAAATTAATTTGAAATAACGGTAGCGAAATGAAATGGATTTAAGATTAAATCAGTCACGTGCTGTGCTCTAAAGACAGGTCCTTGGTAGACACAAAATCTATGCAACCTTCGTCGAGTTGATGCTGGAAAATCGGATACCGGCTTCGGCATCTGGTCAGGTTCAAGTTCATTGAAAAACTTGTTTTATGGTCTGATGGGGTATGGTTGTTGGGTGATTGGTAACGAATCGGGTGGTAACCAGAAGGAGTGATTCATAGAAATCACTTGAAATGGAAGCGGAAGTGTTTGACACCAAACTAAAAATTAAAAATCGAATTATAATGAAGTGGGACACATCATGGATGATGAATCTAAAAATAGCCCACAAACGATTTAGACAGATTGTAGCATTTGTTTGGTCTGAAACGTTGAAAGTTTTTTTTTAGGTTTACTGTTGCTCATCTCTAAATCCGATACGAATTGAGAAACAATTTCCCATTATGAAGCAGTGAGGCCTCTTATGCTTTTCGATTCTGATATCTTCTATTGTTGTTATGACATTATGTGGTCGCCAAGTTGTTTTGCAGAACGGGTATCCCTTAACATCTCGATTAACACCATACCACCAGCATCTTATATCGAAGAACAACGGCGACGATGTCAACAAGCCATTAGACAAGCAGTTGTCGCGCTCATCAGCAAAAACCAAGAAATGCTTGTTATGATGAAGAATGCTGACAGATGCCGAAAACGAGGCCTTCAAGGAAAACATGCAGGTGGAGACGATACCAGCCGTTAAGTTTTAAAGCCAAAAAAGAACGGAAGAACACCGGCTTTGTAGAAAGATGAAAAAAGAGCGGAGAAACGTGCAATCGAAAAAAAAGTGAGGCGCCACTTGAGAAAAGGTGTTCGTTATTTTTAACAGAAATACAAGCAGCAAACAAAATCTAGAACAAAGAACGATCGAAGCAAAGACAAAGTCGATGCTGAGATTATGGAAGAAACACTTCTGCAGACTGTTGAACGGCGGTGAAGAACAATCTTCTACTATACCGACTACCCGACTTGAATAGCTATTTCTTAACTTCAGCTTCACAAGTCTGCCAGAAATGGTGGCATTCGTGCAAATATTTATAAAGGCAGTTCAGACGATTTGGTATGTAACAATTGCCAACTCATAAGCAGCCTTTGCTCGGATGAAAGATCCTCTGATCGACATCGTCTATCAATTTTTCACAGTTCGGCAGATCCTGGAAAAAACCCAAGAATTCCAAATCGATACCCACCACCTATTCATCGATTTCAAAGCCACATACGATAGCATTTATAATGACGAATTATACAGAGCCATGTCTAGTTTTGATATACCGCCCAAACTCGTCCGTTTGTGTAGGAAGACGATGGAGAATTCACACTGCTCCATCAGGGCCGGAAATGACCTCACCGAAACATGCGATAACAAGAGATTATTTAGACAAGGTGATGCGCTGTCAAATGATTTCCTCAATTTGATTTTAGAGAGGATTGTGCAGAACTCCCAACCCAACACCAGAGGCACACTTTTTGCAAAAATCGGTGCAACTTCAAGCATACGACAACGACATTGATATCATAGGTAGGACTCAACGTGATGTCATAGCCACGTTTGCTAATATAGAGAAGGAAGGGGCAAAAATGGGTTTTAGCTGTAAATGAGGGCAAGACTAAGTGCTTATATGCTATCAGCATGAAAGGACACACAACATCGACGAATTAGACAGAACGTCACCATTGACAGATATAACTTTGAGGTAGTACGGGACATTGTCTATCTCAGAATTAAACGAAGAATTACACTTGCCAACCGCTATTTCTTTGGGCTAAGAAAGCAATTCAGCAGTAAAGCCCTCACTCGAACTACTAAGGAGATCTTATATAAGATCCTGATCATCCCAGTCCTGCTCTACGGCGCTGAAGCATGGACCGTCTGAAAAGCGGATGAAGAAATCCTTGGTCGATTTGAGAGGAAAATTCTTCGAAAAATCGTCTGTTCCGTTTGCGTTGACAGGCTATGGAGACGTAGATTCAACCAAGAACTATACGAGCTGTACAGCGACAAGCGCCCGGTCAAAAAACTCCGCATTGGACGTTTTAGGCTAGGACATGGCTAGGACATGTAGAACGAATGGGCACCAATTACTTCGGCTTGCAGAGTCTTCGATTACCAGCCAGACGTCGGACGCAGTAGAGGAAGTCCTCGCCTTAAGTGGCGCACACAAGTAGAAACCAACCTCAACCAAATTGGAGTGCGCAACTGGAGGCAGTTAGCTAAGGACCGGGCTAACTGGAGAGGCACATTGGTTGAGGCTCAGGTTCATTCCGAACTGTAGCGCCACTTAAGAATGTAAGGAATAAAGCCAAATAAAAAAGCGAAATAACACCGTATTTTGGACTTTTCCGTTATTTCACGAGGATAAAGTGAAATAACGCCGAACATTTCTTTTTAAATAAAGCCAAATTCAGAGAGAGATAATCATACTTTGCACACACATCCGTGTGCACGTTTGGGTGTACGAAAAGTTTGATTACGGATAGGAGGGCAATGCTGCATCCCCCCACATTGGCTCACTGTTGGCGCAGTATCCCCCATCCCCTTTTAAACTTTGCACACACCCCAACTCGCACTAGGATGTATTCAAAGTATGTACCCCCTGCTTGGGATAATTTTTTTGTATGGAATGTGTGTGATATTGGGTGTATGCAAAGTGAAATAAGGCCGAATTGGCTTTATTTCACCAAAGTGAAGCAAGATCGAACATGGCAATTCGGCGTTATTTCACTCGGCTTTATTTTACGACACCTCCCAGTACTACTTCAGAACTACTCCCAGACTTCATCACAAGCAGATGAAAAAACCCTGTTAGCTTTTGGTAAACGTTTGCGTTGATATCGCATAAAGTGACGCGCAGCTTTATTAAGCATGAGTTTAGATATTGTATCCTCACCTCACTCAGATCGGGTGGGTGGCTGTATTCGCTGTCGTTGGGAATATTGTCTGTCTGACAACAAAATGTTGTTCGTAATCGCCGTTTAACAGTCTGCAGAAGTGCTTCATCCATATCATCAGCATCGGCTGTGTCTCAACTATGATATCTCCTTGCTCATCTCGACAGGATTATTTTCGAGCCTTGTATCCTTGGCTTTGACTTTTTACACTTTGGTAAATTTTGCGAACATCGGTCCTAGAGTGGCACCTCTCTATATCCTCGATCCCGCGAATTTCTTGCTAAAAGCCGGTGTTCTTCCCTTCTTCTCTGCCTATAGCACCTGCAGCTTAGCCTTGTGAGCCTCGTTCTTGGCTGCGAGCATCTGTCGGCTTTCCTCATCAAACCAGGGTTTTCTTGCTGGTGGGCGCGAGAAACCTAGCACATCAGTTGCGGCTGATCGGCTTGTTGGCATTGTTGCCATTGCTCTCCGACATTCGATGCTGGTGGTATGGTGTTAGTCGAGAGGTTAAGGGATACGCTTTGTGTGAAGGTCTTGGAGGTCTCTTGCGATTGCAGTCTTTAGAGTTTTAATTTTGTTCACAGTATTTCTGATGTGTTGTGTCGTGGTGGATAGCCGCATTCTTACCTTGGCTGCAACAAGGTAGTGGTCCGGATCGATGTAAGTTCCTTGGAATGTTCGGACATCCAAAATACTGGATCCCTGTCTATGGCAATGCGATTAATTTGGTTGACGGTTCGTTGATTTGGAGACTTCCATGTTCCTTGGTGTATCGAGGTGAGGAAATCGTGTGCTGGCTATACTGGCATTTCGGTGCGTAGTAAAGTCAATTAGCTTAAGTCCGTTACCAAACGTGTTGTCGAGTATACTATGTTTTCCGACAATACTGCTAAAGATGTCTTCTCTTCCTACTTTTGCATTGAAATCTCCCAGCACGATTTTACCATCGTACTACGGTAATCGCTCAGTGGTTTTGCCAAGAAGCTCGTAGAAGCAATCCATAGCTTCATGATATTTTTCCTACGTTATGGCGTGAGCCTTGATACGGATTGTTTTATTGCGTTCGCTAATGTATAGGAAACATAAGACTTCTTGCCTAACTTTCGGGTCTAAGTCCAGGCTAATTCCGGACTGTATCACCACTTAAGTAAGCAAGAAATTAAGTGAGTAACCTAGCATTACCAAACTTTTTAAATTGAATCTGAAAATTAGAATAAAACTTAACGAAAGACTTTCGTTCAAATTTGTATTTCCATTTATTTTCCATCGAATGTAAACAACGGTTCTAATCTTTCCAAAAGTTCATTTCAATAGGAACAATAGATACCATCTCGTCATCAGTCAGTCATCGACTTAGATTAACGTCATCCTTCACACTCTTAAAAGCTTCTGAAGTACAGATATGGTGATCCGTGAGCATAAGAGTATCCATAAGCAGCTAGGCTTCCATCAAAGCTGCGGAAGTATGGTGAATGAAGTATAGCAGCACCAGCAGGTTCTGAATACTGAGCCTTCAATAGACGAGCATTTTCCAAAACTGGTGCGGTATAAGTTTTAACGATTGGAGTTGAATAAGTCCGAACAGCGGGGGCAACAATCGGAGTGATTTGGTTAGCCCGACTGTGAATAATTGTTGAACTCTGATGGGAAACAGCAGTAGGTATACTTTCGACAATATCACCAACCTTGGCCAAGGTGGGTTCGTGTACTTCGATGTGTGCTGGTTCATGTACAATAGCGGTCTTGAGAATTGGAGCGGAGATGGCTTCTATGATATCTCCTGGCCTGGCAGCGGCAACGGCGAGAAAAACAAACAACACCACCTAGGAAGAATTTAATTGTTAGCTTGCTATTGATAGACGGAGCCGCCGGAAAACCTACCAACTTGAACATTTTGCAATTGAAAATTAGGCTTCGTTGAAGGTCTGTGTTGAACTCTGATAGAACTATCAACTCTGACTGATGTCTTTCATAGGCCCTGCGATGATTCTTATATACTCACAGTTGGGTTCCCTCAGACGATCTGACTCTCTCTACATCTCATCAACAAAATCCTCCTCACCCAGCCTAAGAACAAGATTCATTCGATCGTCTACGCACAATGACCATGAACATGAATTTACTTTTCGCGGACCCCTCCGCGCAGCGCCTTACTACCACAGCACCTTACAAATGCAACATTTTCCATGTTATAATTGAACACGTAAATCTGGAGTAAATGAACGAACATTCCGGTTCCCTTCGATTCCTCTACGATAAGTATGCTATGCTAAGCCCTTATGTTCGATGCGTGTGTTCGATTAGATCACCACAGAGCACAGCGGCTTGGACTAGGAGTGCGAGTGCGAGCGTGCCAACAATGTGACAATTAATGTGGCCAGATGAGGACACACTCAGACGCCTTCAAGTTGGATGTTATCTTGACGCGGAGTACGCTTGCCGAAACTTTTGTTATTCCTCCAAAGATGTGGGTGGATGGTTTGACGCTAGGGAGGGCAGAATCGTGCTGTATAGATACACCAAAGGTGTGGTTGAGCGGGGTTACAAAGATTCGTTGGCTTTGCGTATCAACACTAGTTGATTCACAATAGTTCATCCTAGAGCCAGCATCCTACACAAAAATCGCATTTGTGGACGCATGGGTATATGTATGCCCCGACTGACGGAGGACTTAAGACCTGCTTTATGTAACTGCCTGACGATTTGAATAAATAAATAGATCGGAGGAGAAAAATTGTCCATGTCATGCTGAATTGAATGCGGAGTGGTTAATGGTGGCGTTGATTGGAGTCCTGATTGGGATCTTGTCGGATGATGTGGTTGTTTATTTAGCATCAGAGCATAAGGTGCCGGTCGTGTAGGTATGTTGAATCCAAGCGGGATCTTGATATGTGGCAGTCCCGACAGGCTATTCATTTTTTTTTTTAATTCTATGAGAGAAGATATGTTTAGGATGGTAACGTTTCAACAATATAGTGTAAGGAATTATTTTTAAATTAATGGTTCTATGCTACGGAGAATAAATCTGTGTCCTCTTAATGGAAAAGACAAAAGGAAGGAATTGACGCGTTAAACTTAAAGAGATAAGGAGAGGTATAGTGGGTATCGGCCTTCTGAAATACCACTACATCATGCCCTAGTCTGCGCTAAAAGCAATGAAACCAATTTTTTTAAATTTCAAGAGACAAGTGGATCATGGCAACAAATTTATTTCAGACGATTCAGTCATCACGCGCTATAGACGATCATCATCCCATCAACTAACTTAAGCGGTGGTACAGTCCGGAATGAACCCGGGCCTTTACCAAAATTTCTCCCCAATTAGCCCGGTCCTTAACTAACTGCCTTCAGTCGCAAACTTCAAGTTGGTTAAAGCTGGTTTCTATTTCTGAGCGCCACTTAGGTTAGGTTAGGTTAGTGGGTTGATGAAGTAGTCGGTGTGCATCTTCGTTATCACACTTAGGTCGTTATTGACCAATTGTGATACCCGTTGGGGTCCACGTGTGTGGTCTGATCCTTCATTATCTCCTTACTGTCCTGACCTCGTTCTTAATTACCTGAGGCCTGGACAGTGGCACCGAAACTGGAGGGCATCCTCGTGTGTTTCTTTATCACCGCGGCCTCTACAGAGGTCATCACCTATAAGATGCATTTTCAGATTGTTGCTTTTTTAGTAAGTCTCGATTTTAGTAGAGATTCCCACTGGACACGAATCAAGACGGAATCAAGACAGATTTCCTGTTTCTTCGAAGACGCTTATGGGTTCTTGCTTTGTCATACTCAGGCCACATACTTTTGGAAGTTTCTAAGTTGGGGATGGAGTCGCAACCATTTTTTGGCGATAATCAGTGTTTTCTGTCCCACCTGAGATTTGAGATCACATAGTGGTGGTTTGACAGACTGGTCTGCCTGGTCAGTGCTGGGGGTCCTTTTCTCGCCAGTTCATCAGCAATTTCATTGCCATACGCCTCTGTGTCCGGTGACAAAGCAGAGCTTTACATTATGTTGGACGCCAAGAACCGTTATCTCTTCAAGACAACGCTTGTCCTCGAATGTTTGGCGACACAGCTACATTGGTTTTGATGGTATAAAAAAAACTCTATTATCGCTTTATAAAGCTATCTGCCATGGATGCTATCAAAGGCAGCCTTGAAATTCGGATGCGGATTTGTTGTAAGTGCCAGACTTATGCAAGAAGTCTTATCTTTCCAAGACATTCCAAGACGCATTGTAACAATCTTCATCGAGGCCAAATTCGACAACAAAAGCCTTATATGCGCTCACGCCCCAACGGAGGAAAAAGATCATATAGCTAAGGATTGCTTCTACGAGCTCTTCGACAAAACCACTGAGCGATTACTGAAGTACGATGTTAAAATCGTCCTGGGAGATTTTAACGCAAAGCTAGGAAGAGAAGACATCTTTAGCAGTATTGTCGGAAAACAAAGTATAAGGCGACATGGCGGTCGTCTCCAGATCAACGCGTATCCCTTAACCTGTCGATTAACACCATACCACCAGCATCGAAGGTCGAAGAACAATGGCAACAAACTATTACATCAGCCGCAACTAATGTGCTAGGTTTCACGCGACAACCAGCAAGAAACCCCTGGTTTGATATTGAATGCCGACATATGCTCGCAGCCAAGAACGAGGCCAAGGATATATAGTAGTTGAGACACACTTGATGCTTAGAATATGGAAGAGTCACTTCTGCAGACTGTTAAACGGCGATGACGAACAACATTCCGCTGTCAGGCAGAACGAACCCTTCAATATTGGCAACAACAGCGAAAACTGCCAACCACCCAACCTAAATGAAGTGAGAATAGCAATACCTAAACTCACGCTTAAAAAGGCTGAAGGCCTTCCCGCCGAGCTTTATAAAACAGGGGGAGATGTCTTTGTAAGTGACATCCACCAACTCATAAGCCAAATATGGTCGGAAGAAAGTATGTCTGAAGTTTTGGAACCTCAGTATCGTTTGCCCGTTCCACAAAAAAGGAAACCCTCTGAACCGCGTTAACTACAAAGACATAAGTCTCCTCAACATCGCCTATAAGATCTTATATGCCGTAATGTTTGAACGCCTGAAACCGTTTACCAACAACATGATCGTGACTTAAAGCCAGGCCAGGAAAGTCCACAACAGATCAAATTTGTACACTTTGGCAGATCCTGGAGAAAACCCAAGAAGTCCAAATCGATACCCGCCACCTATTCATCGATTCCAAGGCCTCATACGACAGCATTTATATAGACGAACTAACAGAGCCATGTCTAGTTTTGGTATACCGCCCAAACTCGTCCGTATGTATAGGATGACGATGGAGAATTCTCGCTGCTCCATCAGGTTCGGAAACGACCTCACCGACGCATTCGTTAACATAAAAGGATTTAGGTAATCGGTCCAACCAACAAGCATACGAAATAATGGAGACGTCTCAAAACTTTACTCATTTTCTTAAATTCGTGGAGTGTTGCGGTTTGATGCAAGCATTTACTATGTGGCCGCGTTTGCCAACAATTCAGAAAAGGAATTTTCAAGACAAGATTAGTTGGACCCTCTCTAATGATCAAGCGTCCAGTTTGTTGAGAGATTGTACAATGTGTGCATGATCTGACCATGTTCGACCATCTTCGGTTATGGAATGGAATAAATATTCACGAAAAAGCTTCAACATGTATCGGTCGCCAGTCTTGAACTATGTGCAGTCCAAATTGAAGTCTGGCCTCTCGTTGATACAATTCAGTTTTACCAATAGCCGATAGAGGTGACCATTTTTCATTTCCTTGGACAATTCATCCCTTGCATGTCACACTGGCTCTGTAATGCATCCAATTGGACAGTAGAAGCAAGCACCAAACATTGTCATCAAATCAGTCATTGAGCGTCTTTGTGTGGTTGTGAATAAATATCATCCCAATATCAATCCCAATGAAAGAATGACAGGATGGGGGATATGTCGAACTTACACTATAAAGTTTCTTAAGTCGGAAGAATAATTTCGAGAAACCAAATCGATGCTGTTTTGTACACTGTCTCGCTGCACTGACTGTAAACATCTGCTGCACTGACTGTAAACAACACATGCAAGCGCTAAAACTAAACGGCCAAGGGCTGTGAGGTCCTCCTGTTGATTCATACTAGCAACCGCCAAGGGGTTGGGTGCATTCGGGTAGAATGTGGCAACATCAGTGGTACCAATAAAGCTAAGCCGTACTCATTTACCGGTCACAATGATTTTAGTTGTGTCCAATACTCTGCAAGCGAGTCCTGTCTGGTGGATTGCCCGAAGTCCAGCCGTTAATTGCATTATGATTGCCCATAAAGTCGCCTCCGGCAGCAGTGGTCCATTGCGTCTCTGAAGATTGCTTTTATGACTAAACGGCCTTGCTTCGCCGGGGAATGGATCAGAGTAGCCATTGGTTTCGGTCACCGGTGTAAAGTACTTCGATAGAAGGGTCTGAGAGTTTGGATGATAGTCGTTGACTAATACTAATGAATTAATACCAAATGCTTGTTTTGTGAAAACTTCTCGGAGTTGGACAACGTTCGAATGTTGAAGCTTCTTCCACATCTCAATGACACTCATACACGATTGTAGGCGAAAACCATGAAGTCTTCTCAGGGTGTACTTAATGTCGGTTTTAATGTGTATCGCCTTGTAGGTGGACGTAGGAATTGTCATCTTCGTATAAATTGGCTGCGGCTCGAAAGGGGACAACGAATGATAATTATCCACGTCCAGGGGTATATTCGAATTGGCCGCTTCAGTCGATTCCATAATTAAATTGGCGATTTCATTGCGGGCAAGGAGTTCAGCACGCATCTCGTCGGGCATGAAGAATGCCGTTTCCAGTTGGGTTTTCGGCTGCATACTGACAACATTGGACGATAGTAGCGGATAAACATGACCCGTGTACAACATGGCGGGGCTGTGATTGATGTTCGAACCAGACCCAGCTGTCGGAACATGTGATACCACAGTGTCACTACTTATGGAACTACTGTTCTCGCTGGAAGTGTGATTAGCAGTTGGGTAAAAATATATTGTACCGCCAACATTTTCCTGATGCACATTGGCGGAGAGTGTCGTCGGAATTGGTGACCCATGCAGCGTTATCCGTGGCGGTGGTTTCTCAGCGACACGGGATTGCGAATTAGTGTCGCTGTGTTGTCATCGCAAATGTTTGTGCGGCGGTCGGTACGTTTGAGGCGGATATAAGGGCCAAACCCACCGAGCAACCGAAACCGAAACTTTGTTTTTAATTTTTTTTTAAACTGCTAATTACTTAAAATTTGCTCTGTTTTTCAGTTAAAAATACTTCTTAAATAAAAGATATTAATAAACCACACTAATCTCATCTATTTTTATTTCTTAAAATCTTTTTATTTTGATATAAAACGATTTTATTTTTTTTTCCGTACCGAAATTCTACTTTTTCATTTTGCAGTTTTGCAATTCATCGTACCGAAACTTGCAACTTTTTTTTTCATCGTTGTAATTTCTGTTTGCGAAGTTCGCAGACGTCACTTTTCTGACGTTTTTTATGTCAAAGTGAATTGTTTTTTTTATTTATTCTTCTTTTTTGTGTGATGAAAAGCTAACGTGAAATAAAAATGGAAATGGAATTAATTAAAAAATTAGAAAAGAAAATGCTGAAGCAAAAAAAAAAACTAAAGATGCTAGCATTCAAAGAAAACAGGAATTATACAGTTTCGAGTCGAAACTAAATCTTGATGTAGAATCTCATAAATCTATTTATGATAAAACTTGCAAAGAATATAAAAACAGGAACATAAAAGCATCTGATATCGGAAATACCGGGCCGGATACTCCTCCAATTTTGTTGAGATTCGGTAGAATTCTCCATTAATTTTTCGGTCTCGATTTAGGGGATGAATCCAATATTTTTAACGTTTTGTTCTTTTTAGCATTGCAAAATATAACGCAACATATAACAACATTTTCTTTTTCTTATAGATCCGCATTCTGAATTCACTGAATGTCAAATGTGACGGTTAATTTATTTTTCAGTTTCTGTGCTATGTTCGGTGGGAATGAAATGTCATAATTGAACAGAAAAATGAAAAAAATAAAACGAAGTTTCGGTTTCGGTTGCTCGGTGGGTTTGGCCCTATAGAATTTGTGGCGGCTGCAACTGCATGCGATTGTTGCTGTTTGTGGTTTTGAATTTGCTGCTGATGATGATGTTGTGGTTGCTGTTGTTGTTATAGTTTTTCTACAGCAGCTGCTACGGCGGCCTGCCCACCCAGAATGCTGGGCGTGACATTAGTTTTTGTCGAAACGGGCGTTAGAGGCGCCTGATTATGATTGCCATTTCCAACGCCATTGCTTAACATCGGCTGATGTAGTGAGTTAAAATTTGGCGATGAACTTATGCGCGACCGAATGAATTCGGGCGAATGCGGCTTTACCTGAGCCTTCTTAATTGATATATCTAGGTGAATCCAAGTTATTTATAGAAAACCCCGAAGTTGGCGTTCCAACATTTTTTCGGCTCATGTATGTTGCCAGCTTGCTTTCTGATGGATTTCCGTTTCTTGGTGAGTAAAAAATTGGATCCATTGCAGCCGTATCTACCGAGAAAAAGTTAATCAAGAACGTTGACATTTTGCTCGGATCGTCCGTTGGTATCACCTTCACCACCAAGCACACACACCCTCCTTCACACTCGACGAAATTCACAAAATAAAAGCAAAAACTAGGAAAAGGAAAAGCTAAACTGTTTTTCTTTGCACAGCTTCTTAAATTTTTTTTTTTTATTTTCTTTGCAATCTTTTTTTTACTTCTCCTGCTTTGTTTTGTGTGCTGATTGTTGCGTTGTGTGAGTTATTTTTTATTTGCTTTTTTCGATGAAAAAACTTTTTTTTGTGACTTTTATTTTCATAGGTTGCTGTGCACGCACTTTGTTTATTTTTTTTATGAAATTCACATTGCTGCCTTTTTTTTTTTCTTGTTGCAATTTTCATGCTAAAGCTTCGTTCAGACGATTCGAAGACCAGCCAAGTTTGTCGTATATCATTTCAGAAGTTCTACAAAGTACTCGTGGAAAAATATCGTCAAGTAAGTTTAATTTATTTTATTATCTATTTAGTGACGAACAGAAAATTGTATTCAAATCTAGACACCGAGAACACCACAGGGATGATGTTGCCAGAAAATTTAACAAACTGTTGAAATTTCCAAACTTCATCGGATCAGCCGACGGCAAGCATGTAGTGATTTTCTGGTAAAATTCTGGCACCATATTCTACATTACGAAGGTACACACAGCCTTGTATTTATGGGTATTGCCGATGGGGAATATAAACTTCTGTCCATCGACGTTGGTCGCAATGGTCAAGCTTTCCGCTGTCAGGCAGAACGATCTCTGATGGTGGTGTTTTCAATCGGCGCACATTTTGACAAGCGCTGGATAATAATAAGCTTTGCTTGTCACCACAAAAACCATTACCCGGCAGAGATCTGCCTGTTCCGTGTGTTCTTGTGGCAGGCGATGCGTTTGCTATGCGTCCGAGTGTATTAAAACCGTACTACCAACGCGGTCTCTCAATGGTACAGAGTGTTTTAAATTACCGATTGAGCCGGTCTCGTCGTATTATTGAAAATGTTTTCGGTATAATGTCGGCACGTTTCCGAGTACTGCGTAAGCCTATAAATTTGGATGCAGAAAAAGCAAAGAAAATTATGTTGCGTACTCCACAATTACTTGATGATAACAAATAAAAGGACGTACGCCCCTAATAATTCGTTCGATCATTATAATGGAAACAACGAACTCATTTTGGGTGATAAGCGGCTTGGTGTAGCAGTGCAAGACAGAACACTTTTCCGTTAGAAAGTTCACGATCCGATGCTCTTTTGATAGCCAAAGAAAGAATTCAAGTCCTACTTCGTTGAACAGGGTGAAGTAGACTGGCAGTATGGATGTCTTTAGGCCCGAAAACAACACCTACAACGATGGCGCAGTTCATGACACCAAACTTTCCAACAATTACACCTAACATGATATCACAATCCACCTTATAACGAGTGATCCAAGTAGAGATACTTTTTTCAATAGCCTTTTTTGACAGATCACGTGTGAGTCGTGTCATGCTGTCATGTTATTTTTGTTTAGTATTGTTTGGCATTTCATAATGGAAAGACTTACGCGTGAACAACGTTTACAAATTGTTCAACTTTATTATGAAAATTCACGTTCTGTGAGGAATGAGTTTCTTGCACTTCGCTCAACTTATGGTCAACATAATCGGCCTACTGAGCGTACTATTCGCAACACCATCACCGGCCGGTCGATTGGCCACCAAGATCGTGTGATATCACACCGTTAGACTTTTTCCTGTGGGGATATGTAAAGTCAAAAGCTTATGCCGACAAACCCGCTTCGATTCAGGCCTTGGAGGAAAACGTCACGCGTGTCATTCGCCAGTTACCAGTGGAAATGCTCGAACGAGTGATCGAAAATTGGACTCAACGGATGGACCATCTGCGACGTAGCAACGGCCAACACTTGATAATATAATCTTCAAAAAATAAATGCCAAAGAATGTTTTTTTCGAATGATAATAAACGTTGTCCATTAAATTTGAATTTTCTGTGTTTTTTTCATTAAAAAAAAGTAGGGAACCTCGAAATGGATCACCCTTTATTTCCCAATAATACAACCTATTTTTGCTATTTGTATTAAAATTAACATTTTCATTCAAAATTTAAAAAAAAACGAACATTGTTAAATCAGTGAAGTTTTCTTCTGAATATTCGTGAGCAGTTTCTTCTGATGGTTGTCTTGGAATGACCAACAGTTCATTAGCGCCGACAGAAAATGAATATAAAATGGAAAATATTAATAGCAATGAATTAAATAATCCAAACGTACTTACCATCTGTGCAAGTTGGTCCATGTTGTCAATGAAAGCTCGCCTGATTTTTGACATTGCATATGCTCCTTGCTCTGGCGTAGTCAGAGAGAGCTGTATTTGCATCATGTTTTGTTTTTGTCTGCATGGACTGTAGTTCCTCCACTGCCATTAGCTTCAGGTTTATATTTTGGCTGGTGTCTGACACTGGTGTCAATTTTGCGTTTAATACGTTTCCCAGTATTAAAAGGCGACGGTGTATTTCCTTCTCCAAAATTATCGAGAAAAGAAGCAACCTTGGTGTTCTGAAACAACACATATAAGAGGAATAAGATCTAGAACTTTAAACGAAAAATGGCTGATAAGTATTTACATACATAATTCCAATGGCGAAATAATTGCGTGGATTGCATAACTTTGTTTGCTTCCAAGAAAAACAGCTGTTTAAAGTACCTACTTGCAGGAAATCGAGGCGCTTTCGCTGACAGCTTGGCCAGACTTCTTTTTTCGATACTTGTCAAGGTTGGCTTTGAAAGTTTAGCGCAAGTTTGACCATTTGCCCTTGCACTCGTTGAGTGGCATCTGAGTGTCGTCTGCAATATCTTGTTACAGACCTTCCTAAGGCAATTTATACTCTGCGCAACCAGAATCCCACAAGCTACGTCGCGTCTCGATTTCCTGTATAAGTTTTAATATGTTATCGTACAACCATTAACTTTGGACTTTTTTTTGTATGTTTTTTTTTTCTGAGTTGTTGGCTTCGGCGAGAGTGAGTGCGAAGGTGCATCCTTCAACAATTCCATTTTCAGAATTTCTTCGTTTTCCATCGCAGTTAAGAAAAACAAACACAAAACTAAGCAAGCACACAATTTTACAGCTCGATAACGAAAATAATTTTTTTTACAAATAAAATTATGAATTGGAAAAGTTTGACTAGTCGCGCATTCAAACGTGTTGACTAAAACAACGGTATTTATAAGACACTTCAAAGATGGCGTATAATTGCAACACAGAAAAAAGCTGCACGTGTCCACGTATGCACCTCTCTCTCTTATACATCGAATGCATATTCTCTCTGCCCCTGGCGCCACACGTTTTACCTAAAACTCCACGCACAGACCGACAGATAAACAGAATTGATAGACCCACCATTTCAGACGTCTCCATTATCATAATGTTTTGTTTGATTTGTTTGACATGCAAACCCGATTTGCAAACATTTCACTGTTGTACAACATAAGCTTGTAAACATTTGGAACAATTTTTTTACTGACATATATGACAAAATTGGAAGATCTTCCAATCGTTTGAACGTTGCTTTACACTTTTGACACTTTTTTATGAACTACCACACAAATAGCAGTATAAAATTCGCCATTATTATTATTTTTTTGCAAATGTATTATTCCGTTGGTTTGTTGTTGTTGCTGAATTGAAGTTCTCTTGAACGTGCCCAAGATGTCTCGATCGGTGTAAGGTAGAATTTGCATCAATGAAACGAAAAAAATATTTTGCTCAAAAATTGTGTCTTATTTCTTGTTATTGTTGCGCGAAAAAAATTTAAAAACAATTAACACCATCTCAAATGCCCTTTTCTAACTTCTTGCACGTCAATACCGCCATTGTGTCCTAGATATCTAGCAAGGAATCTACACAAATTGTACAACCAAATGAAATACCGTAGCATAGCATTTAAAACTAACAAAATGCCAAAACCAATTGACAGTTTTCCAAACAATATCAAGCGCCTGCACAATTCGATTTCAATCGATTCGATTCTTAGATTCCATCCCATCAATAGATGCAATATTGTCTTAGAATATCAATGCCTGTATCTACTGAATGTCAATTCTAATAACATGACGTTGCTCATTCACCTGTCATATTCATTCCGAGCGACCGACGACCCAATATGATTTCGTTTACAGAATTTACGAAACCCCTAATTGGATAGAATGTCGGATCTGGAACAATTTTCTTGGACATCTGTAGTTGGAGCTTTTTGCAATCCAGTTGAAGTGCATAGTACCGTAAGGAATCTTTTCAAGTGTCAAGTACATATTGCCATTCAGATACACGTAAGAGATTTTGTGGCCTTACTTGGACGGTAGATATTGTATCCGATTAAATGGAAGTTCATAGAGTGAGCTTAGTTTGTAGGTATCTATCTATTACGGTTTATAGAAATGAATATTAAATTTAAGGCACATACGAATTTATAGAGAGAAATCTACGTAACTTTGGGATGCACCAATATTTTATGTCAGTATGTGAATATTTTATAACTTGAAAATTAAAACTTTAAATGTTTCTATTTGGGAGCGGTACGAAAAAAATCTCTGGCCATTATCTCCTAAGAAAAAATCTCCATGGAAGAAATACCCAACTAAAAACAATTGTTTGCCAAATTCTCAAAAAATCATTCGTTTCGATCTTTAGTATTGTGAACTGTTATAAGGATTACTTTTAAGGATTTTATTATTTTTACTTTCTTACTTAGTTATGTGGCGCTAGAGCTCGGAATAAACCTGGTCCACAATCAACATGTCTCGCCAATTAACTTGGTCCTTAGCTAACTGCCTACAGTTGCGCACTCCAAGTTGGTTAAGGTCGGTTTCTATCGGGTTTTTCAACAGGGACGCTACAAAAGTTGAGCAACAGGGACAGCAAACGACGCCATATTTCTTGCCGCTCTTTTAACATTTCTCTTCAGTAAGGTTTGCCATTTCATGATGGAAAGATATACGATCCAACAACAAGTCGAAATTATTAAAATTTACAACCGAAATTCGGAGTCAGTGGCCTCAACGTTAAAAGCGCTACGTCCAATTTATGGTCGTCATAATCGTCCTATCAGATCAACAATTGAGCGTCTAGTGGAAAAAATTGAATACACAGGGACCGTACAAGATGTTCCCGTGCCAGTGAGATAAAGAAGTGCCCGTAGTGTCGAGAATATTGCTGCCGCTGATGCTTCAGTTGAAGAAAGCCCAAATGTGTCTCTCACACGTCGTTCTCAAGCGTTGGGCATCTCTGTGAAGTCGTTGTGGCGAATTTCGCGAAAAGATTGGACATTGGACATCACAGTACTTCGCACATGAATGCAACGAACTACAGACACGTAACAGCACTGGCGACTGAGGCCATCGGCTGGGACAGATCAAGACATTAATACAACAGAGAGAGACAGATAGACACATAGAAGGAAAGACATATAACATACACCTACGTGGCACAGGGGAGGAGACATAGATTTATATTGTCTCTTATTATCGCACAGGTGGCCTCAGATAAGCTGGCAATTTTCGTAGAAAACAAATGCTGCCGAAGCTGGGGCTTGAACCCGCAGCGTTTGGCTTAGCAGTCAACTACGCATTCCTCTGAGCCATGGCCACCTGCATTCGCGAAAAGATCTTGGCCTACATCCTTACAAGATTAAATTGACGCAAGAACTGAAGCCGCTTGACCACCAGAAGCGTCGTAAGTTCGTGAATTGGGCTGAGCAACAACTTGAAAATGATTCGGATTTTCATCGAAAAATCATCTTCAGCGTTGAGGCTCATTTCTGGCTGAATGGCTTCGTCAATAAACAAAATATGCGGTATTGGTCATCAGGCAGCAATCCACACGTACTCCATGAGTCATCATTGCATCCCGAAAAAATCATGGTTTGGTGAGGTTTATGGGCCGGCGGAGTCATTGGGCCATACTTCTTCCGTGATGATCAAGACCGGCACGTTACTGTGAATGGGAATCGCTACCATTCAATGATAACCGTTAGACTATTTCCTGTGGGCTACGTCAAGACTATGGTCTATGCCAACAAGTCAGCGACGATTGATGAACTTCGTACAAATATCGAGCGTGAAATTGCAGCAGTATCGCCCGATTTATGCTTGAAAAATGTCGAAAATTGGGTTCAGTGTCTGGACTTCTGCAAGCGTACCCGTGGTGGCCATGCAAAAGAAATCGAGTTCCATACATAATGGCATCGAACTTGCTTTTACGGGAATAAAGAATTTTATTGATATCCAAAACCGTTTTTATTTTATTAAAAAAAAACTTTTGTAGCGCTCTTATTGGAAACCCTTTACTTGTGCGCGCCACTTAGGCGAGGTCTTCCTCTACTGCGTCCGACTTCTGGCTGGGAGTCGAAGACTCTGCGAGCCGGAGTATCAGTGTTCATTCGTCCTTGCCATCTTAAACGTTCAATGCGGAGTTTTTTGACCAGGGGCATGTCGCTGGATGGTTATTTGGATGTACAGCTCGTACAGTTCTTGGTTGAATCTTCGTCTCAACGCAAATGGGACCGACAATTTTTCGAAGAATTTTCCTCTCAAATCGACCAAGGATTTATTCATCCGCTTTTGAGACGGCCAATGCTTCAGCACCGTAGAGAAGGACTGGGATAATCAGGGTCTTATATAGGATCTACTTAGCAGTTCGAGTGAGGGCTTTTCTAAATTGCCCTCTTAGCCCGAAGAAACAACGGTTGGCAAGAGTAATTATTCGTTTAATTTCTGAAGAGATGTTGTTGCGGAGCCGAGATAGACAAGGACCCGTACTACATCAAAGTTATATCTGTCCATGGTGACGTTCTGTCCGATTCGTCGATGTTGTGTATCCTTTCGTGTCAACAGCATATACTTCGTCGTCCTCGTGAGTATAAATGCCCGACTTTGAAACATATACCCTCTGCTGACCGACGTCCGTGACGTCGTTAATGTTGAATGCACCCAAATAGATGATCACACCCAGAGATCCATCTGTACAATGGGCAGCTGTTACGATCCAATGATCGTATTGACGGCCATTGTATTTTCATGATTGAAATCTCTAGACACCTCTAAGAAGTCGGTTGATACCAGCCAAAACTTCATCGTAGTTCCAAGAAATAAAAATTTAAGGTTCGATAGTGCCTAATTCAAAGTCACAGACTATCTAGGGCTCAACATTTTCACTTATATTTTGGCGCTACAAATCCAGATAAACCTGAGCCTCAACCAACTTGCCTCTCCAATTAGCACGGTTGATAGCTATCTGACTTCTGTTGCGCCCCTCTCTGGCTGGGAATCGATGGCTCTGCTGGGTATTGGTGTTAATATCAAAAAAGTCACATAAAAGTGCGTTCAATTGCCTAAATCCTTATTTTGTTGGTATCGAATGCTTTTGTGAGGTCGTTGCGGAGGCTGATGCAAGAATTCTCCATCGTCATCCTGCACAGACGAAATAGTTTGGGCTGGATAAAAAAACTAGACATGGCTTTGACGTTTCACACATTGGTAAAACTTACCAACAATTTTCCTGGAATGGCAGCTCTCTGTATCTCCGCTCGTGCGGTTTTCTTGCTCTTTGTTCTTCTTTTTGAAAAGACGGTGTTCTTCCCTTCTTCTTTGTCTATAGACCTTAATGGCAGCTCTCGTCTTCACCCTCAGCTTAAGCATCGTTCTTGGCTGCGAGCATCTGTCATCGAACCCTCATCAAACCACGGCTCATAGATTCTGTTAAATAGCTCGTAGAAGCAATCCTTAACTATGTCATCTTTTCCCTCCATTGGGGCGTGAGCGCATACAAGGCTTATGTTGGCGAATTTGGACTTGGTGCGGATTGTTACAATGCGTTCGCTAATATCTTGGATACATAACACTTCTGGCCTAAGTGTGGCACTCATAACAAATCCGCAACCGAATAGGTGCTGTTTCTGCTCACTATAGCATGCTCCGTATAGATGTCACTGTTTTTCATCCTCTTTTTGCCCGGCCCATCAGATCGTATTTCCTGGATGGCAGTAATGTCTGCTTTGTAGCACCTTAGGGCTTCTGCAAGTTGTTCGCTTGCAACTTTCCTGTTTTATGTTTTCACATTCCAAGTGCAGATACGAACGTCCTCCTTTGTCCCTTTTTCATATAGCAGGGTCGTCCAACCAATAGTCCTTTCCGATGCTATTGTTTGCATCGTAACAAGTGGATTTTTTTTCTTGGGATGGTAGTTAACCCAAAGCACAACCCCCAACCTGGAGGGCCAGTTCCAATTTATTAGACACCCCTACGACACGGGCCATCAGTATCCACTACGGGATTGAAAACTGCCGTTGGCCTTTCGGTTCAGCCGCCACCATCTCTGTTAAAGGAGCCTGACTTACCCTTGAAATTCCTAGAGAACCTGTTATTCGAATATGTCGAAGCAGCTTGTCTAGGTTCACCTGGGGCAGCAATCCTGGCTGTTTATACTGTTGCTGATTTTCGTCGTGTTGTCAATACTCGCGCTTATCGTTTAGCAAGTCAAATCCGGTTGGATTAGACCAGAACCCAATGGTTACCACTTGGATGTTAAAAGTAAGCACTTGATGTGTAGTCAGATTTACAACCACTGGGCATTGCCAAGTTAAAGCCAATCAGAGTCTACTCTCGTTCTACAACACCCAACCATCTCAGAAGTTGCTCCGTTGCAACATTTCTGTTAACTGTTCTGACATTCCATTGTCGTCAACAGGCATTTTTAGTGATTGCGGTGTTGACTCCAAGTGCAACCCTGAATCATGAGGGCTTGCTCGATTTTTTTCAAATTCAACTAAGACACAAGTATCCGCTCCGGAATTGAGTGCTGCCTTTGGGCCACAGTACTCCGGATGACACCCAACGGCGACACTTAATAATTAAAAGGTAAACCAGCTATAGACTTGAATTTCTATGATATCCCTGTTGGCTTTTACTTCGATTACACTCATATTTCCCATACATTGAGCATTAATGTGCATTTCAATGACATAACAACAACAACTCACCCCCCTTTGGAAAAATTAATGAGTTTGATTTATGTCCACTTTCTTAGAATCACAGTTGCTCCTTAGAGATGACGCACTTGGGAGTCCATAAACCACTTCAGATGAATGCCCAGTTGGATGTGTGGTAGGCTCATAATTTATGTTTTTAGTTGAGTGTGTTAAAATAGAGGGGTAAGGAGGTTGTGGTCCAAAGGATATTAATCGTATAGACGTCTGGAAAAACGTAATCGGTTGTATTTTGCATTCGGGTGATTACTTCAAGATAATATCCAAGTTGGCGCTGATTTCACTCGTTTAAAGCTTTTAATAAATTCTTGTTGATGGGTCCTTAAATTTGGTATATTCAGACTAGACAAAATGATTATGGCCTATATACATGCAAACAAATTGAAACGGTCTGTAATTGTTGGTCCTGCATGAAGACGAATTTAGGAGAAGATAAAGCTGTGAACTTTAGAAGCTGTTCCAAGATGTGAATGTAGTACAAGGAGCTGCACACAGTGAATGAACATTAATGCTCCGAACTATGGACTTACGGATCAAACGGTCGTGGATGCCGGGGATCTCGAACTGAATGACTGGAAGAAAAATGCTGCCTGATCATATGCAGAGACCGTAAACGAGTCAAGAAACCGTTAAGTAAAAGGAATATAATTTTATATTGCGTAAGGGCTGCTTTACTGATCAAATTTTTACACTTTGACAGATCCTGGAAAAAAACCCAAATCGATACTCACCACCTTTTCATCGACTTAAAAGCCGCATAAGACAGCATTTATAGAGACGAACTATACAGATACATGGTCTAGTTTTGGTACACCGAGCAAACTCGTCCGCTTGTGTAAGATTACAATGGAAAATGCTCGCTGCTCCATTAGGTTCGGAAACGACCTCACCGACACATTTGATACCAAGGCCATTTGCTGTCATATGACTTCTTCAATTTGATTCTTGAGAGGGTTGTGCAAAACTGCCGACCCAACACCAGAGGAACAATTTTCCAAAAATCAGTGCAACTACTAGCATACGCCGACGATATTGACATCATTCTAAGGACTCAATGTGCTGTCATAGCCACGTTTGCTAGTATGGGAAGGAAGACAAGACAAAGTATATGCTGTCAACACGAAAGGACAACAACATCGACGAATTGGACAAAACGTCAGCATTGACAGATATAACTTCGAGGTAGTACGGGACTATTTCTATCTAGGCTCCACTATTAACTCTGACAACAACATGTTGTCAGAAATTAAACGAAGAATTACTCTTGCCAACGGCTGTTTCTCCGGGCTAAGAAGGCAATTCAGTAGTAAAGCACTCACTCGAACTACTAAGGAGATCTTATATAAGACCCTGATCATCCCAGTCCTACTCTACGGCGCTGAAGCATGGACCGTCTCAAAAGGGGATAAGGAAATCCTTGGTCGATTCGAGAGGAAAATTCTTCGATCCCGTTTGCGTTGACGGGCTATGGTGACGAAGATTCAACCAAGAACTATACAAACTGTACAGCGACATGCCCCTGGTCAAAAAAACTCCGCATTGGACGTTTAAGATGGCTAGGACATGAAGAACGAATGGACATCAATACTCCGGCAAGCATGGTCTTCGATTCCAGACGTCGGACGCAGTAAAGGAAGACCTCGCCTTAAGTGTAACACACGTATAAACCGACTTCAGACAATTTGGAGTGCGCAACTGGACGCAGTTAGCTAAGGACCGGGCTAATTGGAGAGGCATGTTGGTTGAGGCCCAGTTTTATTCCGGACTGTAGCGCGACTTAAGTAAGTAAGTGAGTAAGGGCCGCTTTAAAATGATTCGATTCAGGTCAAATATACGTCGTCTATTTCGAAAAATGTTGCTATTTTAAAGGTAATTTCATTATTCCTCTCTCATAGAAGCTCCCGTTGCTATTGGCAAAAGACTGTGACAGTCGTTTTTCACAAGCCCCTCTTGATGCACAAAATTGCAAAATAGTTCCACATGGACAGGAACAGGTGGTAATCACTTGGGGGAGGGGGGACCTCTGAAGCCAGCACCCGAAGCTTCTCTTTACTTGACTCCCGGAGGTTTTAACAAACCACTACCGATGTGGACTTGCGTTTCCCTGATAGAAACACGAAACCACCAAATTCCACATTCCCAAAGCTGTCTTACCTTCCTGATGGTAATATAACTTACCAGGATTGTGGTTTCAAGATCTATGAAAAAAATAATCAATTCGTCAATTTGATCAGATCTCGTCATCGAATTTCGTATGTCGCTGTGTGTCCTTGCCATAGTGTCACTAAAGATGGCGTCCTCAATGATTTATGTAGTCAAGTATGGTTACATGCCTTGGATTATTATTGTATGTCCCGCTATTTTTGATCAATTCTGTTCATTAAAATCGCGATATTGAGGAAGGAACCTTTCTGAATCGCTTTCATCTACGCACTAAGATCCAAGCTTGGCGATCTGAGAATGACGGTTTCGTGACGAAAACCATTCAAATGGCGTAGTCGTCAATAGCCTGATGCTATTCGTGCAAAACGATGAACTCCTGGGCATCTTAGTATCACTGAGAAACAAAAAGTGGGCGGGAGAGGGCGGTGTCCTAAACGTCGTATTGAGACACCTCCCAATGGAAGCAGTCGATATTTTCACCACCCTGTTCAACAACGCACTGAATAATGCACATTATCCCGTGCACTGGAAAAAAGCGGTGGTAATCATATCCCTAAAAAGGACAAGGGCAAATCAGACCCTGTAAATCTTCGGTAAACTATCCTTCTGCCGAATCTAAGCAAGGTATTCGAGAAGATATTCAATAGAGCTCTGCTGAAGTGGGTCGAGGAGAATAAAATTATTCCGGAAAATCAGTCTGGTTTTCGAGCGAGGCATGCCACGGTATCCCGGTTTTATACCACCGCTATCGTGAAGCGGGGGACAAGCATCTAATCCGCAACGGGTACGTCGTTATTGCTCTGGAGCTCCTCCGCTTTAGCACGGCGATATCGGATCGCGACAGGGCAGATGCTCAAAAGCAGCGAATTCTGGTGATTATATGAGAAAAGTGATTTTGCGCTTCCTCAGGACTTTGCGGACTTTTATTCCACCAACAGTGGATGCGGATTTGTTGGTTGCGTTTCGGGCCATTCAAGGTCAGTTAACCGGTCTTCAAAACCAGTTTCGGGAGCAGGCATCAATGGTAGACGATTCCTACTCCTTGTTGCCGAGCTTAACGAACCAAAGATAGTATTGGCCGCGCTCTCAGAGAGACCCTTAAAGATCCTGGCTGTGAATGTAAATTCACTGATAAGGATTGAACGTAGAGCTAATCTGTTCCAGTTGTTAAAAGACCAAAGTCCCGATGTGCTTATGGCTAGCGAAACTAAGCTAAAACAGAAGCATAAATTCACTAATAGTAGCTACAATTTCGGACCGGCCCAACTCCACTCAAGGAGGTGGGGTTGCCTCCTTATACGAAAAGGCATTAGTTATAGAGTCATATATAGTGGTAAAGTGCGCCGATTCCGGCTGCTAGAAGCCTGCATCATATGCATTCCTCTCCGACAAATGAAGCGACTGTATGTTATAGCGGCAAACGCAACGGAAGCACCTCAGCCTACACTTTTTACAACAGAGCTCGGAAAACTTTTCGAATCTCTAAGACTGAACTCAGTGGAGAATTAAAGGCCGGAGATTTAAACGCTAAACACGAAGATTAGGGAATTCAATTATAAAATCCTCAGGGTAACCATCTTTACAATTGGATGGTCCACTACAATGTTGAATATAGGATCGACATACTTGCCACAGATAGGCCATCGTTTCCGAGAAGCGGTGCTTTCCTGGTTCTTTTACTGCGAGACACAAGGCTGACAGTTTCTAACAGAGAAGGTCAACACCCGCGAAACTGTTTACGGATCGAGTACGACAGTGATCACTGTGGACTCGACGCCGTAATATAGCTTCCAAACCAGCTTGTGGCATTGGAGGTGCCTGTTCATTCTTACAACTACAGTAAGATGCGCTGCCCTCGCTTCACCAACGCCTTATCAAGAGAACTACGTTCAAGAGCCATTTCTCCACCAAACAACAGAAACCTAACGAAATCGTCGGATATTTACAACAAATGAACGAAACGATTCAACGAACAATACCGAAATACAAAGAACATGACATAACGTCTACCCACGTACAGAAACGCGACCATTGACGCACTATACAGACAAAAAAGCAGACTTCTGACAAGACTTAAATTCTTGTACGGATGACTGACAAACCCACGCGACCCGGAGATTAGTACACTGAAGGCGGTGATCAAAAACATCAACCAATTGATCAAGGAGAACTATCGGTTGTCCATTAATTTGTTTTGGAATAACAGAATTCGGGCCGTAAATTCCAGCGACCCGAATATATATCTACAAATAAATAAGATATTTAGGAGGAAAAGTTCCGCGTATTAAGCTCCAACGAACAACTGACAATACAAACATAATTTTGACAGCAGGAATTGACCCGGGGGAAGCCGTCTTCGACGACGATTTCTATGTAATTGAAGATCCTCGGGAGAAAGTGGAGGCAGTGGGGGCTGTCTTTCAAGAAGTGAATAAGGTGAATGAGAGCATTCGCCCGAATCGCGTTCTGGAAAAAAATGTCCTGCTCCATCATTTCCATCTCCAAAATTCCATAACGCAAATCGGTCTTTTGACAGATCTAGATCAAAACATCTGATTGATTTTTTTTACCAATGGAAAACGCCGATAATATATCTTTCAGAATTCTTCATTCGTCTCGACGCAGATGATCCGTCTTTCGTGCTGAGTTTCACCAATTAATTCCTTCATACAAACAAGTAATTTGTGTTCATCAAAATAAACCGCCAAAACAAAAACCCTCCGTATATGGTAACTTGCAGAACCACCCATCTCCATATCATAAATACTTCAGCCCTACCGCAGTGATCTGCAGTAGCTATTGCAGTCGTTATGAAACTAGTTCTGTGATTAATGCTCAACCATATCGGATAGCAACGGTATCGTAAAGGTTGCTTCCGCGCAGGGGTAAACATCTTCAAACCAGATACACCGTTCGTTGAAGGACCAACTTACAACCGACAGACAAAGAGAGCATAATTGTTTACAAACTCGAACGTGACCAAAAGTGAAAGGAAACATCTCCTGGTACCACAATTTCAAGGCCAAATTGTTAAGATCTTATCAGTTCTCCCGCTGGATATGTTGCAGCCAGTTGCAGATGATCAAATTTGGATACTTCAATCAAATTCACCGCACAAGGCATGAAGATAACCAGCTTCATCCAGTTCTTTACATTTATTACACTTCGCATATGTTTGTTGTTGCAGAACTTTGTTTTATCCTTGAACCTGACAGAGGAATTAAGAACAGGTGACTCTGAAAATCATATAAATAGTTCTCACAATCATAGAGTTGGTATCACATTAGTTCCACACCTTTGCACTGGAAGAAGCAACCTATTAAGATGTTCAAGTTTGTAAGTTGACTTATTGTACGTTAAGTACTCGTTTAACACTGTCAGTTATACAGGTGATACTATTGGCCTTGATTGCAGCTGTGGCTGCAGTTGGAATAGCTCCCATTGCTACTCCACTTCTTGGCAGATTAGTTCCACAGCCATCGTTGCCACCAGCAAACACTGAACATGCCGGCTATGTGAGTGGGCTCACACTAGTGACACGCGAACATATTGCATACCCAGCTGTCTACCCAGGTGTTTACTCAGCTGAGCATATTCCCTTGGCGTACGCCAGTAACTATGTGAGTAAAATCTACTACCCAAATAGAGTGTGTTTATAACTTTGTACGTTTGTTCTACTTGCCAATAGGTGGCCTATTCGTCGCCTGTGGAAGCTTCATCATACCGAATTTCATATTAGGAATGTGATCCTGAAAGCTGACAATGACTTTGACAAAACCAAAAGGACAATAACGATAATTACTTTTCAATGTAACTGAGAATAAAAATCGATTGGTGAATAAGGAAAAAATATTTTTTGTTATACAGGGTGTCTGCCGGGAAGGTATACTACTTTGTTTTTCCGCCATTTTGGTAAACATTAGTCTTGACAGTTCATAATTGGCAGTCGTGAAGTAGACACGTGGCAAATTTATTATGGAAAAATATTCGATAAGCCAACGTGTTTTAATCGTCAAAACATTTTATCAAAATCAATCATCGATTACTGTGTCGATGAGAAAGTTACGTGAAATTTTTGGGAGAAACTACGTGCCAACAAAACGCACTATTTATCGTGTAGTGAATGATTTCGAAGAAAGAGGATCTGTAGATGATAGGCCTAAGCACCACAACGTACTGCAAGATCGGCTGAAAACATTACTGCTGCCCAAGGAAGTGTTCAAAACAATCCATCAACCTCAATGCGACGCCGTGCTCAGGAGTTTGGTCTTCAAAGAACAACTTTGGCTACAAGTTTGCACAAGGATTTGCATTGTTTCCATATAAGATTCAGTTGACACAAGAGCTTCTTCCACAAGACCATTTACGCCACCGTCTGCCAATAGCATGTTACAGCTAGCCCATGACAACCACGATTTTCATGAAAAAATCATAATGAGTGACGAGGCATTTTCATTTGAATGGATGTGTGAATCAACAGCATAGTCGGTTCTGGGCAGTGGAAAACCCTCAAATTATTCATCGGTCAACTTTTCATCCATTAAAAGTTACAGTCTGGTGTGCAATTTGGTCAGGAGGAATCATTGGAACTTACTTCTTTGAAAATGAAAACGGCGTAACGGTAACTGTGAATGGGGAGCGATATCGTGATATGATTGAAAAGTTTTTAACGCCACAACTGCATGCTTTGGGCTTGATTAACATTCGGTATCAACAAGACGGTGGCACATCGCATACAGCCAGGATTACAATGGAAAGAGGTCTTTCCACAACAAGCTTTTTCAAGAAATTGTGTCGTTAATTGGCCTCCACGATCGCCTGATTTGACTGCTCCGAACTTCTTTTTGTGGTGAATCCGTGATGAAATTAATGAAATACCGCGTGAAATGCGTGAGAATGTAATGAAAAATGTTCTCAAAAAGGGGTCGCATTTGTAAGACTAACAGCGGCGGACATTTACCTGATATTGTATTCCATACATAATGGCCGACATTAAAGAAAAAAAATGTCAATATAAGATCCATTCGCACAATTGCACAATCCTCTCAAGAATTAAATTGAAGAAGTCGAATGATATCGCACCGCCTTTCCTAAACCCTTTTTTGTTGTCGAATGTATCATGAGGTCATTTCAGACCCTGATGGAGCAGCGAGAGTTCTCCATCGTCATCCTACACAAACGCACGAGTTTGAGCAGTAAACCAAAACTAGCATAGTTCGTCTTTACAAATGCTGTCGTATGCGGCTTCTTGGGTTTTTTTCCAGGATCTGCCAAAGTGTGAAAAATTTATCGTTTGTAGACTTTCCTGGGCTAAAACCACACTGATAACGACCGATAAGGTTTTTTGTAAACGGTTTCAGGCAATCAAATATTACGGCAGAAAGGATCTTGTAGGCGATGTTGAGGAGACTTATGTAGTTGGCGCAATTTAGAGGCTCACTGCTAACAGCAGTCTACAAACCCAAAATTATTCGTCTGCTGAATATTTTCAGTCGGAAATACATGTATTCGCAGACAGTGAATTGGTGGTGGCTTACAACAAAATTCAGGGTGAGTGAGGTAAAATTTGCCATCTCTATACATCCTTTATCTCTGGTTCGACTCACAAAAACGCGAATGATGGCCGAATGACATAAAATAAAATCAGACCTAAAATGGTGAATATTGTGTTTGAAACGGGCTTTGCTGGCGAGGGGGAGAAAGAGAAAATGGTATAAATTCTTTCAACCATTTTCTCTCTCTCTCCCCCTCGTCAACAAAACCCGTTTCATACCAAAAAGTGCATCTCATGTGCGGAACTGCGGAGGCCCATCCTCCCAGAGAGCTAAATTTACGTAAAAGTAGTGGATCGCGTTAAAGAAACTTTTTCGTTTCGTGCGAATTTTAAAGAACAAACGCCATAACACAAATGTCAAAACAAAAAAAACTTGTCACTTTCGGATACCAATTGAAAGTTTACTGATTCTTAAGAAGGGTTAGTTCTTGCTCTCTCTTTTACTCATTTCTGTGTATAGTAAATGGCTATAAATAAAAGTCAGTAAAATACATTGCACGGTAACCGACCTTGTAACATGGATTTACTAAATGTCACTCTTCAATTGTCATCAATGTCCCCCAAACAAAACACGAAATGATTCCAATTTCCTGACGTTCAATGTCAAAACCTAATTCAAATTGAAGTGAAATAAAAAAAAACCTTCCGATTACAGTTAGTTATAAATATAATCACGACGTAAGTAATAATGAAATGGAGGCTTTATCTAAAACTCGGTATTCCCAGTAGTCAGTTTTTAATCTTTTAACCACAACGGCATTACTATAAAACTGATATATGAGCCTGACACTATCATAAGCATGCAGTTAAAACGTCAATTTAGGCGTTTAACACGCCTGTGTGATGAGTGTCTTTTTCAAGTGCTTCCTACTAAATGTCAAATTTCATAAGCAATAAAATCAAGATAGAGACTTATCTCTTTCATAAGGGCCCTTAATCAGAGTAAATGACCGACAGTTGAAAAAGCTTTAAGATTATTTTTATTTGGGAAAGAAATTCTATTTAGACTCCAGTGTATTCCTTGATCCAAGTCCTGTAGCTGGTAATACGGGTGAATGCAGCTGGGTATTCCTTGGTGCAACCGGCTGCAGCTCCAAACGAGGTAACACCAATCAAGAGACCAGATGCCTTATCAACTAGTGGGCCACCAGAATCACCATTGCAGGTAGATGTTCCCATGGGAGTAGCTACACAAACGTTGGATGATTTGACAATAGCTGTTCCATAAACGTTAGAGCAGACGGTGTTGTCAACAACGGTTAATTCGGCGTACTGTAAATCACTAGCAACAGTTCCAGCTGGAAATTATGTCATAGTGAAAATATCTCAACACCTCTAAACAAAAATCTGTCAACTTACAATCGCTTGTCTTGCCCCAACCGGAGGCAACGGCAACCCTGTTAACATATACATTATATGAGCTGGACTCAGCCGGCATTGGAATGATGTTAATATTGATGCTCATCGATACAGCTGGAATGCGCAACAATGAAATGTCATTGGCCAAAGTCTGAGAATCCCATCCACTATGGATGATCTTTTCAACGACGGTAACAGCGATTCCACCCTGGCGAGTGGTGCTTCCCAAGTATGCGGTGATAGTTGGAATTCTAAAATATATGGCTAGTTAGAATTTGTAATCTACTGACAGGTTAGGCTCTTCATTCTTACCCATCAGTGCAGTGAGCAGCGGTGACAATCCATGTCGGCGAGATTAATGATCCACCACACCAGGCAGCTAGGAGAAGGTTCATCCTAAGATTTAGTCCCACTTGATAGGGGAATTGTCCCTCTTTGGCTGCTTGACCATTGGTAATGCGGGATTCTGATTCAATGACTGGCACATATGGTTCGATATCAATGAATTTGTTAGTTCTGAGGTTGAAGGCACATGTTGAGGCAATAGCCAAACAGAAAACAATGAGGACCTTCATGGTTTCGGCAGAATAGAACAATATAATGGAAGCGAAGCTTTCCATTGGCTTTTATACTCAACTAGTTGATTATTTTTATTAACGGTAGTATCTCTGTCTTCGCATATAGACTTAAGGTGTTTAAGTTTTTCACTACCCTTGCTTATCAGCCAATGGGGTAATCCCGATTGATTTTGTTTGCAAAATTAAAATTATCTTACATGGTAGCAGAGTTGCCACAATCTTACTATCATAGGGAAGGTACTGCTGTTTCTCAATGTTGCTATTTTGTAAAATTTAAAATAATGCATGACGTCGAAAGTTATGTTACTGAACTCAACCCATACTTTGTTACTTCTTAAGTCGTGCTACAGTCCGGAATGAACCTGGGCCTCAACCAACATTAGCCCGGTCCTTAGCTAACTACCTCCAGTTGCGCACTCCAAGTTGGTTGAGGTCGGTTTTTACTTGTAACTCGTTTTAGTTACATGTCCTAGACATTTTAAACTTCCATGCGGAGTTTTTTTGTTGACCCGGGGTATGGCGCTTTAAAGCTCGTATATTTCTTGGTTGAATCTTCGTCTAAATAGTACGTCAACGCAAACGGGTTCGAAGAATTTTTCTCTCGTACCGACCAAAGATTTCTTCTTCGCTTTTGAGACGGTCTATGCTTCAGCGCTGTAGAGCAGGACTGGGATGATCTGGGTCTTATATACGATCTTCTAGAAGTTCGAGTGAAGGCTTTACTACTGAATTGCCTTCTTAGCCCGAAGAAACAGCGGTTGGCAAGAGTAGTTCTTCGTTTAATATCTGACAAGATGTTGTAGTCAGAGTTAATAGCGGAGCCGAGATAGAAAAAGTCCCGAACTACCTCAAAGTTATATCTGTCAATGGTGACGTTCTGTCCAATCCGTCGATGTTGTTATCCTTTCGTGTTGACAGCATATACTTTGTATTGTCTTCATTCAATGCTTAACAGATTTTTGCCGCTTCCTTCACCATACTAGCAAACGTGGCTATGACATCACGTTGAGTCCTACCAATAATGTCAATATCGTCGGCGTATGCTAGTAGTTGCACCGATTTTTTGAAAATTGTGCCTCTGGTGTTGGCTCGAGAGTTTTGCACAATCCTTTCGACATCAAATTGAACAAGTCACATGACAGAACATCGCCTTGGCTAAATCATTTTTGGTTTCAAATGTAGGTAAGGTAATTTCTGACCCTGATGTAGCAGGCAGAATTCTCTATCGTCATCCTACACAAACGGACGAGTTTGGGCGCTAAACCAAACTAGACATGGCTCTGTATAGTGTATAGTTCCTCTCTATAAACGCTGTCGTATGCGGCTTTGGAATCGATGAATGGGTTGTTGTGGACTTTCCTGTCCTAAAACCACACTGATAAGGGCCGATCAGGTTTTTGGTTAACGGTTTGAGGCGTTCACATATTACGGCATATAGGATCTTGTAGGCGATGTTGAGAAGGCTTAAGCCTCTGAAGTTGCATGTTTTAGAGGTTCTCTTTTTTGTGGATCGGGCAAACGATGCTGAGGTTCCATTCTTCAGGCAAACTTTCTTCCGACCAGGTTTGGCTTATGAGTTGGTAGATATTTTATAAAGCTCAGTGGGAAGGTTGTCATTTCCGGCCGTCTTATTAAGCTTGAGTTTAGATATTGCTATCCTCATTTCACTCAGGTCGCGTGGTTGGCAGTTTTTCTTTCGTTCTGCCTCACAGCCGAATGTGGTTCGTCATCGCCGTTTAACTGTCTGCACAAATGGTTCTTCCATATCCTCAGCATCGACTGTTTCTCAACTTCCATATTTGCTTGTTCATCTCGACAGAATTCCGTTCGAGCCTGGAATCCTTGGCCTTGATGTTTTACACTTTGGTAAAACTTGTATTCTCGATCGCGCGCTTTTCTTGCTCTTTTTTCTTCTCTCTGAAAAACCGGTATTCTTCCCTACTGCTCTGCCTATAAAGCTCAATGGCAGCTCTCGTCTTCAACTGCAGCTTAGCCTTGTAGGCCTCGTTCTTGGCTGCGATAATATTTCGGCATTCCTCATCAAACCAGGGATTTCTTGGTGGTTGGCGCGAGAAACCTAGCACATAAGTTGTGGCTGATCTAATGGCTTGTTGGCATCATTGCCATTGTTCTTCGACATTCAATGCTGGTGGTATGATGGTAGTCGAGATATTGGCGGTCTCTTGCGATTGCAGTCTTTCGACATTAAATGTGTTCACAGTATTTCTGGATTATTGTGGCGTGCTGGATATCTGCATTCTTACCTTGGCTTCATACCTTGGCTGGATATCTGCATTCTTTCCTTGGCTAGTAGTTTGATTCGATATGAGCTCCTCGGAATGTTCGGACATCTAAAATACTGGATGTGTGGCTCTTGTCTATCTCAATGTGATAAATTTGGCTGACCTTTCGTTGATTTGGAGACCGCCATGTACCCTTATGGATATCGTGGTGAGGAAACCGTGTGCTGGCTATAGTGGCATTACATTCCGTAGCGAAGTCAATAAGCCTAAGTCAATAAGCCGACAATACTGCTAAAAATGTCTTCTCTTCATACCTTTGCATTAAAATCTCCCAGTACGATTTTAACATTGGCCTTCGGTACTCACTCATAGGTTTTGTCAAGGAGCTCATAGAAGCAGTCCTTAGCTATATGATCTTTTTCCTCCATTGGGGCGTGAGCGCATAAAAGGCTTATGGTGGCGAATTTGGCCTTGATGCGGATTGTTACAAAGCGTTGGCTAATGTCTCGGAAACATAGAAATTCTTGCCTAAGTCTATGTTCGCCTGGGACAGCATTCAGCAGGACACCCACGCCTATCGTTTAGCAAGTCAAGTCCGGTTGGATGTTACTAGTACCCGATGGTTACCACTAAAAATAAGCACTTGATATTTAGTCAGAATTACAACCACTGAGCATTGCCAAGTTAAAGCCAATCAGAATCTACCATCGTTCTACAACAACCAACATCCGAAATTCTTAACCGTTTGGACAAAAACCGCGTTTTATTAAAAAAAAAAAGTTTGAGGGGCAGTGGGCGTATTTAAAAATGTTTACATCTGTTCTGCTTCGTCGGACAATGACTTTATCATTCAAGCTCAAAACTTAAGGGTCAAAAATCGGTGACACACATCTACAAGGCTAGATACCCTATTTACACACTTTTTGAAAATTACTGACGTTTTGACCAATAACGACACAGAACAGTATGCCTGGCATTTGGTGCATATTGAGACGAACGGACATGACTCGATCGACACTCCTGTTTCAGGGTGGCAAGAGGTATTTTCATTAAGAATTAAAGGGTGGTGTATCCACGATTTAAAATTATTTATCTATTACCAATAATTGATGAATATAACTCATAGGTAATATGAATTACAGATTTTTGTATCGGGAATTCGTCAATATCTCCCAAAGAATTTGATCTTATTGAACAATAGGGTTATTCAATATTCATGCAACATGCTTATGCTTACAACCTGCGAAAAGTTCTATGTTTACGCCGACTTTTTTTTTAATCTTTTCGTTTTGTTCTCTTTCTTTTCCAACATTTTTTTTTAGTTTATGCTCATGAGTTTAATGTGTGAAAGTGACTGATTAAAGGTCAAAATAGCGTTTCAAAAGTTAACAAATTTTACCATCTGATTTTACGCAAAGTCGTGTATTAAATTTCGGATAGTTTTACAACAACGTATAAACACAAATTTTGACAGTTCATTTTCCTCGTCGGTCGTAAGTTTACCACGTTTACAACGTTTTCGATGACACACGATTGACACACGGCCTAAGTCGACTCGGGTATATGATGCTCGTTGTCGCGAAACGTTTTGCCACCAAAATCCTGAATATCCAAACTAGAAAGGTAAACATAATGGTGTAAGTACCTGCTAAAAATGGATAAGCGCCATCTACTAATGAGGGAAGACAAGTAAGTCTTAAATCAATGGAGTCGATTAACGAAGCAAAGCGCTTTTTTATTGCAAGAAAAGTTGTTTCAGATATACGGATGGTTTGTTTCGGTGATAACAAGGTGCAATAAAAGCTCGCACACGCATTACAATAAGAACGTGTAAAAAAAATTAACACTTTCACACACCAACTGACAAATTACTGCTAACTAATTGATGTTTATTGACAAATCCATTACCACTAGTCACTTGAAGCGCTTACAAGATGAAGGGCCTGAGCGACATTTTTTTTAAATCTGCCTGCAAATACTGAAAATATTTCACAAGTTATGTCTTTTTAATAAAAAAAGTATTAATCAAATTATGAAATACTTGAGTTTTGTTTACTGCAAAATATTCGTTTATACTTTTTTTGTTTTATTATTTTTATTGATTACTCAATTTTTCGTAAACAGTCTAGCGCTTCAATTACTGAGGCCATGTGTCAATTGCGTTAAAAAGAGGGTTAAATTTTATCCACTGTTCAATTATTCACTTTTCTGCACCATACTAATGTCAAAAATTATCCACTGGCTAACATTTTAACGCAATTGACACACGGCCTGAAAATGAAAAAATGTGTAAACAAATGTAACTTTGTTAAGAATTCATTGAACCGCAACGACATTCTTGAAAAAAAGTTAAATCACAATTGACATAAGCTTCCCGTAAAGTTTCTATTAAGATTCAGGTTAATTCATATACTTCGGTGAATTATGGGGTTTTCAGTTGGTAAATCTGAGTTTTGATCTGAAATTTTTCTTTGCTACCAATGGAACATGATTTCAGATTGATTTTTTTTTCTGTGGTTGTATTGTTGTAATCTAGTGCCTGTTTCCAGTAACACAGGTTGTTTGTTTTTGATTAAATTTATATTTCACATCGGCAGCTACAGTTTTAATGGCTAACAATAGTTTTTCACTACAGAAATAATCTTAAATCACAACAAAAATAACTCTATTCAAACTGCAAGATATCATTTGTATTAGTATTAAGGAGGGTTAAATCTGCCAAGAAATTCAGATCTGCAAAATTGATCTGAGATAAAAAAAAAACAACAACTGTCAAAATCGGTCTTTTGACAGATCTACCCCAACAAAATATTTATTTTTTAACGCCATAAATAATGCGGTAACCCACTGAATTGAATCTCAATTTAGTTATTTAATTATTGATCGAATTTTGTTCCTATTGTTCTCTTCCCCTTCTTCGTAATTTTTTTCAGTTTAGCGAATACGTTTGATGTGTAAAAGTGACTGATAATATGTCAAAATAGCATTTCAAAAGTTTACAACGTTTATTATCTTCGTTTGCGCACCCAATTCCTGGGAGAAAAATTTGATATTGTTGGGAAAGATTTCCCATACAAATTTCGAAAGTTTATTAATCACGTCGTAATTATATCACGTTTACAACTATTACGACGACTTTATGACTTAGCCAAAGATAGTAATGGTATTCTTGCAACTCCCGAAACTCGTTGAAAACGTGATAAAATTACGACGTGATAAATGAATAAATCTGAAAAAAATTATGTAGAACGAAAAGCGAACAAAAGGAATAAAATTCTGTCAATAAATAAATAACTAAATTGAGATTCAATTCATTGAGTTACAGCATTATTTAGTGGTACAGTTTTAGGGTCGTTCATGAAACGTCGTCATAAAATTACAATATTTCAATGATAGCTATAGTTATCATTGAACAACTTCATTGAAACGCAACACATGCTGGAATTGAAATGTCACCCCCATAGCTTCTTATAGTGCTTTCACACCGAACCGAAACCTGAATTCTCGTAAAAATACCTGAAACCTTGATCGAAAACAAGAGTTTTTCCATACATTTACAGATTTGAAAAACTTGTAGGTTACGACGTAACCTTCTCGAAAACACTTCGCAGACATCATCTCGTTGAAGGTTGTTGGAACGAACACACCTTTTCCTACGTTCTACATGTGTCCCACACGTCTCAAAAAACAACAAAACAGTCAATAAACTCGCTGTCAAAACAAACGTATTTTTTTTTCATTGCAATTCATTTTCATTTTAATTTTTAATGAAAATTGCAAAAAAAAAAAGAAGATTTGGTGTGTGGAAGACGAGGAGTATCTGGTGGAGCTAGAGGATTTTATGTCATTTCACACACACATTTTGCAGCTAGCACCACAGCTAAGCTGATTGAAATGTCAAAAGAAACCTGTCAAAGTTCTGTCTGAAAGCACAAGTTGTTTTCGAAAACTTAGTTTTCGATTCTGTGTGTAAGTACTATTGTATTAAATATTGGAAAATTCCATTTCAGTACGGTGGAATGGCAATAATTACTTCACTTAAATAATGAAAAATTAAAAGTGATTTCCCGCGGAAACTATAGTTAAACATATGAATATTTTTGCATAATCATTCTTAAATGCATAACATTTGTTTTGACACCAACTCGCCAATGATTGAATTTATAAAAATAGCATCAAGACGTAAAAGAAAATTTCCAATGAGGGTTTTTAATGATAGCTATGGCCCTTAGTGTTTTTCATCAATCAAACACCCTGTCAGTGTGTTACAAAAACAGCTGATGGCATAACTCACTGCTAGCGGCGAATTCATTCAAAATAAAACTGTCACCGGCAAACGCAAATGCAGTGACAAAAAAGCGGGATTAGTGTGTTTGGCTTAAAATCAACTGAATTTTGTGCAATAAACTAAAGAAAAAGTCAGAGAGATGTAAATACTCTTCAATTTATATCAAATAATAACAAACAACTTATCATTTCATCTACCAAATTCAACATGGTTGAGAAAATACAATTTTTCCCAGCGGCCAGCACCCAATACCCACTCTTTATTGAATTCGCCTCATGACCAGCGCCATCTTCATCAGCGTCAACTTTTGCAAGCACTTACATTTTCGCCTGACTTTTCATTTTAAAAATGGTGTCGATTTGCGTCGGACGTGTTGCAAATTAGAAAAAAGTGCAACAACTTGGAAAAATATTATTCTTCTCCGCATTCACGTGCATTCCGCCTACATCTCAATTTAAAGTGAACGCAATTGCATGAAATATAAATTTCAAGTGAAACCATTCGCAATAATAATGGCAACAAGTAATGAAAATGTCATTGTGCTCAGCGACGACAGCGATGAAGACACCAACGACGGTCCATGTCCATCCACTGCTATTGCATCTGAAACACATCCTCCGATCAAACCCACAGATAATGGTAGGAGTACAAGTGTCGCATTTAATTTTGGGTTTGTTCTTATTCAAGTTTTTTTTTCTTATTTTATATTTCTTTTCAGACTCGGCCATTGAATGTCCCATTTGCCTGCAGACGTGCATCCATCCAGCGCGACTACCGTGTGGACACATTTTTTGCTTCCTCTGCGTTAAAGTGAGTTTTTAAGTTTTTCTTATTAATTTGTATCGACGATTCGATTACCATTATCGTTGTATCTCCCTCTTGTTTGTGTTAAAGAAAATGTCTGCGTCGCATAATCAACTTCTGGTAGACAACAAAATTTGCATAAATTAATCTCGCTTGGTGCGGAAGCGAAATTCGGCGTTCGGTTTTGTTACTTATTTGACCTTCATAGGCGTGTAAATGTCTTTAATTTCCGAATACTCTATTTGTTTGAAAGGCGCTCCGCTGACCGGTTGACATTGGCATACAAAATGAATTGACACAGTCCCTTAGATAGACGTTTTTCTTTTTATTTTTTCTTTTATGCTTCCGGCGTCGTACAGTTTTTTTTGGTTGACAGACAGATTGTGAAATAATGTCTGCATCAACGTTCGCTCTCCTCTAACGTTGACGACGTAAATGTCGTTCAAGATACATAACCAGGATTCGTTTTAATTTTGTTTGTGGCCCCTATTGCCTTGGAACGAAAGTGTGAAACGAGTTTAAACATATGAACACATGTACATATGTATATTTTTATGACTTGCGAGAAAGGCACGAACAAGATCTGCTTGGATGGTATCCATCTGGACAAGGGTTGTTTTTTATTTGATCGTGTCATAAGACCACATTATTGTAAACAAAAATTATGGCTTGTCGCCTGGAGGCTCGAGAAATATTCCAAAGACAACAGTTTTATTTCCGTTGTTTTTGGAAAATAAAATAAACACATTAAGGCGTGTCTATCCCATCTTGGTAAAGTGGGGCCCGCCGCTTTTGCTGATTACCATTCTAATATTCCATGCTCCATGCTTTTGTTCAGAACTTTTTGGCCGATGTTCTTATTGGTGGATGTCACCGATTTTTGCGTACTTGACTTGACCGTACATGAGTGTCGTTGTACTACGGCGCTTCAACCAACATGCCTCTCCAATTATCCAGAGCTCTAGCTAACTTCCTCCAATTGCAACCCCATGTTGGTGATGTCGATTTCTACTTGTGTGGGCTACTTAAGGCGAGGTCTTCGCTGGGAAAAATGTTTGCTGGAGTACTGGTGCACATTCGCACTACATGTCCTTGTCATCCTAAGCGTCCAATGCGAATTTTTTTTTAACAGTTCTATGTCGCTGTACAGTTTGTGAAGTTCTTTGGTGAATCTTCGTCTCCGTAGCCCGGCAACGCAATCAATAATTTTTCGCTAAAATATGATTAAGGATTTCTTCATCCGCTTTTGATACTGCCCATGCTCCGGCGCCGTAGAGCAGAACTGGAATGATCTCTTTTTCTTGGATACGACATCTTAGTTTGAGCGAGGTCTTAACTACTTAATTGCCTTCTTAGTTCCGATTAACAGCAGTTGGCAAGAGTAATCCTTCTCTTGATTTATTAACTCGTGCCATTGTAAGAGTTCATAGCGGCGACATGGTAAAAAAAATCCCTTACTATCTCAAAGTTGTATCTGTCAAAGGAGAAGTTCTGTCCAATTCATCGACTTTGTGTGTTCTTGCTTGGTCTTGTCATCGTTTACTTCTAAGCCCATTCTAGTTGCTTTTTTTTTTTACTCGTCTCTATACTCGGTTGTAACATCATCTTGAGTCCGACCAAAAATTATTGAGAACAAAAAAACAGAAACTTTTGCTCACCAGTTTCATGGTACGGGCGGGCGATGTGCACGTGCACACATGAGAAATGAGATCCAAAAATATTGCGGGCTGTGCCAGTACGACCCGCCACAGAACGATTTTTCTTGTTTGCAGTGCGTCATCTGTCATCTTCGGCTATACTTTTATCATCCTAATCATCCTAAGGCATTATATAGCCTGGTAGGAAGACGATATTTATAGGCAGCCCACCTAAGCTAAGTTTAGATGTTTCTATCCTAACTTCCTAAAGGGCAAGTGGCTAGTTGTTTTCGCAGTCGCACGGAAAATTGTTCGTCATCGCCTTTTGAAGCAGACAAAACCTGCGAACATCTATTGCATGCATTTTCTTGCTCTTTTTTCTAAATCGCAGCTCTCGTCTTCAACTGCTTTAAATTCCTACATTTCGACTCTAATCATTTGTCGGCTTTCTTAGTCAAACCAAAGGCTACTTGCTTCTGGCCGGATAAACCTACCACATCAGTTGTGTCCGAACATATGGCTTGTTGACATCATAGCCATTGTTCTTCGACTTTAGATGCTGTAATTCAGTCCATGTGCTCAGGCTTCCGTGATCGCTTGATCGTTCAACCGGAGGTGCGGTCTTTCTTGTTACCGCGAACCCTGATTCGGGGTTCAAGATTCTTTTGGATGGAGCATTATAGTCCATTCTCTCTTTCGCCTACGCATGAGCCCCTTCTATCACAATTTTTTGTACCTCGGACGGTGGAGGCTAGAAGTCTATGGTGATTTCGGCTACTTCTCTGATGATAGTGCAGTATACTTGTTGTTGATATTGTTAGAGGACGATTCATGTCTTCAATTCCAGTACGAAAAAGGCGGTTAACGTTGTTCCCAAACCTATTTTCGAAGAAAAGTGGTGCAATGATGCAATGATGCCACCACTCCACAATCCGCAGCAAACTGTAACTCTCTGTGGATGCATCGGCTTCTCGACAATAACGTGCGGGTTTTCCAAGCCCCAGAGGCGGCAATTTTGAGAATGCCGAGATAAAAATTGAACTCGAAAAGAAAAGATGATTTTACGCCAAATATCGTTGCCCAATTCAAGCTGCTTTAAGGCTCAAACTGAGTCTATTGGACCATGTAAACGCATAATCCGAGGTCTTTGTGCAGAATTGTCCTCTGCCTGTCGATATCAATGGCGAGTAGATGTTCGTGTATTGAGTCTCACACTCTCGCCTACAGCAGCCACATTCTCGTCAGTGCGCACTGTTCGACCAGTCTTACGAACTGTTTGCACAAACTTGCGTACAGCAGACGCGGTTAGTGCTTCATTTCGGACAAAACTTCTTTTCAAATAATGCACTGTTTGGGCTACACAGCACTCACTTTGGAAATACGTTTTCAATCAGCCCTAGCGAGGTATCCGTCAAAGTGGAAAATTGTATGATTTTGTAAGACTTGGAGGATTTTACCTCGAGGTATTCTTCCGAAAGCTTTTCTGAATATTTCTCCGACATTTTGTAACGCATCCATTGGAATTGCGATGAAGTGCGTTCAGGTGCATTTTTTCTGCAATTTTTGACAGCTAAATGCAATTCTCTTTCCTTTCCTTCGACACAAATTCTTCGCGGAAATTATTTACGAATTATAGTGAAGTGATTTTTGTTCCGGTAACACATACCTCGAATGGAATTTTAACCTCCGACGAAGTAGCGTTGCGGAAAATTGTCCGCTCCGACGGATGCCTCGCTTGGGCAGAAACGTTGTTTAAGCGTAGAGCCACTCATATCGTTCCACGGAACTATGATACTGACTTTCTGTCAGGATTTCGAGCGGAAAACAACTGTCAGTATCCACTTTGTATGAGCACATAAGGTCCTTGAATTGGTCTTTAATCGCATCTGTAGCGGTGCGTTCACGTATAAGGCTGATGTTGAAAAACGTTGCTCTCATCCGGACCACACAGCGGTTTTAAGTCGATTACTCTTGACTTATTTAGAAAACCTTACGAAAAAATGTCTAATGTAGTCAAATCGCACGGTCCCAGTTGCAAATTCACGTTACCTCCGCTGTTGTGGCGCTGTCCTGCTAACATCAACGTCGTTTTCAAAGAGGTGCGGACCCGAACAATGTCACTGCCGGCCCAAAATCAGAACCGAAAAGTAACTTTTTGTGGTTGCTTTGCAATCTGGTAAATCGCGTGTTTGTTGGGGTCGTCAAATGTACGGCAATTTCACTTGTTAACTTACATATTCAACCAAAAATGCGCCTCGTCGCTAAAGATTACAATTTTGGCCAAATTTGTGGTGTACTTGGAAGCCCAGTAGGTCAAAATTTGTCATGTTCAAGTCTGCGAGTTCTTATGCATGACAGTAATCGCCTGCCTTAAATTTGTATGCACACTTTCATGGACATCGGCGATGTTCTCGGCCGATCTGGAGTTCATTTGACGTACGAGTTCTAGGTAGTCTAGAATTTGGTATCCAAACATTGTGGAAGTCGATTTTGAACAGCCAAATCGGACGCAACGTTTGCACTTCATGAACACTTATTTTGATAATAACGCCGCCAAAGTAGCACAGCCGTAACAGATTGTCAACACAGACCCGTTACTTTCGTATTCTCCAATTTGTTCGAAATCGGAGAATTCCCTTTCAAGTGGCGCTACAGTCCGGAATGAACCTGGGCCTCAACAAACATGCCTCTCTAATTAGCCCGGTCCTTAACCAACTGCCTCCAGTTGCGCACACAAGTTAGTTGAGGTCGGTTCCTACTTGTGCGCGCCACTTACGGCGAGGTCCTCCTCTACTGCGTCCGACGTCTGGCTGGGAATCGAAGACTCGGCGAGCCGGAGTATTGGTGTCCATTCGTTCTACATGTCCTAGCCATCTTAAACGTCCAATGCGGAGTTCTTTGACCAGGGGCATGTCGCTGCACAGCTCGTATAGTTCTTGGTTGAATCTTCGTCTCCATACCCCGTCAACGTAAACGGGACCGTAGATTTGTCGAAGAATTTTCCTCTCAAATCGACCAAGGATTTCTTCATCCGCTTTGGAGACGGTCCATGCTTCAGCGCCGTAGAGCAGGACTGGGATGATGAGGGTCTAATATAGGATCTCCTTAGTAGTTCGAGTGAGGGCCTTACTACAGAATTGCCTTCTTAGCCCGAAGAAACAGCGGTTGGCAAGAGTAATTCTTCGTTTAATTTATGAAAAGATGTTGTTGTCAGCGTTAATAGCGGAGCCGAGATAGATAAAGTCCCGTATTACCTCAAAGTTATATCTGTCAATGGTGACGTTCTGTCCAATTCGTCCATATTGTGTGTCCTTTCGTGTTGACAGCATATACTTCGTCTTGCCCTCATTTACTGCTAAACCCATTTTTTCCGCAAACGTGGCTATGAAATCACGTTGGGTCCTACCAATGATGTCAATATCGTCAGCGTATGCTAGTAGTTGTAAACATTTTTGGAAAATTGTGCCTCTGGTGTTGGCTTGTGAGTATTGCACAATCCTCTCAAGAATCAGATTGAAGAAGTCACATGACAGCGCATCGCCTTGCCTAAATCCTTTTTTGGTATCGAATGTGTCGGTGAGGTCGTTTCCGATCCTGATGGAGCAGCGAGAATTCTCCATCGTCATCCGGGCGGTATACCAAAACTAGACATAGCTCTGTATAGTTCGTCTCTATAAATGCTGTCATATGCGGTTTTGAAATCGATGAACAGGTGGGGGGTATCGATTTGGACTTCTTGTTTTTTTTTCCAGGACCTGCCGAAGTGTGAAGATTTGATCGGTTGTGGACTTTCCTGGCCTAAAACCACACTGATAAGGGTCGATCAGGTTGTTGGTAAACGGCAGATAGGATTTTGTAGGCGATGCTGAGGAGACTTATGCCTCTGTAGTTGGCGCAGTTTAGAGGTTCACCTTTTTTGTAGCCGGAAGCCGGTGTTCTTCCCTTCTTCTCTGCCGTCTTCAGCGGCAGCTAAGCCTTGTAGGCCTCGTTCTTGGCTGCGAGCATTTGTCGGCATTCCTCATCAAACCAGGGGTTTCTTGCTGGTGGGCGCGATAAGTCGAGCACATCAGTTGCTGCTGATCTAATGTCTTCTTGGTATCGACATTCGGTGCTGGTGGTATAGTGTTAATCGAGAGGGCTCTATACCGGTCTCCATCAACGAAATCTGATTCTCCAGCATCATTTCGGAAGAAGTATGACCCAATGACTCCACCAGCCCATAGAGCACACCAAACAGTCAGTTTTTGTGGATGTAGTGGCGTCTCGAGGATCTCATGTGGATTCTCTTCACTCCAAATGCAGCAATTTCGCTTGTTGACGTAGCCATTCAACCAAAAATGAGCCTCACCACTGAACAATATTTTGCGATGAAAATCAGTATCGAGGTCAATCTCATTTTCGGCCCTACACCAAAATCACGACGCAGTGCATGGTCTCGCGGATCTTGTAAGGTCATAAGCCAAGATCTTTGCAAAATCTTCCATAAAGTTGATGGACAAAGCTCCAATTGCTGTGCACTGTGGCGAATCGATTCATTCGGGTCCTCTTCAACACTTTTCTCTACGAAAACGATCCATGGTAACCGAATTAATTGCTCTGAATGACGACTATGTCGACCATAAAATAGACGGAGCTTGCGTTAAACTTCGCGAACTGAGTCATTATTTTCAAAAAAAATTTGCACGATTTGCAAATGTTGTTCCTTTGTCATCCTGTTCATGATGAAATGGCAAACCAAACTGAACATAAATGACATTAGATTTGCCCGATTTGACCACAAAATGTCATTTCTATCTCTATTTGAAAAACCAACCTCTTAAAAAAAACACCCGTTACAAAAGACACAAAAGTCCACGCTAATCTAATCTGGTCCACGATAGTCCAGGCTAGTCCGCGCTAGTTATTCTGTGTATCAAAACTCATTTGATTTTGAAGTTTACTAGCTTGAACTATCGTAAACAATCGTCCACGATTTTTTTTTACTAACGCACCAGCTAGGACTAGCGCACTCGCTTACTTGCGTTGGCCGTAACCGCGCCCTTAGTATATTGATTGTGGCTCTTGCAGTATGCGCTGTTTCTATGTCTTGCTGGAACCATCTGTCCATACTTATATACACACCGGGATTCCGACTCGTTGACGGTCTCTGTAAAGACAAGGCAGCCTACCATCCTTTTGGATCCTGCCAATTATTCAGTCCAAGTGCTCAGGCATCCATGATCGCGAAATCCTTAAACCGGAGTTACGGTGTTTCTTGTTACGGCGACCCTGATTTGGCTTTCGAAGATTCTTTTGGATGCAGCATTATTGTCCATTCTCTCTTTTTCCTACACATGATTTTCTTCTCTATTTCGATACTCTTCCCCCGCTTATAACGCCTTGATATTAGCCCAATATTAAGGCCCAAACTGCGAAGCAATAACGAAGGGATTGTCGTGCGCCTTCAACTGCTGAATCAATTGAACCTTGAAAGCGAAAAATCCTAGGTCTTTGTGCCGAATTCTCCTCAGGCTAGCTCGTGAAGTGTTGAGCTTTTGAGATCGATGACGGTTTGATGTTCGCGAATTGATTATCACACTCTCGTTGGACCAGTCTCACTTTTTTGCACAAACTTGCGTAAGGCAGACGCGGTGGGTGCTTCATTTCGGCCAAAACTTCTTTTTGAATAAAGCACTGTTTGGGCTTATCAGCACTTAATTTGGAAATAACTTTTCAATATTTCACAACGTTGTTCAATCATAAAGCGACTCATCTCGTTCCGCGGAGGTATGATACCGACTTTCTGTCAAGGTTTCCCTGTCAGTGTCAAAATAACCCATGAGTTAAAAAGAAACCACTAGATGGCCCTTCCTGTATGAGTACATGGTCAATTTGGTTGGTGACGCTCTGCAGATCTCCAGGTTGCTTTGTGCATTCGAAGTAATCCGAATCTAGTGCTGCTGCGACGTTTCGTGGAGGCTGAGCTTAACTAACCTGCCGAAGATGGTTTCCTTACTGATTTTCGCATGAGGTCCCTGGTACAGTTCACATCATATTCCGGACAGGCTTCTTAATCTCATGTGTAGGGCTGTGTGCACATATAAGGCTGATGTTGAAAGACGTTGCTCTCATGCGGACCACTAACCGGCTTTAAGTCGATAACTCTTGACCTGACTCTTGACTCTTGACCTCATCTATTTCGTTGATGATCGTTGGACCAATGGCACCACCGACCGGCCCAAAATCCGCACGGACAGTAAATTTTTGTGGTTGCATTGTCACTTGGTAAATCGTGTGTGGGTTTGGGTTGTTAACATTGGCATTCATTCAAAAAAATGCGTCTCGACGGTAAAGTTTTTTTTTTCGACCAAATTTGGGGTCGTATTCGAAGCCCTGTCAACGAACAAACAAACAGCGTCAATGATAAATGTACCACCGGTGCTGGTCAAAATTCGCCAAATTGAAGTCTGCGAGTTCTTACGTATGACGGGCAATCGACTGGCCCAGTTTCTTAAGCACACTTTCATGGACAGTGGCGTTGTTCTCGGTCGATCGAGAGCTTGGTGGTCTCGAATTTGATAATAAAACATTGTGAGATTTGATCGGCCAAAATGTGTGCAAGATTGGCACTCATGAACACTACTTTTGATAAAAACACCGCCAATACAACAATATAGGCCCGTCCGTTCTCTACCGAGGTTTCCGTACCAATTATCGTTTCGAACACATCTTTCGGTGAAATTTATCGTACAGGGGGCAGTGCACCTTAAGCCAACAGGTTTTGACAACTACGCGTTGAATTTCCTTCGAAGTTGTCCGACGAAGAATTGTTGCGGAATTCATCGAACGTGAAACTTTCATTTGCTTTGTTCGGTAACGGATACCTACAAAGCAGAACTAAGTTCCAGTGTGAACTGTCTTTCGTTTCTGAAATTCTTTCGAACGAATACATCGGTACGGCTGATTATCTCCTTAGCAGTTTGAATGAGGGTTTTATAAATTTTTCAGCACCGACTGTTATACAAGGACTAATGCCTTAATGGTATTTGTATCCCTGCTTGTGTCGTTTTACATGTTGGTAAAACTTTTGACCATCGTTCTTCGCTCACTCAAATCTCCTGAGAATTTCTCATATTTTTCTTATAAAAAGTATTACCTGGATAATAACGAATTTAGATGTACAGGCACAGACTTGTCTGTATTCCTATATGGGGACAAGGTGAAGCTAAGGAAAGCTTGGTATATTTATAAATCCGATTTTTTTCTCATTGTATTATCGCTAAACGCTTAAACTTTATTAAAAATCAAAGCAAATCGCTACAAATTAGCAACAGCTTTTGTCCAACTCTGCATGGGAACTTCTTTCTTCCAGCCGTCATAGCTTACATACACCTTGCCACTCTGATTCAGTTCAATGCACTCAACGACATGCCTAGCGCAGTCTTCGGGCTTTTGTATCTTCACATAGCCTAACATCGTACGTATCGCAGACACGTGTTGACACTTGTCGTCTTCTTTGAAGTTATTCACGATTTTGGTGTCTGTGACACCAGGGCAGATGACAATCACAGATACTCCAGTTCGCTTGTAATGAAAATCATCCTAAAAGAATACACACACACTGTAAATACAAATTGTACTGGATAGTCAGCCACTTACTCCTAAATTGCGACTAAACATAACCACTCCAGCTTTTGAAGCACTATACACCGGAGCTTGGTTAAACGTATCCAGTCCAGCTACAGAGGCGATATTCAATATAACTCCTCCCTTACCACCTTTAGTTTGGTCCATGAATTCCATGGCTGCCAATGTGGTGTACATGACTCCTAACTGCAAAAGGATTTGTCAAAATATGTATACAAACATCCATTGGGTGTGAATGTGGCTACCAAGTTAACATCCAATGATTTTTTTGGATCCATATCATTGAATATGCCGCTTCCATTAACGAGCACATCAATATGGGTAATCTTTGCGATGACTTCATTCAAACACGTTTCAACGTCTGCTTTGTTGCTGATATCGCACTTTGAAAAGAACACATTCACCGACGGACTCTGAGTCTTCAATTCGTTGATAAGTTCAAGGTTTTCGTTTAAATCCAAAATAGCCAAGTTCTAAAGAGATAACTTTTGAAGCGAATGCGAAATATCTGGGTTTGATTTTTTCAACTTACAGCAACTCTTCTCTGCGCAATCAGGCTGCAACTGGCTGCACCAATCCCACCACATCCTCCCACATAAACAACATTTTTACCACTCAGCTCCATGTCTTTATGTTGCGAGAAGTAACAATACCTGCCGAGAGCCAACTGTTTACTGCTACGCATGTATTTCTTTTCGCGATTATAAGCTCGAATGGTTCGACATAAAGTAGTTGCAGACCGAGATAAGACTATCGGCCAACTTTTCGATTAGGTAGGTACAACGAGGCTGGACTTCATATCAGATACTGAATTTGTACTTTAGGCGTGATGTCAACACAAGCGATGATAGATAAAAACTTTTGTTACTTATGGTTAGGTGTTGTAGAACGAGAGTGGATTCTAATTGGCTTCAACTTGGCAATGCCCAGTGGTTGTAACTCTAACTACATATCAACTATGCTTGTTTTTATCTCTAGGTGTAACTAAGTGTAATTAAGGTAACCAAAGGAGGATCCAACCGGATTTGGCTTGCTAAGCGATAAGTGGGATTGTTGATAAAAAAAACGAAAAGCATCACGGAATACCCGTTCTGCTGTCCCAGGCGAACCTAGATGAGCTGCTTCGACATAGTCGGACAACAGGTCATTTGAACAGAGATGGTAGAGGAACCGAAAGGCCAAGAAAATATATTTTAAAACACGTCCATTTTTTGAGCGTGTTTTCTTATATAAACGATTTATATGCCCTACTCCGTACCTTATGCAATAGAAAAACTTTGTTTTTTTGTAAAACCATAAAAATATTTTATAAACTGTCTTGAGCATTTTCGTTGTACCATCTTCGTAAAGATTTTAACCACGCCCACTTTTTGTAAATGTTTAATTTAACGATGGAATGCGATAGGGAATTCAATGATTCTATTTTAGAGATTGCCTAACTTAAGGAAACCTATATGTACAACCTAAGTGCAAAATCGGTATCTTTAATCGATTTCCACATTTAGGCAACATAGCCCAAAGGTTGCTTAACTTAAGCGCGAACGAACCCTAGATGTTGCCTAAGCCATTTTCATTTTGACATATGGGTATTTCTCTACTATTTGGGAAGTGGTCCATACAAGAGTGTCCTAGGCAAATTTTATTTACGTATCTGCAAAAAGTTCACACATTATCGTTTTTGTTTATGAGTGGTCGAGCACGGATACCTCGATAGGTGTGGATATACCTATCGAGGTATCCGTTCGAACAAAATTTTCTCCGATTTGCTCGGTATCGCAGAATTTTGTACCGATGTATCCGTTCCGATTTGCATTTCGAGCAGATCTTTCGATGAAATATATCGCACATGATCGGGACGGCTTATTGCGTTAAGTCAACAATTCTTGACACTCGTAAAGTTTCTTCAAAAGTTCTCCGACGAGAAATTGTTGCGGAATTCTTACGAAAATTGGAACCACTTCTTACATTTATAAAATTACATAGCTGACAGATTGTCAAACGTACGCGAATGTGTGCTTCATTTATTTTGTTTCCCTACGGATACTTCGATGGTATGTTCCAATCGCGACTGATTCCCGTTTCACACATTCTTTGAACGGATACCTCAATAGGGCTGCTCTTCTCCCTTTAATGATTAGGTCTGGATTTGGTAACTTCTCCAATAGTTGGTCAAAACTGACATCAAAAACATAGTCTTTGTCGATTCTGAACTCTTGGCCCTTAATGTCGCCAAATGTTCAGGTAAGTCAATGTTAGTTCACCTTATCCATTATTTATTTTATTAAGAACACCAACATATTCAGTGTTTCGGAGGGAAAACTAAATCGTAATATCCGATGTCATGTTGGCCGATTGTTCTAGGACCTGGAATTTTTCAAACACCAGTATTGAATTTGTCACACGGCCTTGAAATATCGGTTTCTTTAATTATGTTAATATCCGGTGAAACATTAGGTACGTTTTCTTGACTTCGGGTAGCAGTTACCAATTACCAAATCCAGATCTAATCCTGAAAGGGAGAAGACCAGACCAGACCAGTTTTTTTTTTTTAATTCGAATTAAACACTCAAATTTGCATCAAATATTCAAAATGTTTATTGTAATCGATATATAGGCCTTTGCCATTTACGTTTTAAAGACAACTTCATGCAAATGTTGTCCGGGGCTCCGTTTCAAATGGTCCATGCGTAAGGTCCAATTTTGCGTCACTTTTTCGAGCATTTCGGCCTGTAATCCGCGAATTACTCGTGACATGTTATCCTGTAAGGCTTCAATTGTGTCCGGCTTGTCCACATAGACTAACGACTTTACATAACACCACAAGAAATAATCAAGAGGCCTTAAATCGCATGATCTTGGCGGCCAATTCACAGGGCCATTTCGAGGGATAAGCTGCTCACATTCAACATTTCCATTGTTTCACGTGCTATGTGGCATGTGGCACCGTCTTGATGAAATCACATGTCAACCAAGTTCAATTCAGCGAACTGGGGCAAAACAAATTCGCGTATCATGGCTCGAAATCGTTGGCCGTTGACGGTAACGTTTCTTCCACGGTCGTTTTTGAAAAAAAAGACCGATGATGTCACCAGTCCATAAACCACACCAAACTACCGTTCTTTCTGGATGCATCAGTAATTCTTGTATGGCATGTGACTATTCATCACTCCAGATGCGACAGTATCCGTTGAGCCAGAAATGAGCCTCATCGCTTAACACATTTTTTTTCGATAAAACAGCGGATTTTCATGGAGCTGTTCTAAGGCCCATTCACAAAAAAATAAGACGTTGTGGTAGGTCATTCGGCTTCAATTCTTGCACAAGTTGAAAGGCTTTCAAACCCAAATCGACACGTAAAATTTTCCATGTAACACATGCCCAATTACTGAGACGGGCGACGAATCGACATTTCACGATCTTTATTAACATTGTACGCTACGACTGCAGTATTCACTTCGGTGCGACTGTACCAATGAGAGTCGATGGTATAATGTCCAACAAAGTAAATTTGGTGCGAAATTTGGTGATAACAGCACGAATTGTTGATTCACCAAGTCGATTATACCAAACGGTGCACATTTTTCATAGAGCACGAATTTTGATAACAAATTTCAATAATTTGCAATCGTTGCTATTTTGTTATTTTTTCCATGATTAAATAAAAACTTTTTACTTTGACAGATGACGTGACAACCTAAAAAAAAACTAAACCCTTAAAAAATCACCCGTTATAATAAAGGGTGATCCATTTCGAGGTTCCCTACTTTTTTAAAGAAAAAACACAGAAAATTCAAATTTAATGGAGAATGTTTATAATCATTTGAAAGAACATTCTTTGGCATTTATTTTTTGAAGATTATGTCTATCAAATGTTGGCCGTTGCTACGTCGCAGATGGTCCATCCGTTGAGTCCAATTTTCGATAACTCGTTCGAGCATTTCGACTGGTAACTGGCGAATGACACGCTTGATGTTTTCCTCCAAGGCCTGAATCGAAGCGGGTTTGTCGGCATAAGCTTTTGCCTTTACATATCCCCACAGGAAAAAGTCTAACGGTGTGATATCATACGATCTTGGTGGCCAATCGACCGGCCCAAAACGTGAAATTATGTGCTCACCGAAATGTTCTCTCAATAAGTCCATTGATTGATGCGATGTGTGGGAAGTGGCGCCGTCTTGAACGTGAATTTTCATAATAAAGTTGAACAATTTGTAAACGTTGTTCACGCGTAAGTCTTTCCATTATGAAATGCCAAACAATACTAAACAAAAATAACATGACAGCATGACACGACTCACACGTGATCTGTCAAAAAAGGCTATTGAAAAAAGTATCTCTACTTGGATCACCCGTTAGTAGCTTGTAACAGTTCTCACATGCGACTTCCATTTTAATTTTCGAGTGTCAATCCGAGATATATCGCTTCATTTGCAAAAGGGACTTGAATCCGCCAAGAATTTGTCTATTAACCTCGTTGAAAAGTGAGATTGTTATGTAAACCAGTCTGTAACCCACTAGAAATAATCAAGAGGCGTTAAATTGCATGATCTTGGCGTCCAATTAACAGGCCCATTTAGAGAGATAAGCTGCTCACCAAATTCTTCCTTCAACATTTCCATTGTTTCACGAGCTGTGTGCCATGTGGCACCGTCTTGATGAAACCACCGATGATGCCACCAGCCCGTAAACCAAACCAAACGTTTTTGACGTTTTTTCGGGATGCATCGGTAATTCTTGTATTGCATGTGGCTGTTCATCACTCCAGATGCGAAGGTTTTGCTTATTTACGTATCCGTTGAGCCGTTGATTATGACGACCATAATATGGTCATTACAAACGGTGCACACTTTTCACAAAGTACGAATTTTGATAATAAATTTCAAAGATTTGCAATCGTTGCTTGTTTGTACTGAAATCTTTTCACCTTGACAGATGACGTTTGGACGCCATCATTAATCAGTACTGCCAACCTGAAAAACTTAATTCTTCAAAAAATCACCCGTTACAATCTATGTAAAATATTATCTCATCATCATTATACCTTTTCGATCGAATTATATCGTGCAATATTCCTTCTGCGAAAAACACCTTAAAGCGCCAAGTACACTACCTCAGGGGTGGCGCGGAAATGTGTGCGTATAATTGCAAATCCATTGAAAGTAACACGCGCTCCTTCCGCCTTTTTAAAGAATTCCGGTTTGATGATGACATTCCGGTTTGATGATTCCCACGAAACAGTGCATTTTTGGGGTTGCACTGGCAGCTGTTGGGTTGCCTCTGGCTGTTTATCGGTCCATATACGGCAATTTTGATTAGTAACTACAAGTTTAAAAATACGCCACAACGTTACATAAGAAATGCCCAAACCTTGAGAACAGCGATTAATCACGAATACTCTCTACACACTTTGGTTAATGGATGAAGGTCCATTAGTTTAAAATATTTCGGAATTTGGTGATGGATTTATGAATGTTGCGTTCAGTTGAACGATTATAACTATTGCGGTTCTCATTAAGAACTTTTAAGTGAGCACTGATTTTGGCAATAATTTTCCACAATTAGTAAGCCCAAAGAACGGCGTAAGTCCATAAACTATAAAATGGCAATGTAAAAATGTTATTGAAAAAAGTGCCTTCTAATTGGATTACCCCTCACGCAATTCGAAAGACTGAAATTCCAAAAAAATTAACTTAAATTCAAAACCAAATATCCTTGGCGGTTTAGTCATTACAAATGCAAATTTCGCAACAGGCACGTTAGTACCCAGGGCCTAGCTTTCTCACAACCATTCATGTGTGCGTGTGTACTTCTTGCACGATGGTGGGACCTCCTGTTTTATACAGACTCCGAACGGCAAATTTGATATAAGCTTTTCTTGACAATTGATTCTACTCGGATGTTTTGTCAGATTATCACGAGAAGAGGGCCAGAGAAAAATCATCTAGGCTTTGCTACGGCTGGGAATCGACCTTCTGCGCAGATCGCACGAACCATCGCTCCACTGAGCCACTGAGCAGCTGTTTTCTATTTATTTGTACTAAGTAATCTTTTGGTATATTTAACTCATTTGATAAAATAATTAATTTTTTTCTATGACTTTAGTTACATTGATTTTCTTCCTCTTTACAGGGTGTTGCATACAAAAATCGTCGCTGTGCCATGTGCAGACGTGAAATACCACCTGAATTCCTAGATCATCCTCAACTAGTCAACGGTATACAAGATATTTGCAAAACTAAAACCACCGAAGACGGCTACCAGTGGTTCTATGAAGGCCGCAATGGTGAGTGTAGATAGTGATTGATTTATTTTGCTTGTAAACTCTATCACCCTATCACAATACCCAATCCACGCACAAACAGGAGGATGGTGGGCCTACGATTGTCGGTCGTCCATTGAAATCGAGGATGCATTCAAAGAGTCACCCACCACAGATTTTGAGATATTGATTTGTGGATTTGTATATGTAATCGATTTCACAGAAATGATGCAATATAGCAAAGGTTCACCGCATCGCAAGCGAAAGATTCATCGTGACAAAAGCTTACCAACTAAAGGCGTTGCTGGAATTTCAACGCGCCTCTAATCGATAGTGTAGAAATCTAATTAAGATTTCGATACGATATCGTTAAAGTATTATGTTTATAGCTTTAGTCAAGTGTGTGGTCCAATTAAAGAACCCCCACTGAACGTGTATGTATATATATTTAGCAATAGATATATGTACATATATACCCATGTAAATAACGAACCTAAATAAAAGAAAAAAAAAGAAAAGAAAAATTAAAATAACCTCTTTTTTTATCGCTCCTTACATCCGTTGTTTTCCTCTTCCATTGTACTGGTACATTATATTGCTTTGTATATGCTTGTAAAAAAATTGTAAAATAGTGTCATTGCTTGCCTCAAATAAAGGGTGGTTAAATTTTAAGGGCCGATGTTGATTTTGAATGAAACTCAAATTATTTAGGAAATTATTGTCATTTCTTTTTATTATGATAATATTGGTATATGTAGTTATGTATGGAACAAAATATCAGTCAAATAGACGTCGCGAAAACGGCGGCACACCTCCATCCGATGAGGCATAACTGGGGTTATATGCCGTTAATGGGCCGAATTATCTCACCCTTTAGCTCTTAAATTGTTGCTGGCTTATCGACGTACACCTTTTCTTTCAAATATCCCCAAACAAAGAAGTCCAAGAAACCACATATCTTCCACATCCGTATCTTCCGATTCGGGCCATATAAAGTTCGTTATCATCTCACGATGGCGAACACCATTCACAGTAACTGCCTGAACGGCCTCATTTTGGAAAAAATATGGCGCGACGATGCCGCCAGCCCATAAACCCAACCAAACAGTCACTCTTTGTGGGTGCATTGGTTTTTCGACAATCACTCTTGGATTATCATTCGCCCAATGCGGCAATTCTGCTTATTGACGAATCCACTGAGGTGAAAATGTGCCTCATCGCTGAAGATGATTTTCTTTGAAAATTGATCATCCACTGTTGCCATTTCTTGCCACCATTCTGACCATTGACGACGCGTAAAATGGCCAAGAGGCTTTAGTTCTTGAGTCAATTGCACCTTGTAAGCGTGTACGTGTTATGCATAATGTTCATCAATGACGAGTGCGACAGGTGCACTTGTTGGTTGGGCTGTTGTTCAGCCACACTATCGCGAACAGCAGCAATGTTTTCTGCAGTACAAGCTGTATGAGCATGCACTAGTATTTTCACATCTAAAGACATGGTTTGCTGAAATTTTTGCACGATTTTTCCGATTGTACGCACACTTGGGCGATTAAGTTGACCGAAAAAATCACATTGTACACAATATGCATTTTGATTTGAACGCCTTTTTTTATAATAAGCCTGAATAATATTAACGCGTTGCTCGATTGTGTATCTTTCCATGGTTCAAATTGAGCGAGTCTGAAATGGATAAATGTCAAATGAAATGCAGAAAAAAACTTGACGTTTAGGTGTGGTTCACATTCAACATCGGCCCTTAAAATTTAACCACCCATTAGTTTAGGAGATTTTTGTATTTAGCTTCTCTCAGGTGATGCGGAACTATAATGCTGAAGTAGCAGCGCTCTGAAATGCCTGCAGATATTCGTTCACTACCCTCTTTAATTGGCATGTCAACATTTCTATTTCCTCTTTCTATCTTTTCCTTTTTGAGTCCTTATTTTCCGTCCGAGGTAAAGTAGCTTTCTTCATTTTTTTATTTTTATTTGCATCTGGAACGAGACAAAATGTTTGTTGAGGTGGGGTTTTCGGGCAAACGGATAAAACTACTCCCGCTCGACAAGTTAAGCCGAACAATCGCAAGTGTGCAGCGCCCTCTTCTCCAGCATCTAAGTTGGCCCCGTGGTTTATCAAGACCCACAAGAAAGTGCCTCTGCAATTAGCCCGGTTCTTATATTACTGCCTCCAGTTACGCACTTCAAGTTGGTAGAGGTCAGTTTCTACTTGTTCGCACCACTTAACTCGACATCCTTCTCAACTAGATTGGGTTAGGGAGTTGGAAGCAAGTTACCATATCATTGCGGCCACAGTTGGGCCTATGTGATTTACTCCCATTAGAGCTCACTCATGATACCGGACTTTGTTATGAATTCTAGTAAATCTTTGAGTGGGCTGTCAGACACCTCAAGTGGGCAGAGGACACCTCAAGGTACTATTGACCTAGATGACGTTGACGTAACCTGATTAGGCAGTTACAGTGACACAGGATGTGTTCTGCTGGTTCTTTATTCTCGTTGCATAGTCTGCAAGTATTGTCTTGAGTTATTCCCATAGTCATGAGGTGTTTTTTTTTTTTTGACTTGACAATGTCCAGTAAGGAACCTGGTGACAGTTCGAATCTAACTCCTAGTTAAATGTAGGAGTTGTTTCGTTCTTGTGTGGGAAGTGTTTGAAATGAACATTTTGGCTTTTTCCCTTCATTAGTCCAGTATTAGTCCAGTAATGATTGGCCCTGTTTTTTTAGCCATTTTTTAATATGGAGTTTAGCGGTGCTGAATGGTCTTGGCATCATCAAAGTTAATGCCGATCCTTTGCTGGCTGGTATATCTGCTATTTCGTTGCCTACGTGTACACTGTGTCCTGGCACCCAGATGAGATGTACTCTGCTTATGCTGGCCAGCGAAGTGAGTAGTTGTAGACAATTGATGCTATCTCGTATCTTTTGAGGCTAGGAGTGCTTACTTACTTACTAAAGTGGCGCTACAGTCCGGAATGAACTTGGGCCTTAACCAACATGCCTCTCCAATTAGCCCGGTCCTTAGTTAACTACCTCCAGTTGCGCACTCCAAGTTGGTTGAGGTCGGTTTCTAGTTGTGCGCGCCACTCATGGAGGGGGTTCCTCTACTGCGTACGACGTCTGTCTGGAACAGAAGACTCTGCGAGCCGGAGTATTGGCGTCCATTTTCTATATGTCCTAGCCATCTTCAAAGTCTAATGGGGAGTTTTTTTTGACCAGGGGCATGTCGCTGTACTGCTCGTATAGTTCTTGGTTGAATTTTCGTCTCCATAGCCCGTCAACGCAAACAGGACCGAACATTTTTTCGAAAAATATTCCACTCAAATCGACCAAGGATTTCTTCATCCGCCTTTGAGACGGTCCATGCCTCAACGCCGTAGAGCAGGACTGGGATGATCAGGGTCTTATATAGGATCTCCTTAGTACTACCTTATAGTTATATCTGTCATTGGTGACGTTCTGTCCAATTCGTCGATGTTGTGTGTCCCTTTATGTTGACAGCACACGCTTCGTCTTGTCCTCATTTACTGCTAAACCCATTTTTGCCGCTTCCTTATCTATTCTAGCAAACGTGGCTATGACATCACGTTGAGTCCTACCAATTATGTCAATATCGTCGGCGTATGCTAATAGTCGCACCGATTTTTGGAATAATGTGCCTCTGGTGTTGGCTCGTGAGTTTTGCACAATCCTTTCAAGAATCAAATTGAAGAAGTCACATGACAGTGCCTCGCCTTTCCTAAATCCTATTTTGATGTCGAATGTGTCGGTGAGGTCATTTCCGACCCTGATGGATCAGCGAGAGTTTTCCATCGTCAACCTACACAAACGGACGAGTTTGGTCGGTAAACCAAAACCGGACATGGCTTTGTATATTTCTCCTCTATAAATGCTGTCGTATGAGGCTTTGTCATCGATGAATATGTGGTGGGTAACGATTTGGACTTCTTGGGTTTTTTCCAGGATCTGCCGAAGTGTGAAAATTTGATCGGTTGTGGACTTTCCTGGACTTAAAACCACACTGATGAGGGCCGATCAGGTTGTTGGTAAACGGTTTAAGGCGTTCACATATTACGGCAGATAGGATCTTGTAGGCGATGTTGAGGAGACTTATGCCTCTGTATTTGCGCGTTTTAGAGGGTCTCCTTTTTTGTGGATCGGGCAAACGATGCTGAGGTACCATTCTCCGGGCGTACTTTCTTCTGACCAGATTTGGCTTATGAGTTGTTGGATGTTACTTACCAAGTCATCTCCGCTGGCTTTATAAAGCTCAGCGGGAAGGCCGTCATTAAGCTTCAGTTTAGATATTGCTATCCTCACTTCACTCAGGACGGGTGGTTGGCAGTTTTCGCTGTTGTTTCCAATATTGAATGGTTCGTTCTGCCTGACAGTGGAATGTTGTTCTTCTTCGCCGTTTAACAGTTTGCAGAGGTGGTTCTGCCATATACTTAGCATCGACTGTGTCTCAACTACTATATTTACTTGTTCATCTTGGCAGGATTGTGTTCCTTGGCTTTGACGTTTTGGTAAAACTTTCGAACATCGCTTTTAGAGTGGCACCTCTCTATATCCTCGATAGCGCGCTTTTCTTGTTCTTTATTCTTCTTTCTGAAAAGCCGGTGTTCTTCCCTTCTTCTCTACCTAAAGAGCTCAATGGCAGCTCATCATCGGCATTCTTCATCAAACCAGGGGTTTCTTGTTGGTGGGCGCAAGAAACCTAACACATCAGTTGCCGCTGATCTAATAGCTTGTTGCCATCGTTGCCATTGTTCTTCGACATTCGATCCTGGTGGTATGGTGTTAATCGAGAGGTTAAGTGATACGCGTCGCGCGAAGGTTTGGCGGTCTCTTGCAATTGCAGTCTTTCGACATAAAATTTGTTTCACAGTAGTTCTGGAGTGTTGTGGCGTGGTGGATATCCGCATTCTTACCTTGGCTGCAACAAGGTAGTGGTCCGAGTCGATGTTAGCTCCTCGGAATGTTCGGACATCCAAAATACTGGATGCGTGTCTCTTGTCTTTTGCAATGTGGTTGACCGTTCGTTGATCTGGAGACCGCCATGTCCTCTAATGGATATCGAGGAGAGGAAATCGTGTGCAGGCTATAGTGGTATTTCATTCCGTAGCGAAGTAAATTAGCCTAAGTCCGTTACCAGACATGTTGTCGTATAGGCAATGTTTTCCTACAATGTTGCTAAAGATGTTTTCTCTTCCTATCTTTGCGTTTAAATCTCCCAGCACGATTTTAACATCGTACTTCGGTAGTCGCTCAAAGGTTTGGCCAAGAGCTCATAGAAGCAATCCTTAGCTATATCGTCATTTTCCTCCGTTGGGGCTTATGTTGGCGCCTTGATGCATGTTGTTACAATGCTTTCGCTAATGTCTGACAAACATAAGACTTCTTGCCTAAGTCTCACACTTATAACAAATCAGCATCCGAATAGTCGCTGTTTCTGCTCACTATAACAAGGTACGTAGTAGTTTTTCATCCTCTTTTTGCCCGGCCCATCCGATCGTATACCCTGGATAGCGTAATGTCTGCTTTGTTGCAGTTTAGGTTTTCCGCATTATAATGTCGCTATTTTGTTTTCCATCTGATCAACAGTCGCGCTTTTAAGCTTAGCAAGTCACATTCGATCGGATAAAACCAACATCCGATGGTAACAACTATGAAATAAAATAAAAACAATTGGTATGTGGCGATAGCTGTGACATTGGGCATTGCCAACCTAATGCCGATCTGATTCTACCGCCATATTTTATATAGATAAGAGGTAAACTTAGGTGTATACTTTTTATTCTCATACGTTTTTATTTTTAAGAATTCAATACCATCCGTCCAAATTTATTCACTCCATCTCACCATGTTTCTATTTGGTTTAACTATTTCTACCTCTTTCGCAGGTTGGTGGCAATATGACGATCGTACCAGTCAGGACATTGAGGAAGCATACAAAAAGGGGGAAAAATCCTGTACGATACTCGTTGCTGGTTACGTATATGTAGTCGACTTTGAGGGAATGCTGCAACAAAGGCAAAATGAGCCATCACGTCGTCGCCACGTTAAACGTGATCTCGCTTCTATACCAAAGAAAGGAGTTGCCGGGCTACGTATCGAAGGAAACACTGTCGCCACAGACTCCAACTTTGCGTCACAAGTCTACCACAGTCAACAAATGGGTTTTAGCTCAATAGATGACGCGAATCGTGCTATGGCCGCTGTACCCAGTGGCGGTGGCGATTATGACGATCATCACCATCATTTACAATCACATCGCCCGCTCAATCAAGCACCGACAAATAGTAGCGGCACAAGTACGAGTAGCGCTAGCGATTTTATATCAACAGTAGCCGCCACAGATGCTGCCATACGGATAGCAAGCGATATTATTGGATCAACACTGGCGCATGCCGATGAGATATCACGTCAGGATCAAAGCACCATCAGCAGTAGCGGCAGTTCCAGTGGTGAGACAGGAACATCACATGCACAAGGTAATCGTGAACTTTTAGATGTAGCCGAAGAGCTATTGGACGTTAGTTCCAATACGCTCTCGAGCGCAGATCAATACACAATTGAGCTGTTTGAGCAGACAATAAATGATTTCCGCTTGGTGACCCTAAGGAATATCATAGAGTCCAGTGATAGTGATGATGATGACAACGACCAGCTTATATTGTAGATAGGGCTAGGTATAATGTTACATAGTATATTTATTTATTTCTTATTTTTCGATGGATTTGTACTTGATTAGATTAATGCAAGAAATGTATCTAATGCGAGCAGATCTAATAGTTGGGGAAAAGAAATGTTACCAAAGCAAAAACGCGTCCAAGCGGGTAGTGGTAACAATGAAATGTGGGTTTTTTTTTTAGAGACCGAATGTGAGTGAAATTTCGTATAAAAATAGATACAAGATCCTAGAATTTTTTAACTTAACTTTTTCGGATCCCTTAAAAAATATTGAATTTTTTTTTTTTACATATATACCTACATATATTTTATTTTTTAATACCAATCGTGCTCTGATGTATGAAAAAAAATCGTTACGTAGGTTGTGGAGTATTACGCAACAAAAATAAGTTACCCAAGTTCATTTCCTGCCCCATTTTCCGTATCCTAAGTCATTGAGATAATTCCAAACTACAAATCTGTAAATTGGTTGCATTTTAACTTTTATTTTCAGCAAATTGTTACAGAAAAACGAAACGCGACAAAAATTTCGTTATTCAACATCTCCAATTTAATTCTTTTACATGACTTGTTGTAGGTTGAGCGCGCTGTGATAGTTAAATATACAAAACTATTAGGCTCATTCCATGGTCACGTACAGAAAAAAATTCAACTACGGTAATGTTACAATAAAGGTCCTTATCTTAGGTACGTCAATAGGATATGCCAATAAAAGTAAGTTCGAGTAATGTGGAGTACCCTTATTACTGCTAGCAATATTTTAAAAATTTTGCAAATGCAAAAAAGTTTATTCGTTCTTTGAAACGTTGGAAATGACATTTACATACCCTTGCATTTCATTTTCTTTAAATGAATTTGACATTTGCAAAAGTTCAGAATGGTGAACGCTGTAGGAGTTCGTTCTTTTTCTTTCTGTATCCTATATCTACAGTCCTTAATGAAATGTCCTGTTTTTTTTTTTACAGAAATGACACAATCTTTTTGGGTCTTGTCTATTGTAGCGTTTTTTCTTATTGAATCCTCCTCTGTTTCTGTTTCTATATTGGGTTATGAAAGCTACGTCGTTCGATAAACTTTTCGAAGAACTCGGTGCATCTTTTTGACTGCACATCCTTTCTTCTTCGACGAGTAACCTCGAAATCAAATCTTTTAATTTTTGTTCTTTGGTTGGGGGAATCTGTTCCATGCAGATACAAAATGCTTATAACAATCATACTTTCAGATAGCGTTTCATCCATGCTTTTAAGTTGGTGTACCAAATCCTCGATTTTTGATATGTAGGCAGACATTGGCTCTTCAAATTTCAGATTAAAGAAGTTTTGTCCCACATCTCTGCACTGCTGTGACATGCTAACAAATGTGTTAAGCTGGGTTTCCACATGTCCTTAAATTGACAAAATTTGGCAGTTCTCGTTTATGTCAATAATTGACAATATTGCCAGTTCATTTCCACCTATGTCAATAATTGGCACAAAATCGGTTGTCATTTCATTGACAATAAAATTTTGACAAATGCGTTTGTCAGTTCATGGATAGCTATTTTCATTTGCACCTTTAACTTAACATTTCGAGATCAATTGATACCCAATCGCGTATTTAATTATATCGGTTATCAAGAGCTCGAAGAATTATTGAAAATGCATTTGGAATTGCAGCCGCTCGCTTCCGTATTCTTCGACGTAATATCGATGTGTCCGTAGGCAGATCTATAAAAATAGTTCTTGCCATATGCACATTACACAATTTCTTGATAACAAGAAATAAAGTGACCAACATAGAGATCGATCAAGAAATCGAAGGCCGTGATGGAGAAATTGGCGTGCTGTTCTTCGGTAACAGAACAACTATACCAATCTGGTAAATCGTGGCACTCGTTACAGTGTAGAAGCAGTTGAAGTACGAGACATTTTTAAAAATTAAAAGTTCATTACCAGAAGGTGAGCTTGAATGGCAATACAGAGCAGAAATGTGTGGTACACAACCAACCCATAGCACTTAAAAAAATATGTTTACGTACCATGTTTGATTCGCGTAGCTTAGAATCGTTTTTTAAAATGGGGTCCAAAAATTTCATCTCTACGAATAGTGGATTAGTTCGCTTTGGTTTGTTTGCAGCCTGTCCGCTTTTGGTTTCATTCGTTTTTTTAAATATGTCTGTATGAGATAAAATAGTTTGAATGTAATCAATGGAATCATTGAAAAGATTGTTTACTTACTTGATAATTGCTACGAAGAGCATTCCATCGTAACATAATTTCACATTTGGGAACGGAAAGCGTTTTTGAAATAGTTTCCCACGAGTTGTTATTTATTTCTCGATTTTTATAAAGCTTGCTGTCCCTGCTGGAGTCCCAAATGTTGTCGAATTTTTCAACTTTTTGAATGAGATCAAGCGAGGACTGCACACTCCATTCCATACTTGATTTTCTCACTCGTTTTTTTCCTTCTTCTACTGCATCATCCTAAATGTAATCGAATGTATATTCTCCTTTTTAAAAGATTAGAAAATATAGTAAAGTAAAAATACATTACCATGTTTCCAGTTGTTTCTGCAGCTGACATGTCACTTAATACTTTTTTTTAATTTCCGCAGCAAAAAATATTTTGTATTTTCTTTGCCTTTCAATTGACAAAACATTCAACACAATGCCAATAAATTTCTTGTGTCAGTTCATGACCAAGTGACGTTTTGTTCGTCAATTTTGCTATTTCCACTTTCTTTGCCAATTATTGACAAGGCCTGACAGTCAATTTTCGGCTATTTCCACTTGTCATTTTTCTCAATGACATAAAAATACGCCATTCGTCAATTAAAAAATGGCAAGTGGAAACTTCGCTTTAGGATGAGTTAGTTCTTCCAACCTGGTTACCAGTAATTCTTGTGCGGATGCGTCTTTTTCCTGCCATTCTTTAAGCTTTTCTTCTTCAGTCGGGCTTACAAACGATCCTTCAACAAATTCCAACAACTTCTTGGATCTTAAAATGATCGTCATTTGGAACTTCCACGTTGGCCAATTTTTTCCATTCAGGCGTGTATATGAATGTAGTTCCATCTTTCCTTTTTTTTCTAAACTTTTGATTTTAAACCAATTGAATTTTTTTTTATTTTTGTGTCTGGGCCCATAACCTATTAAATTTTGGTAGCCTAACTTAAGCAAAACACACTTTTAATAGTATAATAGAAAAAGGTTTTTTTATAAGAGATAAATTAATACATGTGGCTTGTTCGCAATACAAAAAGGAAGTGTATGAAAAATTTGAAGTTGTAAACACATAGTGCTTTTAATTGACCATTTAGATGAGCTTTTATTTCAACAAAAACTGACCATTTACAAAATTGGCGGGTAATGTGAACCTATAAAACGGGTAATGCGGAGTAGTGGAGTAGCAGAAATAAATGCAATTTGTTTAGATTTCTTCATTTAATGAATCAATTACAAACTTAAGTTTTGTTTTCGTTATTTAAATTAATTTTAAATCAATTTATCTTTTATTTCCAAAGATATCTTAGTCTTTTTAAATAAAAAATAATGAAAACGTTAAACGATTTAGGATTTTCAATTAACTTTACAAATAATATCAAAACTTACAATAAACATACATAATCATTTTTTTAACAAACTTAATAACTTTGAGTGATGTTTTATCAGTTTTTGCTTGAGCTGTCGCACGAACTACAGATACAAATAGCACTTCTTTTCGGGATGCATTTTTCGTGAGCCCCTGAACCCCTTTTCTCCCAATTAAATTATCAACCCAAGACCAATCGCAGAAGTTGCATTTAGTATCTTTTGAAGCCGGAAACTCAACCATATCATCTTCAGAATCAGCAAATAAAATCTGTGTCCAAAAGGTAAAACATCTTATGTCGATTCGTCCCACTTTTCAAGAGAGTCTTTTCAAACTTCAAATTGTGATGTCAAAAAAATAAAGGGCTTAAGCCGGATAATTATTTTTCCAAAATACAGAATTTTTATTTGGGAATTAAATAAAAATTATCATTTGTAACTATTTGATGAACTATGATAACGAATTAATGGTTTTCTGACTTAAGTCGTTTTACCAAATCAAATTATTTAACTTTATTAATCTTAAGTCACTTAAGATGTTTTTCCAACTTTACTACTTACCATTTTCAAAACTTAAGTCGGCTTAAGTTTTATTAACTTCAACGTAATTTTAATTGTGCATTAAGATAAGATACTTTTCCATAAACTTTAACACTGTTTTGGTCTTGTAGAAAAACACGTCAAATGTCAATAAATTGAATTTCTATTGCTTCTAGACATTTCGTTTTGTATGAACGGATTTTTGGTTCCTTTAGCACGTACGAGTTGATACCAATCACGTGGATGGTGTATATCAACAGAAGTCTTTTTTTTTCTTTTTTTCTATGGCTGCATGATCACTATCACACTCCATGTGGGTGTGACCAGGTACTAAAAACTTATGGTCAATAGTTTCAATAGTTGATTCAGTTGAATTCATAAATGTTAAGAACATTGTGGAAACAAACTAGTTCTTGTTCTAACCTCCACAGGAATCGCTGTAAAATACCACTTCTTTACAACAGGCTTCAGGTAACTGTTTGAGGTGCTCGAAAAGACATGAAGCTATTTCGTTGCCTCTACGACGTCCTTCAGCTTCGTGCCACATGTAGCAAATAGCCTGGTTTGTTTGTTTTCAGTAAACAATCTATACATTTAAGAAAGACTTAAATTGGCATGTAAATACTTTCGCTCTGAATATAGTATAGTGTGATTCATTCGCTGGAAAACTCAGGATATGGTTGCGTACTTCGATTTCTTTGGCGCTGTTTAATTTATTCGGGGGAATCTTTCGGCCTCGTTTATCTTGTGAAATAATTGTTCCAGGCGACTCAAGTTTTTTTTTCACCACAGTTTTTATAAATTGTTCCGCCAACTTCTAAAAAAAAAGAATTAACATGCGTTCTTCTTCTCAAACGCTTTTCAGTCTTTCTTTGAGTTTTTTTCTCCGCAAGTACTATAAGACCTGCAGCAAATGCAACTGCGATGTTGGTACCTGGAAGATTTGCTGTCTCATCAAAATCACATCTCTGGATCGCAACTGTGGTGTTCATGCTTAACCCTGGATGGTTACCCTTATGGTTATGCTTCGTCCAATCGACGAAGTCCACTTTAAGACCTACTTACCCCGAACTTTACTCCAAACTTCGTCTTATCTTTAATGTAAAATTGTTCAATACGCCCCTTAGGTATATTTAAACTAGATTTATTTTAGGGATCCACATTTTTTTCTCATTTTTAATGTTAATTAAATGTTACACTTCATTTTGATGCATTAACAGTCATTAATTTAAAAAAAAACACAACAATAAAATAATAGCACCTCCAAAATAAATACATACCTAAATATAAAGTTTAAACCCATATCAACTAAAAACAATAAAAAAAACAGTTTTATATACAAGAGGCACAGACTTCAACTTTGTGCTCACCACAGATGCTTTTTTTGCATTTATAGCACGACGACTTTGTCATTCGCCTTTTTGAATATGGACAAAATACGCAAATTTTTCTTTTCTTATTGCTTTTTTGTTCTTCAATAGTGTCCTGTCCTTTTTTCTGATTTTCATCCAAAACGTTTTTAATTTTTGTTCTTATGTTAGAAGTTAAGGCACCTCAAGCCTCCGTGACATATACTGCTCAACAAGATCGCAATTTATCTTTTTCATAAAATTTCGGCGGTTTAAGGGTTTTTGTTTGGTGTCAAACATAATATGTGTGTAAATTACATAGCTGTTAATAAAAGCCATGTATAACATGCCATAAAACTGACACATAGGCCATCGGTTAGTTTTTCGAGAGCAACTCATTATACTGCACATCTGATCAAATGTGTCAACACCTCCCTTCGTTTAATTATAAAACTCCACAATATTTGGCTTTTTTGAAGATGGGTTTATAGTTCCTTCCTAGTTGCAAGATGACAGCAAAAAAATTGTTTTAGATGATTTTGGCTTGTACGAAAGCAGCGTCAATTCATTGTCGTAACAAAACATGGAAGTTCGACATTTGCGCCCTTTTCTATCCCTCATTTCATTAGGAATTTCTCGTTTGTTACTCCATAAGGTACCAACTATTGTCAATTTATACGGCTCTAATAACAGGGATTTTGCCAGGTTCACAGAGGTAAACCAATTATCCATTGTGATATTTCTGTTAGAGCCATGAACTTGCTTCGTTAGTTCCTTGACATAAAACTCTCCAAGAGGCAGATTGCTAGAGTTCGAACCCTTTCCCAAGTAAGGTATTGCATCCACCATATATTTTGTGCCACTGTCACACATCATAATCATTTTCAAGCCGTATTTTGCAGGCTTATTAGGAATATACATCCTGAAGGCACATTTCCCACGAAAAGCTAAAAGTTGCTCATCAATCGTCAAATACAAGCCAGGAGTGTAATTTTGTCGACACTTTAGAATGAACATATCCCATATTTTCCTGACTGGGGCAAATTTATCGTTGCAAATTCGAAGACGGACAGCTTTGTCATCGAAACGTAAGCAGGCCAAAAGGAACTTGAATCTGGCTTTAGTCATTGTGGCAATATAGCGGGATCCACTATAGCTAGAGTCAAATAGTTCGTCGGAAGTAAAGTTACTCTTAGAAACTGCTGTCAAGCATAAAATACCAACTAGGGCCTTTATCTCGTCTAAATCGGTTTCGCGTGTTTGCGATGTGCTACCGACCAAATCCTTTTTCCGAACATTAATTTCAGCATTTGTCCATAACACAACTTGGCTCGAAATTTCTTCCGTTATAAATAATTGAAAACATTTCAGAGGTTCAGTGATGTTTTTACATTCACGTGTTGGGCCCCGCGCCTGGTGTACTACATTCATACCATATCTATGACTTTTACCTTTTTTTGAAGACCACTTGTAATTATTTTTCCCACGAAGAATAGTTTTCGTACATTCTATTATACCAGTTTTTGTGCTTAGTAAATTCAGCGGAATATTGTCTTCATCATCGGAATCTTCCGAGAATTCTTCGCAGTCGCTTTCTTCAACATCCTCAACCTCCATATCGATATCTTCCTCATTTCGGTTACTTCCATAAAATAACAAAAAGTAACAAACACGCAAAAAGAAAAAATATCACACAAAAGTTTTCCTTCGTCGATGCGACGAACATACCTGTAAAAAAATATATATATATATATTTCTGCTAATAGCAGGAGAGCATACGTCCGCTCACTGGTAGAAACCACAGCCAACTGCTGTTGTAAAAAAGAAGAGTAGAATAGGACGAATAGTTAAAGAGAAATCATAAAAAATAAAAGAGGTGTTCGTCGATACGACGAAGGGTAACCATACAGGGTTAAGGCAATACATGGATCATCTTTCAATTAATAAATGAAAGCGAAATATTAATAACATAATACACTAAAAATAAGTTAACATTAAGACTCACCTATTTCAACAGAAGTCAACGGAGTTAATTCTTGAACCACAAGTCCTTTATTTGCCTCATCACTTTTTTCTTCATTTTTCTGCTCTGTTACTTTATTTTTATTTTTTTGTGATGCCAAAGCTATCATCAGCATTTGATGTACTCGCTTCATATTATTATTTATGTTTCACTTAATTCAAGAATATAAGCACTCACTCAGATCACTGCACCATTTAATTTTTTTGTTTTTTTAAAGTTTTCTTTCACTTATTAATTATAATAACAATAAGCACTCCAAGCCCAGAGATAGTGTAATTCAGTTCTTAAGTTCGAATTCCAAATGCTCTTGCACGCGGTGAAACATATTATGTCTACTTAAGGGCATAAATTCCTGAAACTGTATTACCGTAAATTCGCTTAAGTTACACAAGCAATTTGTGCGTTTGACGTTTGTGACAATTTTTCAAAGAATAACGAATTCCCGCGGTAAAATATCTAATGTACACTTAACCCTTTCGGGACGCAATTCGGCTGATGAAGTTGCAGTAATTTTGAATATGGGAATAAGTTAAGTGGCTTTTTATTAGTATAATTTACGAAAAAAAGGAAGATATTTTTTAGAGGCGTGGCCGGTGGGCGTTGGTACATATGTGTACCATTCGGGTTGTTATGTGGTACAATTGTGTACCATCCGTCCTGTATAACAAAAAATCCAATACAGTGCTAATTTTGAAAACGAAAACATAAAGTTTATTCTGTAAAAATTAGGTAAGGAAAACATAAACAATTCTGGTTCTTTTATAAGTTATCAATAAATAGGTATAGGTAAACATATTCATTAGGTGTGATATGGTGCAAAGCAATGCTTACATAATGGAATTTCACATTCCTTGCATAATGTTTTAGTGCGAGTTTGCTTTTTATTATTTGCACAATTTACACAACGGCGCCGTGAAGTGCCTTCGATTGGTAAATGCCTTGATCCTACTGGTCCTGTTGGCTGACGTCCTCGATGATTAGATCTCCGCACAGCAGTTTTCTGAAGTCCTTGAACAACCAAACTCTCCGAGAGATTTACCAAGAAGGTTTTGAAAGGCATTTTTTGTCGGTTCATTTCTGAATGAATCACCCATGCGTTTACTGCAGCCATCATTATCAGTCGATAAAATGTTTTTTTCCACCATTTGTCTGACTTCCTGTCGTATTCGTAAAGGCCACTCATTTGATCTGCCAGATCAACGCCTCCCATTATCTCTCGATAAAATTTTATCATTTGCGGACAAGGAACTTGAATTTTTTCGCCGGTCTTCAATGTTTTTGTGACAATTTGCATGTCATTGCTATGACAGTTGCTAAGCACTAAGACCTCTTTTGTATCCTGCCATTTTACACATAAAAGCCCAGCAGAAGATCCTTTGAACTCGGCTTCTCCCCTCTTCAACTTGCTTCCAAATTTAGGTACGTTTTTTCTATTAGACATTATAGTGCCAACCGATGGATATTCAATTGATTGCAACAATTTTACCGATGTAAAAAAACGGTCGAAACACAGATTTACATCCTGCTCTTGGATCGTGCTAGCCAATTTGAACACAACTCTTTCACCCAATGTGCCTTCAAGTGCTTCTAGTTCTTTTCCACTGTAAATGTTGAAATCGTATGTGTACCCAGTTAGGGCATCGCACCGCAGCCACATTTTTATTCCACGTTTTACTGGCTTGAGGGGCATGTATTGTTTTAGGGTACTGCGCCCTTTGAATTTGGTCATTGACTTATCGATGCTTTGATAAACGCTATCTTGCCTGCATTTTTGAAATGTCTTCTTCAAGCATTCGACCAAATCATTCACGTAGTACGTTTTTGAACAGTGGGCTGGCTTTTCGGGTGGAGAGAAATACATCTTGGATGTTATCATCAGGAACCGATCGCGAGTTATTGCTTTTTTGACAGCTTGGTTTCCGAGTGATAAATGCGATGACCAATAATCTTTTAGGCTTGGCACTCGGTTGTAGCATATTGTAAACATGCAGCCAATGATAACTTCTATTTCATCGGCGTTTGTGGGATTCAAGGTCTTGCAGTGTTTATTTTTGGATGATCTGCGATGGATATCCAAACGTTCGTTTGTGCATTGTGCAATATATATATATACAGATCTTGGCCAAAGTTTATGGAATATTTGGAGAATTGAGAACGATCGTTGAATAGTCTCCGTTATGTTGCAAGGTCGAGAAGGAAATACATTTTTTTTTGGAATGAATATCTCATCGACCATAGTCCAAATAACGTCACCATCTTGTGCCGCACTTGTCGAAGCAGCTTCACGACCATCATTAGTTTCATTCTCAGGAACAGCCATCTCTTCATCTGAATCCTCTTCAGAGCTTGAATCCTGGTATTCTTCTGAATCGGATTCGTCGTTTGGATCTAGTTGAAACGAATCATCGCTGCCCGATGAAAAGTCTGCTCCACTTACTTCATCCAATAACCTTTGGATTTCACTGTCGTCCATTGAAGTCTTAGAATAAAAAAGAAACAATGTAGAAGTGAAAAGTGACGAGTGGTACATATAAGTACCAACATACAGGACGAATGGTACACTATTGTACCATCCACGTTTATTTGTTGATAATTATTTCCAATTGGTCCAAATCACTTACCTTTTATTATATTATCACACTCTACAAAATTATAATGAATGTATTCACTTTTTTTTTGAAAATATGTGTTTTTTTAATTGAAATAACTACGAAAAACTAGGAGGAACTCGAGTTTTTGCGGCCACATGCGAGTGAAAACTTTAGAATAAAATAATTTACAGTTACTAGAACAATAAAAAAACGGTTATAATTTGTGCCTCAAATACTAATGGACGAACTGGTACAAATTTGGTTTGATTATTGCTGTAAAATTGTATTTTAGGGATGTTTAAACTATGAGTGGTACACATGTGTACCAGCCGTCCCGAAAGGGTTAAGTTGTTTTTTTGCCAGCGTCTTTAAACGGAAAATTGCAGACTTAAGATGTTTTACTGCATTCGTTTCTTGTGTGTTTTTTAAAAGAGTGTGAAAATAGGTATTTAAGCTGTTTTACATTTTGAATTAACTGACATAAGATTGTTTACCTTGTGCAAGAGGGAGCAATAATGACTTAAGCTATAATGCAAACAGTTACAACTTCTTCATTTTTTTTTTAAATTTTCTCGTTTGGAATGGTTTGATTATTAGAGCAGGGAATGCGCATTCCATATAACGTTACACCGGTAAAACAACTTAAGTCGACTTAAGATGTTTTACCTGTTGAACACAGAAATAATGATAATAAAATGATGTAGAACTGATTGATGGTTGTTACAATCTCCCCCTCTGGAGCTGAGATCGTCCCGATGATGCGACAGATTAAGTCTTCTTTGGTCGTCCTCGTCTTCGCAGGGTTCGAATTGGTACAACTGGTTTCTCATTTGAAATTGCTGGGGTAGTATATCTCGTTAGGGATGAGACATGGTATGACCCTAGTGGAATGTCGAGGTCGTCTTCGGCTGCTACTTGGTATGTTGATGACCCAATTTGTTTAGTTATGATGTAGGATCCATCTCGTCTTGGCATAAACTTCGAAGTTAGATGTTTTGACGCTTTGCTGAGAAAATGGGAGGTTATTAAAACTTGGTCTCCCACATTGAAAGTAGGTTGTGGACGTCTCTTTTTGTTCACATATTTGTTGTTATGATCTTGAAGTTTCTCTGTTGTTTCTTTTGCATTTTTAAGGTTGTCCGACAGTTTTAGCAATAGTGGAGTTATTGTTGGTACAACATTTTCAGACTCAACAATGCTTGTGAGATCGTGTTTAATGTCATCTGCTGTTCGTAGCTCTCTTCCAAAAGTCAGGTATGAAGGTGAATAACCAGTGCTTTGGCATTTTGCGGTATTCATTGCAAATCTGATGGACGGTAAATCATCTGCCCATGTGCTGTGATTGTTGGCTACTAGAATAGCAAGTTGTGTCTTCATATCCCTGTTCTTATTGTCATTCCAACTTCCGACGAGTAAAACAAGACACACGTATTTACTGGTTAGCGATTTAATAACGACTGATTTAAATTAAGAAATACAATAAGAAGAGAAAACGCATACATAGACTTCTGAGTGATTTTACTTATGTGTGTGTTGTAGGTATAAAACAGGCATGGATGTGTTTGGGTAAAATTCATTTTGCAACACTCCTCCTCAACACATACATATATTACAAGTTACTTATTTATTTTATTAGCGAAAACAAATAAACTTTACATTATATGGCATTATTATGTTTATGCAAATCTCAAGGCATTTATAAACTTTAAGTGATACGATTTTCATAAAATCTCAATACTTATACAAATCCTAAGGCTTTGACAAACTTTAACCCCCCTATTAATAAACACCGAACAGCGATGAGTTAGCGCTAACACATCGGTTAAGTTGAAATTCCTATTAATAAATGTGTGTTTGCATTAACTGACGTGTGGTAAGAAGCGGATACATTAACTCACCGAATTTGATGTATAAGGAGCGGATAACTTTCAAAAATTGAAAATCGAATTGCCGTTCTTAAATTCAAAAATAATTTGTTCTGTCTTATTGGCGGAGATCTTTTATCTTAACCCATTTTCCTAATACCTAAAAACATGAAAGAATCAAATTTGTCAGCTCAAGAATGTTTAATTTGCATTTTTTTTCATCCTTTAGAAATTAAAAGAGAAATTCTATTTATAAAGGATCTAAAATCGAATACAAATTACTCACCTTGTTGTTATTGAACTTATTTACACGATTTTTTTCTGTTAACGGCAAGTGGTTTCGAACCGAAAGAACTGCTCCTTTCCTTTCGATTAGGCTGGTTGACGACTGTAGCATGAGCATTGCTCTCGTTATCATAGTTAGTTAGTTTTCATGACCCTTGGATTCTTCAACTTTATCTAACTTTTGCTGGACATCAATTTGATTGCAGTTCTGAAAATATCAAACAAATTTCACATTAATTAACAGCTTTCATTTAAATCAACAATTTATACCTGGGAAGCAGGTCTATTGCTATCAAATTGGTTTGAATCCCTCTTGAACTCGTTTGGTATGAGTTCCATTATCTCGACGCATTCAATGTCCAGTGGCTTTGGTGGTGGGCCACAACCAGTAGCATTAAGTTCCCTTCGGTAGCTTGATTCCAGTTTTTTGGCTTTTAGTTTCATACCTCGCCATAGAAACTGCAGCTGGAGAACTTCTCGTGAAACCGTACTAGCTGCGTTGAACCTACAGATGCAAAATAAGTTATAAAACAATTACAGTGCATTCTCGATTATCGCAACTAATTAAAACGAGGGTGGTTGCAATGACCGAGGTTGTTGCAATAACCGAGTAAATATTTTTTAGGCTCAATTTGAGATGAAAAATCAGAAAACCAACACTTAAAAATATATTTAATGCAACACATTTTTATTCAATGATATAAATACATAATAAGAAACAAAACAAAAGGAAGTTAATTCATTTAGAAGTACACACATACATAATGTTTAGTATATTTTCTTTTGAAAAAATTTGACATTTTTGTTTGAATTTTTTGGTTTGTTAGATTTTTTAAAATCGCCATTTCTTGCAATTTTTGAAGACTCAATATTTGTTCAATAGGGGCTGAATTCTGTTCAGCCCATCGAATTGCTGTATTGAAAGCTTGTATTGCAGTTTCAGTCTTTATTTTTGGAGCAGGAATCTCAACCTCGGGTTCACTTTCATTTGATATTACAACTGATTCATTGTCTTCATAGACTTCTTCATTGTTATAAATGGTTTCGCGTACCCAATCATACATGTTTTCATTCGAAATGTATTCGTTGCCGGAAATATCATTGAAGAGAGAGTTGATATGGATTCTACGACCGCGTGTTCACTGATAATTTGAGCTCTTACTGTGCTCAAAGGTAGCTCATCCTCATCTTCCCAATCACTATGAGAAGTCATCAACACATTCCAGCATTTTTTGATTGAAGCTGCCTGCAATCCATCCCATGCGTTAGATAAAAGGCAGATTGCATTTCGTAGATTAAATGCTTTAATTTTTAATTCAAGGTCTGATCCCTCACATCCAACTAAGAACGCCAATAGACTTTTTTTGTAGTGCAATTTTGTCAAATTTATAACGTTCTGGTCCATTGGCTGAAGGATAGCAGTGCAATTTGCCGGAAAACACATGACAACGATCATGCCGTCATCACTTTTTAACTCGCCATCTTTTGGATGACAAGGAGCGTTATCCAAAAGTAATAGCGCTTTTGTTGGAAGTCCTTTCGAACTTAAAAAGAGTCGTACCTAAAAGACACAAAAAAAAAAACGAATGAAAAAAAGACCTACGTGTGGCCGGTTAAATTTTGTTACCTCAGGCACAAATGTCAAATGGAACCATTGTTCAAAGAATGCTAATGTCATCCAAACATTTTTATTTGCCTTATATACAACGGGCATGTGGTCAAAATTTTTAAAAGATCGTGGGTTTACAGATTTACCGATGACGAATAGCTTAACTTTGTGTACACCCGATGCGTTGGTGCAGGCGAGAAACGTGATTCTTTCTTTACTTGTCTTTCGGCCAGGAACTGACGATTCCTTAACCCTTAAATGCATGACACCTTGGATTTGATTTAAAAAATATTTTTCTGCACACTGTTAGCTCTTAGATGTCTGAAAAAATTACAAAAAAAAATATGACGTCTTTATTAAGACTGTTATAGGCTATTCTTTGTATGTATCAAATATGATACATCATGCATTTACCGAAGTCGAATTTTCTATGAAATGAAAAATAGTTTTGATATTTGTTATTGTTTTTAATTTCAAAGATTTTATTTTGTTTTTTTTTGTTTATTAATATTAAATACAGAATAATAAATCTACACAAAGAAAAATAAAAGGTAGTTGCGATATTATATTATTATATATATTATTATATAATAAAGAAGGAAAACGAGATTTATTTTAAAAAGTTCAAGTTTAAAAAGTAATATGTACATATGTAATAGTAGGAAATAAGTTTATTTAATTATTATGAAACGAAAAGAAACAATTTCTTTCCTTATTAAAACATAAGTGAAGTTCACATTTTGAACATTTTATTGTTGATAGAGATGTGCAACCAGGAAGTTTACAGCGGTTCCTTTCCCATTCCGGCCAGTGACTAATTTGATCAGTTCTTACTTCCGTTATCGGGTAATTGGAAGATGTCGGTTTTTGTCTCTTATATTCGATCTTTTTTTGTTGTTGCCCAAGTGATGATCGTCCGCGCTTTATGTTTCCACTGTTACATAACACTTCTGCAACTTCAATTTTAAAATCCGCTAATGGCATAATCTTTTTATTTTTCTGTTGCACATTAGCTCGTCGGTATAAAAGCCAAGCATTTGTAACAGTTAAGTCAATTAAATGGTAGAAAAGTCGTATATACCACTTCCGGGATTTTAACTTTGTTTTGTAACGTCCTATTAAGCTGTCAATTAAATCTACACCTCCCATGAATTTGTTGTATTGCTTAATTATATCAGGACACATAATTTCAATAGTTTGTTTTGTTTTTCTGTCAAATCGTTTGATATTTTGTTGAATAGGTTTTCGCCCGCAAAAAGTAGACAAAAGCGTTACTATCTTATTATCCTTCCAAACAACATTTGTCACATCAATATTTTCCATTGAAGCAACATACTCTTAAGATGATCCTCTAGGTTCGGAATTCATGTCCTTTATGGAGGGTAGTTTATTATTAGGAATACGATCCCGCCTAACAGTTCCCACTGTTTGAATTCCTAGTTTCGCCAATTCTACTACAAGAGGAATAGTGGTGTAGTAGTTATCAAAATATAGATGATAGTTAAGACCTCTGGGTATATTTCGAGTCAAACGTACTACTATATTTGCAGATGCTCCAAGATTTTTTTCGTTTGCTAGCCGTTTGGCGTGGTCATTTTCCTGGCCAGTGTAGATTTCAAAATTGTACGAAAAACCACTTGCTCCACTCAACACGAATAGTTTATAGCCCCATTTGTGGGGTTTAGCTGGATTATACTGCTTCATGTAAACAAATTTGTTCGTCAAGGGAAAGGTTTTCTTCATATGGTACTTCCTGAAATCTGCTTATTAAGCTGGTAATAAATGGCCTGATTTTGTGTAGGCGATCATGCTGCGGATGGTCTCGAGCAAACATGGTTTCATTATTATTAAAATGTATTACACGCTTAATTTGTTCAAATCTGTTTACAGACATTGCCTTCTGAATAATAATGTTACCTATCTTAGCATTCCAGTAATCTCGTATGCTGGGGACTTGATGGATTGATGTTAACATAGTTATCCCAACAAATCGTTTGATTTCATTCAGCGTTACATTTATCGGATTTGCTATATTGCATTGAGAAGCATATAAGTTTGATTGTTCAGTGACAGATGAAAATATTTCATCATTGAACAGGAAATCAAAAAACTGAAAAGGAGTAGTCAGTTCCAAAATTGTTGACGGTAAGGCTGAGTCGCCTTTGAATTTAACTTTTTCAGCATCGACAGTGAATTCCTTTCTTTTCCATAAAATTTTTTTGTTTGCTAGCTTTATATTTTTTAGCTCATTGTCGGCTATTGAATTAATGTCTTGCTGATTTGGTGGCACGTTTTCATTTTCATGAACTGACAAATCCCTTTCAAATTGTATCTCTTCTTCATCTTCATCCAATATGTTCAATATATTTTCCAAATCGAGATCCTGCTCAGGAAGTACATCCGAAATATTAATTTCTTTAAACTGATCGTCTTCGCAATCACTAAATCCATCTTCACTTTCGGTCCAATTATTGACTATTGCCAATATGTCTTTATCCGTAAGGGAGCGTTTTGAATGAAACATCCCGCAAATCACTGCTGCAACAAAAATCAAATCATATACATTTGTATGTATTAGCGTCAAAGACGAAATGCATGATGTCTCATATATGAGACATACGATACAAGTGAACGAATGCATGGTGTCTCATATATCGTCGCTTTCATGGCAAAGTGACATAAGTCGAAAATGTATGATTTTCAGGAATGATGTTTTAAGTTTTACCTCACACTAAAAAATTGTTTTCTTGTTAAATATAAACAATATACCAAGTTTGTTTACATACAAGTGAAGTACTTTTCTCCCTCTTTCAGATAGTATATAAAGTTTTTTACAAAATCAATATATAAAAAAAATCCTTCGGACTTACGACGTTTCGTGAAAAATCTAACAGTCTTTTCTAGTGATAATTTTCGTATTATGTCACAAAAATTATTTCAATTATATTCAAATTATTTCAAAATAAATTCAAACAATATTATTAATCAGAAAATTTATTAATTCATATTAATTAAGTTTAACAAAAAAATACCCCTTTATGATTAAATCTAATAATAAATATAAATAAATATTGGCACTTCAGTTTGATTAAAAGTTAAAAAGAAACAGAAAAATCCATTGATAAACATAGATAGTTTTAGTGATAATAAAGTAAAACCACATTTATTTTTTTAGTAACTTTTAAGTCCTTCATAAAAATCTTTATAAAAATGTGGAATTTGGTATTTTTGAAAAAGCTGTAGAAGACCTTCCTTCTTCTTGGACGAAATTCCGGCATAAGTGTTGGGCAACGGCATCAATACAAGATTACAAATTGACTCCAATGATCTTGTATTTTTTCTGATTTGGATTTTTTTGAAAACCTCATCAGAATAGGATGTTTTGACAAAAAATTCGCCAGGTGAATTTTTCTGAAATGTCATAATTTTTATGTCTCCTAATTTTGTTTTTTGTTTTCTCTCATCAATGGAAAAGTTGGATCCGATTTTTTCAGATAAGTTCTTGATATCGTAAAATGATGTTTGATCCAGCTCATGAACATTGTATGGAGATCCCGTCTTCTTCGCTGATCTAATAATGGTTACGTATTGGTCTGGAGTATATATTGGTGCTGATTTCAGTGATCTCTTAACAGAACGCTCTATAACCGAATGAGCAGCATCACCTTCATTTTGTGAGTGACCCTTAATCAGGAATTTATGAGTGATACTCCTTAGATTAGGCAGTACTTGAACAGCAAACGCATATAAGGAAATCATAAATTTATTTTTCTGCTGCCCACAACAATTATCGCTATAAAAGATAACATCGAATTCCATCTTTGCCTTGTCATTGAGTTTTTGAAGGTACTTGAAAACACATGTGCAAATTTCATTAGCTCCTCGTCCTGCTTCTCCCTCGTGCCAAACATAACAATCAACCTCCTTATTGTCAAGTTGACTCACAGTAAAATTAAAAGCGTTAAGCTTAGACACGTAGTAAAAAGTTCCAGAATCACCTCTGGGACACTGGAGCACAGCCTGAAGATCATAGACTGCAACGATGAATGAATCACTTGTAGACTGTTTGTCCCGGTTTTTTTCTTGTCTAGATAATGATTTCTCTTCCAAGTGTTTGTCATATTTCTCTTGTAAAATTGTTTTGTCTTCGGAGTTTTCATATGCAACGCAATCTGCACACTGGTCCTTTTTTGGGTTATGGAAAGAAATGTTGTAATCATTCTTAAATATGCGATAGTATGACGAATAACTCGCATATGGAACACCCATTTTTTTGCATTGATCAACATAGTTACTATGTAGTCCGGCAACTGTGTTACCTCCTTCGATATATTCCCTTGTTGAACTCGATCTGCAAAAATGACTTGGCATACGTGGAATTAAGTCGATATGCTTCTTCACTCTTTTGTCAGTCTCAATATCAAGCTTATTATAGGGCGTGTGCTTGCCTCTTTTATCGATGTCAACCATGTTTGTTATATTTAGGTCTTTCTTTGCGAGTACCGTCCTAATAGGTCTTTCATTTATTCCTAGAGTTGACATAAAAAAGACTTTGCATACCCTTATGCGACAGTTTTCGATAACAAAATAAAATGCATTATTATGACTTCGTGGTTTCCTCGTAGACGACTGTTCCAAAACTCGGATATATCTATATTTAGGCTTGATTTCGCTGATAGACCCAGCAAGAAAATTTCTTTGCTTATTGGTACTTCCCAAAGCCCAGTATTTTTTAAAAACATTAATTCTATTTTCTTGACTTACCTTGGAAGAACATTGGAGCTTACAATTGCAAACCGGGCCAATTTGTCGCTCAGGTATAACCTTCTTATTTTTAGAAGAAGATACATAAGACAGTCCTAAGTTTCGCAAGGTCTTAGCTTTAGTTTTTTTCCATTCAGCGCTATTTTTCTTACGATGATGATTTTCTTTTTCATCCTTTTGTGGAGTTGGTGTATCTTTGAGGTTACAAGGTAGACCGAAATTCGGGTCTTTTTCGAAGTCATCTGACGAAAAATCTTCACCTGAAGATGACAGCTCGTCCCCTGAAGATTCAGGATTTTCAAAGACCTTATTGGAAGGCACAATATCCTTTGTACCAGAAGGTTGATGTTCGTTATTAGCTAAGGATATGGGTCCAGGTTCAAGACTACTTGGTTGACTAAATGCTTGTTTCAGTAGGTTATGAGTATTTGCAGAAGAATTTGTGAACGTGCTTTCCCTTTCTTGTCCAAAGGCATTCTCAAATTGCACTGGAGAAGATGATGACTCATCCGAGGAAGATTCAGAAGAATCAATAACCTTTTTGGAGGGAAAAACTAATTTTCTATCATAAGGTCGAAGTTCGTGATAAGTTAAACCGCTGGGTCCAGGTTCTACATTGCTTAGCTGACTAGATACAGGTTCAAGTCGGTGAAGGTTATTAAAGCTTTCGCTTTCCAGAGTAGTATCATTCTGTGAAAAATTATTCTCAGTAGAACTATTTTCTTAAAGCTACATGAATGTTCATTACTTACCTTTGACTTTTCAGGAAGCTTGATATTAAGAGAGCCTTTGAAATTTCGATTATTGTTATTTCTTGCCAAATTGACAAGTAATTCGGATCTGCTTAGAGGAGCTCTATAAAATATTATGAAGCGACAAAGGGATTTAGATAATAATTCTGATACGTTAAGTTTTAGCAACGAGTGTAGAACTACATAGAGTGCGCATCTCATACAACGAAAATGTTCTATGTGTTGTATTGATATTGATATACCCCTGTGTTCATATTCATAATGTTCACGCATACCGAACAAATAAAATGTCCTTTCGATTACCGCCACGTCTGAGACGACTACAACATGTTTAGCTGAGATGCGCACTCTATGTAGTTCTATGCTCTTTGGTTTTAGGTAGGTATGATGAGTTCCAACAAACATAACTGACACTTTTGCTCTATTGAGTCAATCAAAACAATAAAAAACAGGGGCAATATTTTTCAGGAAAAACGCCGTAAATGAAAAAAAGACTGATTTTTCTATGAAGTTCTATTAAATTTCGACGTAAAAAAAGAAAAGCCAATATGCTGGTTAAAAATTTAATAGGAAGCATTGCTGGTATTTAGAGGAAAAACGACATAAAACAAAAGTGTCGTTCTGCCACAAAAAAAAATGTCCAAATCTTAGAAGCAAAATGTCATAATCCAAAAGTGTCAGTTCTACTGATTTTTTTAATTGAAAACCTGGCACAATTTTGTGTGGAAATATAACGCAAATAAAAAAATGTCGAAATGGAGCAAGAATCTTACCTGTTTGTTTTTGTATAGTTTGACATTTTGCACAATACGCCGTTTTGATCAGACAAACACAACCACACGCGACGAAGGTTAACGCACCACTAAAAAAATGGCATTGAGGTAGAAAAAAATTGCAGGGATGTTAGTGAAAAAACGAAACGACACTTTTTATAACGTGGAAAGTAGAGGAAGTAGAAATAAGCTGATTAGGCAGAAAAAAAATATATTTTTTTGCGGTCACTTCTGTATACTTAACTCAAAAATGACAAATTTCGACTTATGTCACTTTGCCTTGAAAGCGACGATATAAGTTTTTTGGCAAGATTTTATTAAAAAAGGCCCTGAAATTTCCACTCTAGGTAGTGGTACCCTGCTATATATGTTGGAACCCATTGTTGAGTCCCAGCTAGTTTGTTCGTCTATGTGCTCCAGGTGGTGGACGTCTGCGCCAGATGAACTTCATAAACTCTCTGTGAATCGTCCAACTGCCTCTCATGGTGGTGGTTATGAGATCTCTGATGTCGTTGTTGTTCAGTGCTGCGTGATGTGATATGTGTTTGTTGTCTTTACACCATATCCCTCTTGGGCCGATGACGAGTGGCAAGATGAAGATTTCCTTGCCGGGGAACATGTTTCTTACCTTTGCCAGGAATGGTTCTGTACTGTATTTAGCCAGCTTGGTTTCATAGCTGGCGCACAAATTTAAAGGTCCTTCCCAGTTGATGGACACATCGGATATTATCAACTTATTCGCCTTAGTCATTATAATATCAGGTTTGTTGAGAATCCCACTGTCTTCTCGTATGTGAGGTTCCAACATAGTGGTCCATCCCTTTGAGCTGACTATTTGATTTAGTCTCCGAAGAACGTAGTCGTGCCTTTGTATTCTGTGCCAGTGCGAAATCGGACATTTCTGGAGAACATGCGAGAGGGTTTCTTGTCGGTGGCATTCTGCTCTGCATGCTCTAGCCTCTGGTGGATTTGAGGGTAGGCTGGCGGTGGGTAGTAAGTTGAAGCGAAGTTGTATTGCTTTAATAAAATCCTCCCCGGTCCAGAACTTCGGTGGATCAGTGAAGATGTTAGATGCCTCACGATTGTTCTCGACCTGCGCCAGGCCATTTCCAGAGTATGATTGCTCTAGTTTACGTCCATGCGATTTAGCTATCTCGATGTTGTCTCTCAGATCTGGTTTGATGAGAGCTTTGATAAAAGCTATTCGCTTATTCGCTAAGCCGAAGGTCTCCTTAAGTAGGCTGTTGGAGTCTATCAGCTTTTCTATCCTTTTGGCGATGATCACGGGGATGTTTTCCCTGAAGCAAAAGATTCCCAGACCTCCCAGTCTGAGCGGTGCATGTAACATGCTGTTATGGGCGTGTGCATTTACATGTAAAACGCTTCGGACGAAAGTGCGGATCTTCCTGTCGGTTTCAGCCAATACACGCGCCGTGATATTTGGCGTTTGCAGGTACGAGATTAACATTGGAATCAGGTATTCTTTGACGATAGATAGTTTCTGATGCGGCTTTAGTGGAGCTCCTTTTATTCTCTTCAGTTGGTCGAAAAGATCTCCGGGTGTTGTTGGAGATAGGCCACTGTGTGTTAACTTAGCTCCCAGATACTTCAACGTTGTCTCTACGTCCATTCTTGGTAGACTCTCACCTCCGACTGTGAACACTTCCTTGGTATTAACGAAGACCTTTTTCTTTGCTGGAACGGTGCAAAGACTGAGCACGCAGCATTTATTGGCGTTGAGCCGCATGCCCATATTTGCCAGGAATTTGACTATGCATTCCAGCATTTGGCGGGCTTCAAAGGGGTTGGTAGCGGTGAGAATCAAGTCATCCGCATAGGCGAGACAGCACAGCTTCTCGGAGTTGATGTTTATCCCAGGAAACTCTTGATGTATTTTCGTGATTATCTCGTCCATGAAGATATTGGAGAAAGTGGATCGCCTTGTTTTACTCCTCTGTTAATCCTCACTACCCCTACTTCAGTGTTATTGCAACTGATTGTGGTCGCCGATTCTTCATAGCCGGAGCTAATAAAGTTAATAAAATTTTCGTCTGCCTTCACTCTCGTTAGCGCTCTCTTAATACCGCTATGCGGAACCGAATCGAAGGCAGCTGCCAGGTCCAAGGAAATTATCGTAAGTGGCTTTCCCTTAAGGCGGTGGTGTTTGATAAGGTTGAGTGCTGTCCAAACATTGGCGAAACATCCATCAATTTTCGAGAACCCCCTTTGACAATTTAGGATCCCGACGTTTGACAGCCTTTCTGTCAGGATCTTGTGGAGGCATCTCATTATGATAGACGATATTGTGATTGGTCGCCAATTCTTCACCACATGAAGATCGTTTTTGGATTTTGGAAGGAGGATAGTCAGGTTTTTTTTTAGCGATGTAGGAACATACTCCTCTAGCAGCATGGCATTGAAGAGGAGGGCCAGCCTAGCTGGGTGGATTTTAGCAAGTTCTTTTTTTCGTAGGCCATCGGGTCCAGCGGCGTTGGATTTCATCTTTTTAATCGTTATCGTGACATCCTCTTCAGATATGGGAATTGATATTGCCATAGGGATGAAATTGTTTGACTCTAACGAAGGTTGTGTTGTTGTTGCCGTACACTCAAATGTTGATCTATAGTGGTCGAGGATTGCTTCGGGTGGTGGGGTAATGGTGGCGTCATCCCACCCCTTGTTGTCCAAGAGACGGCAGGCATAGCCGCGCTTGTCCTTTTTGAAGCTCTCCTGGGCCAGAGCGTATAGAAATCTTTTTTTCTTTCTACCGCTGGTCGCTGCTTTTAGGCCGCTTAGTAGCCTGTTGAAGCGGCTGCTCCCTCCTGACGATCCTTCTTCGTTGGCGTTTGCGCTAATTGCAGTCATGCTGGCAAGCGCTACATCTATGTGCTGCCTGATGTCGTTGTTCGCAAGGCAGCAACCCTGTAGCGCCAGATCTTGAGGCCTTAGTTTCTCTGGGAGAATTTCACCAATATGACTCCTGAGATTAATGTTGGCGATGCTCTCAGGTTCAGTATTTGCTGCTCCCACCCTGTATGGTTCTGAGTCCGAGTGTATGCTAGTGTTGGCTGATGCGTACTCTTCCGTAGAGCTGTCATCGGAGCTCTCCTGGATCAGTTCCATAGACGACGCCGCCCTGATGCAGGAGACCAGGTCTTGGTATGACCTTAATTGTCTCCGCTTTTTGATGGCGTCCCTGGATCTTGTCGACAATCTGGCCAGTGCGTTGATGATAGTATTTGCACTGCAGCTTTCGTCCGGCATGGCTTCATTTCGGGCAAGTTCTTTCTCTTCCTCCAACGTCCATTGCCTCCTTGTAGACTTGGCCGCCTCCTCCGCCATTTCGGCATTGTATTCCCCGGCATGGGCACGTTTCTGGTGTAGACGAAGGCCTGCGTACGTTGTGAATTCACGGTTGCAGAATTCGCAAGTACTATTGTTGTCAGTTGGGCCCCGGCAATACCTTCTCTTGTGCTGTGCCAGTCCTTCTTTCGTTGGATATTGCTTCCCGCAGTCGCAGACATTGGCGCTCCCTGTGGCACCTTGACTTTGTGGTGAAGCCATAGCGTTAATTTCGCAGTGGCTTGATATGTGTTTAGATGCTTATCACCACGCAGATGTAGACAATAACAGATAGCAATGTACTATGTACCACGTGAATGGTATATCCCACTTCTGATGAAAGATAAGTTAAACGAAATAAAAATAAAGGGGTTAATATTTATGCGCGACGGGACAATTCTGTGGCACATACCGTGCTGGCTGGCTTCTCAATATCAACTGAGCCCTCAAAGCACTCACAGATCTGTCAACGAATTTGCACACATACACGCAAATGTACACACAACAGGATATAAGGAATCCAGTTTCCTTGCTACAATGTGTTTCGCAAGTAAATTAGTACACTTCTCACAGTGTGATTGACAAGAAACTTACAGCATCAAATGAATCGCTCCAACATCTATTATCAAACTGTATGGACTTTTGTCGACATCATTTTTAAGATATTCCTTAAAATATGGGTACCATGCATTTTTAATAACTGCAGCACATTTCGTTCTCTGGAGCTTAGTATGCAAAGCAGTATTGCTATCGGAGTAGCTAACCTGACACATTTTTGTTAAATGGTCAATTGATTTTATGGCAGAATGTTTCACTACGAATAAACAACTACGAGCTTCTGCTTCGCACGTCTTTAAAGATTTTGTCATTTTAGGAAAGCTTATTGAACAGGATAGCTGATGTGAATTAGAAAGGGATTCGGTGGCACTTCAGGGCACTGAATATTTAGTTACTGCACGGTCACTTCTTGAGGGCACTGGCAATAAAAATTGTGCTGTCACTGAATTTTATCTGGGGTTCAATGTCACTGAACAGGTATCTTTTGTACGCGGTTGCACTAGCACTGCTTGAGGGCTCTGGCTAATAGTATATTTGCACGGTCACTTCTTGAGGGCACTGGCTTCTTTACGATCCCGCAACTATTTTCGATTTTACGCACTTCGATACCTGTCCCTGCTCGGGCGCCAATTAACAAAACGTTTGTAGTTTTATTTTAAAAAAATATTTTTTATTATTCTTTATTTAATTTTCTTACGTTTCTAAATGGGCATGACGTACCCGTACAAATGTTATCTTTAGACTAAAGAATCATAATTTTAACACTACCTTAAATATTCACTTCGTTGTCTGTTGTTCCCACAGGTGCGCTCAGATTTCCGCACCCGTACGTGCTGGAATGCAGCGTTGATGTTGTTGCATCAAGTGTCTGTTCCAGACGATACGTCAGCATTCTGTTGCTGGTGGATGATAATGGCATGATGTGGGAACGTGGGAAATTTGGTGATGTAAAGTGGAGAATATGTTTTGTGCCTTAACTTGTACACTTCGGGGTGGGAAATTTCACTACCAGACCGATGCGCACTGAATTTAAACTTTTTTTTTTCGAATGGCACACACACACACGGGGAACTTGTGCACGTCTGTTCTTGCACAGTCACTTCGGGGTGATAATTTGAGGAAAACAAAAATCGAATGCGAAAAACTAGCCAACTGCGCACTTAGGCTTTTATGGTGGTTGATGGGTTTTTTTTTTTTTTTTTAAACTATCCCACTTCTGAGATTGTAAACCGTTTAATAAAAGATAAAAGAAAACACTTCAATATACTTTTTGTCGTTTTAAATCTAAATAATTAAACTCTTTATTGGATCTTTCTTATTTCACAACCGTCCAGTCTCACTGGTATTTTACGACTAACTCTGACTTTGAGTTCTTCTTGTCTTCTCTTCTCTTTCTCCTACTTTACCGGTAGTGCCTTTACAATTATTCCTCTTTTGTATTCTTTTTTCTGTTACAGCGCCTATTTCTATTTATACCTAACATGTGATTTTTTACGACCGATACCGGTTTTTACATCCGGTTGCTGTTTTACAATAGTTTTATATTTTTTTAAGCATTTCGTTGGAATTCACGCAGAAATTTGGCACAAAAACCTATATTCAATTTTTTAAAAATAGTTTAATCTGGTAGTAGTCACCTGATGCACCATAACATACCTACACAATAATATTCATGCAACGTCGTAAATTTTGCATGTGCGAACAAACTTTTTTTGAACACCTTAAAACTGTTTTCGTAAATTATGTGGTTAATCATCAGAATTTAAGTTTTTCAAAACAAATGTTTGTACATTTTGTTTATATTTTTGATCGGATTTTCAATAATTTCACAATTACCTATCCAAAAGTATTTTGACATACGAAGATATGTCATCTGAATGATCAGGCGAAAATGTTTGCCTTGTTTCGTCAGGCATTTCCCCTCAAATGTCATCTGAATAAATTAGTCGATTGACCATTGAGAAGAGAGCTTCTTGTAAGATATCTTAGTAATAGCGTTTTCGATTGGGATTTTCAGATTTTTCCTGTCCCAATCGAACATAAACCAGAGTGGTTCTTTTTTTGTGGCTGTGTGAGCGTGTCATTTGACAGCTTATTTGCTTTGATTTTTTTGTTAGTAATGTTCACTAATGTCGACGAAACTATGAACAACACTTATTTAATATTCATTTGATATAAGTATACAAAAATTGCACCCACTTCTCAAGTGTAATAAAATTGTTCACCGAATGCGAATTGAAATTCAAATATTCAACTGACGTCAGTTAGCTGTCAAATGATTTTGTGTTGGTGCAAAAAATCACTAAAAATCGAGATTTCTCAAAAGTGATCTAAATCAAAAAAAAAAGTGTTCTTTTTTTTCCCAATCGAACATGAAAAAAATTAATCTAGAACAAAAATAGTGATCTAGATAAAAAAAAGTGTTTTTTTCCCAATCGAAAACGCTATAAATCTGACTATCGGAACGGAGCCATTGTGTAAAATTTGTGTGGCAGAGTTTCATTCATGGAACGTATCTCCATTTTTATAGTTTTGAGAAAAATGCATTTTTATGAAACTAATAAAATTGTTTTAAGATTTTAAGAGACAGGGCTTTCTTTCAATGGATTAATGTAACAGATTAAGATGTAACATTGACGCTGAACTTACGCTTATTTTGATCTGCAAACTTCATGATAAGTATAGTGGACCAAAACTGAAACTGGATCATAATACCAAGTTTTGAAATCACTTACTCACTTATTTTTTTTCACATTTTCACCTTCCGCTGGCATCATCTACAATTAATTTAAACAATTATCTAAGTCATCGCGTCCTGGGAGTACTCGTGCATGTGTCTTGGACTGCAAATGTATGTCGCTGGCAAAATTGTGAGTCGACCAACATCTGTAATATCTGCGTCGCTATTGACCGCATCTCGCAAGTGTATATATTCTTCTGATCGCAGCTTAGCCTGATTAAATCGAATGTAATTGAGTCGTACATATCAACAGCATATTGTTGAAACAATCGTCGATATCTCAGTAGGTGATTGTCAGTGTTTTGGCGAATCATCATTCTTATTGCGTAAAAGTTCAGTGCGCTGACTTTTTTATTTGTCTCGACCCCTAAAAATTTACAATTTATTGTCAGGGGTCATATTCTGTCAGGGGTCATATAACACTTCTTCTCTTATAACAAAAAAAAAAACAATCACCTTCTTCTTTTAAATGTTTAAATTATCGTATTTATTTACATATATATATATTCGATTTACACTTTATTTATATTACGCGTCCGACCGCTTTGAATAATTACTTACAACTGACTCATATCTACCACAGATTCATTTCTCTACCTACGTCTGATCAACCAGTAGTCTATTTTGCGTTCGTTTGTTTCGTACAGTTTCTTTGCTTATTCCTCTTCTTTTATGATTATGTGTACCTACTTTTTTCGCGGTCACAGTATGTACATATATCTCACATCAACAATTTGCCGCCTGAAGTTGTTTTTGGGTTTTCCTTCGCACAAAGCCAATAAACGCCACTTCTATAAGAAAAAAAAGAAAAAAAAGAAATCAAAAGTAAAACGCACAACAAAAAAATCAACCACTTATCTTAAACACACGATCACAAGGGAAAAGCAACTTCAAATTGGGAATGGAGCACAAAACACCGTCAGAGGACTTCTTTTATATTTATATAATTATATATATTATCGATTAAAGATTTAATTACGCGAAATTATAGAAAGCCCCACACGTTGGGCGTCAGTTTTTTATACTTTTACGTGTGGGGGGGACGAGTCTAATGCGTGAACAAAGAAAAGGGTCGGAAGCAAATTTTGCAGTCGCCACTGCACCGGAGGTTGAAAGTCGAATGAAGAAAAAAAAAAAGGAGTGCCCAAGGAAAAGTGAAGAAATTTCCCCCGTGAGAGTATAACACGCAGCTGGTTAGATGCTGCCGGCTCGACCGCTCAGCTGAGGGTGGGTTCGCGGGTCTCCACCTAGATTGAATTAAAAAGGGGGCGCCACACAATCTTTTTTTTTTTTGGGGAATTGTGAAACCCGGATAATTATCTGACGGTGTTTCTGAAAAGGCAGAAGGTTCCGAACGAAATTATACACGGGGTTAGGTGACGTTATAAGACAATAATTTATTGCTGCACAAAAGCAAACAGCTGAACATAAAATAAAATTATTTGAGAGATATTTGAAGATGGAAAGTCTGGAATATAAAATGGCCCACTCTCGCGTCTATTCCCGGAATTTACCAAAATGGCGTCGCAAAAGGGGGTCGCGTGTCCCGTATATTTTATTTCCGGGATTTTCGTAACGGAATGACAACGGATCTATGTATTTTAACAATTCTCAATTCGGGTTCACTAACTTTAATAACTCTATCACAAGCACTATACTTATCTTCTCTTCCTTTCCGCTATATCTCCTACGCCCTTCCTGGCGTTCTCCAATTTCTCCTAGTCACTCAGGGGCCTAGCCTGCCGCTTACTCCTTATGACTCTGCCTGTCTGTTCGTCCTTTTTCCAACTTTTCTGTTTTCCCGACAACTACGGGAATTCACACTTCTAATCAAAAAAACTACAAAAAAAACTCCTCGATCCGATTTTTTTACACTCCGTTCGTTTCGCTGGTCAACCAAGAAGAGGTTTTCTTTTACCACCTTCTTTGTTTCCAACAAAACGGTCACACTCTCTCTCATTCAGCCAATAGCGGGCCCAACTTACGGCTTAATTTCTACCCCGCTCCGCTACTTTGCTAGAGTGGGTTGCCGTTTCCCGCTATTCTCTCTTTCTCAGTCTGGTGTTCATTTGTGAATTCGCTTGTAACCTGGGAAATTTCCTCGGGCCAAACGTCCCACTGAATGCATTCAGACCACACACACAATTTCCCTTGTTTGTTCGTTGCACCCTGCAACAATCAACGAGAGCGCAGACACAATATTTATCTATTAGAATTCGATCGAGGATCTGTTTCGCGGCATTTGTCCCCACGAATTTAACAACGAAATTAAATCGAAACCCCAAGGTTGGAAAAAGGAACCCGCAGACATGGATTAGTGCTTAGGATTTACGCTTAGGGCGATTACCGCCTAAGTGCCCATTGTGGGTCGAGAGCGAAGTTTCTAACAGGAAGGAAGAGGTATAATAATATCGCGGATAATTACCGTCCGATGGTATTTCGTGCAGATTTGGGGGTTGGGGAAATTTCGATAGTGTGCCATTTTTTTTCCCATGATTATTTAGGGTGGGCTCTTGGCCATAAATTTCGTTAAATTTAATCGTCGGGGTTCTCTGGCATTCAGCCTTTTACCCTTTTGTGTGCGCTGCTTAAATCAAGCGTCGGTGGGCTTTTGCGCATATGTACGTAGTCGTGTCGGTTCTCGTTTGGGGTGTTTATTCTACCCATTGTTGGCTGCTAGGGTTCTCGTTTGCAGCTTGAGACCGCCTGTCTCTTTCGCGTCCCTCAGACCGTCCGTCTGGCTCCATACCTGCTTTGCTGCCTTCAAGAATGGGTGGTCGAGCAAGAGCGCTGGGTCGTAAACAACCCAGTACACTATTCCTTAACCGTTCTCCAAGAAGGGCAACGGGAGGAAGAAACGTGAAGGGGGGAAGAAGTGAAGGGGTTGAATATGGGGTGTGGCGGGGAAATCTTTTTGCCGCGTTATTTTAACGCGACAGTATAATAATTGAATTATAATTCAAGACCTACATTTACCTGCAACAATTCTTCCAAATTGTTTAAATTTAAACCTTAAATGTTCTTTTTCTCCTCACTTACAAACACAACACACAAGCGAGAGAATAACGAATAAATAACCAATGGCTAATAAATAGCAATAACCCTTTTGTATGTGGCTGCACACAAGCATATCTACATTTATTATTTGGGGGTTCCCCATAATAATAAGATTATTTCATGAATGTTGCATTCAGTGCTTACCGTTTTTCAAAGAGCGAATGGAAGTGTTTAGTAATAAATTTAAGAGGAAATCATAAGTTTAAATGTTTAAATATAGTATGCGATTACCCGATAGTTATTAGTACAATCGATTTTTTCGATAGTCTTTTACTATCGATAACTATCGATAAACTATCGATGTTTAAGGAACTGTACACGTTTGTGCTTGCAAATAGTGGAATTTTTATTTTACTGCGTAGTTTTGTTCGTGCTCACTTCACTTTCATTGTAATTTAATTGGATTTTATTTGTGGATATGGCGTATCCCACTTCTGAATTGTAAGAATGACCTTTAATTCTAATAAAACACAACAAGTTTAAATCGTTATAAATATCAAATGCTTTTATTGTTTATCTTAAATTACAATCAACTGTGCACGACGAGTGCTTCCTAACCCTAGAGAGATAACCATTTTTCATAGTACAGTAAAACCCGCTTTAGCGAAACGACAAAAAATCAGAAAAACAATTTCACTTAAGCGGGTTTTTCAGTTAAACGAACCTCGGATAACTGAAAAAAATTTCAGTTAAGCGGATCTCGGATAAGTGAAAAATAATTTTCGCTTAAGCGGATCTCAAATAAATGAAACAAATTTCAGTTAAGCAAACCTCGTATGTATGTGTAACAAAACAAATTTTATAAAATCGATCTTAAACAACTGAAAAACAATGTGTTTTTGTTATTAAAAACAAAACAAAACAAGACAAAAACAAGAACAAATAAATAATTTATTATGAAACGAAAAGACAAAACTATTGCACATATGTAGTTTCAAATCAACAAAAAAAAACACTTCAAACACACATAGTTACTTAAGTTATTCGTTACAAGTTTTTGTAAAAAAGTCATTAATATGCTTTTGAGATAATGATTTAAAATGATTGTTTGTAATTTTATTTTCAAACTCATCGATGAGCATTTCAAGTTCGTTGTTCCCCTTAGAATATTCTTTTAGGACACCAAGAGATTTAAATGCCTCTTTTATCGTTGGTGTTTGTCTTTGCAAGTCCACATCTGTAATTTCTTTATCCGAATCGTCCTCTGTAACATCTGTTACGTTGTTGGGTTCTATGAAGTGCAACCGTGCCTCATTTATTATTTCCTGGTCGGTCATGTCACCAAAGCAGGGTAGATCTTGATCTAAATCTACAAGAATATTAATTTCATGTCTTAAAATGTCAGATAAAGGATCATCTTGATGTTCTCCTTGCTCTTCATCAACATCTTGATCGTCTGCTTAAAGGCAAAACCCGATTTCCGAAAACAGTTTTTTATTGTTGTAGGAGTCACCATCCACCAAGCCCTTTTGATCATCTTGAAAGCCATCATCAAATCTATTGATTTTGCAAAATCGTGTAGTGATTCTCCTGTATCTAAATGCAACAGTTGTCTCTTTGTGATGCACCTTCTATAATGGGCCTTAAAACATCGGATCACTCCTTGATCCAAAGGTTGAATGAGTGAAGTAGTATTCGGGGGAAGATATTCAATTTTGATGTTTTCCAGCATAACGTCATCTTCAAGTTTATGACATGATGCATTGTCTACTAAAAGCAGAACCTTTTCCTTACTTGCTTTAAATTTTGAGTCAAGTTCCAACATTATTTTGGTCCAAATTGCTCCAGTCATCCACGCTTTCGAATTTGAAAAATATCTAACCGGTACATTTGATTTCTTGAAACATCTGGGGTTGCGAGATTTACGTAGTGGGACAAAAATCATGTAAGAATGACCTCCGCTGATCTGTGTTCTCAAAAAGCAGCTTATCTTGTTCTAACGTTACAAAATTGGGTAGCTTACTCCTCTGTAGAACAAGATTAGCTTTGAAACTAGTGGTTGTCGAAAGAAGAGCAGCAAATTTGTTTAAAGAACAACTTACCAATGCAAAATATCATTTTGTCCGTGCCTGTCGAATTACAAACAAAAAGGATTGTAATGCGGTCTTTTGAGAGTTTTAAAGCTGACGGATTTTCGGAACGGTTCACTAATGAACCCGTTGGTAGAGCTTTGTACATCAATCCAGACTCATCCGCATTGTAAACATCTTCTGGATTATATTCTTGAAGAATGACGGGCAGAACATTTTCCAACCAATCATTGGCAGCACTTGTGTTGGCAGAATTCTTCTCTCCATAAAGTTTTTTAAAATGAATGTTTTCGCGTTTTTTCCACCTGTCCAACCATCCATTTGCTGGATCGAAATCTACGCCCAGCATCACAGCAAAGGCTTTGGCTTTATCCATGAGCATCGGCCCAGTTATGATGGCGTTTTTAGTTCTCATTTGCTTGAACCAAATGGTCAACGATTTCTCCACCTCTTTATGGGCTCCAGTACGTAAACGCTTGGTGGACAAATTTTTATTTTGCGCAGCCTCCGTCTCAATTACATTTTTTTGTTGAACAATACGTGTTAGGGTGGCTGGACTACATTTGTAGTGAGCGCAAATGTTCTTCCAGTTGATTTCATGCCCAACAAGAAAGCATCTCTTCAACTGAACTTGGACCATTTCCCCAGCATCTCAGTCGTTGAACCTTACATTTGCGGGTTTATTTAACTGCAACGCAAAAATCGTCACCGCTTGTCGCTTCTTGTGTTGCGTAGATCTGCTGCCTCCCATGTTAATGCCACCAACAATGCACGCACTAACCGATGCGATGGGCATAGAACTGCGTGTAGATCAATATGCACTTATGCCGTTTTGTGTGTTGTGTGCTTAGGTGCATCGATGTTGTGGTTGTTGTTGTTGGGTATGCGTTGTGCTTGGTTGGTAGAAAAGGCATGTGCATTGCTCTCATTGAAATGGCATGGAGTGTTATTGCGTTGTTGCGTTGCAACAAAATGTGTATATGATATATCTCTGAAAGTGGCAATATAGGACTATAAATATCTATCATTGTGCTATAGATTAATACAACATTAAAGTTAATTTTTATTATTATTATTAACAAAAACATACACAAAAAAAAAATATTGTTTTGAAAAACTAAAAAATATTGAGATCTCATCTTCAAACTCATAAATTATTACTTCAGACTTTTAAAAATCAACTTTTTGTAATTCTTATCTTATAATATATATATAAAAAGTACGTTAGTAAGAAAAATCATTCATTTTGGCCTCCAAGGCAATTAGGACAAGCGCTCGTCTTGTGCTCTCCGCAAATGGGATTTTTGCATTTGTCGCACATCGACTTTGTCATTCTTTTAATTTTTGATGGACAAAATGCGCAATATTTCCTTTTCCTTGGCTCAGGTACAGCTTCACATTGTGTAGGAGACTCGGAATGTCCTTTTGGTAAAATATCACAAATTTTTTCCTTTATATTCTTCGGCAAAGTTGGTAGTTGCAGTCTTGTCAGCATCCACGGAGTCATCAAGCCACGGTTGCCAACATGAAGAAGGGGTTTAGACAAACACAAGACAAAAAAAAGACTTCGGGACAAAGATTTGACTTTTCAGCTAAAATTAAACATTTTATACATTTATAATTTTATTTTTTAACGAAAACATACTGCATGCACAGCCAATTCACACTTCAATATTGGTCATGAAAATCAACTTATGAAATAATAAAAAAAATATAATAATACAATGATAAAAGTAAAATAGTCCTACTATCTAAAACAAACTTAAACAAGGTAGCAAAAAAGAATTCATTTAAGTCATTTATCACATGTTACATTCTTAAAAGACGATAAGTTTAAAGACCTTACTTTCTAAAGTTGTACTTTTTATCACTTTGTGCGCTTTAAATAAGAGCAACTTGTTTTGGTACATTTAAAAATGATACGATTTCATCACATTTAAGATTAAAATTAAGCCTAGTACAAAGCTCTGCTTTCACAAGATCAATTCGCATTTTATTTCGATCGTCCCTCCACACGGACTGCATTATGGAAAATACTCTTTCTATATATGCATTGCTAACTGGAATACTTAAAGCTTTTTCTGTTAACCTAGTAATTTCTAGTATTTCCTTATTTTTAAAAATCTCGATCCAACATCATTGTTATTTAAAGTGTCCAGGCAACCGTTGATGAGATCGATTTCATCATACAATTTGTCCTGGTTAAGAGAAACATTTAAAATGTCGGCTAGTTTTAATACAGAACGGTAATCAAGTTTTCTTTTTTTTATATTTAAGCATGACAAATATTGCATGGGATTAGAATCAAAGCAGTAATATTCATTTATATAGCTAATTGCCCTTTCGTATGCGCCCTTACATTCAGAGATGAAATTTTCTCTAAGATTTTGGGAAATTTTTGGCAATGCGGCGTTTGCTTTTGAACCGAAAAAGTTGTCTTCAATTCGATTTTCTAATTTTTTTTTTAAGCTTTGCATTATGTCATGCAATTCTGTCGCGGAAATGCTTTCCGACTGAAGAACAGTTATGTACTCACATAACAAATTTTAGAAATGAGAAGAAAAGTATAAATATATATCATGAATGAAAAGTTGATTCAAATCATCCTCGATTTGATTTGCCTGTGTTTTAAAAATCTTCCATAAGAATGGATCACCATTTTCTTCCCCAAGGTTAATAAAATATAATTTTATAACAGGGCACGACAAAAGTAATCTATCTACAGCTTTTGTCAGACTTAACCATCGAGCTGGAACATTTTTAATCAAAGGAGCAAAATCCATTCGGAAGAAGTCAAAACAATCCTGCAGTTCTCTTCTGTGAATAGTGCTACAGCTAAATTCTGAATAAATTTTATTAACAAACGTTTCTAAGTCAAGCGATAGTTTCTTACAAGCATGTTTCGCAGCATTATGAATAACGTGGCATTGGCAGTTAGCTTTCAAAATATACTTGTTATGCCCTTTTAATTTTGTAAACACTGAATTGTGTTTGACATAATTTACAATTGCATTATCCGCACTAAAAGAAGTTATATAGCTAGGGTCTAGATTGTTCTTGTTAAGACACTCCATAATTTTATCATTAATAGATTGTGATGATTCATAATTATCGGAATAAAAATCTAAAACGTTATATTGCACCCCTTTATCTGGTAAGAAATATGTTACGATTAAAGGAAAAAGTTTGATACAGCCTTTGTTCGATGCATCCGAAGAAATCGAAAAATACCGACGACCTGATTCTGGTATCAAATCCTCTACGACGATTTCAAGAGCCTTTGGTCCAAACACGTTTTCGGCATAAGCGGATGCCTTAGTCTTAGAACAATGAATCTCTTTTGCTATAGCACTGTCGCGAAACAGCTTTGAATTCAGCTTTATCCCACAATCCGTTGAATTGTAGCTGTGTTGGTGTCGAATCGCATGATAGACCATTGATAACTCAGCAATAGTGGTTATTTTCTTTAGGTTTAGATTTGCAGTTGATGACCCTTAGCTTTGACCAGCACCAGATGTATAATTTTCCAACATCCGAGTGCTGCTGCAGGCGCGCGCACGTACAATATCTTGATGCCCTTTGCTTTTTCCGTGTCTTGTCACTGATCTTAATTCCGAATATTTTATAACAAACACCTTCGCACAAATTATGCATTTACCAGCCCTATTGCTTTCTTTTCGCAGCCAAATTTTGAATTCAGGGATTTGTAGCCAACGGTCTTGGAAGCTGCATAGGTAATTTGTTTTGCTTTTTTTTGGCTGTGTGATTTCATCTTCGTTGTCTGAACTTGTATGGCCATTATTTGACATCTCTAAAAGAAACCATTTTATAATATATGTGGGATTGGGATATCCTCTTGGTTAAAATAATAACGCGGCAATTAATGTAAGCAATTAAATTTAATGAATTCAATGTTGATTGTATGAATTAAATTTAAATGAATTTAACAAAAAGTATAAAAATTAAAAAGAAGTTATAAAAATGCGGATGGGTTCCACTTGACTTTTTTCTTTTCACGGTGGCGGACTACAAATTGAAAATCGTCGCTCGCTGGGTGTCATCTGTCATTTTCGTGGTGGGTAGGTATGGTGAGTTCAGAACAGGGTGGTCCTACATATATGACAAAATAGACACTTATAACATACTTTTAACAAGTTTTGTAACCAAAATCAATAAAAACTCCGCAGAAATCAGCAAAACAACATACGCGTATATGTATGTACTGTACACGAAGATGACACTACATATTTGCGCCAAGAATGACATGTGAAAATAACGGAGTGAATGTAGTAGTTTCAAGGGTGCGTTCGCTAAAAGACGATTAAGAGTGCGTTCAGATCACAATTTGCATTATTTTTTATGACTTAATTTAAAAAAATGAGTTAGGAACTGAGAAGCCATGCGGAAGGACAAATGACAAAGAAATGTTTAAAAAGACAAAGCCTTTGTCCCAAACGTCCCGTGTTGGCAACCCAGCATCAAGCTATTGCTCAGGTTTTTCATAAAATTACGACGACTTAGGGGTTTTTCTTGCTTAGATATGACGTTTTTGCAATAAATTATGTATGCATTTATAAACGCCATATTCAACATACCATAAAACATGGCCATCGGCCATCTGTTCGTTTTGCGGCTGCACGACTGCGAGGAACACATTTGATCGAACGTATCCACCCCGCCTTTAGTTTCATTGTAAAAGTGAATCATATGTGGCTTTGATGTCGTAGGATGAACAGTCCCATCTTCATCACACGATGACAGAAGATAGACCATTTTACTTGGTTTTGGTTTGTAAGACACTAAAGTCAAGGGCCCATCATAGCAGAACATGGATGTTCCTGGAACGCATATTTTTCAGTTCTTCTGGTATTTCCCGTTTATTCGACCTTATAGTGCCAACTAAGGTTAAATTATATGGCGATCTCAGCAACTGACGTGAACCAGTTGTCACAGGTCACATTTCTGTTACTGCCAAGCATTGATTTTGTTAGTTCCTTTACGTAAAATTCACCGAGAGGCAATCCGTTGGTTTGAATACATTTTCCTAGATATGGAACTGCATCAATCATATATCGTGTGGCGCTGTCGCGTGTCATTACTATTTTTATTCCGTACCTATCTATTGGGTTTGTTCGGAATGTACATGCGAAAAGGGCATCGACCTCTGAAACCTAAAAGCTGTTCATCTATATTGTCACATACGCTCCGGGGATGTAATTGGAAAGACAATGGCCTATAAAGATCTCCCATTTTTTTCTAATTGGTATAAATGTATCTTAGTTGTGGTCGTAAAGTTTTGTCATCCATACGCAAGCACCTTATCAGAAAATCAAATCTGTCTCTACTCATGGCAGCAATGTATCTATTTCCTGAATAAGAACAATCAAATAGTTCATCAGTGGTCAAGTGATTGTCTTTCAAAGCTGCTGTCAGTGTCAATATGCCGATTAAAGCTCGAATTTCATCGCTAGATGTAGTTTTGAAGGTAGCTTTTACATCAGGCCTTTGAATCTTCAGCTGAATTTCTGCGTTGGTCCATTTTGTTATCTCTTCCACAATGTCCTCGGTTATAAATATATGGAAGCATTCTAAATGATCATAAAGGCTTCTATTAACCCTGGAAGCACATGCTTATTTTTTATACGTATAGGACATGCTTCGTCGAATCGACGACTGCACCAATCAAAGTGCTCATACAGAAGACCTATGTACCAAATTTTTTGGAAATTGATTGTTTTTAGTTATTAAGTTTATTTAGCATAACAAAAATACAAAAATATAATTTTTTTTATAACTTTTACGTAAAAATACTTTTTTTTTAGTTGCGTTTCATTTGGCATGCTTTACAAAATACTCTACATTAAAATAATAAAAAAAAAACCTAAGGCACATATTGTGCGATAACATTAAATTGATCTTACTTTAGATTTTCGTGTACTTAGCTTGGAAATCATCTCCATTACAAGCGAATTCAATTCTTCCATGGAAAACAATTCTCCATTGTCGTAGACTGCATTTGCGTTGTTGTTTTGTTTAGGTGTTTGTACAGCTGATGTTCGCTGCCAAGCTTTCGGAGCAGAGATGCTGGCGTTTGCTGTTTCTTTACTTCCACGATTCGTAGCGGTGCGTGTTGGTAAAGCAGGAAAGTCGTTCATCGACAGCAGTGCAGTATTTGTGTTATTGTTGTTGTTATAATTGGGTGATGGGCGATTGCTTTTAGTAACAATTTTTTGTCTCATTTCTAAATATTTGTTTCTGCTTACGCATGCACTATCCTGTGGACTTGTGATTTCCATTACAATTTGCGCACTTGTGTACGTTCAAGTTAGTGCATTCAGTAGTTTTATGATGACCGGCGCAGATAGAACAAAATGTGTTTTATGACAATTCTTTTCGCCATGGCCAAACATTTGACAGTTTCGGCACTGTGTCAATCTGTTCTTCTGCTTACGAACATAACTCCAGTTAATTTGAGTGTGGAAAATGGATCGGATGTTTTTTTTTTAACTCATAAAGTTCGATTGAGCCACTTTGCAGGGAAACTAAGTAAAACGTGTCTGTGTAGTGTTCGTATTTTTTAGTAATCTGTTTAATATCGATGCACTTTAGTCCGAGTATTGTTAATTCACTTTTTATTTTGCTAGTGTCGTATGAACCTAATCCAAACAAAACCACTTTGAAAGCTTTTTCACTTCTAAGATCATGAGTGAAATATTGGTTATTATCGGATTGAAGTTTCTCGATTGCAGATTTGTATGAATCCATACTTTCGCACATTATTTTAATAGCGATTGAAATTTTTTTGATCGAATAATCAGATGCACTTATAGATGACATTACGTTATGAACATATTCACACGGTTTTTGCAAAAGCTTTATTGGGGGGATAACTAATTTAGAGATTTTTTCTTGCAACACATGTGTTGAAAACCCGATTGCAAATAAAAAAAACTAAGCACGTCAAATTAATAATCGAGGATATTTATTAGTCCCTTTTACAAGATTAGGCTGACACGACTTGTTTCGTTTACGATCTAAATAAGACTAACTGATTTAACAATTCAAGTATGTAAGTTCAAGTATGTAAATTCATGTATGTAAATTCATGTATGTAAACATTAATGCGAGAGGGAGCTATAGAAAAAATAGGAGATGTGTAAAGCGCAAACCACATTGGTATAAGATAAACTTCATTATATTGGTATAATTTTTAACAACATGGTCGTCCATATTATCACTTTCAATGTCACTATCCGGTAAACATTGCAGTGGACTCCAATAATTGGAACTAGGGTTGTTTTTAGTTACCATTTTGGGGGACCCGATTTATGTTTTTTATCCGAGGACAATAGATTGTCCTCGGTATTTGGCGAACTCGCGCGTTTTTGAATTTTGGAAAATTTATAGAGGAACGTTCAAAGATTGATGCGTGCAGCATTAAAGCTCTGACTCAACTGATCACAAATTAAAGAAAATTAAGAAAAAGGTGAAAACGTAAACATAACATCACTCATCACATATCAAAATTTACCAAGGCCTAAGTAACGGATCAGAGATCCTTGTAATGAAAAAAATATAATTTTACTGGACCTCGACACTGGTCCCAATTAAAACACGAAGTTTAAATCTTATAATTGTTTATTTAAGTGCGACTGCACTCTACCAAGTTACCAGTAAGAATAATCAAATCTAAAATCATACAATATATTCAATTGCTTAGCCTAATATCTACTGCTGACCAGCAGTTCCCATACAGACCGAGTGCGAAGGTGTTTGCTCGGCTCGAGTTTCGCGGTGGGAAACAATTCAAAGTGCGAAGCGGATGCCCGTGTGCATCGTCGACACTTTTTTGGGTCAATGCCTGACCGTGATAACTCCTATCTTATTCAACAATATTATTGTATTCTAAAGAATCGTCACGTACACTATTAAATTTTATATTTTCTTTGGAATCAAATACGTTATATTATTGATATTGATTTAATGGGATATTCTTTTATACATTTTTGGTATTAAAAATATTCAGATAGATAGAACTATTAAAACAATAACACAGACTTTAATATTGAAAATATTGAAAAGTCAAATACTATAAAATTAAAAGTTTTATCTGGTTAAATAATTCCTGTGTCCCTAAATTTGAACAATAGTATCAATGTTATTAAATTAATATCTGTCCCATTGATCTAATGAGACGCACTTTTGGTACGATGTTTTTTTAATGGTATCAAAACTATTAAAAAATAATGGTATTTTTTAATGGGACAATAGTATTCATTATAAAATATTAATGGTCCAAAACTACTAAATCAATAGTATTTTCCATTAAATTAACCCTTGTGTGAGTGGCAACAAAAACTTACAGTTAGGAGTGCCGTGGTACCCAGGTACTCCAGCATATTTTGTATGGTAATTGTTCGTTCATTTGTGTATAATATAAAACAAATATATTTTCCAAAGCACAAATGTTTGTAAAAACTTTATTTTTTTCATAAATATTATATATGACAAGAAACAAGTAATAGTGATTTAGGCTGTTGCAGCAACTATGGATCGGTAGCGACGCAGGATAGGCATTTTGCTAAGTTTTTGCAGTGCTGATCACATACTGGCTTTGTGCACCACATACATTCCTTACGTGTTTTGCGTTTACGACCTGAAACGCAAAGCTGGCAAGTACCTTTGAACACAAGGCGTCCGTCTGCCCCGCGTTCTGGTGTAGGTAGAGCAGCCATTGTTGGATGAATTGGCTTACCGAGCGCTAACTGGATACAATGCGACGTGGAAAAGTTGGCCATCACTCTCGGGATTTTCGACCGCTCTTCTATACCTGGCAGCATGAGTTGCTTAGCCATGTTGGTGAGAAACAACCTCCGTTTATTGGTCGCAGTGATGTCCGGGTTGTTGAAACAATACACGACATATGCTGCTAGACCGCAGACATCAAGCAAATTGTAGAACATGGCGAGCGGCCACCGTTTGGTTCTGCGCTTTGTCGTGTAAAATGCTGTCATTTTGTCCATCATATCTACTCCACTCTTTGTTTTGTTGTAGTAGAGTATCATCTCTGGCTTGTACTTAATTTGTTCATCGCCGATAGAGTTATCCTGATGCATAGACGATAAGATAATCACAGCCTTGTTTCTTTTCGGTACATATGACACCATACTGTATTTCGATTCATGGAAGCCAAATACGTTCGAAAACTCTTCACGGTCCTTGTGTTTTTTTCATTTGTGGTGGAATGAATGTTTTATTTTGGCGTACTGTTCCAAGCAAAGTTAAATTTTTAGCCAGAAGGTATTTCGCGAGGTCCAAACTAGTGAAAAAATTGTCCGTGATTACATTTTGGCCTGATCTCTCGTACCTCCGCATCAACCGCTTAACTACATTTTCTCCAACGTTGGTCTGCCGTGCTGCACCTGCCTCCTTTCCAGTATAGATTTCACCACGCAGTGGATAATAGTTTGACGCATCGCAGGCCCACCAAACCTTTATACCATATTTGGCTGGTTTTGAGGGTATGTACTGCGTAAACTTAGAACGGCCTCTGTATGGAAATAGCTGTTCATCGACAGTGATGTCTGTAGATGGCCTGTAGTTTCTATGCAGCTGTTCATTCAATAAGTTCCAAAGATCAGTAATTGGTGCGGCTTTATCAGTAGACATTCTATCGGCTCTAGTGTGCATATTATCGAAGCGTATAAAGCGCGTAATTGCAGAATATCGGCACAGAGGCATTGCAGCACGAAAATGGATGACGGAGTCCGAGCTCCAGAGAACCGATGTGTGCTCTCCACTTGAATGGTGCACCCCGGCCATAAAGAGAACGCCCAAGTACACTTGCAACTCTTGAACAGTGAGTGGTTTCCATACCCTTGGTGGCCTATCCGAATGATTGGAATTGAATGATGCATACACACTAAGAGCTTTTCGATTAGTTTCTGTTACTACGATGTCTGCCATAACAGGAGTGAAAAAAGCCATGAAAATATCAGCTTCTGCTTTCATCTCCAAACCAGCGATGGGCCCATTTCTTTGTCGAATGATGTTATATGCAGGGGTACGAACACTTGTATTTGGTGGAACTGTACTCCATTGCGTTATTCCATCTTTGCCAGTCATGATTTCACTTACAGCGGGCAACTCTGCAGCCGGATCCTCATCATCGTCCATTTCCACATTTTCATACTCAACCTCTGGTTCGTACTCTACATCAGAAGCCTCACCTATTTCTTCCAAATCTCCACTAACGTTACCACTGCAGGATGATATGGCTGTCAGAGGCGGTACATAATCGTTTTCAGAACCATCGCTAAAATCACCGTCATCGCTTTCAAGCTCATCCAAAACTGACGCCCAATAATTCTCCTGCTCTTGTGTACTTAGTCTGAAATCATAAAAAAAAGAGTAGAGAAACTAGAAAACGCACCGTAATTCCAATATTACTTATTCACTGCGCGCGCTGAACGAAAACGAAATTGCGAACTAGTATCACCAGATGATGAGGCCATATTTTTACCAATTATTTTGCAGGAACGTCTACTTTGATTCACAATTCAGTTGAAAATGCCACTCAGACGCAGCTTTGCATGTGACTGATACATAAACCGCTATGTTGATACATGCAGTTTTACATGTGACTGATACAAAAACCGCTATGTTGATACGTGTTCACGCACGCATTTCAGTGTGAAATATACGGGAGTACCCTGGTACTTTGATGTCATATTCGAGAGCATGTCAACAAAAAAATTCTATAGACGAAGCATATGCCTCGATTTTCGATCTGAATTGCGCATTTAACACATAAATGTTTTTTAGGAAGGTACATATTAAAAATACTGACAAAGTGGCTGTGATGGAACACTTTTTTTTTGTAAAATAATGTTGAGAAAGTACCCAGGTACCTTGACACCTACACAAGGGTTAAACCAATGGTCGTACCACTGGCGTTTTAATGGGACACTTTTCTCTGAGTGTAATGCAACGGTGGTATGCGTATATAATACATACAAATATAAACTGCGTATGTAGTGGTAGTCTTATGTTATTATATGTTACATTCTCGTATACCTTGCTTACATTCGGCAGAAGGCTGATAGGATGTACCACCGCATAATTCAGTGCATTGTTAAACAGGGTGGTGAAGACATCGACTGTTTCTATTGGCAGGTGTCTCAATACGACGTTTGGGACACCGTCCGGTCCTCTCCTGCCGACGTTTTATTTTTCAGTGATATCAAGATGTCCAGGAGTTCGTCTTTTTGCACGAACAGCATCAGGCTATTGGCGACTATGCCATTTGATGGGTTTTCGTCATTGAATACGGAAAAACCGTGATTCTCAGATCGCCAAGCTTGAAGTTCAGTGCGCAGATAAAAGTGATTCAGAAAGGCTCTTTCCTCAATATCGCGATTTGGGCGAACAGGATTGTTCACCGTATAAACGGTCTCGAAAATAGCGCCTATCGAACTCGCCTTCTCGTGACGATCTTCGATCGTGAAAAAACCGTCGTTCAAGTCAACATTTTCTGGACTTATACCAACAGCCTGTCTGTTATCTATTGTTTTGGAAATTCGGACACATGGAATGTCGATATGATCTTTTCGCCCGAATATTTTATTTATTTCGGGGAACATATTCGGGCTACTGGTTTTTATAGCCTGAATTTTCTTGCCACAGTACAAATTTACAGATTGTCTGTAATTCTCCGATTTTAACTGTTTAAGGTTTTTGATCAACGACTTCAATGTCCGAACCTCCGGGTCTTGTCTGTCAGTAAATTGTCTACCATACCAGTTCAACAACAAAGCTGCGTGTCGTCTTTGATGCGGCAGCTAAATGTTCGGATGGAACATCTTTAAATGAGCGGTTAATGGTAGGCCCAAAAATACAAAATAATATAATCGACATTTTATTGAGGTGGAGAACTTACCAATTTACATTTACAGCAGACATTGAAAAGATGTATCGGCAAATCAGGATGAATCCACAGGATGCATATTACCAGCTCATCTATTGGAGGAGTAGGAGAACGGATCCTATTAAAACATATCGCCTGGACACAGTCACCTTTGGCACTGCGAGTGCGCCATATCTTGCCATACGCACATTAAATCAGCTGGCAGCTGACGAAGCAACACGATTTGCCGAGGGGGGAGGACCGTTCGGGAAGAAATGTACGTGGATGATTTGATATCCGGAGCTGTTTCAGTGGAGGCTGCTGTACGAAAACGAGATGAGGTGACAAAACTGCTTGAGACAGCCGGTTTTCATCTAAGGAAATGGACAAGCAACTCGAAGGATGTTTTAAGCGGCATTCCCTTAGATCAGCAGGAATTAGGGTTATCGATGCCTTTCGAGACGTCTGACCACGTTAAGGCCTTGGGTATTAAATGGTACCCCGGTGACGATGCGTTTTCCTAAGGAAATATATCCATTGAAGCAACACAAGTAACCACAAAAAGGACGATGCTTTCGACCATTGCACGTCTATTCGATCCATTAGGTTGGATTTCGCCATGCATATTAAAGATATTAAAGGCCAAAATGATGATGCAGCAACTTTGGTGGCTTGGACTTGAATGGGACAAACCAATTTCATCCGAACTTAAGCTGGAGTGGGATAAATACTCGCAGGAGCTACCACTCATCGAACAAATTCGGATGCCACGTTGGGTCCATTTACGAGAAAAATCTGAAAATGTAGAAATTCATGGATTTAGTGATGCATCGGAAAAAGCTTACGGTGCGGTCATATACTTACGGGTTCTAGATGAAGATGGTACGATTCAGATGCATATCCTTATGGCGAAAACCAGGGTAAAAGACGGTAAGTCTTCCTAGACTGGAGCTTTGTGGAGCGGTGATGCTGGCTACCTTGTTAGAGTACACCACACGAGTTCTTCGGCTGGGAAACGTCAGAACGTATGCGTGGTCAGATTCGACAATCACTCTGGCTTGGATCACTGCACCGCCGACAAAATGGAAGACCTTCGTTGGGAACCGAGTAGCAGAAATTCAACGCATCACAAACTGCAGCATCTGGAGACACGTACCCACGTTACAAAATCCAGCGGACCTCGCATCTCGTGGACTTCTCCCTTCCGAGCTAAAGGGAAACCGGCTTTGGTGGAATGGTCCAGAATTTTTAAGGTCGGAATGGAAATTTACGATACCAAAACAACCGAACGGCATTGCAACTGAGGAGGAGAGACGAATAATTAAGGTTCACAGCGTCAAAACAGACGACAACTCAATAAGCGAACTGATTACTCGACACTCAAATCTTCAAAAGGTGCTAAGGATTTTAGCGTACTGTTTAAGATTGGCTCAACCAGCATCCACACGGCAACACATACACAGATCGACAACGCTTTCACCGGTGGAAATGTACAGTGCATTAAAGATGGCTGAACGAACCGTCCAACGATGTATGTTTTCTGTTGAGCCAAACAAGAAACATCCAATGGTTAAAGGATTAACATCCTTGTGCCCCTTCGTAGATGAGGAAAAAATACTGAGAGTAGGAGGAAGATTACAACATGCGGAGCTAGATTATGATCAGCGACATCCAATAATCTTGAAGCAAAATCATCATTTTACCCGTCTCGTTGTAATGGATGCCCACGAGAAGACATTCCATGGGGGTACGCAACAAATGATTGGTTATCTTCGGAGACGATTTTGGATTGTCAACATTAAAAATGCTGTAAAGAAGGTCATCCATGGCTGTAACATCTGTTTTAGACACCGTCCCAAACTGAGTAATCAGTTAATAGGTAACTTACCTGCGCCGAGAGTTCGAGTTTCTCGGCCCTTTAGCTTCACTGGGGTGGATTACGCTGGTCCCATAGACGTGAAGGCGTGGAGAGGGAGAGGAACCAAAACATTCAAGGCATATTTTTCGATATTTGTCTGTTTGCCTACCAAAGCCATTCACATTGAGCTGGTTAGCGACATGACTACTCAAGCTTTCATTGCTGCTTTGAGAAGGTTTTCTGCACGACGAGGAGTATGCACGGAGATATTTAGCGATTGCGGAAAAAACTTCGTTGGTGCAAACAGAGAACTGGACAAGCTAAGAAGGGCAGCAAACTTCGACCAGAAACAGATCGCTGAATTGTCAACCAACGAAGGCACAAAGTGGAACTTTATTCCTCCAGCTTCTCCTCACTTTGGAGGGTTATGGGAAGCGGGTGTAAAATCGGTGAAGCATCATCTTAAAAGAGTAACTGGAAATTCAACACTCACATTTGAGGAGCTTGCCACACTCTTAGCACAAATTGAGGCATGTCTTAATTCAAGGCCGTTGTGTCCACTCACCAGTAACCCAGATGACTTCACCACTTTAACACCGGCACACTTCCTCATAGGAGAACCAACGCAACACATTCCGGAAGCATTCACCACCGATGAACGTATCTCATATCCTGACCGCTGGCAGTTGATACAAAAAATGCATCAAACATTTTGGAAGCAGTGGAGTTCAGAGTACTTAGCCCGTCTTCAGCAGCGACCGAAGTGGTTAAAAACGGAAGAACAACCACAAGTTGGAGATTTGGTACTAGTTAAGGATGAAAGGACACCGCCATCCAAATGGATTATGGCTCGCATCAAACAACTCCACCCGGGATCAGATAATTTAATTCGCGTCGTCTCACTAAAAACACAGAATGGTGAATGACGACGACCCATCACTAAAATCTGTGTTCTACCAAGCAATAAAACCGCAGCGGAAGAAACGATCATATAATGCGAATTCGAATATTAGCACTTTCTCACAAAATAAATAAAATAAAAAAAAAATATTTTAAATAGTAATTATAAATAATTTACCCCACACATGATTTCCCATACAAAAACAACCCTTAACACACGAAATCAAAACAAAATTTACCCAACACATATTTATCTACAAGACTCGTATAAATTACAGTCCACAACCCTACAAACAATGTACACAACACATACAATATCATTTACAAAACATCAATTATCTTAATTATTACACCAAACTATCACTTAACTGAAGAATATTTCAGTCATACTCACATTTAATAACATTAACAACCGCTCCTCCACAAAAGGAAAACATTAAAAAAAAAAAAAAAACGAAATTAAATTTCAAACCGACGCTGGTCTAAACAATAACAATCGAAGATTGTAGATCGCGCGGTGAGTCAAAGGGAGATAACACTACGTCGGCTAATAGGTAAACAACTCCACAATGCTTGGCATTTAGCAAAGGCAGTTATTAAAGGCTTTACTCACTTACACTACGCGATATACATATCTTATTCATATTTTGTTTGTTCTGTTCTACTCTTTCGCACTAATCATTTCTTTCATAAAATCAAAGACGAGAAAACCCAGCACATATCAACAACTGGAAGCGAAGCGAGTTCCAAACAAAAATCAGTGATGCCAATTTTCTGTTTTGAAGTAGTACTGGAAAACGTTGTGAACACAGTCCACGGCGGGGTGAATGTTGCTGAACAAGAAACGAAATTCATAAAATGTATTACGAATAAATAATTGTTAACCCTATTACTGCCATGTCATTTGAATAACGTAAACTGCCAGGGTGTGACTTGGAGACACTAATACAAAATACATAGAGAATTCATTTATTTTATTAAAAAAAAAAGAAATTCAATACAAATTACTTAGCGATTGCTATTAAACTATTTATTTTTACATGTTAGACAAACTACTGTTTTTTGTGAATGCTCGTTACACACGGGTTTCTGACAAATACCACAGCATTGCTTAGAAGATCGTCCTTTTTCATAAGGGCAGCAGTAACAGCGTCGTCGCTGCTGGTACAGTTGGAGTTAGGTTTGTTGATGTGTTTTCCAATACTTCGTCAATTGCAGCAACGTTTGACTTTGACAGAAATAGCTTACTTCGATGCTGTATATTTGGAATGACTAAGGCTTTGGCGAGTTCCTTCAAAAACAATTTTCGCCGAGAGTTTAGCTTTGCCTGGTTCCAGTTAGGGTATAATTTCAGCCAAATGACTTTTGCTGCAATACCACACACGTCAATAATGTTATAAAATTGTGCTTGAGGCCATCTACGCGTTTTTCGCTTTACAGTAAAAGCATGACACATTTGATCTAGCGTGTCTACACCCCCCTTTGTACGGTTATAGTACAAATTTATTTCGGATTTGTTTTTATTTTGGACATCTATTGCATTAGTATGATGCATCGTTGACAGAAGTACAACGGCTCTGTTTTTCTTGGGTACGTAGCTAACGATAGTCATATTTCGACGAAAGCCAAACACGTTGCTTTCAACCTCCCTTACTCTATGAGGTAGAAAGTTTGCTGGAATGCATCTTTTATTTTTTCGCAATGTGCCGACACATGTTAGTCCCTTCGATAACATTGTTTGTGCTAGCTCAAAGCTAGTAAAATAATTGTCGAACGTCACGTTCCTGTTTGTCCTTTCAAATGGTTCACATAGCATCTCAACAACTTGAGAAGAGAGATTGATTGCACGGCTCGTCCCTTCTTTTCCGAGGTACGGAATTCCATATAGCGGATAACTGGTGCTGGAATCGCAAATCCACCAAATTTTCATTCCATATTTATCCGGTTTAGAAGGCATATACTGACGAAATGATACCCTACCTCTGTAGGGCACTAGTTGTTCATCTATTGTCAAGTTACTACCCGGCATGTAATGTTTCCGCAATTCTCTGTTTATAATATTCCACATACAGTACGGTTCACTTGTTTAGAGGCAATCATTTTTATGAAAGAAAATGCAGATTAAAGCAACTGTATTTGATCTAATAACAAATGGTTTTCTGATAATTCAATATCAGACTTTGCTTTGTATAAAACTACTCACAAAGCGAACGTTTATATCAGCTAACGGTATTCCGTAGCAGTAAAACTTTAGCGGCTGTAATATTCTGCTTAATTTATTGGTTCACTTGAATAGAGGTACTAACCAAATAAGAAAATAAATAAAAACCGGATCATTTTTATTTATTTTTTTACGTTTATTTATAAACATTAGTATTTTGTGTTGCCACCTTGTTTATAAATTACTTCATAAATGCGTTGAGGAATGGATTTGTATAAACTTTCTAGATAGCTTAATGGAATTTCAGACCAGGCTGCTTTAATGCTTTGAATTAAATCATTTCTGGCCTCAAACTGCTGCCCATTCTCATAAACCTTACGAGTAAGCCATCCCCATAGATTTTCTATAATATTGAGATCTGGGGAATACGGTGGCCATTTTAAGGTTTCTACATTTTGGGATGCAATCCAAGTCTTCACCACTCTTGAAGTGTGTACAGGCGCATTATCCTGTTGAAAGATCCATTGAATGGGTGCCAATGTTTCACAAATCTCGGGAAAAGATGATTCCAATAGTGTTTTATAGCTGTTTCCTGTCATTTTTGAGTCTACGATTTTTAATTTGAACGCGCCATAGTACGAGATTGCTCCCCATATCATGACACCCCCTTCACGGCTGTGATGTCGACTCAAGTACCTCTCCTCCTTTCTCAAGTCATGAAAATAGAAATTATACCCATCTGGTCCATCCAAATTGAATTTCTTTTCGTCACTAAATACAACTTTTTTCCATTCACCGGGGTCGTTATTTGTGGCAGAATTCCAAGCCATGTGGTCCCTTGCAAAATCGAGGCGGCGTTGCTTGCGAAATTGATTCAGAGGTGTTTTTTTTTGTAATTTTTTATACTTCAGATGCGGCGCTTTTAGAATAGCCCTTCTAACTGTGGATTTGCTAGCTGTAACATTGGCCATTTGCTTTATTTTCGATGTAGAAAGGGCGGAATTGGATGCAATCCCTACGTACTTCCCTGCTATATATGATGCTATGGCGTAAGCCCTTGCGTAATAAGACAGCGACCCCACCCCCTTGGGAGGAGGCGGTTCTTCTCTCGACCCTGACTAATGAATTAACATTCACAGCTAGGATCCTAAAGTTTACCTCATCCAACGTACTCATCATGTTCATGGCGCGCTAGACCGTGCAAGCATATAATCTAATCTAATCTGGATATAATCTATTCGGGCTGCTTGGTCGTCCAATTGTTTTTGGAACTGTTCGATCCTGCTATTCAATGACAGCAAGAACTTTTTCAGATCCAAATCTGCTTCAGGTGCTTTCTCAGCAACCGTAGGCATGCTTGATGTCTGGGGTTTTCCCGGTCCAGGTACCATTTGGGCAAAGGACACGTTGGGATCTACCCTATTTGTGAAAGAGCGACTTTTAGATCTCTTTTCTTCTTCAACAGCATGTTTCCGAGCTGGCATACTCTTCTTCTTCTGTTGGAATATAGGACATCCCTTGTAATAAGCAGGGTGTCCCGCATTCCCACAAAGAACACATGTGAGCTTGCTCATGTCTTCAACCCTTTCCCTACCTAGAATCAATCATTTATGATATGGTCCTTGTCGCACTTAACGCATCTAATCCGCATGTTGCAGTTAGAAGCGGAGTGCCCGGACCTCTGGCAGCGCATACATTGCAGTATGCGATCTGTCCTTTTTAATTTTTCCCAATGGACAGCATGATAGTATACGCTGTTTGGACGAAATATGTTTGACCGCGAAGTCCTTAATAAATATCTGCTTACATAACTTAATACTATCGATTGTAGGCAAGTCTTCCATCTTTTCCTGTTGTCGTTGCTGCTGGGGTTGCTGCAGCTGCGATTGTTGCGATGTTGTTTTTCTTTTTTTTTTTGGTTGATGTTCGCTTTATTATGTCGCACACGACGAGGTACTTGAGGTCGATTTACATTGAACGGACTATTTAGCGAACGCATTATTAACAAACTTTAGGTCGACTTACATATGAGTTTTTTATACTTGTTTTGCCGGGTCCCTGCTCGGGCGCCAATTAAATTAAACTACGTTTTAAATTGTTTAAAAAATATTTTTTCCTTAGAGGAGAAGCCTCTGTCTCTGTTGAAAATCAAATTAATACTGAACTGAAAGATACAGAGTCGAAAAATGTTAACCTATTGTAGACAACGATCGTTGTATCGGCATGTTTTTCCGTCTTTGTGAAATAGTTAAAAAATATGTAAAATAAAACACAACCTTTGTCTTACGTTATAAGTGAGATTATCATTTTATTGGCGCAAATTATCCTATTTTGGCGCAAATTATCCTATTTTGGCGGACTGTCTCTTGTTTATATTCATCTGTCATTTTGCAATGGACGCATTCATCATTTTATAGCACCTTTATTTGTGCTGAATAAGTGTTTTGTTCTTGGGGATAATGTGAATCACAAACATTCTCCCCCCACAGTGGCGATGTTGTTAAACTTTGTTCTGATCCTTTGTTTACTTTAACGGCCGCTACTGTGAACCGAACATCTCAGTATGTACCGATATCCACCTGTCTTCTCTTCATGCGTGTTTTTATTTGATACATGAAATTAAAAAAAGTGTTTAGTAAAATTCAATGTAAACATATGACATCTAGAGCGTACCGACTCATCATGCCCTGTGAATTGCCCAAAGTGAAATGTTTCCCGACGGTATCACCATGGCTAAAGGAATGGGACAACTCAATCCTTTTACGGACAATGAAGGAATTTGGAGAGTTGGTGGAAGACGAATCTGGATTACGATCATCGATTACTGGATTTGTTCGATGAAACGCACAATCAAAAAATGCATTCACAAATGCACTATATGTTTCAGGTATCGAACATGACCAGCACATCAACTAATGGGAGAGTTACGAGCACCGAGAGTAAATATCAGCCGCCCGTTTCTAAACACAGGCGTTGATTATGCGGGTCCCGTCACTATCCACGCTTGGAAAGGCCGTGGAGCCAAATGCTACAAGGGCTATTTAGCAATATTTATCTGCCTGGCAACAAAGGCAATTCACCTAGAGGCGGTGAGTGACCTCACAACACAAGCTTTTATTGCTGCCTTTCGTAGATTTGCAGGAAGGCGAGGAGTATGCAGCCAAATATACAGCGACTGTGGAATGGATTGATGCGGAGTGTCCTTTTTTACTGCGTCAGCATTTTACGTGCATCCATCCATCGGCATGTCAGCATGAGGAAGCAGTTTGTTTATTTATGATGTGTGGATGTCATAGCACTGCGTGTTGTGTGTTGTGTGTTGTGCGACATTGGGTTGTAAATTTGATCGGTGTTAACTTACATAACTTACATAACTGTGGTATTTCGTCGTTGAAATTGCCAGCTGTGTCTCAGCGTGTTGTTCATGTGTATGATTGCCTGTGTGTGTTTTTTCCTATGTGCAACATCACAATGCATCCCGTAAAATCGGATTTTGTGGTTGATGTTGCCATCATCCACGATAACTCATGAAAGTCACCCCCGGCGTGACGGTTTTTTGTTCGTTCCGCATTCACTCATGAATGGCATTCTCCATTTTTTCTTTAGCAGCGTGTTACGTGCACCGACAGAATCCTCCATAAATGTACCTGAAAAAAAAAATTGCACACGATAAATGTTTGCAATAACCTTGAATGTATACATACCTCTTGCAAAATGTAAACAAATATTTGCCTGCTGTGTTATGTGCATAAATCTCCATCCCTGATACAAATTAACAAAATGTTTGTAGTTTTATTTTAAAAAAAAATATTTTTTATTATTCTTTATTTAACTTTCTTACGTTTCTAAATGGGCATGACGTACCCGTACAAATGTTATCTTAAGACTAAAGAATCATAATTTTAACACTACCTTAAATATTCACTTCGTTGTCTGTTGTTCCCACAGGTGCGCTCAGATTTCCGCACCCGTACGTGCTGGAATGCAGCGTTGATGTTGTTGCATCAAGTGTCTGTTCCAGACGATACGTCAGCATTCTGTTTTGTGTTTTGTGCCTTAACTTACACACCCAGCAGGCAAAACACTTCCCTCCGATGTCCCATGTAGTAATCCTTCCTATAAGTAATAATTAATGATTTAATACCCAGTAGATAATTATTAACAATCAAAATAACTTACCTTTTCCTCAATTCCTAATTTTCGTGTCGTCCACCTCGTCAAATATAATTGTTTTGACGTTTGAAGGAAATGTGCTTACCTGTCATGTATGTCAACTCTCCTTTCTCTAGAGGTCCGTCCGTTGTTAACGTAACGTAGCTTCCTTCTTCTTTTTTTTGTCTTTTTTTATATTTTGGCACGAACAAAATGTTTGTCGAGCAGGTGGTGTGTGGTGAGCGGGCAAGAACTACCCCGTCCGACGAGCTTAGCTGAGCAACCACAAGCGTGCCATGCCCTCCTCACCTCCACTGAAGATGCCCCTGAGGCCCGACCCTGACTCACAACAAGCGGAGATAGCATTTTCTCAAGACAATTTATTAGCTGCTTAAAATGAGTGAATCCTTCTGTTTCGTTCTTCCGTGCTGTACGTTTACGTTGACAGTTCATTGCAAAATGACAACAAACTAATGACACTCACCGTACACTATCGCACATGAATTCGAAATTCAAAAATGTTTGAGTAGTGGCTAACTGCATGTGTTTTCTCTCCTTAACATATAAATGAAACAATCATTTGTTTATTTGAATTAAAAAAATAACTTTATTTACTTTAATTTCTCAACCGGCAGCGATTCTGCCTACTTAAATGCTACTTTAATGCTTACATCTTCCCACCGGGAAGATGTTGAGAATTTGAATTTGAATTTTGTTTAATGAACTTTTTTATATACAACTAGCGTACCCTGTGCACACTTCGTAGTGCATTGAAATAAAATTAATCAAAACAATACTATAAATGAAACTATTTAAAAAATTACCAAATCAAAATAGAAATTTAAAATACCAACCGGTAGAAGTATTGATCATTTTAATGTTAAAGTGATATCCATCTTCACCACGTGCAAACAGCAATGGATACTGTAATCCATCGTAACAACGATGAGTTTCAGAAACTCGCTGAAGCCCCGTATTTCGTCGATGTAACACAATATCACGTGAATTAAATTCATCTCCAACAATTACAATGGCTACTTCATCAATTGTCGGTGCATTGAATCTTCTAATATGCTGACCTGGTGGTGTTTTATCAGCATGAATGACAATGGAGTAGCTATCTGACGGCATTCGATCAAGAGCCATTTGAAATCAACGGACCAATTCATTTTCTTCGTGCAACATAACATGGTTTGCAAGTCATGAACAATGTATCTTTTCAAATCTGATGAAATATTGCAACGTTGATTTGCTTCAACAGATGCGTCACCCACAAAGTGTAATTGCAAGAATTGATAACTTTGATCAGGGAAGGGTAACAAAGAACCGAATCGATGGTATACATACTTGGCCTTGAATCTGTTGAAAATCGAAATCAAAGTCGAACATTGCGTTATTACCAAAAAAATCGTTATTTTTTAATGCATCTAAAATTACCTTAAACGTTGGCATAAAGTTATCGCGAATAATGTTCGTTGCACCGAATGACGTCATTTGAAAGCATGAATTATACTTTTGAATATTCTTCAAGAAATGACTTGAACTCGGTGCGCCACCCTGAACGATTAAAGCGTTTTTAACCGTCAACCTAGAATCTCTACTTCCTTTTGTCGTAGTACGATTCTGGTTGATACTCACGAATGTACAAATTCGAATCTACGTCAAGCTGCAGCGAATAAAACGATCGAGGTTGCCACCGATATGTGGTTGTACAGAAAACGCTAAAAAGCTCTTTATTGTTGAGAGTTTTTATACTATTTTACAAAACGGTTTCAATCTTGGTTTATTTTAAAGCTTTTATTTTAAACCAATACAATTTTTAATAGTAAAAAATGATGGCGAATTGTATAAAAAAGGCGCCAGATTTAAATAATTATAGGAACCTTTTGTGCTCCAACACCACCCAATATCAAAGACAGCAACGGTTCTGGCGGTGCCATCAAATCAAGTAACTTTACTTGCCCATTTGCACAACATACTCCAGGTGTTTCAGATTTGAATTTCAATGCTTTACAATGCTTGCATACAATATCCATTCCACCAATCGAAACACTTCGATGTGAAGCATAATCAATACTGGAGTCATACGCAAATGCTGCTTTTTCAAGCACCACATGACGAATAGGATTTTGTTGCATTCGTATAGCTACACGTCGACGATAAGCAAAAGTAGCAAAAGCAGAATTCGTACCCGCACGCTGCTCATCGCTTTGAGAACCTCTTAATAAAGCAACTGCTCTCGCTCTTCGAGTACGACGTCCCAAATTACTACGTGGCCGTACCATATTACACTGAATTTAAGTCACACGAAAATATCAATGTTATTGTTCTTGTTGTTTTTCTTTTGTATTTATGAAAATGATAATACTTTTTATTAAAATGAAAATAATTTAACCGGTTTTATTCACCTGTGTATTACACGGAGTCAAGTTGAAATGTGACATTATAAGAAACACTGAGGTATATATAGTTAGGTGTATTTGTTAAATAATGAAACGATTTTTATAGGGCTTATTGTTAACAGTTTATTTTTCATAATTTATATAATCTTATTGAGACCTTCTCTTTCCACTGGTCGATAAAAACTAAAAACTCGATACAGCGTAGCATCATAGCCAAGCCTAAGTAGGCAGCTAAATTCCTTGACGTCGTTTTATCGCTCACAGTGAAAGAGAAAGTAAACATATGTTCTCCAGCTTTATCTTCACAGAAGATGAAGTTGGAGCATACAAACATTAGATTTAATGACCAGACTATGTATTTGCTCTACAAATACATATTGTGGTAAATAGCTGTTTTACATTTAATTATATAATAATATACACATAAGCAGGTACGCAATGCTCTGCGATTCTGTTTTGTTGTCATTCGCAGTGAAGTCGGCTTATTTGACGTTTCTCTTTAAACTTGTATTTGCTGCTCAAACAATTCATATTACAGAGTTGCAACTTTATATTAGTCAAACAGGGATTAGTCAAACAGTAGTGAAGCGTTTCCACCACCATTTGTGTATACGTATATACGTATACGCACTTAATACGAACGCACACTTCTGACGTCATTGCGACCTTAATAAAGAGACATAAAAATTAATATGCGAATACGTGATTACACTAAAAATACGCTGACTACACATTAAATACGCGTGAATACTTGTGACTACACTTGAATACATTGTGAATACACGTGAATACACTTAAATACATGCGAATACGTAAGAATACACGTAAATACATATGAATACGTGAGAATACTTGCGAATACGTTTGAATACACTATGATTCACCATGAATACGTACAGAAAAGTTCCTTGGATACACTGATTACTTCCCCCTCGTTTAATACCCAGTAGATAATTATTATCAATCAAAATAACTTACCTTTTCCTCAATTCTTAATTTTCGTGTCGTCCACCTCGTCAAATATAATTGTTTTGACGTTTGAAAGAAATACCTGTCATGTATGTCAACTTGCGTACTAATAAAGCTTTATGTAGGTGGTGGTATTAGGTAAATTTATAATTATGATAAGGTAGGCCAGGAGTAATGTGTTCGTGGTCCAGTTTAAATAAAACACCTTTTTTTTATTTTTAATATTTTTGATGTTTAATGGACAATGAATTACTTAAAACTAAACTCTGTTTTTCTAATTCTACGGGAAAATAGTGAACTCTCCAACGAAACATAAATCCCATAACGGCAAAAAATGTCAAAAGCGAGAGAGCAATCAGCTTCATGTCCATATTTGGGCATGCTTTGTTGAATAGGATTGTAGTTGTTGGCACTGATATTCGCGTCACATTGTTGATGTTGTGCGTGTAGATGCATAGGTATATGTGGCTCAGGGTGATAGCAATCGGTAGTGTCGTTGGATGGCCATCTCTTGCCAACAACACCAGGCGTGTTTCGAAGGTCATAGCGAACCTTCAATTGTTGAGAAAGAATCTGGGATCGAATATTGCGGTTAGGGTTTTCGCGGATTTAGTCTACGTTTAGTCACGCGAAGTGTTCCCAGATTTCTCACCGATAGCGTTAGCAAAACGCCAAATCGTGCTCAAAAATGGCTGAGATTCCACTAGAAACCATTGAAGAACCACGCTACGTTACAGCGATAGCTCAAGCAAGCAGTCGCGCACAAAAATTCCGATGAAAAAAGAGATAGCGAGCAAAGCCACGCTGGATTCCTGCGTTGAAAAACGCATAAAATCGCACAAAAAAAAAAGAGGTTTGAGATGCGGTCCCGTTGAATTGCCAACACCGTTTATAAAACACAGTTGCACCAAACGGTACAAATTTTTTCGCTACAGAACGGGATTAGAAAATGAATAACCCGTTGGCGACAAAGGAATGAAAATTTTTCGAAAGACACTGCCCACAGAGATTATCGGATAAAAATTCCTATTCGAATGCGTTTTCTAATAAGAAAAACCGAATTGAAAATGCGAAAGAGAACAAATACATTTGCAGACGCGAAGGGATAAACACTCGCGAAGAAAAAAAAATAATAAAACACACAAAATATGTATGTACAATTGTACCTATCCACTTTTGATAAAAAAAATCACAAACTACCGCGGAAAAAATTTTTGGTCGCTTTGGTTGTGTGTGTGTAATTGCTTTTTGCTCGTGCTTCTGTGATTGCTGCTATATTATATATTATCCGGCTCGAAGGACCAAAAATGTTTAGTATGGCTTGAGTCCGTTTATTTCGATTAAAGGCTTGGTTTTCTTCTTTTTTCGTAGTTTTATATATTTTATTTTACTATGTTTGTCGTTTTACAATGTTGTTTTGTTACTTGGTTTTTGTTCTGCTCGTTGTATGGTTGGCGCGGTGGTCAAAAAGCGAATGAATGAAATGGTGGTGGCGTGCACAGACACGAAATGTACCATTTCCATGTGTTCCGCACTGCGTGAACATTGGGAGGTGCTCCATCTGTGCACCGCCAGTGCTGCCACTTTTCGCTTGAACAAATATCTTATAATTAGTCTCTCTATCTACAAAAACATGATATAATTTTCTTACATATTCATCCTCGCTGAGATCCTGGCTGATGTGGCATACCTGGTTTGTTTTCTTCTTGGAACAGGTGGCATGCTCCGCGCTCGCGCTTCGGCTTGGTGCATTCATGGGACATGTGTCCCAAAATGTTGCAATTGTAGCATCGGATGGGTCGTGTCATCTGTCCCTCGGCCGCCTGACGTGATGTTGATGGCAGCATCGTCCTCGGTTTCGTCAGCTGGATCTTACTGAACGCCTCTAATAGCTGGTGTTTGTTCCGGAAGCACTGCATCCGTGCTTGTGAGCGTAAATATACATCCGGGATGCCATCTATGATGCATTCGACGAGTTCCTCCTCTTCTAGCTGGGTTCTATTCGCCAGGATTACTTTCTCGTGAAAGTATTGCTGAAATGTCTCGGTGGTCAGCCACTTCGCTCTTCGGTCGCACGTTTTAATGTTAAACGGCTGGTGCGGTCCCCGAACATTTCCCTCATCTCGCTCAATAATTCATCTATCGGGATTGTTGTGACGTTTACCTTAGAGTGGAACCACTTCAGCGCTTTTCCCTTTAGGCGGCAGGAAATAAGCACTCTTACGTTGTTGTCATCGAGTTGGAATGCTACTTTCAAGTTTTTTAATTGGGCGATCCAATGTGAAAAACATCCCTCGTCTCCGGAAAATTCTGCCAGCAGGTCCTTCAAATCAGTGAAATTCTTTTTCACTCCATCTTCATCTTTGGCTGTCTCTCCTTTCTTTAACCACTCATTCTCCTTTCTCAACACCTCATTCTCTCTTTTTTGTAGTTCAATCTCTTTCCGCATCACTTCCAGTTCCAACTCCCTCTTATACACGTATACGCACATAAGCAGGTACGCACATAACTAACAAACCAAAAGAGATACAGATGTCGCATATATATAAGAACCACCGCATTGATGCAATTTTTCAAACAAAAAAAAAATTGAAAATCGGTCAACGCATTAAGGCTAACATCGGTTACATACACTTTTTACAACTTTTTTTTTATATTTATAGATTATTGTACGATCGCGACTATTTTATCCGTCCGGCAACTATGCGGGGTGGTATGGTACTTAACCTGGCCTGGATACAAATTCTATACTTGCGGAAACACGACTACGACGATATCCGGGCGGGGATGTAAGGTATCCACTATCCGTATAGTTGCGCGAATAAACGAATGAACGACGGCGACGACGACGATAAAAAGAAAATGCGTGTTGTAGGTATGGGTTACAAAAAGAAAAGAGAAAAAAACTCTGATTTTATTGTGCCTCGCTTATATAGGCGAGGCGATTTGTTTTACCGTACAATAATTGTCAGTTATTCTCTGTAGCGAATTGAAGTCGAACGATTTGAAATTGGAAAAGATGGCGAACCTTGGCACTTAGGCGCCCTATCTTAATACTTTTTTAATGTTTCTTATTGACAGTGGCTTACAAATTTATTACTTTATTTAATAACCAAAATATTAATTATTTGGGGTTTTTGTTAATTCATTTAGGTATTTCGATTCAAATGAGACTGACTGAACAATTATCTTAAATGTTACCTAAATATATCAACTTCTTTCGGAGCTCAACGGTCTACAATGACATACATTTTAAAATTATCTATAATAATATAAATGGCTGTTATGAAATATAAACTCGGGGCGTTCAACTCCGGTTGTCTGCTGTTTTAATTCACAGGTAGGGTTTTTATCCTCGGTAGCAGCTTGTTGTTATACTGTCATAAAATTCTGAGAAAGACTTATTAAATACTTGCCGTAGGAGTTGCTTAGAAAGATGTTGAACTTCGGGTTTCTCTCTACTACAGGATGTGTAAATGTAAACTTAAGCTGTGTTAACCTATATGTTGTCATTCGTCAACAAGCCAAGGTTGCCATGCTTGGTTTACTCTCTCGGTCTCCGACTCCGACATTACTTCGTTCCTTAGATTATCTTCATATAAATGTATAACTGTCCTGTGCAAATTCTTAGGGTGTATGTTTAGGATATGGTGTACCAAAGTGGAAAACCATATCCTAAGACTGGCCGCAGGAGTTACTTAGAAAGATGTTGAGCTTCGGGTTTCTCTCTATTACAGGATATGTAAATGTAAACTTAAGCTGTGTTAACCTATATGTTGTCATTCGTCAACAAGCCAAGGTTGCCATGCTTGGTTTACTCTCTCGGTCTCACTCCGACATTACTTCGTTCCTTAGATTTTCTTCATATAAATGTATAACTGTCCTGTGCAAATTTTTAGGGTGTATGTTTAGGGAATGGTGTACCAAATCGGAAAACCATATCCTAAGACTGTCCGCAGGAAATGCTTAGAAAGACGTTGAGCTTCGGGTTTCTATCTATTATAGGATGTGTAAATGTAAACTTAAGCTGTGTTAACTTATATGTTGTCATTCGTCAACAAGCCAAGGTTGCCATGCTTTTTTTACTCTCTCGGTCTCCGACTCCGACATTACTTCGTAAAGGCCCAACTATAATAGTCGGAAGCAATCGAAAGCTTATGTCAAAACTGAACGAATCGATTCTTTCCGATCTGTCATTTTGAAAAGTACCCATAATAGTCTTGCGCGTACGGAAGCAAATGTCAAATTTTATCTGTCTGTGGTTATTTTGTGAAAAATGTTTTTGTTTTTCCAACCAAAAATGAATAAACAATCAAATAAACAAATTATGAGAACCCTTCAAGATGTAAAATCCATTTTAAAAATATTATCGTCCCTTAAAGATATGAAAAAAAATAATGAAAAAGAAAAGAAAACGATCGTGTTCCGTGCGACAAATAAATTGGAATAGAAATCGAAATGGTTTCTTCCAAGTGACCTTCTTGAAAATAAAAGAGCTGGACAGTGATCAGTTTTTTATAAACACAAGGATGAGTTCTGAAACCTACAACAATTTATTAGGTTTGGTGAGACCTCTCCTTGTGAAAACATCCGTCAGGGAACCTATTAGCCCAGAGTGTCGACTGGCTGTAGCTTTGCAGTACGTTTGTGGTTTTTACATTCTTCTTTTACATGTATAGTTTTCTAAAAGCTACTTTACTTTTCTACACTAGATATTTGTCGCAAGGAACATCTATCCAGTCTTTGCCTTGGTCCTTTAAGCTTGGCAAAGAAACAGTACGTCAAATTGTTCTGGAGACTTCAGGTATAATATGGAAAGTCGTTTTTCCACTATATGTTCTCCCAACAAATATGTTCCGATTTTTGGAACTTATGGAATATGCCAAATTGTATTGGTGCAATCGATGGGAAACATATTGCAATTAGATATCCTCAAAGAACTGGAAGTCAGTATTTTAGTTATAAAAAACACTTCAGCATAGTACTTATGGCAGTATGTGACGCCAAATATATATTTACATACGTAGATGTGGGGGCGTATGGAAGTCAAAGCGATGCATCGAAATAATGTATTTTCAATAATATCTGCGCCATGAATTAATATTTTATGCGTAGTCGGAGTCATGGCATGCCACCCGTAGAGATCACAATACAATCTGGCCGCTGTCATAGCATACTCATCAAATTTTTTGGTGTCTATTTTATGTCCACTTGAAATAGTTTCCAATTAAACTTTTAATCTATAGATCAGATTAAAATCAACTTTTGTTATATCAGCAGCCAATTGCGGGTTTTCAAAGAATCTCCTACTTGTATTGCCGAAGTTAGCTTTCGGCATGTCTACCAACAATCCAGTTTCAACGCGAAATCTTTCTTGAATATTTCTTTTTGTTTGTGCTTCTAACTCTTTTTCTATACTTTTTTACGGGTAATTTGTACGACAGATGTAAAACGCTTTCGAAAAATCGAATCTTGGCGTGCAGTACAGATAGTCCAAATTCAAAAGCTTTGGAACTTGTCTGTAATTTTTCAGTCAGATTATTAAAATCTTTAGATGTGGCTCCACAAATATAACACTTACTCGTGGATTTGGTATCAGTTGCAGCATTGCAAACCTTGCCATCGACCATTGGCATCTTAAATATCTGTTCAAAGATAAATTTGCTCTCATGCAATATAATTTCTGTAGGCGTCAACTTTTTAACCCTCTACTGCATGCATTATGATCCAGTAAAAAAAAAATTTGTTTTTTCCAATTTTTATTTTTATTTTGAAAACTTAAAAGATATTTGCAAAAAAAAATCCAAAAAAAACTTTTATTGTTAAAAACAAACCATTTTGCCATATATGGCTCCTTATGCAGTATGCCAGTTTTCAACTTAAAAATAATATGCCATATATGGCGTTTCGTGCAGTTATAACAAAAAGTATTTTCGTTGAATAAGTGTATTCTGGCACTAACATACAAACAAAAAAACAGACAAAATTCATACATTTGTTATAAACAAGACAAAATTCATACATTTCTTATAAACAAGAATAAAATAATTTACATATTATGAAAAGATGCATAGCAATTTCGGTCCTTATTCAAACACAGGTATACTTCGCATTTGGGGCAGAATATGTAAGACCTGTATTTGCAGTCATTTTGGCATTGCTGCCTTGTTTGCTTCCATTCCGGAAAATGACCGACTGAATCTAAACGGACAGCATTAAGTGGAACATCCTGACGCCGTGCTGAACATCGTTTTGGTTTTTTGGGCAGCGCAGTTGATGACGTCGGTGTCGAAGAAAAAGAATTTAATCTTCTATTATGAAATGTCGGCGTACTCGCACCTGAAACGGGTCGACCCCTCTTCTTACTTTGATGTTTTCCAACCTTATTTAAATGCTCCGCAACTGCCAATTTGAAATCGTATAATGGCATGTATATGTCATTCCTTCGACGCCACAATATCCATGCATTAACTACACATAAATCAAGAAAGTGAAAAAAGATCTTCATGTACCACTTTTTGGATCTGATGTCAATGCGACACAAACCTAGCATGGAATCTAGAAGATCGACGCCTCCCATGTATTTATTGTATTCATCTACTATTTTGGGGCAGTCGATCTCTATGTATTTTTTTTGCTTCCTGGAATACCTTCTTTTTTTTGTAGAAGGTTTGCTTCCCACGAACGTTGATAGCATATTTACTACTTTGTTGTCAAACCAGGATACAAATGACACGTCAACACCATCTATCTTAGCCATTTTTTCAACCATATTTCCTCGTCCCTTCTTCTTCCTTTCCTTTTCTGGTGGAACATCAATATTGGGAACTCTGTTTAGCCGGACCGTTCCCAAAGGTAGAAGGCCCGTTTTTGTGAGATATACTTGCAGCTTTGGACTATTGAACCAATTGTCAAAAAATATTTTGTGGTTTTTTTCTCTTGGAACGGTAAATGCTAGCCGTGACACAACATTCCCGCTTACCCCTAAATCTGGAGCACCATCTGGAATAATATTACTTTGGTCCCCTGCAAACAGATCGAAGTCGTAACTAAATCCCGACACTCCGCTGAGGACAAGATTCTTGTAACCCCATTTATGTGGTTTCTTTGGGTTGTATTGTTTTAGATGGTGACGGCACTTAGTTCGAATGGTTTGCTCGTCCACAGCTAGGTATTCTTCTTTTGGTATCAAAAGCAACCGCTCCCTTATTTTTGTTAAAAGTGGCCTAACCTTGAAGAGCTTATCATGTCCAGGGAGACCAGGGCCGACAAACTTATAATTGTCAGCGAAATGAATATAACGTTTTATTTCTTCCCACCTGCCACAAAGTCATTGTCTCATATACAAAAGGCTGCCCAAGTTGAGAATTCCAGTAACGTCTAGTGGACGGCAATTTCACAAGGGACATGAATAGACATACCAACAAATTGTTCCATTTCATTTCGCGTAATATTAATCGGTTTGTTTATGTTTTCCTGCAGCGCTTTTCTATTAGTTTCTTCCACAATCATGTCAAATAGCTCGCCAGTAAATAAATATAAAAAGAACTCAGCAGGAGTCTCAAAACCAGACATTTCAATTGGCAGATCTTTGGTTCCTAAAAAGGGATCATCTGATTCTATATACGGACCACGTTTTTTGCTCTCCCAGGCCATCTTATTCTCCTTTTTCCTTCCTTTTTTTGAACACAGATTAGATAAAGGCTCATCATCTTCAGAATCACATTGACTGCTTTCATCGGTTTCGGGTATCACAACATGTTCTTCCTGATTTATAACTGCTTCATCTTCTGACTCCAGTATTTCATCTTCGCTATTCCCTCCATCCCCAGGAATCATGGTGAAATCAATCGTACGAAAAACGCGAAAGTTTGTATGCATGAGAAGCCAAATATGGCAACGCGAAATTTGACAAATATTCCAGTGGATGCATGAGAAGCCATATATGGACGTTGCAAAAAATGCATTGTACCATAAACTGCACATGGATAACTGGAAAATAATTAACAAAATTTTACTTACCAGAACTTATTATTGCAAGAAAAAAAAATTCAATATTATGCCACTAATAGGTAACACAGAATAACAGTTTCTTTTTTATGTTTTTTTGTCTGTTGGTTGACAATACGCGCGTTCGAACTTGACAGAGGAAATTTTGTTGTCTTGTGCGAAAAAGGAGAAAACAAATTCACTCAACAAATACACAAACATTCACAAAGTCATTCAATATCGGTTTCTTTCCCGTCGCTATTGTTGTGAACTTCCAATGCAAGCTGGAAAATTGAAATCCATATATACCTATGGCTTTGTATGCAGTAGAGGGTTTAGCATCTTCAACATAACTTATTTCCTCCTTTGTTACATCCATAGTTTCTTTAATAAACCGAAACCTTATTGTTCTACAATATCTAGGCGAAGATGGTGTAGGGTTTTGCAATATAATTTTGTTTCCTTCTTTTCCACAAGCTATTCTAAGAGGAACAAAAGAGCTCAGAAACATATTGGAGTCTGTGTCTCTGGCATCTTCGAATCTTTGCTTATATTAAGCCTGTTGTGATCCGTCACAACCCCACTTATAAATTATTTTTAATGAATTCCGTTCATTATCGTTAAAGGAACAGAGGATTTCTTCAAGCGCTATTGATAAGCGCGTAATTGTGTTATCAATTAGGCTTTGTAAACTGCTTTCCGCACAGGTGGTTGTGATCCTAATACAATCCTTGGGGGGTGTAACATTCTTTTTTTGCCTTGAGTAACAGATCATAACACGGGTAAAGTGATTTATTTGTGTTTCTAATAATTTCATACTGTCGCTTCGTTAAATCCGCTTCAACAAACATTGATAGGGCTTGCAGTGGTGTAAGACAAGAAATTTCTGCTTTATCTGATTCTGATATTTTGTATGCTTTTTTGTATTTCCCTGCACGAGTTGGAGAATTCGTAATATCTCGAAATATTTTCGAAGCGTTCCTTTTTCCTTGAGCCTGTAGTGTGGTGTTTGCTGCGTGAACTATGGCGTCCTCACTGAAAGTAGAGCGTATTTCTTCAGTTCTCCTTCGTTTAGTCCTCTCACTACAATCTTTAAATGATTTAGATGGCCGGCCCGGTCGGTTACCGACATATGTCGGAAGTTCGAACGTTCCGCTTAACCAATTCTCATTAGTTCTAAGATATACAGCTTCTGTTCTATGAGCTTTAGACCATTTTTCTTTCATAGATGTTTTAAAATAGAGGAAGTGTACCGATTATGGAATACCTAAGGAAGAACTCGTCCTTGAATAATAAAACATTACTGTTTTTTTCAATATTTTTTATGGAAAGGATTGAAAATAGTATTTATTAATTAAAAAAACAAAAACAAAACTTAAATACATATAACACTTCATTAAATAAACAGAAACGAAAAAAAAACACAAAATGTACACATTGAAAAAAGTCATCCTAATATGGACCACTAGTGACCCTAATATGGAATATCACTGATTTTTAAGAAAATTTAATTTGTAGTACAAAAGTCGAGCAAACTACGTGGTACCATTTAAGGTAGGGCATACATTGTGATTTGGATTTGGTTCAAATATGAGTTGAAGAAGAACACGATAATTCAAAGTGACCGACAAAGTAAAACCAATTTTCAAATTTCTTAACAAAAACGTTATAAATATTTATTGATATTTTTTACCAACACTTATTACGTTACCAACTTGGATGTGATGTCTGCTGCGGTCAAAAACTAAGTGGACGAGAAACGCACAAATCACCCACAAGCTGGTACAACAAAATCAAAAGTTGTGCATAGCATAAATGCATTTGTTGTTGCAGTTCAACATAAAAAAAACAGTGCACACATAAATTGTTGCTGTATCATAACGCGACCAACATTATGTGCTGGCGAATTGTTGTTGTACTATAACGCAGTGCGTGCGGTTAACATTCAAAGTGTTATTGAAGTGTTAAATGCATAGGTTTTGTTGTAAGAACTTATGTGTAAATATACAGTGAGTCAAAGTAATTATTTATACAAAATAATAAGATTTTAGATAATGAAATTAATTTAAACAAATTAAATATAGCGATTTATAATCTCAAACATCCCGGCCCCCCTGGAACAAGTTTCAGGAAATGGGGAGAGCCGCTAATTTAGCAATAGGTCGAACAAATATGCCTCTGCTGGTAGTGATGGTAGCAACACGTACACGTCCGTCTTGGCCAGCAGTAACGTCTTTGATTTTCCCAAGAAGCCATTTGGTTGGTGGTAACTTGGGCTCCTTGATCACAACGACATCACCTGGGTTAAAGTTTACAGTTGCCTGCTGCCACTTAGGACGCTCCTGAAGTGATGTGATGTATTCCATCCTCCATCTTTTCCAAAACCCCTGGACCATGCTCTGAATGTGATTCCAGTGCGCCAAACGATTTGGGGATGCATCGAGTAGACTGGGCTCTGGAACAGCGGTTAAAGGCTCACCTATAAGAAAATGTGCAGGGGTTAATGGATTTGTATCATCGTCAGATAAAACACATAAAGGACGAGAGTTTAGGATTGATTCTATTTGAGTTAATATGGTGTACAACTCCTCGAACGTTAGAATAGAGTTTCCAACAACACGTCGCAAGTGCAATTTAACGGAACGTACTCCAGACTCCCACAATCCACCGAAATGTGGTGCGGATGGTGGAATAAAGTGCCACGAGATTCCATCTTTTGCCAGAGCTGCAGCGACGTCATCGTTATGGATCTGAGACATTACCACCTGATACATTTCATCTAGGCAACGACGAGCGCCTTGGAAATTTGTTCCATTATCACTATAAATGTTAGTGCATTTTCCACGACGAGAAACAAATCGACGCAAGGCAGCCAAAAACGCATCAGTGGTCAGATCACTTACCAATTCAAGGTGCACAGCCTTTGTTGACATACACACAAACAGAGCGATGTATGCCTTGGAGAATTTAGGATTGCGACCACGAGACAATTTGATGGTAAGTGGGCCAGCATAATCGCATCCAGTATTTGTAAACGGTCGACTCGGTTGTATCCGCTGCAATGGTAGGTCACCCATCAGCTGAGTACTTGTATGCTTTCTTTGCATAAAGCACACCTTGCAGGAATGTACAATCTTTCGAATCAAGTTTCTGCTACCCAATATCCAGTACTGTTACAAATTGATCTGTATCGTTTGATGTGCCAGCACAAACTGGTTTTATATTTCCTTTAAGAAGCTCTCTGAGCACTACCTTATGATACATTAATGACTACTATATATTAAGTGTAATTGTATATCTTATAATTAACAATGCATGTCTGTGTTATGTATACCATTATGCTACAATTTCCTCTCTTTTTTTTTTTTTTTTTTTTTTTAGATTTAATATAATTTTTAGATTTTGTATACAAATCAAATAAAGTCAAAATTATAATTATCATTATTCCATAACATACTCAATAATACAAACAAAAATTTATTCATATTCAGCATTTTAACAAGGATTACATTTTAAAACTTTACCACCTCTGGTTCTGCGTGTTTCGTTGGACATTGTACAAGGCTTAAGGTCGTCTGAATCATGAACAATCTTCACATCTTTTCGAATATCGGTACTGTTGCGCCTGTATTGTCCGTCATCTAATTGCACAACGTAGGATCTTGGAGTATGCCACTTCTTAAATATTGTTCCTGGTTTCCAAACATTTTTATCTCTAACCAAAATTCGGTCATTAACCTCAAATTCGCGCCTTGGTCGCGAAATTTTATTATAATATTTTTGCATATTATTTCTTTTTTTTATAAATTGTCTATCGATATCCTGTACTATTTGTGTATCAAATAAGCTAATATGAGCTGGAAGCATTGATCTAAGTCTTCTGTTTTGCATTAGTTGAGCCGGCGATGCAGACATGTCTTTGACTGGGGTGTTTCTATAGTCTAATAGGGAAAGGTAATATTCGTCTTCACTACCACTTTTCCTCAACAGATTTTTAGATATTTGCACAGCCCTTTCGGCTAAGCCATTTGATTTTGGATACAACGGACTACTTGTTTCAATTATAAAGTCTAGTTTCTTAGCAAAAGTTCTACACTCAAATGATGAAAAAGGAACATTGTCTGCAATGACAGTTTTAGGAATACCCCAATAAGAAAATATTTCTAGCCATTTAGATATAATTTCTTTTGATGACTTATTTTTAATTTTCTTTAGCTCCAACCATTTTGAGTAGTAATCAATTAAAACTAAATAACTGGTCCCGGCAAATTCTAATATATCGCAACCTACTTTTTGAAAGGCATACTTTGGTATTTCATGGGAAATCAATGGTTCCTTGCAATTTTTACTGTGATATTTTTGACAAAGCTGACAAGATGCCGCTATTTGCTCTATATCATTGCTAATACCCGGCCAATACACTGAAGATTTTGCATTTTTTTTCATTTTTTCCACCCCCAAATGTGAAGAATGAAGCTGACGAAGTATCTCAGGTCTCATTTTTAAAGGAACTATTATTCGGTTTTCAAAAAACAAAATTCCATCTTCAAGAAATATATTTTGACGCATTTTAAAGTAAAATTTCAAACTCTCATCTATTTTTGTCTTATCATTTGGCCATCCGTTTTGGCACAACCTTTTCAATTCATTCAATAGTTTATCATCATCAGTATTCTTTCTTAGCTCATTTTTTCTTGCCTCGCTAACGTTTATTGTTAATACTGCTTCAGTTATACTAGGATCATCATCAACTTTGTCTACATCTTCATAATACCTTGATAAATAATCTGCAATATGTAAATGCTTTCCCGGCATATATATAACTTTAACATCAAAATTTAACAACTTTAAACGCATTCTTTGCAATTTTGAAGACGGAATTTTTTCTATTTGCTTGTTCATAATCGATTCTAATGGCTTGTGGTCACTGTAAATAATAACACTGCGACCGTAAGTATAAAAATTAAATTTCTTGCATGCATATAAAATAGCGAGAAGTTCCTTCTCTATCTGAGAATATCTTCGCTCGGCGTCTGTTAAGCTCCTAGATGCAAACGAAATTGGTTGATTATCTTGTAGTAGACAGCAACCCAAACCGTTTTGAGAAGCATCAGTTTGAATACAAATAGATTTTGAATCATCGAATGGTTTTAAAATTGGCGAATTTACAATTAAATTCTTAATATTTTCAACTGCCTTCGAATGTAAATCTAACCAATTAAAAATCACATTTTTTCTCAAAAGTTGCCTCAAAGGGGATGTAAGTTCCGCGAGATTTGGAATAAACGCCCGCACGTAGTTAATAACACCCAAAAACTTTTGCAGATCCTTTTTATCCTGTGGATTCTTCATATTTTGTATAGCTCGTATTCGGTCTTTGTCTGGACGAACTCCGCTTGCCGAGAAAACGTGTCCTAAATATTTAATTTCCTTGGTATTTATCTGCATCTTATCTGGATTGAACTTTATATTGTTTTCTCGAGCTCTGTTAAGTACGGCAAGAAGATTTGCATCATGTTCCTCCCTCGTTTTACCGAAAACCACTATGTCATCTATATATATACATACTCCTCTTAAACCTCTAAAATTATTTTCATTCATTTTTTGAAAAACCTTAGGAGCTATCTTAACCCCAAACGGTAATCTATTGCAATCATACAGGCCATAAGGTGTAGAGAAGGCACATAACTTTTGTGATTCTTCTGTCAACTCTACATGCCAAAACCCATCTTTTAAATCTAGAACACTGAAAAACTTAGCTTCCCTAAGGGTGCCCATTATTTCTTCTAACGTCGGAATCAACACTATTTCCTCAATAAGACACTTATTTAAGTCCATAGGATCTAAACACAACCTTAAGCTACCATTTTTCTTTTCCACAATTATCAAATTGCTAACCCAATCTCTTCTATCGTCAACTCTTTTAATAATACCGTCTTTTTCCATTTTGTCCAATGTGGACTTAAGACGTTCCATTAATTTTAAAGGAACTCGCCTAGCAGAACGCGCTACAGGGACTACATTTTCCTTAATTTGAATCCTATATTTTTGTGGAAATTTACCTATTCCAGTAAATAAATCAGAATAAGACATGCAAATAATTTCCTTTGATAAATTAGCGTTCTTTCCTAACTGAATCATACTACTGCATCTCTTCTGAATTGAATCAATTCTACTTAAAATCTTCAATTGTACACAAGTATGAAGACCTAGGATCGGAACATAATTTTCCTCAACTATGACAAATTGTTCTAAACTTACTTCATTTCTTCGAACACATTTTAGTGTGCAAACTCCCAGTGGCACAATCCTTGAACCTCCATATGCTTGCAAGACGGTAAATGTTGGTCGCAAAACAGCTGGTTCTTTTAAGTTCTTAAATATTCTTTGGGGAAGAATGTTCACATCAGCACCTGTGTCTAGCTTAAACTCCACGAATTGATCATTAATTTTAATAGATTCGACCCAACATCTTGACGAAACATGCAGATCCATACAGGCATCCCGTGGTTTTGAACCTATGGAATGTATAAAAAAATCATTATTAGACTCTAAGTCTTCTTCATTCGAATGTATTTGCCTGACATTCTTAACTTTGCACACAACAGCAAAATGATTTACCCGAAAACAATTGTTACACTTTTTACCAAACGCTGGGCAATTTCTACGCCTATGCGATAAGTTGCAATACTGACAATTATTTACAAAATCATCATTACTATTATTAGACAAATTATTTTTTCTTATATTGTTAACATTAGGGCTTTGAGAACTATTTTGTTTGAAACTCATCCTCGAATTTTCTCTAATATGTTGCCTGCTTTTAACCTCGTTCACTGATGATCCTGGTTTCTGAATATGTATTATTTGCTCTTTCATTGCCTCTGTCGCCCTGCCTTTCTCCACCGCTTTCTCAAAATCCAACTTGTCCTCTTGAAGAAATCTTTCTTGAAGCTTCTTGTCGTAAACACCAAGCACAATGCGATCTCTCAACATCTCGTTCTCGCTGCTGCCAAATTCACATGTTCGCACCAACCGCTTTAAGTCCATCAAAAAAACGTCGAACGGTTCACCCTCGCTTTGATTACGGTTATAAAACATGAACCTCTCGTACACAGTATTCTTTTTAGGCGAACAAAAATCTTCGAATGCCTTAATCACTATGTCATATTTTTTTCTATTCGCCTCCGATACATTAAACGTATTAAACACCTCTAACGCTTCCTCTCCTATAGCATTTAAGAACGTTGCAGTTTTCACTTCTTCATCTTTCTTAGACATGCCTGAAGCAGTCAAAAAAATGTCGAAACTCTGTTTAAATCTCCGCCAGTTTTCGGAAATATTTCCATTTAAATTCAAATTACTAACTGGTTTAATAACTCCAAATTCCATTTTTATAGTGAAATTACCGGATTCTAATTTATGTTCACACGACGTATTTTTCTTGTTGCTGGATGTTTTCAACAAATATTTTTTTAGTCGGTCACTGATACCCAATTTTTGTTTATCATTCAATATTGGCAAATAGTATGAAATAATTCTATTTCTCAAAACTTTATGTGCATGGGTAGAGTTTGTTTCTCTTTTAGCACTTGCAATCACCATTTCGTAAAAAATCGAACTATGTAGGTTTTTACACCGGCTGCGCCATGTTACAAATTGATCTGTATCGTTTGATGTGCCAGCACAAACTGGTTTTATATTTCCTTTAAGAAGCTCTCTGAGCACTACCTTATGATACATTAATGACTACTATATATTAAGTGTAATTGTATATCTTATAATTAACAATGCATGTCTGTGTTATGTATACCATTATGCTACAAGTACTGTTGTCGAAGAATTACGAACGTCTCAGATACTCCTGTGTGAAGATAGTTTATATGGATACCTGTGACTATAATAAACGAAACATGATTATTATTTGTTAAAATGATAGGATGTTTTATATTATAGGCGATATTCGCATGTTTTAATCTTCCTCCAACACGAAGAAGTCCGTCTTTGTCGATGAATGGTGAGTATTTTAGTAGCTGTGACTTAGCAGGTAATGTTTGGTGGTCAACCAAATGACGAATCTCGTTTCTAAATGTTCTATGTTGAACATGTTTGATGATAAGTATTTGTGCTGAACGAAGATCAGTTAAACTGAGACCAGAAATACGTCGATTTGGCTTTGTTGAACGGCAGTTTGACAAAAAACGAAGACAATATGCGACGATTCGTTGCAATCGATTCCAAGATGAGATTTTGTTGATAAGGATTTGCAAAGTGTTGTCGTCCTCGGTGACGGCGAGTGTTAACTTAGGAACACGTCTTTCTTCGATGGCAGCAGTTTCTCCTGTCGATTGTCGTCTAACGAATTGGGATTTGGGCCACTGCTGTTCGGGTGACATCAAAAAATATGGTCCATTCCACCAAAGGTTATGCTGTAACAGTTTGGATGGCAGTATACCTCGCGACGCACAGTCTGCTGGGTTTAATTCCGACGCGATATAGTCCCAAGAATGTCGTGGAATTGATTCGAGTATAGCAGCTGTACGGTTAGCAACAAATGTGTTCCAACGCCGTGGTGGCGAAGAAAGCCAATGCAACACAATCTCCGAGTCACACCACGCAAAGATTTTTGTAATATTTATCGGAAGTGAAGATTTTACGAGAGTGAAAAGTCTGGATAATAACAGAGCTCCACATAGCTCCAGTCGCGGGATCGACACGGGTTTCAACGGAGCAACCTTCGTTTTCGCGGCAATCATTGTTGTTTTAAAATTATCATCCGAATTACGACAACGGGCATATATAACAGCTCCATAAGCAACAGATGAAGCATCACAAAAACCATGAAGTTCTATACCATCAGATTCCAAAGATGCGATATATCTTGGTACACGTATTTCTTGAAAATGGTGTAATTCTTGGCGATATGTTAACCATTTTTGAGCTATGTGAGAAGGTAGCGGATCATCCCAGTTCAGCTTCAATTCGGTAGACCAAAGTTCTTGGAATAAAGTTTTAAAAAGAACAACTGATGGAGCCAAAAAGCCTAGAGGATCAAAGATTTGTGCAATTTCAGATAACAAAATTCGTCTGGTTGGCAAAACATGTTCAGATGACTTGCCCATTCGAAAGGAAAATTGATCACTTACAGGACTCCAAAACATTCCAAGAACTTTTATGGACGATTTGGATTGTTCCGGATTAAGCCAGGACATTTCGCAATCATCTCTTGGTAGCTGCGAAATCAACGGCCAACAGTTTGAAGTCCATTTGCGCAGCTCGAATTTAGCTTTCGACAATAGCTCAACGAGCTCACACTTTAGAGCTATAAGTGTTTCAACAGAATTAGTGCCCGTCATGATATCATCAACGTATACATCATGTAACAGCACTCGAGAAGCAATTGGATAATGAATCTGGTAATCCTCGGCAAGTTGTTTTAACACGCGAACTGACAAGAAAGGAGCAGAGGCAGTACCATATGTTACGGTACGCAAACGATAGTGTTGGATCTCATCGGTAAAACTATCACGCCATACAATGCGTTGAAAGTCTGTATCTTGGTCAGCTATCCAGATCTGTCGGAACATCTTCACTATATCGGCGGTAAAGACGTATCTATGCTGGCGAAACCGTAAACAAACTCCCATTAGATCGCGCTGTATAGGTGGACCGATGAGTAATTTAGAATTGAGCGAGTTTCCTGAAGAGTCTTTCACAGAACCATCGAAGACAACTCGCAGTTTTGTTGAACAACTACCGGGCTTAAAAACCGCATGATGTGGTAAATAAAAACATTTACCCGAAGCTGTGTTCAAGTGTTCTGAAGGTATTTGAGTCATGTGGCCCAATGATTTATACTCCTGCATAAACTTTGTGTAGGCCTGATGTAACTCTGGATTCGAAAAAAAGCGACGTTCCATTGACCGTAAACGCGAAATCGCAGATGAAAGAGAATTCCCCAATATCGGAGATGGGTCGTTGAATGGAAGTTGAACAATATATCTTCCATCCGCCGAGCGAGTAAAAGTTTTTTTGAAATGAATTTCAGCTGGATCATTAATGGCCGTTAGATCCGTTAGAGGGGACACATCTTCTAACTCCCAAAATCTCTGCAAGAGGACATCAATATCGATAGAAGAGTGGAACGCCGACAATGAGTGAGATGCGTTGGGTTCGAAAACTTCACCGGATATAACCCAACCGAATGTCGTGTTTTGAGCGACTGGAACTCCTAACGAACCTCGAATTTGTCCTCCTTCTAAAATATCCCACAGCTTGTCTGCTCCTAAAAGGATATCTACAGGACCGATGAATGCATCGAACGAAAGGACAGCTGAACTATGAAGCGAAAACATATGTATTGGAACATAACCCCTTGTATAACCTGCTTCAGATGACGATAAACCGAGAATTGGAATACGAGCGTGTTTGCGACTGATACCGAGCTTTTGTGCAAACGATTCAACGATGAATGAAACTTGTGACCCCGAATCAAGTAAAACTCTACAATTCACTCTACTACTTCCTCCTGCTGTGCTTGGACTCTCACAGCGTTGTCCACTCTGATGGAATTGAGCCCGTTTATTCGGCTCGCTTTCCTCTGTATCTGTGCCAGAGTGCCGAATCCAAAGGCCCTGACGAATATGAGTTCGCTGTTCAGATACGCGTTCTTTTTGTCTGTGGGTAGCGCATCTAGCTCTTCGGCCGTGGGGATGTCTGGGACGTTCACCTGGGTGGCCGTCGCAATCAGCTCGCTGTCTCCTGTTGGTGCCAGTGACAACCCACACAAGTAGGAAGAAGACTGGCACGAGTAGGAGGCAAAGAACTGTGTTTTGCCACCCAGGCTCTTGGCTCTGTCCCAGCCACCGCTGTAGCCCATCAACCCACCGGTGTTGGATGCTACGTTTGTGAGTGGCACGGCTGTCCACGCGGCGAAATTCAGGGCCGCCGGGGTACTGGTAAACGACGTCATCTTCACTGGAGTCTGTGAAGGGGTGACGGGCGTGGAGTTTGTCGACTGTGTTTCTGTTGCAGTTTCCATATTGGTGCATGTGGATGATATGGATATTTCTTCTGTCGACTCTGAATATTTTACACGGTTTCTCAGGCCGCGGGGATGATCTCTATTATCTTTCCCTGATTTGTTTTTATCTTGGCTAGTATAGTTGGAAGAACAGTTTGTTTGCGATGACCAAGCTCAATCGAATGATTATTAACGATCTGTTGGGAGGAGTTGTTCGACGACGAATTTGATTGTTGCGTTGATGAGGAAGGTAAGTCAACAGATGCTGATGTTTGTGCACCATCATGTTCCGCCGGATGAACTAACGAATGGTGGTGAGATTTACACACCCGACAGCGAAACGTGGATCGGCATTTATTCGATGAATGCCCGATTCGTAAACAATTAAAGCAAAGCGATTTGGTTTTCACGAAGTTTCTACGCGAAGTGATATCTAGTGCGACAAATTCTGAGCACTGTGAAAGAATATGATCCTTCTCACACTTAGGGCATTGAATTTTACGATTCGATTCCGCGAAATGAGCTTTAATTTGTCCATGAGATTTGCCACGCGAAGAAATTGAACGGTTCAGTGATTGACACGATTCAAGAGCATCGCATCTTGCTTCTAAAAATGATAAAAGTTCATCAATGCGGCAATCATCGCGAGCACCCACTTTCTCTGCCCATGCCTGCTTTGTATCACTATCTAATTTGTTGAGCAATATGTGTATAACCCACGGATCGCGACCGATTTGCTCAGCGGCATGAAGTCCACGAATAACTTCATCCGCACCATCGGTTATCTTTCTCAAAATCTGTACATTAGTCGTATTAACCGACGGAAGCGACAAGAAAGTTTGTATGTAAGATTGCACAATTAGATTACTGCGATCGTATCTATTTTCTAAGCGTTCCCACGCTTCGATATAATTCGCGTCTGATATGCGCATATTTTGTACCAAAGTTGCAGGACCATCACGCAAAAATGAAATAAGATAACGAAACTTTTGTGTAGATGTGAGATGCGGATTTCTGTCAACCGAACCAGTAAAAAGATCTCGAAATGCGGGCCAATCTTTATACTCGCCCGAAAAGAATGGTATATTTATTTTAGGAAGATTCACTGCGGAGGAATTTGCAGAGTTCGAGTTTAATTTCTCTAAAAACGACGACTGTTGTGTTGCCAGCCTTTCAACCATTGAAATGTTCTCAACATTCACTGCACCACGCGGTGGTTGTTTTTCACGAATTGTTCGCGTAAAAGTTGAATTTGCGGAAAAATATCGATTCTCGTACTCACTAAACTCTTCTTCAAGGGCCTCTATTTCATTCCCATCCACTTCCTCCAAAAGTTGATTATGCAGCGAAGAAAAATCTGTCCACGCATCATCTAATTTCCGTAATCGAACTTCAAGCATTTCTATCGGTGTATTTGCATCTATAGTGCTTGTAAAGGTTGTCGCGCGCGTTAACCGACCTTTAGCGTTTCCACGTTTCACTTTAAGCGAATTCATTTCTCACGAACACGAGTTGAAAAGAAGATAATAATATCAAGAAATGAATGCCTAATGCGAATTGTTCTTTAATGTACAGGCACACTATTCAGACCACAGCACTATTCGAATTGCATTAAAACACTTGCCTATGAATTGTTCACTTTTGATATAATTTTCAAGTTCTTCGTATAAAAGGGAAATAGTAATTTATTGGAATATTAATCAATATTATATTCGGCTTTGAAGGACCAGTTAATGATTTGGATTCGGTTCAAATATGAGTTGAAGAAGAACACGATAATTCAAAGTGACCGACAAAGTAAAACCAATTTTCTAATTTCTTAACAAAAACGTTATAAATATTTATTGATATTTTTTACCAACACTTATTACGTTACCAACTTGGATGTGATGTCTGCTGCGGTCAAAAACTAAGTGGACGAGAAACGCACAAATCACCCACAAGCTGGTACAACAAAATCAAAAGTTGTGCATAGCATAAATGCATTTGTTGTTGCAGTTCAACATAAAAAAAACAGTGCACACATAAATTGTTGCTGTATCATAACGCGACCAACATTATGTGCTGGCGAATTGTTGTTGTACTATAACGCAGTGCGTGCGGTTAACATTCAAAGTGTTATTGAAGTGTTAAATGCATAGGTTTTGTTGTAAGAACTTGTGTGTAAATATACAGTGAGTCAAAGTAATTATTTATACAAAATAATAAGATTTTAGATAATGAAATTAATTTAAACAAATTAAATATAGCGATTTATAATCTCAAACACATTGTATCCACTCCTCACCGCCTTTATCATCGCTAAACAATCCAAAACAAAAACTGCACTCTGCCTCGCCATCACCTCTTTGAATAACTATAGATGGGAGAAAGTCAGTTGGAGAATCTGAGTGAAGCGAAATGTCATCATCACAGTCTGATGAAGAAGACGAATCTGGCTGCTGAATTATTTTCTTAGACTTTTTCACCGTCTTCTTCGTTTGAAGGGCACTCGTTGATGGTAGATCAAAATTAGTTGATGTCGCTGAAATTTCATTAACTTCTGATGAGAAAGACGAATCTGGCTGCTGTTTGTTCTTAGACTTCTTCTGCGTTTTATTCATTTGCAGACCGCTTGTTGATGGTTGGTCGAATATATTTGCTCCTTTTTTAGCCTGGTCCTTTTTCTTCTGTGTTGCTTTAGATATCTGCAGTTCAGCTTTGTATGGTGATGCTGTGATCTTACATGAGAAACCTGATTTCCTTCCCCTATTTGATGTTTTTTTCTAAAGAGGGGGGAAAGGTGAAATAAGTTCCGGACCTATAAAAAGGCTTGGAGAGTTTTGGGACATTTGAGGACTTTGGAGGCTTGAACTAGCGCGTGTATCTTCCACCGGTGGAACATGTTCCTGCTCAATGGCCTGCTCAATAACCTGCTCTTCGTCTAAGAAATCGGCTTCGGTAAAAATGTTCCGGTTAAGAGGATAGATCCCAGTAGCTTTAAATCCATTAACGGCTAGTGAAGCGGTTTGCATTCTTAGGTATGCTTTTCCAAACAGCTCCATAATATCATAGTTGCTCAGAGGCCTTTCGGATTGTAACAGCCACTGGCGGATTTCTTGACTATAATAACTTTTTAATGCCCCCATAACCGTTTTGTCCAGAGGCTGCATTTTGTGCGTAGAATGGGGTGGCAAACACAATATTGTTACATTGTTTACACGCGCAGAATCTAAGAGATCAATGTTGCGCGTATGGCTGTAATGCCCGTCTAAAATTAGTAGGACTGGACTTTCTTTGGTTGGCTTAGCAAACTGCAAAAAGTGTTGAAACCATTCAAAGAAAATATCTGTCTGTATCCAGCCGGAGGGATGACACTTGGCAATCGATCCTGCTGGAGCTCCCTTCATGAGCCTAACATGCAATCTTGCTCTGGGGAAGACTATCATTGGAGGAACAAAGTCTTCTCCTGCTGCATTTATACATAAACGTATTGTTATAAGACGCTGCGATAATTTGGGTTGTTTAGACTGGACAACGGACAGCCCAGATTCATCTTCATTGTAAATCCTATTCGCCGAAAAGAAGTTTTCTTCATACTCTTTCTCGAGTAAGTCAAAAAAAGACGACACATTCTCCTTGCTAAAACCAATCATTCTAGCGAATGATGTCCCTGTTGGCTTACGCAAAGAAATTATGTCCTTATGTCGGGTTAGAAATCCATTTAGCCATTTACGGCCAGCCATTTCATTTTTAAACGGGTGCTCCAAGTTGTTTCGGCAAGCCAACTGAAAAGCCAATCGTTTAATGTCCCGTCGTGTTAAGCCGTAATACCGTTTTTCCATTGCAAGGACGTACTGGACAAGTTGCTTCTCTAAGCCTGTATTCAGAACCGTTTTTCTGCCAAGTTATTTTTCATATGAAAATATACGCTATTATAACGTGGTCAAAACCGGTGTTTTAATTCAAGAATTTTACGGAATCTCTAACTGTGGTAATTGAACAAAGAAAATCACGAACAAAGAAATTTTAAACAAAGGATAAGTTTGGACAGAACACACTGATATTCCATATTAGGAACAAGGTAGCACCAGATAAAGTTAAAATTACCTTCACTATTTTACACAACTAACTTAAATATTCACAGTAGTTTAAAAGCTTAATGTTTTTTCTAATAATGACAATTTTACAATTTTACAATTTATTTATTGAGGCTTATTTCTTAAATCAATACATTTTTGTGTAAATCATAATTTTTCTGGTAGCTATGACTAAGATAATGTCTGGCTAAAGGAATATAAAAATTGAATTTTTGACAATTTAATCTGTTTTAAAATATTATAAATAAGTAAATAATTTTCTATGTACGCTTGCTCCCGGCGTAACTTCAGCGTAGCTTCAAAGAGCACTTAAAACTAAAATATGACTAGATACTTTTTAAGTCTATTTAAGACAAATAATTCAATATTTCCTTACATAGTATAGAAATTGTTAAGAATTTCATGTGTATATACATATATTAATTCACTTAAGCTTGTAGTCTGCTTAAAGAATACCATATTATAACACAATATGGACAAAAGCAGAGTAAAAGCTGTAGTGGTTAGAAAAAAAAAAATTCTAAAAGCTATCGGGAAACGAAGAAGTTATCGCCGCAAGTTGGTCGGGGATGCTTTTTCGTAAAAGAGGACGGAAAGGTTCCGATTTTCGTTTGGTCTAAGCATGGGTAAAGATCTCGGATTTAAAAGGTTAAATGGTGAAAGGTAATAATGTTCCTCTGCACTATCGTTGATATTTGAGTCCATTAAAGATCTAACAAGTGGATTAGGATGTTCACGTACACGCTCGAGTTTTTTCAAAAGAAGTTCGGTTTGGTATATCATTAAAGGTTTTATTTTGTTTTCTTCATACAGTGTTTTATTGGAAAACCATTTTTTGTCAGGTCTCCTAAATTTCCCGCAACAGAATCTTAAGATTTTCCTTTCAAAAATTTGAAGCTCTTCGGCTACAGTGGGTGAGATTGTGAACCAGGTGCAAAATCCATAAGTTAATATAGGTCTCACCAAAGTCTTATACATTAAAATCTTAGTGTTTGGCGACATTTGTGTGGAATTGAGCATTGGCTTAAGCATTGCTGTAACCATTTTTGCTTTTTTCAACGTTTCTCGGGCATGTTTATTGAAGCAAAGTCTTTTATGGAAGGTTATACCGAGATGTTTGACATCATCTCGAAGGGGAATATTACTTCCATTTATTTGAAGTTTCAGAGACTTACTTTCCCGTACTGCAAGATAATGACCTTTCCCGCTTGCGTTTCTGAAACATGTTAGGCCGCATTTATCGATGTTGATTTTTAATTTCCACGTTTTAAAATAGTTTAAAAGAGTTGGTAGGTTCTCTTTAATCTTATTTAGTGCAACCTGTGGTCTTGTGTCACTTGCTAATATCATAGAGTCATCTGCGTAAAGGATAGCACTCGGATCATTTTGCATTGTGTTTTGGAAAGGAAAATCGTGAATATAGATACTAAACAGGAGAGGTCCTAGAATTGATCCTTGGGCCACACCTGACAGGATTGGGAAACAGTTAGAGTACTCAGAGCCTATGATGACAGAGCTAACTCTATCTCTAAGGAAGCTAAAAATTATGAATATTAAGAACCTTGGGGAATTAAGCCTAATTAGCTTATAGAGCAAACCCTTGTGCCAAACTGAGTCAAAAGCTTTTTCCAGGTCTATATCAAAACCTACGGTACATTTCCTGTTTCTTAGGTTTTGAACAATTTTGTTGTGCAATACCAATGACGCATGTTCTGTAGAATGACCCCTTTTAAAGCCGAACTGGTTATTTGGAATAATGTTAGACTCCTCGCAAAAGTTATTTAACTTTTCTGCTATGTGCCGCTCAAATAGCTTTCCTATATTGGATAGCATGGATATGGGACGAAAGTCTTTTACGTCTATTGCCCTCTTTGATTTAGCTATTGGAAGTATTTTTCCTTTCTTCCAAGTTGAGGGAAAATAGCCATTGTTCAGACAGTGGTTAAAAATAGCAGATAGCGCCACATCGAGGGAGCAAGGACATTTTCGAAGAATGTAATTTGATACATTATCTATACCAGCGGATTTCTTGTTGTTCAGAGCTGATCTCAACATGCTGACCGTATTTGGGTTTGTAAAATGAGTAAAATAATGATTGAATAAGATTAAATTAAACTTGAAATACACGAAAAAAAAACTTTTGAAAATATACTACGCACTTGTCAAATACACTTGTTTTTACGACTACTCACGTCTGCTGTTATCGCCATGCACAAGGGTTTTGACAATTAATATGCGCCTAAAGGAAAAGCTATTCGTGAAATTTAAATACGCCTACGTTACTTTCTTTCTATTCCATATTAGGAGCAAATCTTTGTTTCAAACTGTTTTTATTATCAGGTGTGTCAACATAACCGGCCAAAAGGTAGTTCTCTAGATAATTTAGTTTTTCATCCAAATTAGGCACAAATCTTGCAGTTGCATTTTATCTTAAAGATAACGTCGGGTCACAATTTTTACGCCAGAGGTACCTAAAGCACAAAAATGCACTTTATTAAATTTTAACGAAAAAAATTATTTTATTTTTGTATGACCTCCAATCTTAAAAAAAATTTAATTTGGACATCCGCGGTCATGTCTCGTAAGCTAGCCTTATATGTAAAATGTTTAAAACTACAAAAAATATTAGGCGAGAGAATGCGATAATATAACTAAATCATGTTTGAACAAGAAAATTAACAAAGAAATATTTTGCTTACATAACCTCTTTTAAAATTGAACCGTTACTATAAAATGAAGTTAACACACTTGAAATACATTAGAATATAACAACTCTTACCTGAATTACTTAAATCCATCACAATCCTTGCGAAATATCAAGTAGAAAACACAAAAAAAAATTCTTTAATTTCGTCAACTGAGATCGCTAAGAACAATAACATTCAATTAGCGCGAAGATCAAGTTCGAACTGCGGTTGCAAGCACACCTAGCATGTTTGGTAGGTGGGGGGGCAAGTTCTTGCCACTGGTGTATTTCTCTCTCTATTTTAGCTTCTATTGGTTAATAACCTTTTCTTTTAAAAAAATTGACTTATGGCCGGCTAGTTTTTAATAATCGACGTATGTGCGATGGAGGTAAACATTTAAAAAACATATGTGAAGCGATGGTCAAAATCCCTTGGGACCTTGTCGTCGTTTTATAAAAAAAAAGGGTTGAAAAATATTCAAATTGATATGGAAAACTTTATTGAAATCTCAAATGCAGGAAATACTTTATATATTCAGTTCAGAGCCAAGCGCCCAATTTCTTGTTCTACTTGTCTTCTGAGCGAATGCTAACTGACTGCACATAAATTGAATTCTTGCTGCCCTTTCATTTTTATTTGTTGAATTCTGTGTATGCATGAGCTTACAGCTATGTGTGTGCGTAGCACTTTTTAATTTACAAAAATATGTGCTTTCTTTAATTTCAAATGTGATACAGATCAAATATGTGCTTTCTTCATGAATGAATGATAATATAAGGTACATTATGTTATTTTATAATAATAATGATGGTTATCATAATGATAGTAATAATTAATGATAATAATGATAATAAGGATGGCCGTTACATATGTTATTTAAACACTTTTTTCTTTGACATTTTGTTTTATAGGCATTTTTCAAGCCAGTCATTTTGGAAAAAGACTTCTCGGAAAAACACTTCCAATTCCAAATCCGAAAGTATTACCAAATAAGGACAAAGTGGTTCCTCATTTTTTTTTTGTGGCTGATGCTGCTTTTCCTCTTACACCAAACATTATGAAACCATACCCAGGTATACTTTTGTTGGAAGACAAAGAAAACTTCAACAAGAGGCTGTCAAGGGCTCGCCGAACTATAGAAAATAGTTTTGGTATTCTCGTCTCTCGTTGGAGAATATTGCTTTCAACGTTAAATTTGCTCCCAGAAAATGTTGAAACAATAACGTTAGCTTGTGTTGCATTGCACAATTTTATAATGGTCAACAAAAGTAATGCCACAACATATTGCCCTACAAATTATGTCGACTGGTATGACACTGACGGTCAACAACATGATGGACTGTGGCCACAGTGTGACGAATCGCTGATTTAGCGGGGGATTAAATTGATAGCGCGCACAAATAAACGTTTTTGTTAATTTTTCTTTGGTTTATATTTCTTGAAACTTTTCACAGAATGGATAGTAAAACGATTTATATTGTCGAGGTGTTTTTAAAAAACGTTTATTTACGAAGACGTGTTCGTCTTCGGAGTCGGATGTATAATAACTACAGAAATGAACTTAATCCTATCTTATATAGACACAAACATCTCATTGTGATGATCTTGTTGATCATTGTGAGATGGTTCTGTCTGTTATCTCTTATTATTGTTGGTAATTATCATACTAAAAAGTATTGAATATCGAAAAACGTTTAAGAGTTGTTTGGTAAGCAAAAAATAAGAAATGCACACACAATGTTGTCATTTAATTTGTACGTAACTCCTCCCTTCTTAAAAATTGTTCGTCCTCGAAAAATATAGATTTTATTTCAAGGTCACAAATATATTTTCGTTTAATTTTGTTTCAGGGTATTCTTTTAACTCTACATTTTCTTTTTTTGACGGTGTATTAAAAATTGTAAATTTTTTGTTTTTACATTTTTAAGCAGCAATATTCAAGGTACACAAATAAAACACTGAATTGACGTTTTATATTTAAAATACTTTTTATTACTTGTGTTCTCTCTTATTCTCTTTTCTTTTGCACTACCACACATTTTTGTACAAAAATTATTATTGTAATAATTATTACCAAAATATACAATATGATATTATTTGTTAGGGAGTGTGTACTGATAGTTTCAATTTTTTTAATCTGTTTAATATTTTCTAAGTGAAGGTGATCAACGTTTATTTTTATACCTGATTCGATTAATTCTGCTTTAAATACTGTTGGCAATGGTATATAATTGACATTTTCTTTTGATGTGAATTTTTGATTTTCTAAATTAATCGAACAATCAGAAAACTGTATAATATAACTACCACTTAAGTTTCTTGTTTTATTCTGACAGTCATTCAATTGTCCATAATAGTTATCAACAAAAATTAAATTTTCGGTAGCTTGTTCTATTTTTGTTTTAGTATTATAAATGTGTGTACAATTTGCATCCCTTGAATTTATTAAATTTGAAATACATGGTTTTTTTTTGATAATTTTTTTATTTCATCTGATCTACATATTAAAACTTTTTGAATTTCCAAACATTTTTGTGTTAAGCCATATATTTCGTTTCTGTCAACCAATAGATCTTGATAAAGAATAGAAATTTGTTTGTGGTTATTTGTAACAGGTCTTATTTTTAAATGGTTGTATGTTTTCTTCGTAGTGATGGGTAAAGAAATAATGTAAAGAATTAGTTCATTTTTGACTGCTACCGAGGGGGTTGCATAATTCAATGCTTCTGCATCGTTACCGTATGGTAAACTTTCTATTTCGCTAAGAATTTGTGTTAATTCCTTTTTGTTAAGGAGTTTAGAATTAATAATGCCTTTTTTGGCCCAATGTATTGCATTCGTAATGTCCTCTAGTTCTTCTTTTAACATGAGTAATTTATTGAACATAGATTGTGCGAAGTTTTCTTTGGGGGTTTTACTTATTTGTTTTAAAATGATTTTGTAATCATCTATCATTTTATTTGTACTCGTTAGTATGTCTCTATTTATTATGTATTGTTGGTTATTGTTCTTAATTTGTTCATTTTGTCTATTTATTATTTCGTCCAAGTCATAGGAGTCTGCTGATCCTGCAATCCATTTCCATGCGGATCCAATCCAATTAATGGATCCAATCCAATTAATGGATCTTTTATTACGGTGGGGTAATAGTATCTATCTCAAGTTCTATCTCTATTTTATTTTGTAGATATACGATTTGTTTTTTAACTGACCAAGAATTATCTATTTTATCTTGAATAGTTAGGATAGATGATTTGTGGACGGTAATGTAATCTGTGAGATTTATGATGTGTATAATCCTAAAGTTTCCTTCAATAATTTTTCCTTGTCCCATTTTTATTGAAATCATTGGAGACTCATTTTTGTGAATTTACAATAAAGCAAAACAAGGCAAAGTTTGTTATATCTAGCTATTTATTAAATTCAAGTTGTTTTTATGTTACAGTACTGGTTGGCAGTTTCTTAATGTAAATGATATACGTTCTCGGCGACGGCACTTTTACGACTGATCCGTAAGGGTAGTTTTTATGCAGCTGTAGCAGTTGTATGTGTGTATTGCCGTCTGCTGTCGTCTGGTGGAAAATTTCCATTTACCTTAACAGTCATTGTATTCGAATATGTTGAGGTCTGCAAATGTTGATGCCATGCAGATGAATATTAATACTAATTTCAACATTTTTTGGGCCCTTATTAAGTTCAGCTTTCCGTTAAAACAAGCAGATGTGTTCCTCTTTGCTCGTGGTTTTTGTTTTTTGCCACTCACTACTAATGGATCGGATTCTTCTTGATATATCACGGTCACTTAGAAAACAAGCCGAGTTGTTCCTTTTTATTTGCGGATTTTTCACTACAAGTTAAGGCTCGGATTCTTCTTGTTGTAAGTTAATTTATTCACTGAATTAATTTTAACGCGATTTAACGCACAAGGTCCCCTCTGATCGCGGTTTTTCACACAATGTTCAGGTGCTAGTGGTTTTTCACACAAGTGTCCCTGCTGCTCGGGCGCCAGTAAAACAATTTATATTGTCAAGGTGTTTTTAAAAAACGTTTATTTACGAAGACGTGTTCGTCTTCGGAGTCGGATGCATAATAACTACAGAAATGAACTTAATCCTATCTTATATAGACACAAACATCTCATTGTGATGATCTTGTTGATCATTGTGAGATGGTTCTGTCTGTTATCTCTTATTATTGTTGTTTATTATCATACTGCAAAGTATTGAATATCGATAAACGTCTCGAGTTGTTTGGTAAGCAAAAAATGACTGTGTGTGCAAAATAGATAAGAAATGCACACACAATGTTGTCATTTGATCTTTAAATATGTATTTAAATAAACAAAATTTAATTGAAACGAGCAACAAATATAATATTCAGATTAATTACGGGTTTTGTTCAATTTTTGTGCAATCTCCAGCCACGCTTTTTCCTTTTTTTTCTATTAAAATAAAAAGCATCACGTTTTTCATATAAAGAAGTTGTTTCCCGGACAAGAATTATTAAATTTTGAAAAAATTCGTAGTCTGAATTATTTGCATCTTGTCCGGTCGACATTTTTTCTATTTGAAATTAAATTTGTTGACTTTTGTTTATTTTGACTTTTCCATCTGTCAGTTGCAAAGTTTTCTTTCGACTGCTGCGAAACTGGTCGCACTTTCCGTACGTAACAAAAAGTGAACGAAAACTGGACGAAACGAAGCCGTCCGACATTACAGGTTCACAGTATGAAATGTATGTATTCGCTTAGTTACGTACGGTGCCGTACGTACCATTCCGACTATTATAGTTTGGCCTTAATAAGTACGTTCGAAACTGTTTTTACCACTGCAAGTGTCTCCAGTTCATAGCTGTGATACTTAGACTCGTAGGGCTTAGTGGCCTGGCTATAATATGCGACTACATGTAAAGAACCATTTATTTTCTGAAACAAGATAGCACCATACCCAACGGAGCTTGCATTGGTATGCAGTTCAGTTGGCAGATCTGGATTAAAAATTACCAGCAATGGTCTTTTTGTCAACTGCTTAATTACATAGTTCATAGTTCTCACGTCCCAGGTATTCCAAGTTTGTTTGCAGGAACTTGCACTTTTTGATATTGAGAGAAAAAAACATTCTCCGTTAGTGCCTTAAGAACCATATCTAGTCGTTCGATACCCTCCTCAATGGTCTTTGAGGGAACCAATATGTCATCTAAGTAAACCAGACATATTTGATCTTTGAGCAACCCCAAAGCCTTGTTTATGGCGCGTTGAAAAACTGCTGGGGCATTGGCCAATCCAAATGGCATTCTCAGGTACTCAAATTGTCCGTCAGGGGTAACAAAAGCTGTTTTTTCGACTGAATCTTCGGCTATTGGGATTTGGTGAAAACCCGATGCCATGTCCAAGGACGTGAAAAATCGATTTCCCGATAGTTGGTCAAGTTGGTCATCGATACGAGGTAGTGGATAGCGATCTTTAACGGTAATTTTGTTCAAGGCCCTATAGTCGACACACATCCTATGCTGACCACTTTTTTTTTTACCAATACAATTGGACTAGCAAATGGTGAGCTACTTTCGCGAACAATATTTTTTTTCCTTTAACTCATCCACTATCTCCTTGACAACGTTTCTTTCCGATAGAGCCATACGATAAGGCCGGTAGTTGACCACAGCGTCTTTTGTCAAACGAATTTCTAAAGCACCTGTTTTTAACTTTTTTGTTGGCATTCCACTTATAACGTACTCCGAGTAGTTATCCAACAGCAACTTTAACTTTGTCTGGTCTTCAGAGGATTTGCCCTGCTCAAGGGCGTCAACATGAACATCAGTGTTGGTCATAAAACAATTAGTAATTTTTCTTTGTAATTTTATTTCGTCTCTGTCTATACGTATTTCCAAAGAAGCATCTTCCAGCACATCGCGCCCAACCAATATCTCCCACTGAAGGTAACTAGGGTCGATGTTATATATAAAGGGATACATTAACAGTTACTATTTCGAAACAGGCTCTGACATTTATTTTGTATTCTAGTAGTATTGATTCTTTTGCGTTTCCCCTAACAGCGATTGGGTTTTTAAATCTCTCAAAGGGCAATTTTTCTGCAATATCGGCTCTTATGATTGAAATGTCTGACCCGGTGTCTAAGAGACAATGATACATATTTCCCAAAATAGATACTCCTGTGGTATTTTTCGGACCACCTACACTCCCAAAAATTTCAACGTTTTTGCGTTCGGTTCGTTGCTTAGTCCAACATACGTCCTCTGTGTGTCCTCTTTTCTTACAGAAGGAACAGGCTTCTGTTTCTTAGGCAGCTGTTCCTTTGACAACGACGGAACAGATCCGATGAATTTGGGGTAATTGGATTTTATATGACCAGTCAACCCACAACTATAGCTACGCCTATCGTTTTCAAGTCGGGGACGCTTATTAGGAATTGGGTTGGTTTCTGTTCTTCGGGATAGTTGGAATTCCTTGAAATTCTTTCGTAGACGTTCACGAATTGAAGAAAGATGTTCGGTAAGGTCCTGAATCGATTTTGGCATGACAAAAGTAAGGGAGTTATACGTAGACTTATGTCAGAAATGCAACCTATAATTATTCTCACAATCGTCTCGTCTGGCAAATTAAAGGATAATCTGTTGACCTGGGCCACTTTTTCCATCACGGAGTCTGCATAAGAGGGAAAACTTTCGCTTTCCATATTGGCTACACTTCTCAACAGGTCTATGATATTGGATGAGCTCGAAAAAGTGTGTCTTAATGATGCTGACAATTCAACCCAAGCATAAAGTTGGTAGCCATGCTTGTCATACTAGATTTTACCCCTTCCCAACAAAGCCGCTCTAGCTCTGGGGATAATGTCGTAATCTGTTAGTTTATCCCGATCCGCCCTCTTCTGGATATCATCACACCATTTGGATATGTCAACCCTGGAGTGATCTGGGTTAAAAGGTGAAAAACCTACCGAGTCATCTTTTTCCTGACGCAGAGAAGCTTTTAGAATCTGGTTTATCGCATCAACTGTTATGACTAATTGTTCTGGCTCTTTGGCCGACCCTGCCTCAATTTCTTTTTATTCTGCATTGTAGTTTATAAAAATATAATAAAAGAAAAATTGGAACGAACTCACCAATGCAACAGTTGCATTTTTTTTTTTTTTTTTTTACCCTTTAATTATTTTCGGTCACTGATCACTGCTCACACGCACCAACAGCAACCAAATCGCGGCGAATTGTGTGTTTTGTATTATTTTGTCTTGTATTACTTGTCTGTTACTACATAGGAGTTACACTCACTAACACCGACGGCAGTTCACGGCGAATCAGGAAGTGGAAGGAGAAAATGAGACACACTATATTTACAAAAACAATATCGCACCGACGGCGCGAGATATATTTGTGGGGTATTTCTTGCTGTTGCCCACAAAAAGATAATGTTCCGGGTTTCGTACAACTACGTATTTATTAAGAAAAACGTATTTGTTAAGTAATTTATATGCAAAGAATCAAAGAGGTTAAAGACGCGTGCTTGAACAACTATGACAGGTAGTTGAATGTTTAGGGACTGCTTTTCAAGTTACTATGTCCGATTCCCGTTGGTCGGCGCTGCTGTCTGTAAAAGGGGGTTTAGGCCTGTGACACATGGCCGCTACATATTAAGTGAAACAACCGCCACCCTTTGCTTTCAAACTAGAACTGATTGAACTTTATTAATTACACAAATATGTGAGAGCACAATGTCTCACGGTGCATGTATAAGATACAGTACTACAGTCTATAGGTTCTTTTGTGCGAACCATAATCCCGTATGGAATACGTAGTCCGGCTAGAAAAACTTGAAGTGCCTGCTGATTATGCATCTCCAATTTAATTTTTCTAGTAACTGCGTTTTTTTCGTGAATCGATAGATAGTTAGATATCGTATTAAGAATTTTGAGGATTTTATCGTAAAATTGCTGCGGGGTTTCGTTTATGGTTTGTTTTAAATTATTTAGATCAAACGATTAACAAAACTCATCACGATGGTCGCTAAAATTAGCAATTAGTTCTTTTTTTATTTCTTCTATTGTAGTTGCTCCACTGATATTTAAAACTTCCCTTGCTGAACCGTGCAGTTTGCTTAGAATTGTTCTAAATATCATAACATTTTGGTAGTTATTCGCGTTAATAGTATCATAAAAGTGTGTTACTATTGTTACACAAAAAAATAAATGAGTTGTTGTAGTTGTACTTTACTTATTTATTTATCATTCAAAATAAACTCGACCCTTTCGTCTTGGTGACTACCGAACGACTCACTACATGCTACACACACGAGTTGCATTATCCTCGCTGTTCTCCTGTGGTGAAATCTCAGGGTTGCCAGGTAACATTCGGCTATCCTGCTTATGTGACGTCCCGGCACCATATTCTGTTCTAAAATCCGCTCCATCATTTGGAAGGGTTAACCGTTTCCGCATACGATCTGACGCGAACACAGAATGAAACCTTTTCTGTGACCGTTGAGCTCCTGGTATATCCTCAATGAGATATCTGTAATTTCCAATCGATCGAACAACTAAATATGGACCTCTCCATCGGGCGTCTAATTTACGCGATGTTCCTGTGGCTTGTAGATCATTTAACACCAGCACCATATCTCCACAAGCATATTGAGTAGGACGTTTGCGCTTCCGATCGAATCGTAATTTCTGCTTCAACTGTGATTTCTGAATGTTGTTAGCTGCCATCTCTCGAATCGTTTTCAGCGGTAACTTCTCTTCCATCGAACTCCAATAATGAAGAGCTTGCACCACCTTGTTCTTAACGACTGATCGAAGTGAAAACCCAAAAAGTAGATCATGTGGTGAGACCTTCGTTGCCTCGTTCTTTGTTGTATTGAGAGTCCACTGTATGGTGTTCAAATAGCAATCCCAATCGATGTTATCAGAACGTTGCGTCATTGCTCGAACTGCTTCAACAATAGTACGGTTATAGCGCTCTACTTGGCCGTTAGCCCTTGGTGAAGCTGTTGCGTTCCTTTTATGTCTAACAAAATTGTCTTCACAAAAATTCGTAAACACCTTTGCTGTAAACGCGGTACCCCTATCAGTCACAATGGTCGTCGGCAATCCAAAATTTTCCGATAGTTTCGCAACCGCCACCGCCGAATCCGCTAAGCTTAATTTGACATTCGGTATACGGTATAGCATTCTTTTTAACATCGTCTTCCCGAATAGTCACGCACTCACTACCCATATCAATGTATCCAATCAACAGAGCATCGTTAACTTTTATGCTTTTGTAGCAATCATTATCAGCCTTTTCTTTATACATACACACAAGCAACGTTAGCACTTTTCTTTTCCTTCTTTGGACAATCTCGCGCTCGGTGTCCTTTTTGCTTACACACGAAACAGATCATTCTTGAAAAATCACTAACGGTATTTGATTGTTCTTTGCTTACCGTCGGACTACCACTTTTAGCGTCGGGCGTCGTATTTTTCCGCTATTTCTCACCGTCGGACATCTGGAAAAATCTTCTATTCTTACGCATTCTTTTATGGTCTTTAAGGCTTTCGATAGATTTAATCCGTTCGAGTAACGCAAAACACGACACAAATTCTTGCCCGTATAGCTGATCAATTAACTTCTTATCGTTAAGTCCCGTGATGAGGTAACATATGATCGCACTTTCCGATAGATTGCCCCGCATTCCTATCATTCGCACTTCCAAAACATAGTCCTCTATTTTTTCATGAGGTTTGCGTACACGCGCCATCATTTGCAGATGGATGTCTGCCTCATTGATTGCCACCGGAAACACTTTTAACATTGAAGCCTTTAATGTTAGCCAAGTTGTAATATTTTCGGCTTCTGAGTCGATCCAGTATTTGGCTGGACCTTCAAATTTAATTATACACGCACATATAAGCATTGTGTCGCTCCAGTCAAATATTTTTATCAGCTTCTCAACTTGTGATACCCACTGCAAACTGTTCAGCGATGTTATGTCACCCGGGTGAAATTTCGGCAATGTACTCACAACTTCTGTTACTGATACTTTCATACGCGCTCCATGGACCGCACCGTTGTCGCAATATACCGAATTGATTGTGCCCGCATTTTGGCTTTTTGCAAGCTCGCATTCTTTTTGCAAAACATCCCGCTCTCTCTGCACCAAAGCCATTTCGCGCCGCAACAAGTCCATTTCTTTCCGAACCTTATCTACGTTTAATGAAATATCAGAAACCGAACCGATTAATTTCGCCGGATTATTTGAGATTACAGAGCCGCCTGCTTCGACACGGTTGTCACCATCAACATTTTTGTTTTCCATAAGGCTCTCGTTCGCCACAGATTCTCCTATTACGGTTTCAGGAATTTCCCGCATAAACACCTGCAAACGAACTAGACACTCTGTTTTCTGACCCGTTGCGTTGTATTCAAATTTAATTTTTGCAATTCAGCTTTTAAACTCTGAATTGTCCATTTATCAATATTGTCCAACGCAGACATTTTAATTTTTTTTTTTTTTTTATTCTTTCCCACCAAAAACCGACGTCGACGATCGAAACACTATTTCAGTTTTTTTTCCGTTATTCTGTCTAGACACGTAACACAGCCGGCTGTGTTTTCCATGCATATAAAACCGATCACCGTTGATAGAACAACTCAGAATTATACACGCACACACACACCAACTATCGCATCTCCGTCATACAACAACACCCTTAGCACGATCCCATGTTGGCAGTTGGCTATTCACGCACAGACAGGATTTTTTTTTGTTTGTTTTCGTTTCACTGTGCAATATGATATGGTAATTGTCTTCTGCTTGAGCAAAATCCCACTTCTGATTTGTTACACAAAAAAATAAAAGAGTTGTTGTAGTTGTACTTTGTTTATTTATTTATCATTCAAAATATAAAATATAAAAATATAAAATATACATAAATCATATTACAATAATACAATACAAGCGTCTGCTCCCACGGTCTACTCTAGATGGCAACTGCAATGAACAATGACTCAAACTGTTGATGTTGTAGGTAGTCGTAGTCGTAGCTAGGTAATTATTATTTGTGGTGGCTTATACTAATTGACAGTTGGCCTTAGTTATCACTTTATTTTTTACTTTATTTCTTTAAGTTTAATATAATGGCGTGTCTTGCCGCTGACGTGTCAAAAAAAGTAAGAGAGAGATTAACAAAACGGAAATAGATTTTTATCTCTGTCTCAAAAAAGATGATGGCCGCCATTTACCTTAAGTTGGATGCGATTGCTCCTTTCCATAGAGTTAAGTAGCGGCCACACTCTTGTACAGTGTTGACAGAGATTTCAAAAATTAATAATCTACTACATATTATTATTTTTTTTTTTGCTAACTGTAAAGCTTCAGCTATCGCAGCAAATCGTGGGTAGGGAATGTATTGTTTTTTTTAACGAGATCAACCACAACAACGCGACAACCGCTATACAACCGTAGTTTTTGTTGGTTTTTCTTTTACTCCTGTTTTTACCGCACTTTCTTTTTATATCACCGACGAAGTCACAACACAACGCAAACAAAATTTATCTGTAGGCGAATGGGTATATCCCACTTCTGATGATAGAACAAAAAGAACAAAGAAGTAGTTCGATTCTGTGGCACAGTCTACACGTCGCGTCGGCTGGCTTCATCTAACTAACTCATTTCCAGCACTCACATATTCGTTTCTTCTCAATTCGCCCAAAAACAATCACGTACGCCACTTTAAAAAAACCAATAGCGAATCCTGTCTGCATACTGTATTTGTCTCTTTTCTTTACTGTACAATAAACAAGAGCACAAGTACATAATACAATCAGGTACAAAAACTATTGCTCACTCTAACATAAATGTATAACTGTCCTGTGCAAATTCTCAGAATGTAAGTTAAGGATATGGTGTACCAAAGTGGAAAACGATATCCTAAGACTGGCCGCAGGAGTTGCTTAGACAGATGTTGAACTTCGGGTTTCTCTCTATTACAGGATGTGTAAATTTAAACTTAAGCTGTATTAGCTAATAAGTTGTCATTCGTCAACAAGCCAAGCTTGCCATGTGTTCCGACCGTAAAAAAGACAAACTTTGTTTTTTAATATACTTTATTTCGGCAGAAAATAATTTGGAATAACGTGTTTCAAATTTGATGTTGCCTTCATCTTTCTTCTTATCTTTTTTCTGGCTGACATGTTTGGGTGCCATGGTTGGCTGGCATTGTTGATTTGTAGGGTTGGCTGCCGTGGTTGTCATCTTGCGGCTTTGTTCGTTTGGTACGTTACGTCATGATCACATCCACACCATGCTTGCTTTACTCTCTCGGTCTCCGACTTCGACATTACTTCGTTCCTTAGATCTTCTTTATACAAATGTATAACTGTAGGATATCGCTTCAATAAAACCCAAACGTTAATTTAAATTCACTTATGTACTTTATTATTTCCTTAAAATGCGCACGACCGGCCAGGACAAATATCAGACTACGACTGCTGGATTTACTTGAAAGGGACGGTCATTCCTCTTTGTCGTCGTTCTTATGTTCTCTGTGTCTTCCTATTCTCTTGTGCGTTTCGTTCGTTGTGTGTATATTCCTTTTGTGTGTGTCGTACTGTCGTATGCTCGTGTCGTTTTGGTTTCCCTTGTTCGTTCGTGATCGTTTATGTTCGTTCTTGTCGCCTGGTTAAATATGCGTTTGTAAGTATTCGTATAGTTATTTCCGATGTTTGTCTTTCGTACTGTTTATCCCTATTGTAATATGTCTTGTATGTGTGTCGTGTCGTCACTCGTCTGACTACCCATTCACACATAACTGTCCTGTGCAAATTCTTAGGGTGTATGTTTAGGATATGGTGTACCAAATTGGAAAACCATATCTTAAGACTGGCCGCAGGAGTTGCTTAGAAACATGTTGTCATTCGTCAACAAGCCAAGCTTGCCATGCTTTTTTTACTCTCTCGGTGTCCGACTCCGACATTACTTCGTTCCTTAGGTTATCTTCATATAAATGTATAACTGTCCTGTGCAAATTCTCGGAATGTAAGTTAAGGATATGGTGTACCAAAGTGGAAAACCATATCCTAAGACTGGCCGCAGGAGTTGCTTAGAATGATGTTGAACATCGGGTTTCTCTCTGTTATGTGATGTGTAAACCTAAGTTGTTTTAGTTCTAATAATGGAAAAAAGCAAACAGCCGTATCCTTTCCATGTAGGCAGGTGAAACATTGAACCACACAGGACAACCGTAGGCGATGATCGCCTTATGAGGGCCATGTAGCAAATGACTTTCACCCTTGAATCAAGTGGACTGCTATGAAACAATTTTCTTGTCAGAGCATAAGCCCCCCTAGCCCTGGCCAGACAAGCATCCTCATTTTTATTAAAATACAGAAACTTGTCAGTTGTCAAGCCAGATGCCAAGGTATTTGACTTCACTTCTCACCGCCAACGACCGTCCATGCTGTCCAAGGATACAAAATTTGTTTCCAGTTTTTTCTGGTATCGCAAGAAGCCCTCTGCACTGGGGCCCTGAACAGAATTGTTTCGGTTTTTTGGAAATTGATCCTCAATTTCCAATCCTCGCAATATCCCTTAATGTGATCGAAGTCACGCTGCAAAAGTATGTTGATGACTCCGATTTTCGGACCTGATCTGTACGCCACCAGATCATCTGCGTACGCTATAGCGTGACTGATGGAACCTACAAGATCACTTGTAGATATAAATGTTAAACAATATCGGGGAGTTCACCTCCCGCTATTGTGAACCGTTTTTAATTTCAAAGGCAATACATGAAGTAAAGTTACCACATTTGACAAATCATATATAGCATGGGTTTCCGCATGCCCAATCTGGTCAGCTTGTAGAAAAGCCCCTCTAACCATACGGTGTCGAAGGCCTTTTGAAAGTCAACCAGACAGGCCCCTGTGCATTGTCCTTTGGATTTATTCCATTGGATGTCGGAGACTAGTTTCGACGCGGCATGAATAGTGTCATGCCTCGCTCGAAAACCAAACTGATTTGCCGACTTTTTATTCTTCAGTGATACAAAGATGTCCAGCACGAACAGCTTCAGGCTATTGGCGACTATGCCATTTGAAGGATTTTCATCATTAAATACGGTAAAACCGTGATTCTCAGATCGCCAAGCTTTAAGTTCGGTACGTAGATAAAAGTGATTCAGAAAGGCTTTCTCCTCAATATCGCGATTTGGGCGAACAGAATTGTTCACCGTATACACGGTCTCGAAGACAGTGCCTATCGTATTCGGCTTCTCTTGAGGATCTTCGATCGTGAAAAAACCGTCATTAGAGTCAACACTTTCCGGACTTATACCAACAGCCGTGAGTGTCTGTCTGTTCTCTGTCGCTTGGGAAATTCGGACACATGGAATGTCGTTATGATCCTTTCGCCTGAATATTTTATTTATTTGCGGGAACATATTCGGGCTACTGGCTTTTATAGCCTGAATTTTCTTGCCCCAGTACAAATTTACAGATTGTCTGTAATTCTCCGATATTAACTGTTTAAGGTTTTTGATCAACGACTTCAATGTCCGAACCTCCGGGTCTTGTCTGTCAGTAAATTGTCTACGCAGCCATTTAAGCCTCGAGACCAGTCTGCTTTTGTGTTTGTGGAGTGCATCGATTGTTGGCGTTCGATACTTCTCCGTGTGATCCTCAGAACAAGCTACCTTACGGATAGCTCGATCCATTGACCTTGTGATGACCTCATTCATTTAAAATAAATTTTGGTCGATTTCGTCGTTAGTAAGGTTTTGGTTTGTCGGAGGGTTGATTTCGCTCAAACGTAATTCTCGCTTTACAACTCTGGCGAAGCGCGGCCAGTTCGTCCTTCGATAGTCGAAAGAACGCACTTGGTCGAACTCCTCCAATTGAGTTTGCTCGTTTGGCATCCTGAATACGGCATCGAGTCCGAGGTGGTCACTGTCGTAATCGAATGCTCGTACACTGTTGCTGAACAAGAAACGAAATTCATAAAAGGTATTACGAATAAATAATTGTTAATAATTAATAAGTTAAAATGCGATTAATTGTAACATTATGTTTCCACCTTAAAATTTAGTACAAAATTGATTGTTTATATTTTGATTATTAACGTTTTTGACATTTTTGGTGCAAAGCTATTAAAACTGAATTTTATTTTTCATATGAAAATATACGCTATTATAACGTGGTCGAAACCGGTGTTTTAATTCAAGAATTTTACGGAATCGTTAACTGTGGTAATTGAACAAAGAAAATCACGAACAAAGAAATTTTAAACAAAGGATAAGTTTGGACAGAACATTTTGGTCCTTCGAACCATATTTGAACAATAAGTGTTAATAATTTGCCAATAAAAAAAAATCATTAATTCAAATTAAAAGACATTTTTGTGAGTTTTTGTGCATAAACGGTTTTCGCGGCGCGTAAAGCATCATTCATCATCCAACAACTACCAGCAAAGCTGTGCAAGAAGCAGAATTACAAGCGGTAAGTGAGTAATTTGCCTATTTTATTGCCCGATTTGCCAATTTAATTGTCATCCCAAAGCCTTCATAATGACATTAAACAAAGAACTAAAACTTTTAAAAAACACCCTATCGATATTGAAAAACGATTACAAGAGTTTTAGTTCGTCAAGCGAGTCCAAACGGACAAAAAACACGCTTAGTAACAGGCTGACTATACTAGAGGATCTTTTTCGACAAAGTAAAGTCATCAACGAAAGATTAGTGAGTCTCACAGCTGATGATGACGATGGTAGTAAAGATTTCGAAGGTATCGAACAGCAAATAAGGGAGCTTTACATCGAGTATAACGCTGAACTTAGGGACTGTTTGGACAAGGTGAACGCGTCTGCATCAAATGTGAATACTGCAGCGCATAGCAGTCATATGCAAAGCAACATTCGCTTACCCGAAATTGCTCTTCCAGAACTTTCGGGAGAATATGAAAAGTGGCGACAATTCAAAAGTAAATACGAATCTATGATTCACACAAATACGCGTTTAACGGAAATTCAAAAATACGAATACCTTAAAGCGTGTATTAACAAAGATGCCGAGAGGGTTGTTCAGCATTTAAATGTCGTATCCGGTAATTACGACAAAGCATGGTCACTTTTGTGTGATCGATATGACAATAAACGGTTTCTTGTCACAACACATTTAAAAACATTTTTTAATCAACCTGTGATGCAGAGTGAAAGCGCTTTCGGATTGAAACGCTTATTGGATACCACCAGAGAATGTCTTCATTTGCTCGAAAATCTTGATGTACCTGTAAAACAGTGGGATACAATAGTTAATTACATTGTTTTTCAAAAATTAGCAATTCATACTCAGCAGTTATGGGAAGAGCGCTTAGGGGGAAAACGGGATTTACCTAAATTTTCCGATTTCTCGGAGTTCCTTGAAACGCGGTTCCGAACTCTGGAAGTAATGGAACAACAAAAACCCAAGGTCAGTCAAAATTATTCCAAACTTCCAAACCAGAAGGCTCCTGTAACAAAAAACGCTTTTAATGTTAGGCAAAACAAACAAAAGGACCAATTTATTTGTAAGGTGTGTAGCAAGGGCCAACATCCGATGAGAGTTTGCAATCGTTTCATTCAAATGAATATCCATGAACGATGCAATATAGTTCAAAGTGTACGAGCTTGCCTCAATTGTTTGGCCTATAGTCATACTATACAAAATTGTCCCAGTAATGCGCGTTGCTATTTTTGTAAACAAAAACATAATTCACTTTTACACAATTCCGATTTAAACACCCAACACATTAACCAACCACATCCTTTCGAACAACAAAACCCCTCACCCAATATGTCTGCAAATATATGCCAAAACTCTCACCCTAATTCAACCCAACACTCATACACAACACCTCAATTAAATAACACAAAATCAAAATTCACATGCTCAAGCATACCAGGTTTCAACAAACAGTTTTACTCAACCGCTTCAAGCTGTCAATTTGCAGCAAACACCTCATACCACACAACAACCATGTAATGGTGTGCAGCAATTTAACAGCGGTATGCAGCAGCCATCTACTAGCACGCAACAGCAAACAAACATTAGTGCGCAGCATCCACCACCTGGGGTATCTGCTAACGCACCAATTCAAAATTATTTTTCACAACACCACACTAACCCACAAATTTTGTTAGCCACTGCATTGGTAAAAATTAAGTCATCAAAGGGAAGATATTTTAACTTCAGAGCTTTGATTGATCCAGGATCAGAAGCGACCTTTATTACGGATGCTGCAGTACAATTACTAAACCTGAATGCTCGAAGTACGTTTGTTGAGGTGTCGGGGCTGGGAAAGGTCAGCAGTGGAGCATGCCATCGGTATGCTGATATTTCGTTTGGATCTCTAAACTCACAGTTTGAGACCACCACACGAGCCTTTGTGTACAAAACCCTGACTGGGCTTCTTCCGGCCAACCATCTGGCAATCAATAAATGGAACCACATCAGCGGATTAAAGCTAGCAGATCCATTATTTTATCAACCTGCGACAGTCGACTTACTATTAGGTAGCCGAAATTGCAAGAGGAGACGAGCTATCTCCTATAGCGCAAAATACACAGCTGGGCTGGATATTACTGGGGAAGGTATCTACCTATACAATGCCAATTCGAAATTTTCACCAATCGCTGGAAATAGACGAACAAATGCGAAAATTTTGGGAAATAGAAGAGGTACCTTTTCAGATTGCAGAGACGGAGGAGAACTTAAAATGTGAAAAACATTTTATGGAAACACGAAACGTTTATCAGATGGGCGATATGAAGTTTCGCTTCCATTTAAGGATGGATGTCAACCTGCGCTTGGACCCTCGAAGTTAGGAGCCTTGCGTAGGTTTCATCAATTGGAGAGGCGTTTCGAAAATAACCCGACACTACATAAAGAATACTCCAAGTGTATTGAAGAATACCTGGAGTTGGGCCAGATGACGGAAATCAATGTCTGCTGTGATGATGTTCTCAGGGGTCCTAGACATTATTTTGTACCACATCACGCAGTAAGGAAGGATACCAGTTCAACAACAAAGCTGCGTGTCGTCTTTGATGCGGCAGCTAAATGTTCGGATGGAACATCTTTAAATGAGCGGTTAATGGTAGGCCCAAAAATACAAAATAATATAATCGACATTTTATTGAGGTGCAGAACTTACCAATTTACATTTACAGCAGACATTGAAAAGATGTATCGGCAAATCAGGATGAATCCACAGGATGCATATTACCAGCTCATCTATTGGAGGAGTAGGAGAACGGATCCTATTAAAACATATCGCCTGGACACAGTCACCTTTGGCACTGCGAGTGCGCCATATCTTGCCATACGCACATTAAATCAGCTGGCAGCTGACGAAGCAACACGATTTGCCGAGGGGGGGAGGACCGTTCGGGAAGAAATGTACGTGGATGATTTGATATCCGGAGCTGATTCAGTGGAGGCTGCTGTACGAAAACGAGATGAGGTGACAAAACTTCTTGAGACAGCCGGTTTTCATCTAAGGAAATGGACAAGCAACTCGAAGGATGTTTTAAGCGGAATTCCCTTCGATCAGCAGGAATTAGGGTTATCGATGCCTTTCGAGACGTCTGACCACGTTAAGGCCTTGGGTATTAAATGGTACCCCGGTGACGATGCGTTTTCCACAAAAAGGACGATGCTTTCGACCATTGCACGTCTATTCGATCCATTGGGTTGGATTTCGCCATGCATATTAAAGGCCAAAATTATGATGCAGCAACTTTGGTGGCGTGGACTTGAATGGGACAAACCAATTTCATCCGAATTTAAGCTGGAGTGGGATAAATACTCGCAGGAGCTACCACTCATCAAACAAATTCGGATGCCACGTTGGATTCATGGATTTAGTGATGCATCGGAAAAAGCTTACGGTGCGGTCATATACTTACGGGTTCTAGATGAAGATGGTACGATTCAGATGCATATCCTTATGGCGAAAACCATGGTAGCTCCATTAAAGACGGTAAATCTTCCTAGACTGGAGCTTTGTGGAGCGGTGATGCTGGCTACCTTGCTAGAGTACACCACACGAGTTCTTCGGCTGGGAAACGTCAGAACGTATGCGTGGTCAGATTCGACAATCACTCTGGCTTGGATCACTGCACCGCCGACAAAATGGAAGACCTTCGTTGGGAACCGAGTAGCAGAAATTCAACGCATCACAAACTGCAGCATCTGGAGACACGTACCCACGTTACAAAATCCAGCGGACCTCGCATCTCGTGGACTTCTCCCTTCCGAGCTAAAGGGAAACCGGCTTTGGTGGAATGGTCCAGAATTTTTAAGGTCGGAATGGAAATTTACGATACCAAAACAACCGAACGGCATTGCAACTGAGGAGGAGAGACGAATAATTAAGGTTCACAGCGTCAAAACAGACGACAACTCAATAAGCGAACTGATTACTCGACACTCAAATCTTCAAAAGGTGCTAAGGATTTTAGCGTACTGTTTAAGATTGGCTGAGAGTAGGAGGAAGATTACAACATGCGGAGCTAGATTATGATCAGCGACATCCAATAATCTTGAAGCAAAATCATCATTTTACCCGTCTCGTTGTAATGGATGCCCACGAGAAGACATTCCATGGGGTACGCAACAAATGATTGGTTATCTTCGGAGACGATTTTGGATTGTCAACATTAAAAATGCTGTAAAGAAGGTCATCCATGGCTGTAACATCTGTTTTAGACACCGTCCCAAAACTGAGTAATCAGTTAATGGGTAACTTACCTGCGCCGAGAGTTCGAGTTTCTCGGCCCTTTAGCTTCACTGGGGTGGATTACGCTGGTCCCATAGACGTGAAGGCGTGGAGAGGGAGAGGAACCAAAACATTCAAGGCATATTTTTCGATATTTGTCTGTTTGGCTACCAAAGCCATTCACATTGAGCTGGTTAGCGACATGACTACTCAAGCTTTCATTGCTGCTTTGAGAAGGTTTTCTGCACGACGAGGAGTATGCACGGAGATATTTAGCGATTGCGGAAAAAACATCGTTGGTGCAAACAGAGAACTGGACAAGTTAAGAAGGGCAGCAAACTTCGACCAGAAACAGATCGCTGAATTGTCAACCAACGAAGGCACAAAGTGAAACTTTATTCCTCCAACTTCTCCTCACTTTGGAGGGTTATGGGAAGCGGGTGTAAAATCGGTGAAGCATCATCTTAAAAGAGTAACTGGAAATTCAACACTCACATTTGAGGAGCTTGCCACACTCTTACCATAAATTGAGGCATGTCTTAATTCAAGGCCGTTGTGTCCACTCACCAGTAACCCAGATGACTTCACCACTTTAACACCGGCACACTTCCTCATAGGAGAACCAACGCAACACATTCCGGAACCATTCATCACCGATGAACGTATCTCATATCCTGACCGCTGGCAGTTGATACAAAAAATGCATCAAACATTTTGGAAGCAGTGGAGTTCAGAGTACTTAGCCCGTCTTCAGCAGCGACCGAAGTGGTTAAAAACGGAAGAACAACCACAAGTTGGAGATTTGGTACTAGTTAAGGATGAAAGGACACCGCCATCCAAATGGATTATGGCTCGCATCAAACAACTCCACCCGGGATCAGATAATTTAATTCGCGTCGTCTCACTAAAAACACAGAATGGTGAATTACGACGACCCATCACTAAAATCTGTGTTCTACCAAGCAATAAAACCGCAGCGGAAGAAACGATCATATAATTCGAATTCAAATATTAGCACTTTCTCACAAAATAAAAAAAAATATTTTAAATAGTAATTATAAATAATTTACCCCACACATGATTTCCCTTAAAAAAAAACACTTAACACACGAAATCAAAACAAAATTTACCCAACACATATTTATCTACACGACTCGTATAAATTACAGTCTACAACCATACAAACAATGTACACAACACATACAATATCATTTACAAAACATCAATTATCTTAATTATTACACCAAACTATCACTTAACTGAAGAATATTTCAGTCATACTCACATTTAATAACATTAACAACCGCTCCTCCACAAAAGGAAAACATTAAAAAAAAAAAAAAAAAAACGAAATTAAATTTCTAACCGACGCTGGTCTAAACAATAACAATCGAAACAGGTCAATCGAAGATTGTAGATCGCGCGGTGAGTCAAAGGGAGATAACACTACGTCGGCTAATAGAATCAAAGACGAGAAAACCTAGCACATATCAACAACTGGAAGCGAAGCGAGTTCCAAACAAAAATCAGTGATGCCAATTTTCTGTTTTGAAGCAGTACTGGAAAACGTGGTGAACACAGTCCACGGCGGGGTGAATGTTGCTGAACAAGAAACGAAATTTATAAAATGTATTACGAATAAATAATTGTTAATAATTAATAAGCTAAAATGCGATTAATTGTAACATTATGTTTCCACCTTAAAATTTAGTACAAAATTGATTGTTTATATTTTGATTATTAACGTTTTTGACATTTGTGGTGCAAAGCCATTAAAACTGAATTTTTATTTTTTCATATGAAAATGTACGCTATTATAACGTGGTCGAAACCGGTGTTTCAATTCAAGAATTTTACGGAATCGTTAACTGTGGTAATTGAACAAAGAAAATCACGAACAAAGAAATTTTAAACAAAGGATAAGTTTGGACAGAACACTTAGCGTTAAGATCACCGGCCAAAAAGTAATAATTTTCAGCCGCATGCGGCTGCTCGATGTGCGCTATGGAATGCGGTTATCTTAGATGTCCGTGCCGAAGTGTCGGAAACTTTTGTGTTCATACAAAATGTAACGTTAACTTGCATACGATGCATGCTTTCAGCATAGGGATCTACCCTATTTGTGAAAGAGCGACTTTTAGATCTCTTTTCTTCTTCAACAGCATGTTTCCGAGCTGGCATACTCTTCTTCTTCTGTTTGAATATAGGACATCCCTTGTAAGCAGGGTGCCCCGCATTCCCACAAAGAACACATGTGAGCTTGCTCATGTCTTCAACCCTTTCCCTACCTAGAATCACTCATTTATGATGTGGTCCTTGTCGCACTTAACGCATCTAATCCGCATGTTGCAGTTAGAAGCGGAGTGCCCGGACCTCTGGCAGCGCATACATTGCAGTATGCGATCTGTCCTTTTTAATTTTTCCCAATGGACAGCATGATAGTATACGCGATTAATTCTGCGTACACTATCGATTTTGCTATTGGGGGTTATTTGAACAAGGAAAAATGGTAAATTTCGGTTACCACCTCTACCATTGACCGCGGTAAACGGCTTTACACCGACGAACTTAACATCGTCGCTCTCAAGATACTCGTTTAGGAGCTCTTCTGCATCAACCCTGGGATCGATTCCCTTTAAGATGAACGTTTTTAATTTTTCTGTTTTCGGCGTATACGTGAAGTATTCTGCCTTTAGCCCCTCTAGTTCTTTGCGGACTTTTTTATAGTCCTCCATATTGTAGCATGTAATTTTATGCTGTTTGGACGAAATATGTTTGACCGCGAAGTCCTTAATAAATATCTGCTTACATAACTTAATACTATCGATTGTAGGCAAGTCTTCCATCTTTTCCTGTTGTCGTTGCTGCTGGGGTTGCTGCAGCTGCGATTGTTGCGATGTTGTTTTTCTTTTTTTTGGTTGATGTTCGCTTTATTATGTCGCACACGACGAGGTACTTGAGGTCGATTTACATTGAACGGACTATTTAGCGAACGCATTATTAACAAACTTTAGGTCGACTTACATATGAGTTTTTTATACTTGTTTTGCCGGGTCCCTGCTCGGGCGCCAATTAAATTAAACTACGTTTTAAATTGTTTAAAAAATATTTTTTCCTTAGAGGAGAAGCCTCTGTCTCTGTTGAAAATCAAATTAATACTGAACTGAAAGATACAGAGTCGAAAAATGTTAACCTATTGTAGACAACGATCGTTGTATCGGCATGTTTTTCCGTCTTTGTGAAATAGTTAAAAAATATGTAAAATAAAACACAACCTTTGTCTTACGTTATAAGTGAGATTATCATTTTATTGGCGCAAATTATCCTATTTTGGCGGACTGTCTCTTGTTTATATTCATCTGTCATTTTGCAATGGACGCATTCATCATTTTATAGCACCTTTATTTGTGCTGAATAAGTGTTTTGTTCTTGGGGATAATGTGAATCACAAACATTCTCCCCCCACAGTGGCGATGTTGTTAAACTTTGTTCTGATCCTTTGTTTACTTTAACGGCCGCTACTGTGAACCGAACATCTCAGTATGTACCGATATCCACCTGTCTTCTCTTCATGCGTGTTTTTATTTGATACATGAAATTAAAAAAAGTGTTTAGTAAAATTCAATGTAAACATATGACATCTAGAGCGTACACACACGCCAACGCAATAACAAAAAACAAGAAGGGAATGCGAAAGGGTAATGCAAATGATCAACGGGATTACTTGTACTTCTCTATGCAGTGAGAAGATTTTTACTGACTCATCATGGCCTGTGAATTGCCCAAAGTGAAATGTTTCCCGACGGTATCACCATGGCTAAAGGAATGGGACAACTCAATCCTTTTACGGACAATGAAGGAATTTGGAGAGTTGGTGGAAGACTCGCAATGGCGAATCTGGTTTACGACCAACAACATCCAATTATTTTAAAATCGCACCGCTTTACAGAACTCATAATTCGAGATGCTCACCAACGGACGCTACATGGTAGACTACAACAGATGGCAGTTTATTTACGCGCGAAATACTGGATTTGTTCGATGAAACGCGCAATCAAAAAATGCATTCATAAATGCACAATATGTTTCAGGTATCGAACAAGACCAGCACATCAAATAATGGGAGAGTGACCAGCACCGAGAGTAAATATCAGCCGCCCGTTTCTAAACACAGGCGTTGATTATGCCGGTCCAGTCACTATCCGCGCTTGGAAAGGCCGTGGAGCCAAATGCTACAAGGGCTATTTAGCAATATTTATCTGCCTGGCAACAAAGGCAATTCACCTAGAGGCGGTGAGTCCCCACAACACAAGCTTTTATTGCTGCCTTTCGTAGATTTGCCGGAAGGCGAGGAGTATGCAGCCAAATATACAGCGACTGTGGAATGGATTGATGCGGAGTGTCCTTGTTTACTGCGTCAGCATTTTACGTGCATCCATCCATCGGCATGTCAGCATGAGGAAGCAGTTTGCTTATTTATGATGTGTGGTTGTCATAGCACTGCGTGTTGTGTGTTGTGTGTTGTGCGACATTGGGTTGTAAATTTAATCGGTGTTAACTTACATAACTGTGGTATTTCGTCGTTGAAATTGCCAGCTGTGTCTCAGCGTGTTGTGCATGTGTATGATTGCCTGTGTGTGTTTGCCTATGTGCAACATCACAATGCATCCCGTAAAATCGGATTTTGTGGTTGATGTTGCCATCATCCACGATAACTCATGAAAGTCACCCCCGGCGTGACGGTTTTTTGTTCGTTCCGCATTCACTCATGAATGGCATTCTCCATTTTTTCTTAAGCAGCGTGTTATGTGGCCAGGTGCACGCAATTTCGGCAGCAGCGACAGAATCCTACATAAATGTACCTGAAAAAAAAATTGCACACGATAAATGTTTGCAATAACCTTGAATGTATACATACCTCTTGCAAAATGTAAACAAACATTTGCCTGCTGTGTTATGTGCATAAATCTCCATCCCTGATACAAATTAACAAAACGTTTGTAGTTTTATTTTAAAAAAAAATATTTTTTATTATTCTTTGTTTAACTTTCTTACGTTTCTAAATGGGCATGACGTACCCGTACAAATGTTATCTTAAGACTAAAGAATCATAATTTTACCACTACCTTAAATATTCACTTCGTTGTCTGTTGTTCCCACAGGTGCGCTCAGATTTCCGCACCCGTACGTGCTGGAATGCAGCGTTGATGTTGTTGCATCAAGTGTCTGTTCCAGACGATACGTCAGCATTCTGTTGCTGGTGGATGATAATGGCATGATGTGGGAACGTGGGAAATTTGGTGATGTAAAGTGGAGAAAATGTTTTGTGCCTTAACTTACACACCCAGCAGGCAAAACACTTCCCTCCGATGTCCCATGTAGTAATCCTTCCTATAAGTAATAATTAATGATTTAATACCCAGTAGATAATTATTAACAATCAAAATAACTTACCTTTTCCTCAATTCCTAATTTTCGTGTCGTCCACCTCGTCAAATATAATTGTTTTGACGTTTGAAAGAAATACCTGTCATGTATGTCAACTTGCGTACTAATAAAGCTTTATGTAGGTGGTGGTATTAGGTAAATTTATAATTATGATAAGGTAGGCCAGGAGTAATGTGTTCGTGGTCCAGTTTAAATTAAACACCTTTTTTATTTTTAATGTTTTTGATGTTTAATGGTCAATGAATTACTTAAAACTAAACTCTATTTTTCTAATTCTACGGGAAAATAGTGAACTCTCCAACGAAACATAAATCCCATAACGGCAAAAAAATGTCAAAAGCGAGAGAGCAATCAGCTTCATGTCCATATTTGGGAATGCTTTGTTGAATAGGATTGTAGTTGGTGGCACTGATACTCGCGTCACATTGTTGATGTTGTGCGTGTAGATGCATATATGTGGCTCAGGGTGATAGCAATCGGTAGTGTCGTTGGATGGCCATCTCTTGCCAACAACACCAGGCGTGTTTCGAAGGTCATAGCGAACCTTCAATTGTTGAGAAAGAATCTGGGATCGAATATTGCGGTTAGGGTTTTCGTGGATTTAGTCTACGTTTAGTCACGCGAAGTGTTCCCAGATTTCTCACCGATGGAGGCATCGGTCAAAATGCAAATACATACCCGGGTATGTCGTATTGACACAAAGGTTAAATTGTGGTTCTCATCGCACTTAACGCATCTAATATGCATGTTGCAATTAGAAGCGGCGTGCCCGAAACTTTGGCAGCGCATACATTGGCAGTATGCGATCTGACCTTTTTAATTTGTCCCAATATACAGCATGATAGTATACGCGATTAATTCTGCGTAGACAATCAAGTTTGCTGTTGGGGGTTAGTTGAACTAGGAAAAATGGTAACCTTCCATTGACCGCGGAAAACGGCTTTATACCGACGAACTTAAGGTCGTCGCTCCTGTAACTCTTGAGCTCGTTTAGGAGCTCCTCCGCATCAACCCCGGGATCGATTCCCTTCAGGATGACCGTTTTCAATTTTTCGTTCTTTGGCGTATACGTAAAGAATTCTGCCTTACCCACCTCTAGGGCTTTGCGGACCTTTTTATACCCCTCCATATTGTGACACAAAATTTTATGTTTATCTGATGAAATATGTTTCACAGAAAAATCTTTACAAACTACTTGACAAATACGGATACTGTCGCTAGACAATTCTAACTAACTCAACACGGGAAAGATGGAATAGCAGAAAAAAGAAAAAGTGCAGATGTGCAGCTGTGTGCGAGAATGAGGAGAGTAAATGACGAGCATGTTAGTGTGCATTACTTCGGGTGGCGTGACCGTGTTACGGGACCACCATATCCCACATAATCATTATAAAATTATTTTTAATCGATAGAAATACATCTATCGCATTGCGGCAAGTCTTTGGAATGCTCTGCGCACACTGATTTGTTGCGTAATCTGCATGCTTTACGAGTAGGGCGTCGTTTCGAGCAGATGTAGCAATTCCCCTTTACTTTTAGGCGGCCCGTACTATCACGTTCCTCCGCTTCATGTGCTTCAGGATTCACAACTCTGATGGGCCGACCTTTCATGGCTTCGATGGCGTTGCGCGTTGAAAAAACTTTGGATATTCTGCTGTTATTCGCCCTTTTCTCCATTTCTGGCTTGCAAAGTTGCTCGCTAAGCTTATGGAGAAACGATGCCTTGAGGTGTGTGTTGTTTTCAACGAATATTACGTACGCAGCAAACGCAGCAACGTCCATTGTAAAAAAAAAGCCAAAGGCTACTCGCCAAGTATAAAACACTATGATTTTTGCATTTGAAAATGCAAATACATACCCGGGTATGTCGTATTGACACAAAGGTTAAATTGTGGTTCTCATTGCACTTAACGCATCTAATATGCATGTTGCAATAAGAAGCGGCGTGCCCGAAACTTTGGCAGCGCATACATTGGCAGTATGCGATCTGACCTTTTTAATTTGTCCCAATATACAGCATGATAGTATACGCGATTAATTCTGCGTAGACAATCAAGTTTGCTGTTGGGGGTTAGTTGAACTAGGAAAAATGGTAACCTTCCATTGACCGCGGAAAACGGCTTTATACCGACGAACTTAAGGTCGTCGATCCTGTAACTCTTGAGCTCGTTTAGGAGCTCCTCCGCATCAACCCCGGGATCGATTCCCTTCAGGATGACCGTTTTCAATTTCTCGGATTTTGGCGTACGTGAAGTATTCTGCCTTAATTCCCTCTAGTGCTTTGCGGACCTTTTTGTGGACCTCCAAATTATTAACAACAATTTTATGCTTCTGGGCCGAAATGTACTTGACCGTGAAGTCCTTAACAGCTACCTTACATAATTCTATGCTATAACTCCTATTTTTTTTGCCTCTCGAATTTTTTCTAGTTTTTCTAGAAGTTTTGCAATGATTTTCCTTTCCGTACCGGTTTCCATCGCCGGCCGTTTTGTCCGATGTTCCCTCGGTGTATATCTTTGTCCGATATGCCTTCGGTGTTTTTGTTGTAAGTCCTCTGGTCACAAGGAGTTGAAACTCGCTGACTTATTATTTAATCACTCGCGATTTTACTTATTACGATATTCCTTCGTTACTTAACTCGCGTTGTTTTATTTTTCACGGTAAACCTCCGTAATTTTAAAACACTTGATTAGACTTTAAACCATCAACCAGGCCTATACGACTGTGCCAGTTATGATCTTCACCACGACCTAGTTTAAAAAAATCGCAACTTATTCGCTTGGGTGACAGAATTTTTTTTTTTTTCGTGGGGGTTCGCTGGAAGGAAAAATCATCGAAAGACATTGCAGAAGGTTTTATCGCGAGGGAACCTTCTGCAATAGTGAGGGACTTTAACCCGATCTAAAAAACCTCCCGAAGACTGACTTGTGTATGTCTTCATGGAATCGCACCTAGTCGTTAGACTAATCAGCAATTTATTTTTCACATGTATTATATTTTATAAAAATATGAATTTTAAAAGAAATTCCGACGTTGGTCGGATTTCTATGAGTTTTGTTTGAAATTGTACTTAAGTTTCAGTATTTCTTTTTTTTTATATATATATCTTTAGCTACATAGGTCAAGGGGTTTAACCCGTCTTAATATCCTGACTATATTGTCGGTTCTTAAAAGCTGTGCTATTTCTAAACTAACATGGCTGAGAAGCCTATCTCTGTGTCTTAGAGCTACTTTTTTAGCTTCATCTTCAACCATTTCAATATATACAGTTTGTCAACTAATTCTTTGCAAAGTTAAATAAACCACACAATTTCAACTTAAACATAATTATTTATTGGGAAAGGCACTTGATTTCATATTCAGTTTTTCACAATATTTTTCATAGTATGTATTCTTAAATAAAATAATTAACAAAAGTAAAAAAATAGAAACGAAAACATACAAAATTCATATAAAAAAAAAAACAGCAAAAATTAGTTGTCTATTAATTCTTTGCAAAATGCAAACATTAATCTCAAAAAATGGTTATCTTTTTAACATGAAGCTATAATTGGCTAATATTTTGTATGTCCGCCATTAGCATCCATAACTGCCCTGAGGCGCCGCGACATCGACGAAATAAGTGCATTTATGTCATAGTATTCCGGTATTTTTAGCCACTCCTCATTTATGCACTTAACCAACTCAACTTTTGTAGTAGGGCTCTGTTTAGCCACCCTTTTTTTGAGCAATGCCCACAAATTTTCGATAGGATTGAGATCCGGACTCTGGGCGGGCGTGTCAATCACTTTGCTGCAATTATAAAGCAGCCAGGTGCGACACAGCAGCGATTTGTGCTTCGGATCATTGTCTTGGTAAAGTTTGTATTTGAGTTTGCTGCTGTTTTCTGTATCAACGAAGCCAAAATTGTACGCACTTCTTGACAATTCATTTTTAAGTATGTCTAAATAGAACTCTTTTGTCATAATGTCGTTAAATATGCGCAGCTCTCCAACGCCTTTGGAAGAAATACAACCCCACACCATTACTGAAAGCTTGCCAAATTTAACAGTAGGTATAATGTTTTTGTCCTGGAGGGCTGTTTTCGGTTTCCGCCAAACTTTGCTAGGTCCATCATGATAATACATCATGATCTTGGTTTCGTCACAAAAAATTACGTCACTCCAGTACTCGGGAGAACTGTTAACATTTAAAGTTGCGAAGTTTAAGCGCTTCTCAATGTTCACAGCAGACAGCAATGGCTTCTTCCTTGCTACATATGATGAGTACTTGTGGCGATTAAGTACTTTTCTCACAGTCTCATGGCACACGGTCTCCTTGCAGTCTGTTTTGATGTCATTCGCCAACTCCCTGAGGCTAGTTTGCGGTTTATTTTCAATAGTTTTTAAAAATTTTGAACAATCCCGCCGAGAGAGCTTTGGTGGTCTGCCTTTGGAACTGTATAATTGTAGTCTGTTTTCTTTTTCCGCACGGTTAATAATATTATAAACTGTTCTTAGTTTAATTTGATATGTTTCAGCTAACTCTTTTGCTGTTTTTCCTTTGTTAAAATGAAAGTAAACTAATTGTATCAAATTATCCTTAGTGCGTTTGCCAGGCATTGCAAAAATCCTCAATTTAACAAAAACGTGGACTGAACCGAAGCAAATTTTAAAACGAATGAATGCAAGGAAGACTAGAAAAAAAACACGCCATCGGTCGCTTTGAAATTTGTGGTCCCGTTAGTTTTTCTATGGTCTTCTTTCAACCAGTGTTTGCATTTGCAAAGAATTTATTGACAGCGTCATAAATGCCGTTGTTTTGTTTTCTGCATTTCTTTTACGTTTTACTTGGAATTTTCTTATTTTTTCTTGTCATATCTATAGCTTATATATGTCTTAACAATAATTGATAATCAAAATTTTCCAAAATAACGCTTTTATTTATATTTTTGTTGTTGAAGTTGAGATTGTGTGACTTATTTTACTTTGCAAAGAATTAGCTGACAAACTGTATATCTCTATGTAGATCGGTGTTACGTATGTACCACGGTGCGTTAACTATGCTCCGTAGTACTTTGTTTTGGAAGTTTTTTATTCTTAGTAAGTTTGTCTTGCATGTGCATGCCTACAGCTGGAGCCCATAGGTCCATACTGGTTTAAGAATTTGCTTATATAGCAATAATTCATTGTAGTTGGATAAGGGTGAGTATCTCCCAATAAGCCAATACATTTTACTGTAGCGGATGTTTAACTCATCTCTTTTTTTCTTTACATGTGCTTTCCAGCGCAGTTTGGCGTTTAAAGTCATCCCTTAATATTTAGCTGTATTTGAATATTCCACTACATCACTATTTATGTAGTCTTTTAATCCCGGTAGAACACTAATAATAGTCTTTTTCTTCTTTTTAAATTAAATTCCTTATTTCATTATTGTGGAAAATATTTTAATGGTTGGTTGGTTGGTCTTTTCTCGTTGGGTATTAGTAAAAGACTGACTTAAAATCCTATGGCATGTAGCGATCATGGGGAAAAGCTTGTCCCTATATGCGTATATCGCTTACTGTTTGCGTTTCGTCTGTGTGTATGCATCTATTTCGTCTGGGTCTTTGTCTTGTACTTGGTATATGTGCGTTATTGGTTTCGTCCAGCTGCATGCATACGTTTCGTCGGGGTCCTTGTCATGTACTCTGCATATGTTCGTTTTTGTTTCTGTCTTTGAGTTTAGTCTAGCTATATGCATGTGGTTTGTACAACTGTGTGTATATAGTCTTTTGTCCTTGAGTTTCGTTCGGGTCATGCATACGTTTCGTCTGGGTCTTTGTCTTGTACTTTGTGTTTGTTATCGTTCCCTCTGGCCGATGTCCCAATCCCACATATACACATAAGACAACCAAAACAACAAGCAAAAACTCACGCAAAAACTTGTTAAAGTTGAGATAATCAACAGCCAAATGCCAATAATAGCCCGGCTTGAATTCAGGGCGTGGGCCCTTGCCACACGATTGGAACATTACAGGGTCGTGCCTCATAAATGTATCCGCATACTCGAAATATCCGCGAGGGTTGCATTTTGGTTGAAACTGCCCCACTTTTACAATTGCACCTGAACCTCTTTTCTTACGAGGCCGGTAGCGTCACGACCACTCCGCGACCGTCGTCGAGCCTGTTACGTGGCCAGGTGCACGCAATTTCGGCAGCACCGACAGAATCCTCCATAAATGTACCTGAAAAAAAAAATTGCACACGATAAATGTTTGCAATAACCTTGAATGTATACATACCTCTTGCAAAATGTAAACAAACATTTGCCTGCTGTGGTATGTGCATAAATCTCCATCCCTGATACTGTTGGCCAGTGCCCATATTTTTAATAATAGAAAAACAACCGTCGTGTTTCAATTGTGTATTATCACTGCTCTTTATTTCTTATATTAGGTGCTGGGCTGCTTACAATGCTGCAGCGTCAGCATATAACTTAAATATATGATACTATACTATCTATATGGTTATGTGTGGCAGCGTGGGAACGCTGACCATACATTTTACCAATGCAGAGTTAGAGTGGGTGATCGTATTTCATATAAGCACTGCGACAAAGTATCGCAGTGTGACACATGTACTCTCACACCACAATACGGGTGTGCAGGCAAAATACGTCCCCACGATGTCCCATGTAGTAATCCTTCCTATAAATAATAATTAATGATTTAATACCCAGTAGATAATTTTTTATATACAATTATCTTAAGTAAGTTAAGGCGATCTCTTATTTGTCGCAAATGGTATTCAACTATCAGTCTTCTATCTCCATCCTTGATATTGACTTAGATGGTGTTAGTTATTCCATCTAAAAGATGCTCAAATAGCTCTAGATTGATTGTTTGTACTAGCTTGAAGCTGCCATCAACGATCCATGCTTTGCCTTCCTTCAGAGAGACTAAAGTTGATTTGTAGTCGAAGATTTGGAACCCCGAAGCGACGGCTAAGAAGATTAAGAGAAGTAGTTTCATTTTTTATCTTGTGGATTAATTCCAGATTAATTTCTTCTGTGTTGAATTTTTTTTTCACTGTAATAATGCAAAAAAAAAATGAAATTAATTGAGGTTCTAAGAAACTGGTTTTTGAAGAGTTGTGTTAATACTTTTTAGTCTTAAGCGTTTATAATTGCAAGGACCTACTCATGGCACAATCAACTTCTTATCAGTATCCTGTCCATCGACGATGACTGTTGCGTTCCCATGGGTACAAAAGTATTTGTTGCTGGAGAATTAGAAGGATTACTGTGTTCCATTGGTAAAGCAATATGTGCTTGGTTTGGCTTTCTAATCTCCTGTCCTGTATTAAAGGACACAACAATTCGCACGGAGAGGAAGGAAACGAATTTAAGTTAAGGATGACCTTTAGAAGGACTCCAAAAAAAATGCGAACGCCCGCCAACAGGCGGGCCTTACGGTTCGCCTTACAATAATTTAAACTAATTAATGATCACTTTATAAATCTTTATTTACGACCGTATCGTACGAGCTCCAAACCTAGACTAACAATAATTTAATAAACCCTAACCCAGATCTCCTTCCATCAGAATTGGTTCCCACCAATTTGTGCTGATCCGTTATTCTTTGCAATGCGCTTGCATTCGATTCGGAGTCAATTACATCGCGCGAGTTATGATCTTCACCACGACGTAGCTTAAAAAAAAACGCAACTTATTCGTTTGGGTGACAGAACACAATTAATTTTTATTACATTTTTAGTTTAACATAACACCTTCGATTTTTCGAGAGTGATTCGAAGAACTTGAACTTGATTCTATTTAAGTCATACACCGGATATTTGGTAGACGCTGAGTAGTCAAGTTATTGGGGTCACTTGCGCAATTACAATTGTGGGAAAATTATGGATAACAATATTGTTGATAAAGCATATATGCTGTATTGCTGTTCGTTGTGTGGAGGGGTCATTGGCTGGACGTAACTCGCTAGACTGTGCAAGCATCGAATAGATGTAATCTATTCGGGCTGTTTGGTCGTCCAATTGGTTTTTGGAACTATTCGATCCTGCTATTCAATGACAGCAAGAACTTTTTCAGATCCAAATCTGCTTCAGGTGCTTTCCGTAGGCATGCTTGATGTGTCAAAGGACACGTTGGAATCTACCCTATTTGTGAAAGAGCGACTTTTAGTTCGCTATTCTTCTTCAACAGCCTGTTTCCGAGATAGCATAATCTTCCTCTTCTGTTGGAATACAGGACATCCCTTGTAATAAGCAGGGTGCCCCGCATTCCCGCAAAGAACACATGTGAGCTTGCTCATGTCTTCAACCCTTTCCCTACCTAGAGACACTCATTTACGATGTGGTCCTTGTCGCACTTAACGCATCTAATCCGCATGTTGCAGTTAGAAGCGGCGTGCCCGGACCTCTGGCAGCGCATACATTTCAGTATGCGATCTGTCCTTTTTAATTTTTCCCAATGGACAGCATGATAGTATACGCGATTAATTCTGCGTACACTATCGATTTTGCTATTGGGGGTTATTTGAACAAGGAAAAATGGTAACCTTCGGTTACCACCTCTACCATTGTCCGCGGTAAACGGCTTTACACCGACGAACTTAACATCGTCGTCGCTCTCAAGATACTTGAGCTCGTTTAGGAGCTCTTCTGCATCAACCTGGGATCGATTCCCTTTAAGATGAACGTTTTTAATTGTTTTTTGTTTTGTTTTGTTTTCGGCGTATACGTGAAGTATTCTGCCTTTAGCCCCTCTAGTTATTTGCGGACTTTTTATAGTCCTCTATATTGTAGCATGTAATTTTATGCTGTTTGGACGAAATATGTTTGACCGCGAAGTCCTTAATAAATATCCGCTTACATAACTTAATACTATCGATTGTAGGCAAGTCACTTACGTTAATGGGGGGTACATCTTCCCTCTTTTCCTGTTGTCGTTGCTGCAGCTGTGATTGTTGCGATGTTGTTTTTTTTATTTTTGATGTTCGCTTTATTATGTCACACACGACGAGCTACTTGAGGTCGATTAACATTGAACGGACTATTTCGCGAACGCATTATTAACTAACTTTAGGTCAACTTACATATGAGTTTTTTATACTTGTTTTGCCGGGTCCCTGCTCGGGCGCCAATTAAATTAAACTACGTTTTAAATTGTTTAAAAAATATTTTTTCCTTTGAGGAGAAGCCTCTGTCTCTGTTGAAAAGCAAATTAATACTGAACTGAAAGATACAGAGTCGAAAAATGTTAACCTATTGTAGACGTCGATCGTTGTATCGGCATATGGATTGATGTGGAGTGCCCTTGTTTACTGCGTCAGCATTTTACGTGCATCCATCCATCGTAGGGTGTCCATATACCTCAAACGAAAAAAGAGGACATTTATTACAGTCAACAACTAACCCCCACAGAGCTCCGTATCTGGCTGAGATACTTTTTATTATTCAACAATATATCGTAAAAGGATTTGCAGTTTAAGTCTTTTAGATTGTATGCAACAGTTAAAATCGATTTTGCTGTACTCATTTTCAATCGGTTTCTTTCTTTTGTCCAATGTGAAAAAAACAAGTGAAAAAATTCGCTCAACATTTGCATTTTGCCCCGGAATAGAAAAAAAGAATTGCAGAATTTTCCCATTCTGGGAAATCATGGCAAATACTTTCGAATAAACTGAGATCAAAATCAAATCCATTCGCTGACGATTTGGTCTCATTAGAAATTGGTTGTAGAAAACTAACGATATAATCAGTGTTTCTTTCTTTTATATTTGAATACTCATAGTGTGAAAGTTTTTGTGGCCATTGAAATAGTGGTGTTTTTTTATTATGCAATTCCAGAGATATACTCGAAAGCGAATACGAGCATGATTCATTATTATTGTTGATATTATCTACAAGTACAAGGTTATCATTCATTAATGTAGTTAAGTTAAGTAAAAAAAGAATGCAGCCACTTTTACCCCTTTTCGTATTTTCATCTTGTGTTAAATTTCTGGTCATTATATTTTTTTTGAATTAGTAGACTTTTCTGGAAAATAAATGTAGGATTTCTACTAATAAAACACACGGTTTATTAAATATTAGATATATTTATTAAAGGTAAAACGTTATAAACTACGATTTGAATTCTTTCGGTATAAAGCTTAATGCTGCCACGCGCGTCCGACTCGGTTGAAATTTTGAAGACTATTCCCGTATTTCAATAATTCTGTGTGCATTCTTGTCTGTCCCTTTGTTTCGTTCGTGTGTGTAACTGTCTTTCTTTGTTCTGTTCTTTGTTCTGTCTGTGGTATGTGTTGCGTGCGTTCTCTTGTTGGTTCCCTTTGCTGTCTTTAATATGTGCTACTGTACTTTGTTTGTTTAAGTCGATCGTATGATTATCCCGTTCAAGTAATTTACTGTCGTCTGCAGGGTATGTTATGTCTGTCTGGCTCCCAATCCCACATAAATGAAATCTAGTTTCAAGGAATATTCACAACATGATTATTATGATCTTAAAAATTGTGTAATTGTTGGTCCTTGTGAATTCTTCAATTGAATGAAGTAGGTAGTAAACATTTTTAAATAAGGTTAAAGTTGCGGTTTAAGAGATACTATTTAACTATAATTTTAAAATTATTGTTTAGTATTGATAGGTACTCCTAGAAATTAAGAAGAAATTTCCAACACATCTAAAATGTATATATATATCTGTAAAGTCCATTTCCATGAAACCGATCAAAAGATAAAAAAGTATTCTAAACGATTTCCAAAAAAAAAATTTATATATAATTATGTACACCAACCATTTTCGCCAAAAAAAAAGCCAATTAACTTTACGTATTGGTCGTTGGTCGCTCTCATGTGAATGGACCTTAAAAAGCAGGCATATAGGCAGATTAAGTTGACAAAAAGACAAACATTAAATTTTAATTATGGCTTACCTTGTTTTTCAGCTTGTTCCTTTCAGCTCCTTGCTAATTCCAAAAGTCTTTGTGCCCGTGACATGATATTAACACACTTTTCACAACACTCAAAAACTTGATAATACAGTTTCGTAAAATTTTGCGCACTAAAGTCGACTTATGACTACACTTTATTATAGCATGGAAAAACAACTTAAGTTCACTTAGTCAAAAAAAAATTCAAAAATAGTTTGGGAATAACGACTTAGCTCGAGATAGGATTTCTACAATCTCATTCACTGACACGAAAAAATGACTAAATTTGAGTTAAGTCTTCTTCTGAACACATATTACATTTGGAAAAAAAACTTAACTCAATTTAGGATAAAAAAATGTATTTTTCGCTCATGGAATAACGGCTAAACTCAAGTTTGGTCTTTACTCTCCAACTAATAATAAGCAAAAGATAAATAATATCACCGTGGAAAAACAACCAAACTGGACTTTAGCGCTTTTTCCTTAACCATCAAGTCAAAAATGTATTGAATATCAGACGGAAAAACAACCAAACTCAACTTAAGCTTTTAAGTCTTGTGACAAAATAAATACTGATTTTCTTAAGTCGACTTAAGATAATCAAGTTAAATATTTCTATGATTTAAGTCGTTTTGGTAAAATGAGGATGTAAAAATTTGACTTTAGTTATTTTGTTTTCGGGACATTGTAGCTCCAATTTTAAAGATAAAAATCTGAAAAAAACTTACAAAATAGATTTGAGTACGCTGAATCTAATGGCATCAAAATCTCAATTTCGTCTAAAGTCGACTTTAGCGGTTATGGCTTGTGGCAACAGAAATATCTTCTTTAAAGGAATCATCAGTTAATTTTTCATTCAAAAATGTTTGTAGATTACAAAATTGGTCGAAGAGTTTTAAATCGTCTAACTCAACACCCTTTGAAGTGAGATACTTGATACTTTCTTCTACTTCAGACCAAACCGGTACTTTTTTTAAATTCATCCAATTGAAGGAAGTGTATTCTTCAAATTGGAATGTCCATTTTTCAATGTATTCATAACATTTCTCATAGCATTTGAAGCTAGCCCGTTTAAATGATTCCACTTCACTTTGACAGCCACGACGAGTTAAATCGGTGAGAATTGATTTTACACTAAGTGGCAGAAAACGTTGATCCAATCTGTTTCTTATTAAAGATATTAGAGATATTAAGATAGCAGATACTACTAACAGTGAGTTCCTTTCTTTTTCCATCTTGTCACGGCATGAAGGGATGCGGATTTAACCGACTCGTTACTTATTGAATAAATAAAGACGTTTGACGGGATAAGTAAAGAGGGTTTATTTCTAAAAGAAATTGGTTTTAAAAATGATTACAACTACAAAATGAACTTACCGCAGTCTTACTCCCTTCCTTCTTGGCTGGTGACAAATGGCGAAATGTTCCAATTTAATTTAAGGAATCGCGCATGAGGCAAATAGCCACGAAGGAAAATTGCTAAACGTCAGAAGTGGCAAAGGAAGGAAGTAAGGCTGCGTTCACAATTATGCTGCGTTCACAAATATGTGAGTTTACACCAGTCGTTCTGCAACATATCTCTTTGGTTTTTTTTTTCAAAAAAAAAAAAATATATGTTAATGAGTGCGCAAAATATAAAAAAAGCTTCGCTTAGATTTGAATTAAAAAATGTTTCCAAAACTGCCGGACAGTTTTCGTTAGATAAAAAATATTGTTTAGGAGCTGGAAACACTTGCAAAATTCTATTAATAGCAGGGTATAATGATAACCACCTAGTAATACAATGGCGGAGCAAGTCCTTAAATTCTAATTCCATCGCAATACAAAATTATTTTAAACCCTCAGTTCTTACTGTATATATGTAGGATTTCCAATAAATCCGTTTTATAAAAAAAACACACTACGTCGGTTAAAATACAATTTATTCCTCAACTCTTATTATTTAGGAACAACTTATTTATCGCGGCTGGCTTTGGCGAGCACTGGCGTTCAACTGTGTGGAGTTTTGTTTGTCGTGAACCTAAGGCGTCCGTTAGTCAAAAATGCCCGCAGATAGTCTCTGTCTGTTACGTTTCCCCTGCGTCCCTCTGTCTATCGTTCGTACGTTGCACACATAAGACAACCAAAACAACAAGCAAAAACTCACGCAAAAACTTGTTAAAGTTGAGATAATCAGCAGCCAAATTCCAATAATAGCCCGGCTTGAATTCAGGGCGTGGGCCCTTGCCACACGATTGGAACATTACAGGGTCGTGCCTCATAAATGTATCCGCATACTCGAAATATCCGCGAGGGTTGCATTTTGGTTGAAACTGCCCCACATTTACAATTGCACCTGAACCTCTTTTCTTACGAGGCCGGTAGCGTCACGACCACTCCGCGACCGTCGTCGAGCCTGTTACGTGGCCAAGTGCACGCAATTTCGGCAGCACCGACAGAATCCTCCATAAATGTACCTGAAAAAAAAATTGCACACGATAAATGTTTGCAATGACCTTGAATGTATACATACATCTTGCAAAATGTAAACAAACATTTGCCTGCTCTGGTATGTGCATAAATCTCCATCCCTGATACTGTTGACCAGTGCCCATATTTTTAATAATAGAAAAACAACCGTCGTGTTTCAATTGTGTATTATCACTGCTCTTTATTTCTTATATTAGGTGCTGGGCTGCTTACAATGCTGCAGCGTCATCATATAACTTAAATATATGTGGGATATCGCTTTTTAGAATAAAACACAATTGCGTTGATTTCACTTTAATTCACTTTATTAATTCTTTCTTTTTAATACGTATCGCGAACGACCGGCCAGTACAAAGATCAGACTACAACTAACTTGCTTGCTGGATTTTTCGGATGGGGTGATCATCGTCTTGTATTGTTATGTACTTAATCCCTTTGTTCTCGTCGTCGTTCGTTATGTACTTTTCGTTACTGTCGGTTGGGTTACTGTCTGCTGTTCTCGTGATCGTTCGTCATGTACTTCGTTTTACTGTTCGTATAGTTAATGTTTGCTGTTCTCGTCTTTGTCTTCTTATGTACCAGGTGTTACTGTTGTAAAACTGTCTGCTGTCGTTTGTGTATCGTTTATGGTTCTTGTCGTCTGTCTACTACTGTATGTTTACTTTGTTGGGCTACCAATCCCACATATATGATACTATACTATCTATACGGTTATGTGTGGCAGCGTGGGAACGCAGACCATACATTTTACCAATGCAGCGTGGGAACGCTGACCATACATTTTACCAATGCAGCGTGGGAACGCTGACCATACATTTTACCAATGCAGAGTTAGAGTGGGTGATCGTATTTCATATAAGCACTGCGACAAAGTATCGCAGTGTGACACATGTACTCTCACACCACAATACACACCCAGCAGGCAAAATACTTCCCTCCGATGTCCCATGTAGTAATCCTTCCTATAAATAATAATTAATGATTTAATACCCAGTAGATAATTTTTTATATACAATTATCTTAAGTAAGTTAAGGCGATCTCTTATTTGTCGCAAATGGTATTCAACTATCAGTCTTCTATCTCGATCCTTGATATTGACTTAGATGGTGTTAGTTATTCCATCTAAAAGATGCTCAAATTGCGCTAGATTGATTGTTTGTACTAGCTTGAAGCTGCCATCAACGATCCATGCTTTGCCTTCCTTCAGAGAGACTAAAGCTGATTTGTAGTCGAAGATTTGGAACCCTGGAGCGACGGCTAAGAAGATTAAGAGAAGTAGTTTCATTTTTTATCTTGTGGATTAATTCCAGATTAATTTCTTCTGTGTTGAATTTTTTTTTCACTGTAATAATGCAAAAAAAAAAATGAAATTAATTGAGGTTCTAAGAAACTGGTTTTTGAAGAGTTGTGTTAATACTTTTTAGTCTTAAGCGTTTATAATTGCAAGGACCTACTCATGGCACAATCAACTTCTTATCAGTATCCTGTCCATCGACGATGACTGTTGCGTTCCCATGGGTACAAAAGTATTTGTTGCTGGAGAATTAGAAGGATTACTGTGTTCCATTGGTAAAGCAATATGTGCTTGGTTTGGCTTTCTAATCTCCTGTCCTGTATTAAAGGACACAACAATTCGCACGGAGAGGAAGGAAACGAATTTAAACCAGTCCCTGCTCGGGCGCCAGTTAAGGATGTCCTTTAGAAGGACTCTAATCTATTTGTGCTGATCCGTTATTCTTTGCAATGCGCGTGCATTCGATTCGGAGTCAATTACCTCGCGCGAGTTATGATCTTCACCACGACGTAGTTTTAAAAAAAACGCAACTTATTCGTTTGGGTGACAGAACACAATTAATTTTTATTACATTTTTAGTTTAACATAACACCTTCGATTTTGCGAGAGTGATTCGAAGAACTTGAACTTGATTCTATTAAAGTCATACACCGGATATTTGGTAGACGCTGAGTAGTCAAGTTTTTGGGGTCATTTGCGCAATTACAATTGTGGGAAAATTATGGATAACAATATTGTTGATAAAGCATATATGCTGTATTGCTGTTCGTTTTGTGGAGGGGTCATTGGCTGGACGTAACTCGCTAGACTGTGCAAGCATCGAATAGATATAATCTATTCGGGCTGTTTGGTCGTCCAATTGTTTTTTGGAACTGTTCGATCATGCTATTCAATGACAGCAAGAACTTTTTCAGATCCAAATCTGCTTCAGGTGCTTTCTCAGCAACCGTAGGCATGCTTGATGTCTGGGGTTTCCGCGGTCCAGCTACCATTTGGGCAAAGGACACGTTGGGATCTACCCTATTTGTGAAAGAGCGACTTTTAGATCGCTATTCTTCTTCAACAGCCTGTTTCCGAGCTAGCATACTCTTCCTCTTCTGTTGGAATACAGGACATCCCTTGTAATAAGCAGGGTGCCGCGCATTCCCGCAAAGAACACATGTCTTCAACCCTTTCCCTACCTAGAGACACTCATTTACGATGTGGTCCTTGTCGCACTTAACGCATCTAATCCGCATGTTGCAGTTAGAAGCGGCGTGCCCGGACCTCTGGCAGCTTATACATTTCAGTATGCGATCTGTCCTTTTTAATTTTTCCCAATGGACAGCATGATAGTATACGCGATTAATTCTGCGTACACTATCGATTTTGCTATTGGGGGTTATTTGAACAAGGAAAAATGGTAACCTTCGGTTACCACCTCTACCATTGACCGCGGTAAACGGCTTTACACCGACGAACTTAACATCGTCGCTCTCAAGATACTCGTTTAGGAGCTCTTCTGCATCAACCCTGGGATCGATTCCCTTTAAGATGAACGTTTTTAATTTTTCTGTTTTCGGCGTATACGTGAAGTATTCTGCCTTTAGCCCCTCTAGTTCTTTGCGGACTTTTTTATAGTCCTCCATATTGTAGCATGTAATTTTATGCTGTTTGGACGAAATATGTTTGACCGCGAAGTCCTTAATAAATATCCGCTTACATAACGCAATACTATCGATTGTAGGCAAGTCACTTACGTTAAAAAATGTTTGAGTAGTGGCTAACTGCATGTGTGTTCTCCCTTTAACATATAAATGAAACAATCGTTTGTTTATTTGAATTAAAAAAAAAAAACTTTATTTACTGTCTCAACCGGCAGCGACAAATTATCTCTTAAAACTTAAACAGCTTAAATGCTACTTTAATGCTTACAGAGGCAAAACAACCAACGCCTGCTACATTTATGCATACATTTTAAAATTATCTATAATAATATAAATGGCTGTTATGGAATATAAACTCGGGGCATTCAACTCCGGTTGTCTGCTGTTTTAATTCACAAGTAGGGTTTTTATCCTCGGTAGCAGCTTGTTGTTATACCGTCATAAAATTCTGAGAAAGACTTATTAAATACTTGCCGCAGGAGTTGCTTAGAAAGATGTTGAGCTTCGGGTTTCTATCTATTACAGAATGTGTAAATTTAAACTTAAGCTGTGTTAGCTTATAAGTTGTCATTCGTAAACAAGCCAAGCTTGCCATGCTTTTTTTACTCTCTCGGTCTCCGACTCCGACATTACTTCGTTCCTTAGATTTTCTTCATATAAATGTATAACTGTCCTGTGCAAATTTTTAGGGTGTATGTTTAGGGAATGGTGTACCAAATTGGAAAACCATATCCTAAGACTGTCCGCAGGAAATGCTTAGAAAGACGTTGAGCTTCGGGTTTCTCTCTATTACAGGATGTGTAAATGTAAACTTAAGCTGTGTTAACCTATATGTTGTCATTCGTCAACAAGCCAAGGTTGCCATGCTTGGTTTACTCTCTCGGTCTCCGACTCCGACATTACTTCGTTCCTTAGATTATCTTCATATAAATTTATAACTGTCCTGTGCAAATTCTTAGGGTGTATGTTTAGGATATGGTGCACCAAAGTGGAAAACCATATCCTAAGACTGGCCGCAGGAGTTGCTTAGAAAGATGTTGAACTTCGGGTTTCTCTCTATTATAGGATGTGTAAATGTAAACGTAAGCTGTGTTAGCTTATAAGTTGTCATTCGTAAACAAGCCAAGCTTGCCATGCTTTTTTTACTCTCTCGGTCTCCGACTCCGACATTACTTCTTAGATTTTCTTCTTATAACTGTCCTGTGCAAATTCTTAGGGTGGGGGAAAGTGGTCACCCTTCGTACACTTTTTGCATTTTTATTTTTTAGTTAATAATTAACACACTTTAGTACCTAGTTAATGCACATATGTGTAATAAATACATCGTAGTTTATTACAAAAAAGTCTGAAACTATTATGTGAAAGGGTTACAGAGTTAAATATTTTTTTTTATGATTAGATATTTGTACGAAGGCACCCCATCTGTTAGGAGTCAAAACTTAAGGAGTATCTAAAACAGCAGAAACACCAGACTCATCAATGTTAAAAATTCTATCGGCAGTAAAATTATGTCGCTGCAAGACTTCGGACAAATTATTGTAAAACTCTTTAACTGCAGTTTTATTAAAAGCGAATGAACGCGCAGCACTAGTGTTTTCTGGTTTTCTCAAACTAAGATTTGAATTTCGCTCCCTGTATTTTCGCATCCACTCTAAGCCAGCCATTTGATCCTCGTCCCATTTCGGTGGATACTTTAAATTCAATGCTTTTGCGTATTCATATTGTTGCGAATTCGCGGATTTTAGGCTGTTCAAGGAAACGATGGCTAGAGAAATTAGCGATGCAAAAAAATACACGAGGTCAACTCTTAGGGAAACTTTATTAGACTCTCCAATAAAAATGACAATCGAAAATTAACTGAACAAAACAAGTGACAGGCTTGTCATGACATCGATTGCTTCTTCTGTCAACAATGTCAAAAAAATGGGGCAGTTCATAGATGCGTAACACTCCCCCCTTCTTGAACTGGAGCCGATTCGGTTGAAAGATGTTTCTCGGAAGGCCAGGAGTCAAAGTTGTTGCCATGGTAAATGGTGACCCGATCAATGTGAACGACCTTATACTTAGATCGTGGCGTCTTCTGAATTTTAATGGTGACGTCGGCTATGACTTCCGTGACACGGTATGGTCCATCCCAGTCCGATTGAAGTTTCGGGGAAACTCGAATTTTCCTCCGAGGATTGTGCAACCACACAAAGGTTCCAACCTGTAATTGAGGGACGTTAGCTTTTAAGTCATACCTACTCTTCATTCTTTCAGTCGAGCGTTGTAATTCAAATCTTGCTCGATCATGAATCTCTCGAAGTTGGTCGCTTAATTGTTGTGCGAATCCCCGATATGTCTTGGGATTGGGATCAGGTGGTGTTTCGAAAAGTAAGTCTTGAGGTAGTCGCATATTACGCCCATACATCATTGCGAAAGGGGTTTCTTTGGTTGACTCTTGAATTGACGAACGGTAGGCCATTGCAAATAATGGAAGAAGGTCATCCCAGTCATCCTGTTTATCGTTAATAAATTTTGAAAGATATTGGAGTATCGTTCGATTCATCCGCTCTACCAGACCATCGGATTGAGGGTGAAGTGCTGTTGTTCGAGTTTTTCGTATACCCATAATTTCCATGACACTTTGAAAGACCTCCGACTCAAAGTTCCGCCCCTGATCCGAATGTAGCTCTGTGGGAACACCATAGCGGCAAAAAACTTCATTGACTAATGTTTTGGCTACAGAGTCCGTTGTTTGGTCAACGAGTGGAAATACCTCTAGCCACTTAGAAAAATAGTCCATCATCACCAACACATATTTATTTCCTCGCTTTGTTGTAGGTAAGGGTCCCAGAATGTCAATGGCTACTCGTTGAAATGGTTCACCAGTCAGATAAGTTTGCAGATGTCCTTGAGTCCTTCTTTGAGGTCCTCGCTTTGCCGCACAAATATCGCATTCCATGCAATAACGCTCTACATCTTTTCTGGCTCCTACCCAATAGAAACGGCTTCTTAATTTCGTGAACGTCTTGTTCGATCCAAAATGTCCTCCCGACACGGTATCGTGGTACAGTTTAATAAATTCATGATACAACGACCGCGGAATAATCGGAAGTAAATGGTCTGGCTGTTGTCTTTTAGTTTGTACCCACTTTTTTGATAAAATTCCGTTTTGTAGCATTAAACTCGCAAATTGCGCCCAATACACTTTAAGCACATTGCACTCACCAGAGATCTCGCTCCATGTTGGACGATTTCCAGATTTTACCCAGTTAATTACTCGAGCAAGGATGGAATCTGTTTCTTGCGCGTGCTGAAGCTTCTGGAGATCTAGATCAGTGTCGACCAGTCGAATGGCGAGCACTGCTATATTGTTCGCCGTTGACTGCAACCGTTTTTCTTTACCATCACAGTGATTGCAAATCTTATACGCACATGGCCGCCGCGAAAGCGCATCAGCATTGAGGTGTTTTTTTCCAGCTCGATGTTGCACCTGGAAGTGATATTGCTGAAGGCGCTACATCCACCGGGCGAGTTGACCTTCTAAGTTCTTGAAAGACAACAACCAATTTAATGCGGCATGATCCGTTCGGACTAAAAATGTTCGACCATACAGGTAAACATGGAAGTGTTCTATTGCTTTAACCAATGCCAATAGTTCCTTGCGGGTCGTGCAATAATTGCGTTCTGACTTGTTCAAAGCCCGACTAAAATATGCGATAACTCTTTCTGTTCCGTCCTGCAGTTGATAAAGAACGGCTCCTAGGCCATAATCACATGCATCGGTATCAAGTATAAGTTCCCCTTCTGCATGCAAATGACCTAGCACCGGGAAAGATGTTAAACCTTTCTTTAACTCATCAAACGCACTCGCACACCGATCTGTCCAGTTAAAGACCACATTTTTCTCAGTCAGCTGATGTAGGGGGCGAGCAATTGCAGCGAAGCCGGGAACAAACTGGCGGTAATACGTGCAAAGTCCCACGAAGCTGCGTAGATCTGTCAAATTCGATGGAGTAGGCCAACTCCGAACCACTTCAATTTTAGCGGGATCTGGAGAGACACCTTTACTTCTCAGCACATGACCCAGGAACTTGACTTCTTTGCGGAATAAATTGCATTTTGACGAATTTAATTTTAAGCCGGAATCTCTTAAGCGGGTGAAAACAGAACGCAAATTAATAAGCATTTGTTCGAAGGTCTTACCGTGAACAAGGATGTCATCCAAGTAGGGTAGGCAAACTTCTAATGGTAGTCCTCTAAGCACGTTTGACATCAGGCGCTCGAAAGTGGCGGGGGCATTGGTCAGACCAAAACTCATCACTTTAAACTGCCACAGACCGTCTCTAGTTACAAATGCAGTTTTCTCCCGATCATCCGGGTGCACCTCTACCTGCCAGTATCCTGATTGGCAATCGAGGGTGCTATACCAAACCGAACCTGATACCGAGTCCAAAGTGTCGTCTATTCGGGGTAGTGGAAATGAATCTTTGATCGTAGCAGAGTTCAGATGGCGATAATCGACACAGAACCTGGTCGACCCGTCCTTCTTTTTCACCATTACAATGGGAGATGCCCATGGACTGGAACTGGCCTCGATGATACCTCGTCGTAACATGTCTTCAATTATTTGTCGGGATTCTTTCTGTTTTGCAAAAGGAAGTCGACGTGGGGCTTGCTTAATTGGTTTGGCTGATCCCACGTCAATTCGGTGTTGGACTACTTTCGTTCTTCCCAAATCATCTGAACCCATTGAAAAGATGTCTCGAAATTCCCATAAAAGATCTTTAGCCGCTAGATGTTGGGCCGGCTCGAGATGTTCCAGCGACCGTTCGCAGAGTTCCTTCAGACATCCTAACATAGGTGTTTCGTTAGATAAGGGCAAATCGACACATTCACCTTCCTCAAAAATAGCCACTGGAGTATCGTCGGATAAAACTACCGAATGGTCAGCAACATTAACAACTCGCACGTACACCACACCACTGCAATTTTTATTTATAGATTTTCCGATCAGTAGTCCTTTCAGCAACCGTGAATTTATTGGAGATACAACGCCTTCTTGGAGGTTATCGAAGCATACAGCGGTCGCAATCATGCTTTCTGATCGGGGTGGAATAACGGGGTCACCAACAACTCTCAGGCATGTTGCTCGAGTAGATTCATCTAGCTGTTTATCAGAACGATTTGTTGCGGGATCATCACTCTCACAGGTCAACGAAATTCGGTGTCCAACGACTATCATCTGATGCGAGGAAAAGTCCAACAGTCCCTTAGTCACTTGAAGAACATCTACACCGAGGATGCCGTGGCAACCAGCGGGAAGAGAAAAATCAACCACTAGTAATTTAACGCGACGCTTAACTCGACCAAGTGTAATGTGTGTACGCCAACAATGAGAACTTTTAAATGAATTGCCGCACAAGGTTTGCAGGTTTACATTGCCAGAGAGAAGACGGGTATTGGGCGGAATGACAGATCGACTCACCAACGTTACCGATGATCCGGTATCTACCAACATTCGACAGGACACGTTGCCGACTATTATGGGAACAGTAAAACCACTGTGAAGTTTCTGCGAATAAATGTTGTAAATTTGGGGTCGATTAGACGAAATCAGCGTTGACCCCTCGTCGCTGACTGCTGCTCGTTTCCCGACATGTACATTTCATTCTCACCACGATTCATTCTGTTGGGCTGCCTGCGGTTGCACCGGTCGGGTAAGGCGTGCTCGCTGCTTATTTCAATCGATCGGGCCTGGTGAATGGTAGATGTGGCAATGCGAGCAGATTCTACCGTTATGGCCCTCGAAACTGCATCGGCAAATGTTTTTGGATCTGTAAGCCTCACATTTTCCTGAATATTTCGATCGTAGATTCCATCAATAAATTGCATAATGGCAATGCGATCCTGTGCACTTGAAGGGCGATCACTAAACACAATTCGTGTAAGTCTCTGTATATCGCTTGCGAATGCACCAAAGTCTTCATTTACCCTCTGCCGCCTGGAACGAAAAGTTGCATGAGAAACATGTTTTTCTTGGCTTACGAACCTGAGTTGTAAAGCTGAAACCAGTTTATCGTAGTCGGTACGATCAGCCGGCTCCAAGTTTGCAAGCACCGCTACACTTTCTCCGCGCAGCAGCGTGGCTAGCGTACGGGCTTTTTGTTGAGGCGTCCATCCATTCGATTCGGCAATGATGTCAAATTGTAAATGATAATCTCGCCAACGTGTTGTGCTGCTATCGAATGGCGGTGGAAAAAGATTACACAGGTTTGTTGATACGGGGGGAGTAACAGATTGCTGGCAAACTTGATCCTGGTTCTCTTTTGGTATTTGTGTGTGATTTGATGCACTTCGATTTTCGGGAGTGGAGCAATCAAAGACTTTACTTGCAAAAGTTGTTCCACTCATTGTTTTTAGCTCCTCTGATTGTCGCTGCTGCTCGTGTGCAATTTTTGTTATAGCAGCATTTTGCTGCTCGACGTCATTGCACAAGAGGTTAAGTTTGGTGAGCATTTTCTCGAAATTTTCTGCTAGAACTTCTGCCATATCGACTTGATCATCCCACTTCTGACACCAGTGTTGCGAATTCGCGGATTTTAGGCTGTTCAAGGAAACGATGGCTAGAGAAATTAGCGATGCAAAAAAATACACGAGGTCAACTCTTAGGGAAACTTTATTAGACTCTCCAATAAAAATGACAATCGAAAATTAACTGAACAAAACAAGTGACAGGCTTGTCATGACATCGATTGCTTCTTCTGTCAACAATGTCAAAAAAATGGGGCAGTTCATAGATGCGTAACAATATGCATGTTTCCGATTTTGTACCGTCGTGAGCCCATAATGCATTTTGCAGCAATTAGTAATGTAGTCAGTTAAACGTTTTTCTTCTTCCAAGGAGAAGACTTGCAAACTTGTGAATTTGGAATGAAAAGTGCGTGGCGGTGTATCTATTTTGATACTACTTTTTAATTTTTGTACTCTGCTTTGTAAAGTTGATGCTTTAACGTTATATGTTAACGCGGCTTTTTGATAAGACAATTGTCCTTTCATTACTTCTGTTGTAGGCTTGGCGGACGGAAAGTTGTGGATAATTGGGAATTGGAATTGTAGGGAATTTAGGATGTGGAAGGGACCTTAGGATAGGAATGGGAATAGAGAGGAAATGAGTGTTGGGTGTGAAAAGAATGGCATGCTTGCGTAGCACGGCTCTGCTCAGTCGGTAGAGTATGAGACTCTTCATATAGTGGGTTCTTCACCACGTTGATTGTTTGTATTGATTCCATGCGCCGTCCCTTATAAAACAAACACGGAAAATTGATTTGTTGACATATTTTGTTTTGTTCGTAATATTTATTTACCCATGTTCCAGCAACGCATATGTATTGATGTCGAGTGTAGTGTAATTACGTCCACAAAGTTCCTGCTTTCTTCGTCTCCGTATTGTTCATTCGAGGCCGGAGATTTGTTACAGTCACCTAAAAATATATTTTTGTTTAAAAATATTGCAAAATAATTATTTACATTAGAAGATGACCTTACCTAGTGTGTATCCACATTAAATTTGATATGTCGCCCAGCTGATATAATTTTGACATTCTGTGTTGCTGTTTATGATTCCACCGCCATCTAGGCGCGAATACTAACAAAAAAAAACAACCGAATTGGTAATCATAGACACCAACCATATTTGAACTCGAACTCAAATTATGTATGGACGTTGGTATTGGTAGGACCTTCTATCCCACTTGAGTAGAAAAAAAAAAAAAAAAAAAACGGGTACTATGATGGTAGTCGAAAAGGTACGGGAGGAAACCTTCGCGACTCGTGGTAAAGGAAGGGGAGAACAGTTTGTGCAGTGGTCAGAGACACAAGTCGATAGAATTAATTTTATAAACGCGAATAGCATTAATAAATAGTATATATACATATGATTAGAACTACAAGAGAATTAATACGTTAAAATTAAAAGTGATATAGTTACAATAAGAATATTGTAAATTAAGACACATTCTACAATAATTAAAGTGAGGAAATACGACGACCAGAACTGCCAATTAAACCTGGATCAAGAAGAAAAATCCAAACTGCAAGTGAGGTGGCGTGCACGCGCTTTCTTCATAAGATGCGTAATGCACCAAATGTCACAAGGTTTTATACATATATATTTAGTATAATTAATAAATATAACTTCAAGTATTACTTGTATTGGCATATTATAAGCAGCAATTAAATTATTAAATATTATCTTCATAGCGGAATAAGTGCAAGTGTCTTTTGTTTAAAAAAATTTTGAATCAAGAATTTATTACATTGAAAGCACACTTCACAACTTTAAAGCATTTTTTTTATACCACATAGATTAGTATCTAAGCTCTAAGCACAAACAAAACTTGAGGATTTAATTTGCAAGCGTAACCTGCAAAAAAATTAAAAATTAAAAAAAAAAAAAAAAAGGAAAAAGAATACATAATAAGTTGTTCCTGTTTTTGTTAGTTTTAAGTTTAATTGGCGTGATATATATATATATATATATATTAAATTTGATTTATTGTAATAAATTGAGTTTCGCCCTCCCCCGCTATTATATAAGTACGCGTCGTGTGTTAAGTGGTTGTCCAATCGATAGACCACACAATCTCCTTAAATAGAGCTCTCTTTAGGTAGGAAACGCGGTTCGATATCCAGCTAAGATACAAAAGAAGTATCAAACGGCGGTTTTGGATGAAAACAAATTTAAATATTTTCTTTGGTAAACGTAATAGTAAAAATAAAAAAAAAAAAAAATAAATAAAAAAATATATATATGATATATCTTTTCAAGTCACACGATTCTGCGTCCTTCTTGGTGTACCGTCCTTCCAAGAATGACTACCCAAGCGCAGATTCCACTCAACTCATTTCTCTCTCTCTCTCTCTTTGTATCAAAATAAAAACACCACTCCCTTATGTAGAAGTTGTATTTATTAATGAGGCTCTTTTCTCTTTCACTCAAACATCCTCTAGTCAAACATTCTTTTCTCTAACACGGCATTCCTGCGATTCTTCTTCGCTCTCGATGAAGATACATTCCGTCCTTTAAAAGTGTTCATGATCATCTGTAAAAAGAATTAAATACACCATTTGAAATTCTGAATGAATTTCCATCAAAGCTGATCTTAGAATAAAATAACTCTACCCTAAAGCTTAAATCATCATTTACCACATGACACAACCTTCCCCTTAGAGATTTGTTTTACTTTGCCTTTCAGAGAAGAAGATCTCAAAGCCTTTCGGTTTTGCCCTCAGAGAAAAATATCTCAAGCCTTTTTTTTTTTTTTTTTTTTTAAACTTGCCCCCAGAGAAAGATATCTCAAGCCTTTTAACTTGCCCTCAGAGAAAAATATCTCAAGGCTCTTTTTAAACTTGCCCTCAGAAAAAATATCTCAAGCCTTTTAACTTGCCCTCAGAGAAAAATATCTCAAGGCTTTTAACTTGCCCTCAGAGAAAAATATCTCAAGGCTCTTTTAAACTTGTCCTCAGAGAAAAATATCTCAAGCCTTTTTAAAACTTGCCCTCAGAGAAAAATATCTCAAGGCTTTTAACTTGCCCTCAGAGAAAAATATCTCAAGGCTTTTAACTTGCCCTCAGAGAAAAATATCTCTAGGCTCTTTTAAACTTGCCCTCAGCAACCAATATCACAATTCAAATAAATATGAATACAATCTGATTTTAAAAGGACAACTCTATAAACCCCAATTCTGTACAAACAAACTAAAAATAATAATAATTGCTTATATTTTTTTTTTTTTTTTTTTTGTACTCACACGATGCGTCCATGATCGGCCGTAAAACTTCTCTAGCTGCAACAACAACCACATTCGAATCCTTTTTCTTGAGTCTGTACCTGTCTCCATGTAGTATTCCCACTACTTCATATGGTCCGCGGTACTGGACATCCAGCTTAGATTTTCGTATTTGATTGCTTTTATAGACCACTTTCGTGCCAATTTCCAGTCTCGTTGGTTTAGTCTTCCCCTTGTCGAATCGGGTTTTCATTCTTCATGCATTCTCTCGTATGCGTTCCTCTGCTAATGCTCGTATTGCCTCGACATCGTCATAGGTAGGTTCAATGTTTAGATCCGTCAGCAATGCACTAATCTCTGGTCTACGGCCCTCAACTCCGGTCAAAACTTTGAGTGGAGACAAGCCCGTTGTTTTATTTTTTGTCGTATTGAGTGTTAGTTGTATACGACTCACATAAGTTGTCCATTCCAGATTTACTTCAATATTAGTCCTTAGTAAGTTTGCTACCTGTCTAAGCTGACCAATAATATCGGAGCCACTTGAAAAAGCATGTGTCAATGATAGTCGCAAATCATTCCAAGTATAGTGTTGGTAGCCATATTTCTCGTACCATGTCTTTGCCCGTCCTAACAACGCCGCACTTATGCGAGGAACAATGTCAAAATCCCTTAAACTGTCCCTTTCCACCCTTGTGTTGGTATCAGAACACCACTGAACAATATCAACACGGGAATGATCTGGATCAAAGTTTGGAAATCCGGCCAAGTCACGAACGTTGTTTTCTTTTCTCGTGACCAGATTCAGTAATGCATTAAGCGCGTCTACAGTGATGATGGGGTGTTCACTTTGATTTGACTTTCGGCCACCTTCAGCTTCAACCGATCCCCCATCATCCGTAACAAACGGTAATCCTTCCTTGTCTGTCATTTTTGGCTTGGCTACTTTACCAAAAATCGGTCTCTCTTGCACTCGCTTACTGCTCACTTATACTAAAATAAAGAACCAGACTCACCAGACTCACGCAGGCTGTGTACGTGTTCTTTCCTATGTGTAGCTACCAGACAAGCAGATGGCTTTCACTGCACCGATACGACGGTGCACCACCACACGACGAACGCAATTCTACACGAAAATTTTCACTCGCGAATCAATCCCGACAGACACTGTTTTATTGCAAATCCATGAATTTTCATTCATACACTTTTTTTTTTTTTTTACTTTAGTTTCTAGATTCAAAATCTTTGTTTATTTTCGTTACGCACGTGAATTATCCCACTTCTGATGATATATCTTTTCAAGTCACACGATTCTGCGTCCTTCTTGGTGTACCGTCCTTCCAAGAATGACTACCCAAGCGCAGATTCCACTCAACTCATTTCTCTCTCTCTCTCTCTCTTTGTATCAAAATAAAAACACCACTCCCTTATGTAGAAGTTGTATTTATTAATGAGGCTCTTTTCTCTTTCACTCAAACATCCTCTAGTCAAACATTCTTTTCTCTAACATATATATACATATCTATATTATCTATAAACTAAGATTGAAGAATAGTTGATAATAATAGATAATAAACATTTTTGTGAATCACGCCAAATGGTGGAAATCATGGTTTTCATTTATTTCGGTTTGATCACAGCGTTTTAGCATGAAGTGCTAAATTAAATTTTCAGGGGTGTTGAAGGTGAGTTGAAGTTCCTTCAGGTGATCATGGTGTGAAAATACGACAACTTTTTCCGACGTTGGGGAAGTTTAAACTCGGCCGCAAACTTCCAGGTTGGGAGGGATAAGGCAACGCTGCAATTTCACCAGCAGCCCCACAGCGTGGTGAACGTCCGTCCGTTTTTAAAATCTTTAAATAAATGTTTTGTGGTAGGTTTAGTTGAGTGTGTGGAGAAAGAACCACCCCATCCGGCGAGCAGAGCCGTGCTACGCAAGCATGCCATTCTTTTCACACCCAACACTCATTTCCTCTCTATTCCCATTCCTATCCTATCCTAAGGTCCCTTCCACATCCTAATTTCCCTACAATTCCAATTCCCAATTATCCACAATTTTCCGTCCGCCAAGCCTACAACACTTCATCAACTGCTGAATTAATGGATTCTTCATCAACTTCATGGGTTCGTGTACCCTTTTTTTGATATTTCCGCACCATGATTCTGAAGAAAATATTCATATAACAAATACCTCAATTAGAATAGGTAAAACAAGTTGTAAATGGTTATATTTAATTTCATTTAAATCCATATTTGATGTTTTAATTCTAATTTTCGTAAAATATTACTGTACGAATGTACCCCAAGTTATGCACACAATAAAAAATTACAACGTTTTATAAATACTATTTAGTATGTGAATATAAGTAATTAAATCACAAAATAAACATTGTTATCATGATTTCTTCATCACTATTTTGCAAAAAAAATAAAAAAATGTACTCACAATGCGATCGTAAAAACTTCGGTAACAAAAATACTTTCAGCGCCCGCAAACACGTTACGTCTTGTCAGCTTTCACACTTTTGCACGACTGGCACAAAAGTTAGTTCAGCAAAATGGCGTCTTGTATGTATATGCACACAAGCAAACACGTGTTTGTGCGGGGTTTAGTTTTTTTTTACTGTACGAATGTGCCCCATGTACGAAGGGTGACCGCTTTCCCTGTATGTTTAGGATATGGTGTACCAAAGTGGAAAACCATATCCTAAGACTGGCCGCGGGAGTTGCTTAGAATGATGTTGAACTTCGGGTTTCTCTCTATTATAGGATGTGTAAATGTAAACTTAAGCTGTGTTAACTTATATTTTGTCATTCGTCAACAACCCAAGCTTGCCATGCTTTTTTTACTCTCTCGGTCTCCGACTCCTACATTACTTCGTTACTTAGATTTTCTTCATATAAATGTATAACTGTCCTGTGCAAATTTTTAGGGTGTATGTTTAGGGAATGGTGTACCAAATTGGAAAACCATATCCTAAGACTGTTCGCAGGAAATGCTTAGAAATACGTTGAGCTTCGGGTTTCTCTCTATTACAGGATGTGTAAATGTAAACTTAAGCTGTGTTAACCTATATGTTGTCATTCGTCAACAAGCCAAGGTTGCCATGCTTGGTTTACTCTCTCGGTCTCCGACTCCGACATTACTTCGTTCCTTAGATTATCTTCATATAAATTTATAACTGTCCTGTGCAAATTCTTAGTGTGTATGTTTAGGATATGGTGCACCAAAGTGGAAAACCATATCCTAAGACTGGCCGCAGGAGTTGCTTAGAAAGATGTTGAGCTTCGGGTTTCTATCTATTACAGAATTTGTAAATGTAAACTTAAGCTGTGTTAACCTATATGTTGTCATTCGTCAACAAGCCAAGGTTGCCATGCTTGGTTTACTCTCTCGGTCTCCGACTCCGACATTACTTCGTTCCTTAGATTATCTTCATATAAATTTATAACTGTCCTGTGCAAATTCTTAGGGTGTATGTTTAGGATATGGTGCACCAAAGTGGAAAACCATATCCCTAAGACTGGCCGCAGGAGTTGCTTAGAAAGATGTTGAACTTTGGGTTTCTCTCTATTATATGATGTGTAAATGTAAACTTAAGCTGTGTTAGCTTATAAGTTGTTCAATAACACAATAAAAAGTAAAAAAGCTCGCGTATAACAAGTATTATTTTATTATAAACAATAAATTAAATACTAAGTGGACTGTAAAAATTGCTCTGGACCGCACGCTGAGTTAAGCTCTATAGACATCCGCACTGTTTGGACTCCGAATTGAAAGTAATAACACGTCGGCACTGGATGGAATCTGGCAAAAATCCCTACTTTCGTAAAATTTCCCCTACAAATCCACTAAAATTGTTCATTAAATGAAAAGTCCTAGAATTGTTAATTTAATATTATTTCTGTTTTTTAATATTTATAGGAATGCAAAGTTAATTAAAAAGCGATAACAACATAAAGAGATAATACAAAAAAAAAACAATTTGAAGGGAATTCATATTGCACTTATAAATAAAAGTGACTTCAGGGGCATTAACAATAACTAAATTTTACATCCATATGTCTAAATAAATAAAAATAATTATAAAGATTATATATAATATTTAAAATATTTACATATGATGGTCATAAAGTTCTGTGGTTTTCATGTTAATAAAATGATTATTATTACATTTAAAAGAAACGCAGTTCAAATTTGCATCCTGCAAGTATGACCGAATAATGCACATTCAACTCAGATTTTCGTGACTAAGTTTATTTCTTTTTTTTGTCCTAACATCTGTTACTACAGAAAATATTCTTTCCGCGTCAGCATTTGCGTGAGGAAGAGTCAAGACAAATTTTGCGAGACAAGATAGGGCAGGAAACACGAGCTCGTCATTAAAATTGCGGATCTTCCTAACGTTAAACCAAAACTGTTCAACATCTAATTCAAATAACCGTTTTTTTTTTCACTTTCTTCAAAATTGTATTCAATCGATCTCCACTCTTGCGAAAGATCGTTAATGTTTAAGGAAAGTTTTTGGGAAAGAACTTCGAATAAGAACTCAGATCTATCCCCATCCAATCCTAATACAATTTTTTGGTTTAAGAAACCAATTATCTTAAAGATTGTCTCATTTTGTATGGATAGTCTATGTTGGATCTCTTCCATAGCAGTAATATAAAAGTTAAGACAACCAAGTCTTATCTTATCTGCAGCGTGTTTTGGAATACTTTTTATTATCTCACCGCATTCTGGTCCAAGATATATTTGATCCACTTGTAAAGATACATGAGGTGATCTAACATTAGCGTTCAATTTAAGTTCAGATTTTTTTTATAAATTTTTGTCCCAATTTAAAAAAGATTTTCACTGACTCACTATGCAGAACATGAATTAAAGTTTTTTTTGACTGAAATAGGGCATTTAGAGTATTAAAATATTCAAGGACGTATTTGAGAAATAACAAATAAGCTTTGTTACATTGGTTTGTTAGTTCCGTTAAAATTAATTCAGCAGATTTAAGCTTATCTGAGGTTACCGCCTGCCTAAAATACTCTAACAGTACATCCCAATTTTTCAAAATCCGCTCAATGCATTTTTGGTGAGATAGCCATCTCGTTGCAGATGTTCGTAAAATGTTCCTTCTTTTTTCGTTTAACAACACCTGGAACTCTTCCACTTGCAGACATCTTTTTGAACTTCCATAAACGTAAGACCCAATTTGTCGCAGCAATTCTTCGGGTGCTCTAGGTAAAGCTTAGCAAGCTTTATTTGCAATAATTGCAGCTGAATGAAAATACATTTTATAACAATCGCTCCTGGATTGTCTAAAAGTAATCTTGATGCAAACGAGTTGTGCTGTCCAACCATAACGCTAGCCCCATCACTGCACATGCCTGTAGGTTTTAATTGTAAACAAAACACTATTTTATACTAGATATTAGGTATATATTTAAGTAAGAAATTAAATTTACATATATGTTCAATCCACGGTACACGTACGGACTTCTTATCGGATAGACGACTTCAGAGAGACTCCTTGTGTTTGTCGGGTGAAACGCTCTTAATGTAAAAAGTGAACAGTGCTACCACTTTCATTTTCTCGATCCTACACTCGGCAATCCTGACTATATTCGTCTCGAATACATGTATCATTCCACACCTTCAAGTGGTCTGCAACACTAGTTGTTTTAAATGGTCCCTCGTGTTCCCCCACCTTTACAACATGATACCGATTTTTTTTGCCTACGTAGGAAATACGATAAGGTCCAACAAATTGGGTCGACAGTTTTCCTTGAGTAAATTGAGTTCGCTTTATAGCTACCAAATCACCCTTTATATACTTAACCGCAGGTTTCCTTTTAGCATCAAAAGTTCGTCGATTCTCTTGTTGTACCTTGAGTATATCTTGTCTCTGTATCTGTATCTTTTGTCTTTGTATCTTTTTTTTTCTTTTTTTTTGAAAAAACGTAACGGATTTTGTGTCTCGTCACTTTTGTTTCCACATATATTTGTGCAGACACATATATTTTAAACCATCGCACTCACAATTTTCACTGCTATTTGCATCGTCGAGAAATCTGACTAACACACACAAAGATTTATTCAATCCGATGTCAGTGCTCTCATCAATCATTACTGAAAAACTATTTGTTTTGACAAGTTCTTCCGTCTCATGTCTGGCCAAAACATTTTTTATGATGCTGGTACATTTTTTCCTTCCCAGCTTGGAATTCTGTACGATTTTTGAATCCGGGACTATGTCTTTAAGAAGTGGAAGTAAGTGTTGAACAATTTGAAGAGCGACATTGTGCTCTGCGAAAAACACACTCAATTTTACTTCGAAATTGTGTACTTCCCGGTCAATACTCTGAGCTGTCTGCTTTGGTTGGACAAATTTACTGACGGGCTTAGAATTTTTGATGGAGGAAACATTTTTTTTTGTGCAACCTTGTTTCAGCATGTTTCAGAAGTTCCGATTTTCCGTAATTTAAAATTTTGTCCCAAGCTTCGCACTTGCATTTAAACAAATCATCTTTCAATTTGGTCAACCATCCTTTGAAACAATCTGCTTCCAACCAACCGTCGTTGAATTTTTGTTTGCGATACTTTTTATTAGGAACTACATCTGCCTTACTGTCGCAAGAATTTCATTAAGAAGAAATACAATGGCAATGGTATAAGGGTAAAATGATATTAAGGTACTCATTAAATATATATCATCAAAGTAAAACATTGAAATTTTCATATTATGCAAATTAAAAGCGAAAAGTTTTATCACCTTTTCATTTTTTTTTATAAACCTACTTTTCGACAATTTTAAAAAATCTGTCCTTTTTCCCCTACGCAATCATTTTTGGGTTAAAAATTCCTACATGTAAGGATTTTTCCCTACACTTACCATCACTGCTAATAACACGTCCGCACTGGATGGAATCTGAATTGCAACACCCCTCCGCCCTGAATCATATAAATTTAACCTCCCTTTAGTCAGTGACCAAATAAATCAAAACTTTTGTTCTTTTATTATCAGATCTTTATTTGTCCAGTTCCAAAAACATACTGAATCGGTGCTTCACTTAGTTTTACATGTAAACTAACATCAATTAAAAAACAAAAACAAAAACAAATCTGTTATACATTTCGGATAGTGTTACCATAGAAAAAATACATAACCGGTTTATTTATTTGTTCATGGTAACAACTGATAATGGGTGGTGTGAATAAAAACTGAGGGAACACTCCGAGTAAACCCTCTTGAGGGAAGTGCTTTCCTAAAAGGGAACACTCAGTTCGGTGTGAATAAACATTTCCCTTAAGTAGGTTCATCCCCTCAAGTTGAAGTTTCAACAATTGAGTGTAGGACTGTCAAATTGAACTGGCAAGTTGCTTATAATTTGCCAAGTAAAAGCGAAATATAAAAATGTTTTTAAACGTAAAAACGCGAAAAATAAAAAAATTATAGTTCTCGGCGTTTCGGTTACACGGGTGATAGATAACTTTAAGAGCCTGTATAGATTCGAGTTTCACACAATGTGGTGTGGTTAAGCACTCATTTCCTTTCTGGGATTACTGAGGAAACCCGTGGTGGTGCCATACCAAACTTTGAAAAAATTAAAATCTTTTTAAGATACATTGGGGACCCGGGCTTCCAAGTTGGAGTTGGTGAGGATATTGGAATTCATAGATCCACCGTATCGAAGATAGTGTGGCAGGTGTGTTGCGCTATATGTGCAAAAGCAGATTTATGGATCAAATTTCCATCGTCCATGGAGGAAATGAGAGAAGTAAAACAAGAATGGCGATCCAAATACTGTTTTCCTAGTGCAATTGGCGCTCTAGATTGCACTCATATAGAAATTGTGAAGCCTCATTTGCATGGCGATGAGTACCTAAATCGCAAGGGCTATTTTTCTCTGAATGTGCAGGCAACGTGAAATGCTAAAGAGTATTTTACAAGCGTTGATGTCCAATGGCCAGGATCTGTCCATGATTCACGAATTTGGCGAAATTCAGCTGTGTTTGCTGTAATTAATGATAATTCAGCTGGAGCTATACTCCTTGCAGATGAAGGCTATGGACTGACACCATGGATCATGACACCTTTTAAAAATCCAATCACAGAAGCTGAAAAAAATTATAATAAGTTGCATACTCGTGAAAGAGTAATTATTGAACGCATGTTTGGACAAGTGAAACGAAGATTCCCTTTATTGGCTTCACAAGTTAGACTAGCTTTATATACTTTGTTCCTTCTTGAAGTTATATTTTTTGAGTAATAATAAATGGATTTAGTTTTTATCTCTAAAAGTAATAATATCGCCCATGTTCTGCATTCCGAGTGAAAGTGAATTGAAAACGAATTTCAATTCCACCTTAAACGAAACAGCGTGTTCTGAATTCCGAGTGAATTAAATTTTTTGCAATTCACTACGAAATCATTTTCGAAATGTCAAAATCAGCTGTAAGAAAATTTGAATCATTTAATTAAACATTGTTTCTTATTGAAAATCGTGAAATAAAAAAATTGTTTGATATGGATTCAATATTGTTGTCAATAATAAGTGCTAGAAGGTTGAAACATCGAGTAGAAAGAGTTCGCAGAAAAGTTTTACGCGATAAAGCCAATATTTTTGATCTTCCAGAAGTAGTGTAAGTGCAAATACGAAAATAGCAAAGACAATTAATTTATTATAATATTTGAATTGTTTTTAGTTTCAAAAGCAGCTTTAGATTAAGCAAAGAAGCATTTGTTTATGTTTTGGAAGAAATAAACCCCGTAATACAATCGTCTTCTATTCCCTTGACTCATAAGCTTGCTGCAACGCTTCGATTTCTTGCTGAAGGAAGCTATCAGAGATCCGTCGGTAAGGATTTTGATATAGGGTTGGCAAGATCTACAGTCAGTAAAGTACTTTCTGAGGTGCTAGACGCCTTGCAATGCAAATTGTGCTCCAAATGGATAAGATTACAGTACACGCAAGAGGAAGAACAGAATGCAAAGCTACATTTTTTGGAAAAGTATGGGATTCCAGGTGTAATCGGCTGTTTGGACGGAACGCATGTAAAAATTATTAGACCCCACCGGGAGTACAACTTATTTTTTAATAGATTGGTTTTTTATTTCATATACAAAAGTAAAAGTAATAGAGATCAAAAAGAAGCTTTAATATTGCTTTGGATAATCCGTCTGTAGAGTAACTTCGGGTATTGTGGAATACCCATTTTCTTTTTACATACTACAACTAGAGACCATGCATAAATTTGGCGATTTTTATACATATTGCATATAAATCTATTAGCTAACGTTAGCAAACATCTCAGATAGGTAGGGCTATTTTTAAGATATAGTTTTTATTTTTTATTGATACCACCTCGAAAATCATGATTCTAAGAATTGGAGGGTAATTTGGAATAGTATTCCACATTAGACGAACCAGAATATTCCACATTAGCCGAATCAAAAAAGACTCAATTAAGATAAATAAATATTGGTACTTCTTTATTTCAATTATAAAAAAGAGATGTATATTGATCCGTATTGACTTAAACGCAGGATTCGCAGATAAAAATGGCTTGACCACGTGGAAGACAGGTGTCATGCGCCCAAATCATATCGCACTGCAAGCACTGACTCCATTTCTTTGCTGTCACGTCGTCCTCGTAGGAAATATTGCAAAACATGCACCTTGTGTCTTAGTTGTTCGGGACATCTGGGAATATTTCTTCGTCGTCAGAATCTTTGAAAACCAGACTGGTGTCGGAATCGCTAGAAGAAGAGTTTGGAATACCTCGTTTATGCGTTTTGTCTATGCGTTTACGACCCTTGCCAATTTTTTCTTTACGCTCTTTAATTGTTTTCAGACTTTGCTTCAGCTCATCCTTATATGGCGACTTTGTTAGTACAGTCGGCTTTGATGTTCGTCCTCTGCGACTGGTTTTAGGTGGAGGTGAAATATCCCACGGTGTTAAATGCTGGCTAGTACTCGGGACAACCGAAGGAGAGGACTGATGTGGAAAAGCTGGAGATGAGGGGATGACGTTGTGTTCCATTGCAATTCCGCTACATGTTTTTTCTCTGACGACGATGTTTCCATCAACGGGTTTTTCATTTTCGTCAGTTTCTCCAGCTATGAAGTCAGCATCACAGAATATGTTTTTATTTAATGGATAAATGCCAGTGCATTTAAATCCATTTATAGCGATTTCGCCTGACTGCACTTTTAGGTAGGCCCTTGCAAATAATTCAGTAACGTCAAATTGGGTTACTTTCCTACCGTGTTCGCGTGGAAATTTCCTTATTTCTTCACTATAATATATTTTCATAGGCCCCATAAATGTCCTATCTAATGGCTGTAACTTGTGGGTCGAGTGCGGTGGAAGTGAAATAATTACGACGCCATTAGCACGAGCTAGTTCCAACAGCTCTATGTTCCTTGTATGGCTGTAGTGACCATCCAAAACTAATAAAATGGGCTTATCTATGGTTGGCTTTGTGTATTTTAAAAAATGTTGGAACCAGTTTGTGAATATATCTACCTGTACCCAACCAGAAATGTGACAAGCCGAATCAGATCCAGGAGGGGCGTGTTTCATCAGTTGTGTATTTTTATTTTTTTGAGGGAAAATGAAAAAAGGTGGAGCAAAAGATCCGCCTGCGCTCATGCAAGTGATGACGGTAATAAGTGAGCCCGGTTCGGCAGAAGTCATTGCTCCTATTTGCCTTTTACCCTTTTTTCCTAAGATCTTTGGATGCTTGCTTTGAACGATCGAAAGCCCCGTTTCATCCACATTCCAAATCTCTGTTGCGGAAAAGTTATGCTTTTCATATTCTCCATCCAGGAGGCTGAAAAAGGATTCTACATTTTCTTTTGTAAATCCTCTGGCTCTATCGAATGACGTTCCAGTTGGAGCACGAATTCTTAGTTTGTTCTTGTGGCGCTTAAGAAACGCGTATAGCCAATCTTTCCCAGCACATTCTTTTAAAATGGAAAAGCGATTCGGAATACAAATTTTTTTTGCAACTTGAAATGCAAGAGATCGAATGTCACTCCTGGTCAGGCCCCAAAACCTAGACTCCATCTCAAGAGCATTATGAACTAACTCAAGTTCCATAACGTCACTGAGGACAGGCTTACGGCCTAGGGGCGTAGCAATTAATGTATCAATATCATCCTTACTTCGAGCCATCCTGTAAAGGGTTGTATGTGGGACTTTGTATGTTTTTGATGCCATTTGAATGCCCATTTCGCCATTCCTTACAGCTTGCACAGCTTTCCGCATCATATCTGCATCCCATCGCCTTATTTCACCTGTCTTAGGCATCTTCCAAAGCAGTCTGGAACTAAAAAACAGAAAAAATAATTAGCGGGTAATGTGGAATAGTATTCCACTATACCCTTCTCATGGTATTCCACATTAGCCGATTTGGAGTTATAGCGAAATTCGACATACAACAAAAAATATATCTAAATACTTACCGATTTATAGTAATTTAATCAAATTAGACACGTGGTGTCTAATGTAAACTACACTTGCACGGTTAAAGAAACCTCATTTTTTTCTTTCGAAAATAATTCAAACAAAAACGCACTAAGAAAGTCATGCACACCCGAGTCAGCACTTTGACTGACTGCGGACACACCGGTTGATAAAATCAACAAAGAGAAGAGCGTTGTACTTTTTTTTCTGTTTACAATTTACATTCTGAGGAAATTGAGAGAGCAGACAGACCATCTCTGTTTAAGCAAATAAAGCACTATTCCACATTACCCGCATATTCCACAATACTCGAACTTACTCTATGTTTAATCTCATTTCTTCAATTTCAAGTCGCCTCTTTTTTATTTAATTTTTTTCCTTTTTTAGTTGTTCGATTGCCATATTATGGCGCTTTGATTCTTCCACCTGCAGATTCAAAGTGTCATACATTTTTTCCAAAGAACGGTATATCCTCTTTAAGCTGGATTTATTTTCCTTCCCCAACTCGACTGAGTCTGATAATTTTTCAGCTATTCCCTTTAGCGTGACCTCCTGAATATCCATGTAGTGATTAAGATGGTTATCTGCTCTTCAAAAATTTGTTCGTAAGGGCTTTGGAGGCTTTACTGTATGAGAAGGGGAGGTAGAGCTGTCGAAAGTGCTGTCGCGATTTGCGTTTTCCGGTTCATCAGTTTTATTTTCGGAAATATTTTTTCAAAACGCAGATGTACCAGGAACTCCTTCCACAACGCTATAAATACCAGTGATCTTTGCAATAGTGTCTTCTATTGCTGAAATGTGTTGCGAATTATTAGGTCCACCTCCTGTGGCCTTGATTTCCTTTTTATTATCGGCAAGTTTTTTCCGGATATTCAACTTCCAATCTAGCTAAACCTAGTTAAATGTTTTTTCATATACATATAATAGAATAAAAATGTTCTGCCACCTTTTTCCAACCACTTACATCTTTAATTGGAGGTCCTTCACTGTTAAGAAGACGTGTGAGGTTAGTCCACAGATCCTCCGTAATTGATTTGTCCCCCTTGACAAAACCTTTGGCTAAATCTAAATGGTCTTCCATAAATTTCAATAAGACTTTTTCTTGTCTTGAATTCTTATGTTTTCCCCTGTTAATAACAATTTATTTTCATAAAAGCACGGCAAAACTTCATGGCTTTACTTACATTTTTGTCAACTGTCGCGCAAATGTTTAATTTCACAAAACAAAACGAAGTGAATTGAATTCACCGTAAAACGGTATATATTCGAAATGTAGAACACCATTTTTCATCTTCGAAAAACCAATTCACATATATCATTTCGGCTGGAATTTAGAACACCGAAATTCCACATTCGGAATTATCAATTCACAAATGTCATGTTTTGCGGAATGCAGAACACCAAATTTCACTTTCGCTAGTTGAATTCACAAAAAGTGAAATGTAGAACATGGGCGTATGCCTTTTGATTAATTTTGTTTATTCTTCAGTAAGTCTATTTCTAGTAATAATTTTTCTTTTTGTAAATTAAATATTTCCTTCTGTTGATTGTTAAGTTATTTTTGCTGCTGGTTTAACTCCTTTTGTTGAGTAAGCACTCCTTTTTGGAGCTCAAGTACCGAATATTGATTCACTGAGCATTGATTGACCTGATTTCTTTTTTTGTATTTAATAATAATTGTACATTTTCACCATTAAAAAAAAAGGCTTACCAGGTATTTTGTTTAGAATAGGATTAGTTTTATAATCCATGAGATTTAGCAGCTGCTCTTATGTTGTAATTTGATCTGTACGTAACTGTCTATATGCACTATTTCGTTTGGCTTATTAGGTGTTTCAGAAACCATTAACATGGGCTTGATAGGATTCCTATCATACTTGCACATGTTACATAATATACAATTGTTAATATATTTATGGATTTCTAATTTTAAATTTGGGAAATAGAAAATGCTTTTTAATTCTAGGTATGTTTCGTCTATAACTCTGTGATTTAAATCTAGATGTGTTTTTTCAGTAATTTCTAGCAATCTTTCTGTACTGGTAATATCTTTTAAGAATTTCATACATCTCAAGATTTTCATCTTCGGTGAATTTGAAAAATACTTAACAATTGTCTTTTGGAATTCCTTAAAAATTAGATCATCTGGACAGTAAACTCCTACAATACCTTCAATAGGCAAAAGTTCTCTTTTAATATATTTAGGACGAAATCCTCACTATATTCTGGTAACGAAATAATTGATCTTCTTTTTCGTTTATACAACTTTATTTATATACATAAGTTCTTGAGTTCCCTTTCTGAATTAGTAATTGATGTTTATATATGTTGAACCCATTAAGTCCCGAACTATTTTTTTTAATACAAACCTTCCATATTTATAACCCTGGCTCAGAAATAAGTAAATTACTGTTTTTTGTAAAAATTATAATTTTTTGGTAAGGGGTCTATGTTTTATGAGCTGATCTCTTTTGAGATCGCTGAGACTATAATATAAAAAAAACCTCTAAAAATTATTTTTTTCATTTTACATATTATGAAAAGTTTTAAAACAAGAAATACATAATGTTACATCACATTTCGCGCAAAATGATCTAGGCCTTCCTGTGCATCCGTCTAATTGGCAATGCCGCTGGTTAGATCTTTTGTCTAAAATATGGTTCTTGCCATCATATCTTATTCCTGGTAAGACCTTAGAACGCAAAGATGATGGTGTTGATGTTGGGGGACCACGAGCGACTCTTATATCATTTCCCAACTTTAGATAAGTCCTGGCTATTTCTCTCCTTACAGATTTTATAGAAATCGTGTTGTCCTCGTTTATCCTTTTATATAAAGTAAACGTGTTCACCACAGCCATATCAACCATTCTTGTTAAAAGGCACCAGTACCATTTTTTGCCACGAATAGCAATTGTGTGTTTTTCCAAGAGCCAATCGTGATGATCAACGCCTCCCATATATGTTTTGTAATTGTTTATTACATTCGGTTGACCCACATTGATTTTCTCTTTACTATCTGGACACCATCGCTTCACTTGTGACAAGGGAAGAACAGTGTCAAAGTTCGTAGCTACAGAGAAACACTTGTTATCCTTCCATTTTACTATCAAAATTTTGTTTTCGTTGTCAAACTTGGTGTCGTAGTACCCCCTTTCCTTTTTTTGCATATCTTTGTCATTTATCAATGGGCACTTTTTAGTTCGCACCTCTCTTATGGTTCCTGTTGCTCGAAAACCTTTGTTTTTCAAAACAATAAGTAGTTCGTACCCAGTAAAAAAATTGTCAAAAAAAACTCCGTGCTTAGAGGGATCTTCAACGCACTGCAGCATTTCCAAAACTACCCTTGATCCAAGAGGTGTGTCTAGTTTCCCACTAGATGACTTTCCGCAGTAAAGTGAAAAATTGTAGCAATAACCATCTTGCCCACACATGGCCCAAAGTTTGTATCCAAACCTTATTGGTTTTGCACGAATAAATTGTTTGATTGGGTAGTGGCCATAATACCTAACTATCATTTCATCAATTGACAAGTTCTGGGTAAAACGCTCCACTTTTGAAAGTTCTTACAGATCAAATCCATCAAGGGTCTTATTTTTAAACACCTGTCATGTTTGTTTGAAGCTGCTAAGGCACTTTTTATCGATAAAAACTGGTTTCTGCTCATAGCGTCTTTTACAATTTGCACTCCTAGATCGTCATCTTCGGACCAGTAGTCTTTTTGACTTGGCAAAGAATGATATCCCGAAAATAACAGAATTCCAATAAACACTTTTATACTATCCTTGTTTTTTGTCTGATGAGCATAACGTAGAGTTTCACTTACGATAAGTTCCAAAACAGAATTATCAAAAACTCTTCAAAAACTTCTACAACACTTTTGCTGTTTTTACACTTTCACAAGTGATTGTATCAGCTATATTCGGAAAGCAATAAGTAGGGTCACTCGAAGACCAATTTACTGGAGTTGACTTCAATTTCTTCGCACTGCTTGGGCCTGATTGAAACGTTTTACCAACTTCATCATCTGGTACATAAACCTCCACAGTACCTGGAATATCCACAACAATTGGAACTTCCAAGTTATCCTCTTCAATATTTTCTTCATCTGTAAGCTCGTCTACATCGGGCGGCAATACCAATAAATCAGCCTCTTTTCTTTCCGACTAAAGTATGAAGTATCTCACATGGATAAGATGGTATTGGTGTAGGCTGAAATTCAGGAGTTGGTGGTCTGTCGTATTTGTTTGCCAAGCAGACGTCCCATGATTTTGCATACTTGGCAATCAGGCTGTTCATTTTTGGAAAATAGTATTTTTCCAACAGCTGCTCCTTGTTCTCCCTGGGATTTCGATGGGCTCTTCTATGTTTCTTACTTATAAGGTTCCACACTCGGTTCTCATTTGCGACATCCTCCACCAGCTTTTGTGTAATACGGATCTTGTAGTTCACAAAGCTCTCTAATTAGATTTCCTGCAGAAGTTGCATGTAGGTTTCAGGGATTTTCATACCATTTATCAGACTTGGATTAAGTCTTGTGTGTTCTATTGCGATGTAGTGTCTCGAATAGCCAGGATGTGGTTCTTCGTAGGCATAGACACCTTTAGCGATCCTAATCACCAACTGGTTCCGAAAAACGTTAAGCGGCACCTCCACCTGTGGAATCAAGTCTGAAGAGTCTTGTTCTGCGCTGTGGACGGTTTCTCTTACCATTTCGTACCAGCCGCTCACAAAAAAAATAGAATTTTTTTTTTTTACATTGATCTCAAACGAGATCGCTGAGACCTAATGGGTTAATGTAGAATTCTTCGCTGTCATCACACTTGAGATCATCGCAGTCTGCTTGAGTATCAACGATTCAGCTCCAGAATTTTCGTAGCCTGAATTCTCTGACGATTTTAGATTCTTAAAAATTATTTGTTTTAAATTTCTAATAAATCTATAGGCTGAAGGGTTCAGTTCATATGATCCCCTGTTTGATCGAGCCATTGAAAATAAATTTTCTGCAACATCAGTATTTAGATGTGCAAGGAGAAGAAACTGCTGATCATTTTTGAGTTTTTCCCATATTAATTCTATGGCCAGCAACGTTTGCATAAGACCACCAAAGCAATATGGCTTTTTCATTTTACCAGTAGACTCCCATAATGAGATCCACTCCCTAGCTGTTTTAATAGACTGTAAAGTTTCACTATATGCTGAAACAGGTCGACGATCAGGGTTGGATGTGTTAAGACTGTAGCTATTTAAGTTGTCAAAATGAGTATTCATCTTAATAGCAAAATGTGCCGTTGAGGCAGCGATTTTTTTATCTGTGTCGGTGTCAAAATAATTTGCTGAGATAGCGTTGAAAATTCCAGCAGCTACGTTAGCACTGAAAACCTGTGTAGCCAGTTTGACTGATAATTTTTCAAATCTGTTTGGATTTATATGACTCTTCGTTAGTTTGAAGCAAACTTGAAAGATGTTCTTGGAATCTTCTTCAAACAGTTTGACAAGAGTTCCCCAAGAAATGATATCATCAGCTATGCGAATATTATTTTTTAAGAAGCAATTTCGCACGCTTTTGAATAAATGCGGGTAGTCATAAAAAAGAAATATAACCCGGTCCGAGATTTAAAAAAAAACGGCTTATTTTCTGCTGCTCCCAGTAATTTATATGCTTTTTGTCGTCGTTAAGAAGTATAGCTACGTTCATATATTCTTCTATTATTTCGTTTGACGATCTAGGGTCAACTTTCTTTAGTATTTCTGAAATTGATGTGCTTCTACTTTTTGCACCATTAAATGCTACTTGTGGATCAAGAAATTCAAGTTGTTCAATAGCAACATCATCAAAAGGTAGGCGATTTACCATTTCGACGACAGCAGTTTTATAAAAACTTAGACACTTGATCTGTACCTCTAACTTGTCTTTATTATTTAAATCTGTGAAGGAGTCTTGACATTCTTGTCCTACGAATAGATTGTCTAGATCATCCATATAGTGTGTATTGGCTTCTCTCGAAATAGATAGTTGGGCATCCCATTGGAATTCAAAAAAATTAGATTTAATAAAATAACGACACATTTTCAATACTAATATTCGACTTTCCTGCACAATGCAGTGAACTAAAACCTTTTTATTTTGAAAAAGAGCGTTGAATTGATTAAATAAGGAAAGTACATGTTTTAGAAAATAAAAGTAACTTTTATTTTTATTTTCTTGCATATTTTCGTAAATTTTGGTTGCTTTTTTCCGTTTTTCCTCAAACGAAGCCAGCCGAAAAAAAGATTTAAGAATTTCCCAATTATCGAGAAGCCTCACTACACTCGGATGCATGGACAACCAACGGGTTTTTGCGGGTTTTAAAATCTTACGTAAAGGGTGATCCATTTCGAGGTTCCCTACTTTTTTTAAAGAAAAAAACACAGAAAATTCAAATTTAATGGAGAATGTTTATTATCATTTGAAAGAACATTCTTTGGCATATATTTTTTGAAGATTGAAATTATGTGCTCACCGAAATGTTCTCTCAATAAGTCCATTGATTGATGCGATGTGTGGGAAGTGGCGCCGTCTTGCTGAAACCAAATGTCGCCGAGATCACGAGCTTCAATTTCAGGCATCCAATAGTCGGTTATCATGGCACGACAACGGTCGCCATTTGCATGACGGTTACGTTCGCACCGGCATAATTTTTAAAGAAATATGGATGGATGATTCCACCGGCCCACAAACCACACCAAACCGTTGTTTTTTCTGGATGAAGTGGCAGTTCTTCAATCTCTTTAGGCTGCTCTTCGTCCCAAATGCGGCGATTTTGTTTGTTTACATACCCATTGAGCCAGAAATGGGCCTCATCGCTAAACAAAATTTGCCTCGAAAACGTCGGATCTTCTTGGAACTTTTCAAGAGCCCATAGAGCGAAGCGATGTCACTTGGGAAGGTCGAGCGGCTTCAGTTGTTGCACAAGCTGTATTTTGTACGCTTTCAATTTAAGATCTTGACGTAAAATGCGCCAAGTCGTTCCATACGTCAGTCCGAGTTGCTGCGAACGGCGCCGAATCGACTCTCTACGGTCTTCGTGCACACTATCAGCTACGGCCGCTATATTTTCTTCACAGCGTGCTGGACGTGGTCTATTCGGTCGAATATTATCCAATAATGAATGCTGAGTCTCAAAATGGGTGATGGTGTTGCGAATAGTACGCTCAGTAGGCCGATTATGTTGACCATAAGTTGAGCGAAGTGCACGAAACACATTCCTCACAGAACGTGAATTTTCATAATTGATGCGGCTAGCTTTTTAGCCGAATATTTGAGCGTAAGCAAATTAAATAAAACTAGCAAAATTCAATTAATTTTAACAAACTTTATTCTAAATCAAAAGGAACGCCGATACGGTCCTCTTGACCTGGTGACTACGTATAATGGACTGAATCCTTTTTCTTCATAACACAGGCCTTTTATATCAGTAGCACTTGTTGCATGTAGGTTTCAGGGATTTTAATACCATTTATCAGACTTGGATTAAGTCTTGTCTTCAGGACTTCGATAAGCGTTTTCTTATCAAGGTGTTCTATTGCGATGTAGTGTCTCGAATAGCCAGGATGTGGTTCTTCGTAGGCATAGACACCTTTAGCGATCCTAATAACCAACTGGTTCCGAAATCGTTAAGCGGCACCTCCACCTGTGGAATCAAGTCTGAAGAGTCTTGTTCTGCGCTGTGGACTGTTTCGTTTGCCGACTCGGTATCACTCGCGTTTTCATCAGCCACTTCTAGATGCAGTTTCCGTTGACGAGTTGTCATGCAGCATTGACTTGGTATTCGTCCTCAGCTTTCACTGAGCCTGTCAAGTCTCTTTTCTTTGTCTTGAGCCTTGATAGAGCATCCGCAACTACGTTGGATTTACCTGGTCTGTAAAAGAGCTCGTAGTTGTACTCCTCTATCCTTGCCTTCCATCGTTTCAACTTAGCATTGAAATTTCGATTTCCCAAGGCAAATGTCAGCGGCTGGTGATCAGTGTATATAGTTAGGTGTATTTGTTAAATAATGAAACGATTTTTATAGGGCTTATAGTTAACAGTTTATTTTTCATAATTTATATAATCTTATTGAGACCTTCTCTTTCCACTGGTCGATAAAAAAAAACTAGATACAGCGTAGCATCATAGCCAAGCCTAAGTAGGCAGCTAAATTCCTTGGTGTCGTGACCACATTATGTATTTGCTCTACAAATACATATTGTGGTAAATAGCTGTTTTACATTTAATTATATAATAATATCCTGATTTTCTTCGCCCCATATAAATATGAGCGAAGGTTATCTAGGGCCCAAACTATAGCCAACATTTCTTTTTCGTTGGTGGCATAGTTTTCCTCGGTTTTATTGAGGGACCGTGAAATATAGGAAGTGGGTTTGTCGCTACCCAATTCCCCTTGTGATAAGACGGCTCCAATTGCAGTATTGGATGCATCTGTCGTAAGATTGAATGCCAATTTAAAATCGGGGAAGGCTAGAACCTCTGCCGATGTTAATAGCGTAACCAGATTCCTGAAAGCTTCCATCGCTTCCTCGTCAAGAGTAATGGTAACATTCTTTGACTGGTTCGCTTTTACTAGTGCGTTCGCTCCTCTTGTTAGGTTAGTCAAAGGTTAAGCAACCTTTGCATAATCGCACATAAATTTCCTATAATAGGAGGTCATGCCTAGGAAGCTTTTAAGTTCTTTTAAATTTCTTGGGGGCTGGAGTCTTTCGATGGCAGCGACTCTATTCATATTGGGTTTTATGCCTTCCGATGTAATGACATAACCCAAAAACTCAACTTCAGTTCTCATGAAGTTCGTTTTTTCAAAATTAACCTTAAGGTTTACTTCTTGCAACCTGGAGAAAATAGTGTCGATATTCCTAAGGTGAGACTCGACGCTATCTCCAAACACGATGACATCATCGATATATACTAGCATATTTTGCCAATGTACTCTTTCAAAACGTCATCGATCATCCTTTGGAATATCGCTGGGGCATTTTTCAGGCCGAACGGCAGTCTCAGGAATTTATATTTCCCGTTAAGGGTTGAGAATGCCGTTTTGGGTATGTCAGAGGGTTTCATGGGAATTTGGTGAAATCCCGAAGTTAAATCTAGGGTGGTGAAGAATTTTGCTTTACCAAGGCTAGCTAGAGTCGAATTTATATCCGGTATGGGGCAGGTATCTGAGATAGTGACTGAATTGAGCCGTTCGTAATCGAAGACCATCCGGTATTATTTTTCGCCGTTGGGTTTAGGTTTCTTCGGCACTATCCAAATGGGTGAGTAGTACGGGCTCTTGGATGGTTGGATCACCACTTCTTCCAACAGTCTTCGTATTTCTTCTTCGACTACCTCCCTCATACAAGCTGGATATGGATAGCTTTTTGTATATATAGGCTCGTCGGTCCTTGTACGAATTTCAGCTCTAACACAGGTCTGAATCAGCTCTTCGTCACTAATTGGATCAAAGAGGTTAGCATAACCTTTGATCAAGAGGTGTGTATTGTTCTTGCGGTCAATTACCGCCTCGAGTTCTTTCAACGTGTCATCACCGATAATGCCGTCGAAAGACTTGAGTCCTGGTAAGACAAAGAATTTTGTCATAGTGTTGTTTCCAACATTTTTGAAGAATTTCCCAACCACGTAGGTATACATGATTCGTCTTCGTGCTCTGCATCAAGTTGTTCAATGGATGAATCATCAGCAAAGTTGAAATCTAGATCTGTGTCATCATTCACCGAGTACGAACAACTCTCATCAGAGTCCGAAATCGATTCCTTTGCCTTTGGTTTTTTAGCTTTAATTGCCCGTTTAGTTCCTTGATCTAGCTTTAAACGCTTGTTAAAAGAGTGCGTTCCTGATTTTTTTAAGCGCTGCTGTCGTTCCTCGTAGGCAGTCTCAATTTCATTTTTATCTGGTGTTTCCGTCAAAATCCTTGATTTTCCCTTCTTTCTTCCTCGATTTGAATTTTGTCTTGGACCAGCTTTCGGGAAAGGCCTAGCGATTTCAGGTGATGCAACATTTACTTTGAAAGTATCCCGATCATCCATATTTGAATACATGACACCTGATTCATTATTTACAGAACATAATAAGGGTTGAACATCTCGTGGTGCTTCACATGCTTCGGTATTTATAATTGGCGCAACTGGAACTTCTATTTTTCTATTTGTGACCTCCGCGCACTCAAAATCTTCGTCAGTGAATGCAGCTCTTGAAAAAGGATAAATTCCTGGCTTCGAAAACCCTGCAACTATATTTTTAGGTGTAAATGCAGCAATATAAGCAATACCCGAAAGATCATGTATTGTTATAGTTTTTGCAGGATTATTTAGTAGCCAGTCATTTTGCACCACGGATAACATATGCTTGAATGGTCCCAGTAATGCGACATCGAGGGGCTGAAGTCTATGAGTGCAATGAGGGGGAAATGTAACTAGAACGCTACCATGTTCTCGGCAAAAGTTTATAGCTTCTATTGTACAATAGCTTTCGTGATTGTCCATTAGAAGTAATATCATATCGTTCTTTGCGCATCTTGTTTGTTTTTTAATGTGTTCTAGAACTTTTATAAAAAGCACTCCCGTCATCCAACCACTTGTGGGGCTGTTAACATAACCTACACTACCAGCTGGGGCTCCATTAAGCATACTATCATGATATCTAGCTCGCGGGAAAATAAATACGGGAGGAATTGTATTACCAACTGCATTGACAATAGCGCACATAGTTATCAACTGGCCTCTTTCAGCAGAAACACACTGTCCAACTTGTTTTTGCCCTTTTGGTGCAATTACGTTTGGGGCTTGGACCACTGTAGTCACCCCTGTTTCATCTAAGTTCAATATTCGGTCGGGGGTAAAATTAAACTTACCAAGTGCTCTTTGATAATTGGTTTGAAATTCTTCGATATTGTGCCTGTTGAAGCTTGTTGATCGTGATAAGCTCGTATTTTCAGGCTTCCTCATAGAAAGGGTGGTGTGTCTCTTCATGAAGCTTTTCATCCAATCCCTCCCAGCTTGCCTGTTATCAGTCCAAATATCGGGGCATTTTTTTAGAAGGGTGGCATATTGAAATGCTATTGTTCGAGCTTGAACATATGTTAATCCATAATTCATTCTTGAGCTTCGAAGTAAATATTTCTCTAGCATGTCTTCTTCAGCGGTGGTAAAAACTTGCCTTGTAGAAAAATTGCTTGAATAATCTTGACCCTGGAGAGTTTTGTTTCGTTTATAGTTCTTAATTCTATAAAATAAAGTATTCGGCATAATACCGTAAGTACTGGCAGCACCTCTAAGGGTCATTGTTTTATTTATAACTGCCGTGATAGCACTCTTTACGTCACACAGTGGCGGGGCTGCGAACAAAAGTTGGCCAAAATCATTGTAAAGTCATTAAAAACAATTAATTAACCTTTTCAAATAAGTTTTATTATGTTTGATTATTTATAAAATGGAGAAAATTAAAAAACAAACTATAAATCATTAGACAACTAAAAATAACTTCTTCAATTCTTCGGGATAGTCGACATGAGACTTGTTTTTTTTTTGGTTTTTATTGACTAGACTTGTAATGTAGGGGTCTGAAGACATAAGAAGATTGTGTACAACATCTTCCATTGTTTTTGTACGTGACATTTTTCTGGAAAACCTCTCTCTATAATTTTTAATATCCTTGTTTCGGGATTCCTGCGCTTCCTCTGATAACAAACCAATGGGCACTATTGCGTGTTCTATAATTTGATATCCATGAAATAGAATTTTATGTACACTCGTAGGCATTCTATACCAAGGGTAATTTTTAACGAAGATTTCTGAAGTCTTAAGACAATATAACTTGAACTTTTTGGTATCTATTGTTGCAGTAGTGCTGGAGAGAGCACGGAGTATTATATAACAACGATATATTAGATTTTTGTGTACTCCAGTGACTTCAGCAGATATCTCAAAGTTTCGGAAAAAAGTCCGTGCTGTATTCCCAGTGTTGGAGGTGCCATACCCGGGTTTTGGCTTATCTACTATTAAACCAAGTCTTCTTCGAAAATTTTGTTGAACCTCCTTTTTCTTGTTATTGGTTTTCACTTTCTCTTCTGGTTTTCGAGCATCCCATCTGCATATTGGTAGCTTATAAGAAATATGAAGTATACATTCAAAAAACCGTATCCACGCATGTAGCGTTGATGTTCCTAAGTCAAGGTATTGCTCCTGGCTTATTTCTTGATTTAAACATACTGAAATTTTATTAAAGTCCTTAGAAGTTAAGTTACAAATATAGCACCTTTGATAAGATGGTGTATTCGTTACAGCATGTGCGGTTTTACCATCAATCATACTAAAAATCAGTCTATGTTTAATTAAAAAGTTCTTGTTCTCATATTCTAACTCTGTAAATCTTAGATTTTCCTTTTGAGCAATTACGTAATTGGTTTCTTTTTTTATTAATTCGATTGTCTCTTTTGCGAAAAATATTTTTAGGGGTCTGCAATATTTTGGTGAAGATGCTGTTAAGTTTTTCCATAAAACTTGCTTATTTTCATCATCTACATTTTCACATTCAAGTTGTATAGGCACAATCGAAATTAAATAAATACTAGCATCTGAAATGGTTTCATCCTCAAATATTTGCATGTATTCTGCTTGGCCGGAAGTACCATCACAGCCCCATTTGGTTATCATACACATATTTGTCCTCTCGTTTTCTGACAAAGACGTGAATGCATCACCATGAGACTTCAACAATCTTTGAGCAGTATGATCTAGTAAATTTTGAAGAGGAATCCAAGCTGAGGATTCCGTTACAATTAAATTTTCGGGGTAGCATTTCTTCCTAGATTCTGTGACTGCTTCATAGCAAGGATACATATTGCAGTTGTGTTCACTTGCTGACTGCCTCATGAAATTATATTGAAATTTGGTAAGCTTTGCTCCTACAACAAGTGCTAAGGCTTCATCAGGCGTATATGAAATAAAGGATTGTGTAATCTCATTTGCGGCAGATGTCTTGCCCTCTGCCCTAAGTTTCATTTGAGCAGCATACACTAGTTCCTCAGCTTCGAATTTTGATCGCAAATGTTCGGTTTTTCTTTGCTTCGACCGATTGCTACATTTTGAAAATGGAACTGTTGGTCTACCGCCACTACTTGCTTGAATATTAATAGGAAAAGCAATACTATTTTCTAACCAATTCTTTTCTTTTTTCTTAAAAAACGAGTCGTTTCGTTTAACTTTGTTCCATTTTTGTTTGTATTGACTGATAAATTTAGATAATAACTGCTTTGAAGTAGGTAATAAACCGTCTTGATTTAAGACAACATTTTGGACCTTGTTCACTAAAAAGATGAATTTTTCCGTTGCATTTTGAGATGAACACTCTCTATAATAGTTGAGTAAGGATTCCCGAGATAAATTTATGTGTTCCATGTTCTAACCTAAATCATTATTTAAATTATTATTATTTTTATTTTTATTAATTTATTACCTATAGTTTCTTTTTGAATGAAAATGTTAGAAATTAGCAAATATTAGCAGTTGAAATCTTTAGAAAAAAACAGAACAGAAAATAATGTTTTCAAATAAGTCAATATTCAGGCTGTATTCCGATGGATTTGATACTTTTGCACTTATTGAAATTAACACTTAGTGCAAACGAAACATATTTTTCGCAAACCTTTTGCAACTGTACAAAAATAACGGTGAAATTTAATTTAGCATGAAAACAAATAACTGTTAACATCTAGGTTCGACTTTATGTATACATTAAATATATTGAGTCCCAAAACGCAACACACTTTTACTTTGCAATTAGAATTATCTTCACCGACTAGGCAAGAAATAATTTTTTTTCGATGAGTGGTCAAACTTTGGACTGATGTCGTTGCGCCAATTAGTTGTTTAGAACTAAAACATAGGCGTATATGATTACCTAGCATTGTATTAACTACCCACAAACAAAAAAAACTCCGTTTGGACAATATTTTTCTAACGGGTTTTGGCCATCGATTCGCCACTGTGCGTCATCTTCGTTAATTTCTGTGTTTTTTTTTTCTTCTTATAGTTACGCACCATTGTATTCACCTGAAAATAATTTAAAACTTGATAGAAACAACACCAACGAATTCCAATGCACATGACAAGGAATATACAAAAAAACAGGTAGGGACACCTTTGAACATGTTCAAACCTGCCCCGACCGATTTGTTCAAACCTGCCCCAATGTGTGTTGTCCAGAACAATTTAGCTCTAAAAATTTGATTGTACTTATATATAAAAAAAACTTACCTTAATATGGCTCTAATTGAACCTTTGCATTCGAAAATTATTTTTCACAAAAAAAAGCGCACCAAAAATTGTGTATACTCTTACAAAGAAAAAAAAAGTTGGAAAACCAGCATAAAATCCATCCACCACGAGCGAATTTCAACTGACTACTGAAAAGATGACCGAAAGCTGTCGACGGTTATAGAAAAAAATATTGCCAGGATAAAAATTTGGTTTGCGCTGTCATATGTATATATATTTAAAATGTTTTTATTAGTGCTGTTCAAAGGTGTCCCACGTTCAAATGTGCCCCCTCTCCCCTATATGCTGAACAAATATAATATCCTAACGGTTCGATCGCGAAAATAATAGAAATTTTTTTTTTACATAGTTCTCAAACGAGATCGCTGATACCTAATAAGTTAATGTCATTGTTGTTATGTACCAGAATTAAGAAAAAAAAATCTCATTCTCCCAATAAAAAAAAATCGTTGCCTTTATTCAAATTTGTCGTCACATCATTCACATTTTTTTAAACGGCACTTTTTATAATTTACTAATCTTTATTTTTTTTTAATACTTTTTCGGAAAACTAAAATATCAATTTGCTGGGGGTTTTAAATTTTAGAAATTTGCAGACGAATTTGTCTTCTATGGAATATCTAAATGGCGAATTCCTGTCACCGATCTTTGAACACCTTTTACCCAACACAAAAAGTCTTGCATTTAGCGCCAATTGATCACGAGCTCAGAGTAAGGTGACAAAAAATAAATTCAAAGGTAATTTTAAAACAGTATATGACTATAAAAGTATCATTTCAAAACGTTTGGCACCTACATTCTGTCACAAAAAGAAAAACAAATAAATAAATCTCACCTTTTAACATTTTGATCATTTTGCTATCATTTTGCTGCAATGGTTGCTCTTTAGTAGATTTTTGAGAAAAAAAATCGGGTTTTGGCTTGGTAACATTTCTGCGTCCCCAATAGTCAATTCTTTTGAAATAATTCAAATCCATTAGATACATTTTTTTAACAGAACAATTTTTAATGAATTATTGTTCCCACAGACACAAAACATACAAACTCACACTAGCACTCGCAAATTTCAAGATCACCCTTTATTTTTTTTTTTTTTGTCTCTTTCTTCAACCATAATATGCTTTTTGTCATTTTGATAGTTTCCCCATCATAGATAGTACTTGAGGTTGATTGAATATAAGAGGGAATATGGCTGTGTAATAAGATCTAAAAAAAAATACATATATCTAATATTTTAAATAATTACTAATGTTGTAGAGTTGTAGAGGTGAAAATAATAATGCATAACGAATGTGCAATTCCTTCAAACAGATAATAATGCATACGAGATAAAATTATATACTAAATTGCATTTAAAAAAAAAGTTTAATTCCTACAAAAATGCTTGAGAGCTATATACAAACATATATTTACGAGTACACATACATGTTTAACAAAAAAGACATATATATGCGCATAAAAACTATACGGATCAGGTTTAAATTTCATTAAAATTAATTAATTTATAAAAATAAAAATAATTAAAGTTATATGTAACCTATAGACAATAATTATTGTAAACTTAATTGAAAAATTTTCACTCCTTTAATGGTAGTTTTATGTCAGTATGTGTGTAAGTAAACAACATAATTATAATGTTAATTTAAAATCAAAATAATATATATATATATATTTGTAGTATGCTTAATGAATATGTGAAAAATATGTCTATAATATTTTTAAGTTATATTGTAATTTAGAATTAGATTTTGTTGTGAAAAAATAAAATAAACTATGACGCTAATAGTGTTAAATTTTGTGGTTCTTGTCGTTGTTAGTTGGAATCAATGGGGTAATAACGGGTGATTTTGTAAGAGTTAAGTTTTTCAGGTTGGCAGCACTGGTAAGTAATGGCGTCCAAACGTCACCTGTCAAAGTGAAAAGTTTTCAGTATACTCTGCCATTTAATCATGGGAAGACTAACAAACGAGCAACGATTGCAAATTATTGCAATTTATTATCAAAACTCGAGCTCTGTGAAAAATGTGAAGCGTTTGTTGCAACCATATCATGGTTGTCATAATCGACCTGGTGAATCAACAATTCCCGTTGTACAAAATTACTTTGCAGTCGTAGCGTCCAATGTTAATGAAGATCGTGAAATGTCAATTCGTCGCCGTTCTCAGCAATTGGGCACGTGTAATTCAACCACGTGTCGATTTAGGTTTGAAAGCCTAAAATTCAACTTGTGCTAGAATTGAAGCCGAATGACCTACCACAACGTCTAATTTTTGATGAATGGGCCGTAGAACAGATTCATGAAAATCCACTGTTTTATCGAAAAATTGTGTGCAGCGATGAGTCGATGAGAAACTGTCGCATCTGAAGTGATAAACAAGGTTTACCGATGCATTCCGAAAAAACGACAGTTTAGTGCGGTTTAGGGCTGTTGGCATAATCGGTCCATTTTTCTTCCAAGACGACCGTGGACGAAACGTTCGCGTCAACGGCGAACGGTATCGAGCCATGATGCGCGGCTTTTTTTGCCTTAGTTGCCTGAGTTGATCTTGGTTGACATGTGGTTTTATCAAGACAGTGCCACAAGCCACACAGCTCGTGAAGCAATGGAAATGTTGAAGGATGAATTTGGTAATCAGCTTTTCTCTCTAAATTTCCTTGTGAGTTGGCCGCCAAGATCCTGCGATTTAACGCCTCTGGATTATTTCTTGTGGCGTTATGTAAAGTCATGTCTATGAGGACAAGCCGAAAACGATTGAAGCCTTACAGGATATCATAACACGCGTAATTGGTGGATTACAGGCCGAAATGTTCGAAAAAGTGACTCAAAATTGGACCTTCCGAATGGACCATTTGAAACGGAGCCGCGGACAACATTTACATGAAGTTGTCTCTTAAACGTAAATGGCGAAGGCCTATTTATCGATTACAATAAAAAAAAAATTAATATTTGACTCAAATTTGAGTGCTTTATTCGATTTTCGAAAACCTACGCTTTAAAAATCACCCGTTTAAACAAATCTTAAGGAAGGAATAATCTGCAATAAAAAGTGACTTCCGAACTTTGAAAGTTGATTGCGGCAATATTGTTGTTGATCTGTCAAATTGGCTGTCATTTATTCAATGTGTACTGCCAAATCACCATGGCGGGCATAGGACCCAACAGCACGTACAAATGATAAAATGTTTTTTTTTCCAAAATTGGTGTTCGTTCCGCTCGCTTTGTCCATTTTACGGTCGCCATAATCGTCTTATTGAGAGGACTATTCGCAGTGTGGATAAATTTATGTCCACTGGTTAAAAAATACAAATTTTTAGCGCAACAGGCTCGTTAGTACCAGTGCCGAGCTTTCTCACAACCATTCGTGTATGAGTGTTACTTCTTGCACGATGGTGGGACCTCCTGTTTTATGCCGACTCCGAACGGCGAATTTGAGATAAGCTTTTCTTGACAATTGATACTACTCTGATGATTTGTCAGATGATCACGAGAGGAGGGCCAGTGATAAATCATTTTAGGTGCTGCTACGGGGATCGAGCTCAGACCTTCTGCGCGGCAGTTCATCGCACTAACTATCGCGCCACTGTGTAGCCCGTGTCGGTGGGGTGGGATCCTGCTGCCAATCAAATACAGGTCGTCCGCCGGGAAGACATACTACTTTGTTTGTTTATAATTTTTGATTAAATGAAAGAGAATGAACCTTATGTTGATAAATGTTTAATTTAATGTCGGCAATTATGTATGGAATACAATATCAGGTAAATGTCCGCCTCTGTTAGTCTCACAAGAGCAGGCCATACGATTACAGCAGCCATCATTAAAACATAAGAAAAACGAAACGAACATATGTAACTAAAGGGTGATTTTTTAAGCGTAGTTTTAAAAGATAACTTCATAAAAATGTTGTCCGCGGCTCCGTTTTCAGTGGTCCATTCGGAAGGTTAAATTTTGCGTCAATTTTTAAGCATTCCGGCCTGTATTCCACTAACTACGCGTGTTAAGTTATCCTGTAAGGCTTCAATCGTGTTCGGCCCACATAGACTAACGATTTTACTAACCCCACAAGAAATAATCAAGAAGCGTTAAATCGCATGATCTTGGCGGACAACTCACAGGGCCATTTCGAGGGATAAGCTGCTCACATTCAATATTTCCATTGTTTCACGAGTTGTATGGCTTGTGGCACCGTCATGATGAAACCACATGTCAACCGAGTTCAACTCATTCAACTGGAACAAAAAAAAAAGTCGCGTATCATGGCTCGATATCGTTCGCCATTGACGGTAACGTTTCTTCCACGGTCGTCTTTAATGACAAATGGACCGATGATGCCACCATCCCAAAAACCACACCAAACTGTGGTTTTCGGGATGCAACGGTAATTCTTGTATTGCATGTGGCTGTTCATCACTACAGATGCGACAGTTTTGCTTATTTACGTATCCGTTGAGCCAGAAATGAGCCTCATCGCTGAACACAATTTTTCGATAAAACAGCGGATTTTCATGGATCTGTACTAAGGCCCATTCACCAACAATTTGACGTTGTGGTAGGTCATTCTTCTTCAATTCTTGCACAAGTTGAATTTTATAGGCTTTCAAACCCAAATCGACACATAAAATATTCCATGCGGAGTAACACATGCCCAATTGCTGAGAACGGTGACGAATTGACATTTCACGATCTTCATTAACATTGGACCGCTATGACTGCATTATTCTCTTCGGTACGCATGCGAATCAATGGTTTAATGTCTCCAACAAAGTAAACTTGGTGCGAAATTTGGAGATAACAGAAGGAATGGTTGATTCACTAGGTCGATTATGACGACCATAATATGGTTGCAACAAACGCTGCACATTTTTCACAGAGCTCGAGTTTTGATAGTAAATTTTAATAATTTGCAATCGGTGCTCGTTTGTACGTCTTTCATGATTAAATGACAGAGCATACCGAAAACGTTTCACTTTGACAGATGACGTTTGGACGCCATTAGTAACCAGTGCTGCCAACCGGAAAAACTTAACTCGTCAAAAATCACCCGTCATATAATCGATACTATAAAGACTCAATAAAATTCAATTCCATGCAATTCATTCTTCCTATAATCCACGCTTACTGTTACAACATTTATTGCAGTTACTGTTACGACTGCAGCAAATGTTACCACCAATGGTGTACTGATAATAAATTTCCCTTGTTCGTTTTAGCAAATGTTGAAACCTGTTAGGAACTAAATTCAACTTTCTCGAAAATATCCCACGTTGTGAAAAATTCAAGGAAATTCGAAATGGTTTTGATATCTACTAGATAAACATTTGCAACAGTAGTGTCATTAAGAACTTTGATCAGAAATTGTAGAAAGATTGGGAGTAGCAGAGCCAGCCAAAGCGACTTGAGTGCTGGCGACAATGAAAAATAAACAGGGGCCTACTTCATAAAACTACAACACTTATAATTATTTGTTATTTGTGGTTTAGTTTTATGAAATAGGTCCCAGGTCAGACATAGATTTCAATCTATGCAGTCAAAATGAAATCTTAGTTTGTGAAACTCTGTCACGAAGAGATGAATGTTCTCGAAATGGTAAGAACCACTAAGTCCCTGAACACTGGGGCTTAAAACTGTTGATGCGTTTGCAAGTAAGGGATCTGCCACCAGCATTGGACAAACACAATTACGGGTGAGATAGCAAATACTGGATATCGCTGGAATTGCTGAAATTTCCTACCCACCAGCGAAAGATCCAAAAAGATGCACCCCCACAAATTCATTTTTAAAACTGACATTGGTTTTTTCGGCAAACCTCCTCTTCATGTGCCATGTTTTTTACATGGGTTAGGCGTCTTCCAAATTTTGTGCAACTGCCCATTAGCCAGACTTTTATTTTCCCACTTTAGATTTGTTTTCTTTATCTCCTTTCCGACTGCGCTTTCTGCAGTCAAAAAAATATGGATGCACAATCTGCCGGACTCTGATGAGACTTATGACGTTTCGGTCTTAGTTAGGCAGACGTTTATTAAAACACCCTATCCCTACATGGTGCTAGTGTCAACAGATGAATGACGTATCTATGGATGTGCAACTTAGATTAATCTTGGTATAAGCCCTGTTATGACGGGCTATCGAGGCGAAGATTCAACAATCTGCAATCTGTGAAAAGTAAGTTAAAAAAAAGTAAGTTTTTAATAAAAATATTTAAACTTGTTCAGGGTGTATGTACCTACAAAGAGCTTATCTATCTTTCACTATCCAAGCTCAAAATTTAGCTCCAAAAATCGATGACATATAGACGGGCGGCCGAAAATAAAAAAATAAAGTGTTGGCTCTCGGATGCAAAATGCAAAAAAGTTTCATGAAATGACGGCTAGGTGGGTCATACCAAAGGTAATAAAGCCATACAGATCTAGCATTGAGACGTCGACTTTGTCGACTTTCCCCATATTCACTTTCATTCAGAGCTGTCTATATAGCGTAGGAGGTATCTGACATTAATATTGGCCACCTCACCTTGATTATCAAAGAAGTAGTTTCCCAGATGGAGTTTTTTTTCGCCTCAGAGAACTTGACTAAACCAGAAAAGGTGAATAATACTTTCCTTTTCATCTTCGTCCAAGCAGCACTAACAGAAGTCATTGTTAAAGAGACCTAGTCATTTGGCGTAGACCTATATGTAATGACAGAGGACACCAATTATAGTGCTGATGTTTGATCTGCTCAGCATTGTCAAGCAGGTGGTACGCTTCTGATTATAGTTTATCCAGGGTTGCTTGGATATTTTACACGTTGTGCAGTTTATCCGTCTGCGGTTTGCTTTTTTGATTGCATGCAGTTTGATTTGTAATTTATATGTTACAGTGGCATACCTAATATATCTACTGGCGGTAGGACATCATGGACAGTGCCCGGTCTAGCAAGCTCATTTGTCTTCTAGTTCCCTGGTATGTCTCTGTATCGCGGCACCCATGCTCTTCCATTTCATTAAAAGATAGTCGGCATCCGTGAGGCTGATTTCGATGGAAACAAGATGCATTCCAGGCATTAGCTTGCCGTTTGGCTGTCAGTAAAAATGTTAATGTACTTCGTGGATCACGAGGCCCTGAAAATAAATTTTTGATTTTCTGAGTTTGGTAAGCCCCATAGTTTGACATTTCCTGGATTACCTTGAAAGAAAATTGTCGGCCACAGTGGGTCACCTTTTTAAGAACCGTTCCAAAAATGTATATATCGCGTGTACTTAAAATCCAAAAAAAATTTATTTACTGGATAAAGAAATATTTGAAGCTTCAAAAGGCAAATGAAAGTTAAAAATCGGTCGAGAGATTCGTCAAAGTATCCTTATTTTTAAGGGCAATGAAAGTTTGTTTTTTTCTTATTAAAATTTCCAGAGTTTTGGCGTAAAAATAAAAGAAACAGAAGTACCAATTGTATTACAAATCTATTTTTTTTGTTTTAATTGCAGAATTTTATGATTTTCCGAAAGCTGTTTTTCACCAATTTTTTAACCAAAACTATTTGGAAAATGGTTCAGTTCGCGAAATTTACCGCAAGCTATGTCCTATGGTCGACATAATCGTCCATCAGAGCAATTAATTCGATTAACCATGGATCGTTTTCGCACTACGTTAACTCTATGTGATAACACGCATCCGCAGAGATGTCGGACAGAGCGCACCGAAGAAACAATTGCCGCTGTAGAGCAATGTTTTGAAGAGGACCCAAATGAATCGATTCGCCACCGTGCATATCAATTGGAGCTTTGTCCATCAACTTTATGGAAGATTTTGCGCAAAGATCTTGGCTTACGACCTTACAAGATCCAGCTTGTGCAAGAATTAAAGCAGCGAGACCATGCAATGCGTCGTGATTATAGTGTATGGGCCGAAATTAGATTGATCTCGATGCCGATTTTCATCGCAAAATTTTGTTCAGTGTTGAGGCTTATTTTTGGTAGAATGGCTACGTCAACAAGCGAAATTGCCGCATTTGGAGTGAAGAAACCCACATCAGACCCATGAGACGCCATTACATCCACAAAAACTGACTGTTTGGTTTGCTCTATTAGCTGATGGAGTCATTGGGCCACGCTTCTTCCGAAATGATACTGGAGAGTCAGTTACCGTTAATGAAGACTGGTAAAGAGCCATGATAACCGACTATTTTTTCCCGAATTGGATGACATAAATGTGGATGAGATGTGGTTTAAACAAGACGGCGCTACGTGCCACACAGCGCACGTCACTATCGATTTATTGAACGAAACATTCGATGGGCGCATAATTTCGCGGAACGGACCTGTCACTTTGCCACCAAGATCGTGTGATTTGACACCATTGAATTATTTTCTTTGGGGATATGTGAAGTCTCTCGTCTACGCCAACAAACCAGAAACGTTAGGGGACTTGAAAGCCAACATTCGTGGCGTTGTTGCCGACAAAAGTGGCTGAAAATTGGACCTCTAGACTTGGCTTTATTCGAACCAGCCGAAAATAACGGACATTAAAACGATTTTCTTCGGTTTTATTTCAAATTCGAAGTTCTACACCGTTTATAACCTATCCTTACAAGGCAATTAACATGTTATCGTAAATCGTAAAGTCTGACTATAAGGGTCTCAAGGTTGAAAATATACACGTTTTCAATATCGAGCAATGGAATCTTAACAAAAATTGATCAGTTGATTGCTGAGTCATCACAATGGCATTCAAATAAGTGCTGTGCCTACACATATCTGCCACTTATCATAGCAGGTGGCGTTGATAACGATTATTTATAAACAATTCGAATGATTCGTATTCGCGTCTAATAATTACCGGCATAGACCCATGCTGCATAAAATCAAAAGATCATCAAAACGTGCATGTTAGAATTATTTAAAAAGCGCGCAAACCACACACATGCATTAAGAGGGTTACCTGTACCGCTCACAATAGTGCACGCACGTAAAGAAACGTAACGTATATATTATGAATTCCCATACCATTATGTCCAAACCGAGATATAAGTTAACAGGTAGCACCAAACCGCATCGACAAGCTATGACTCATAAGACGAGCACACGCGCTCTAGCTCTCGTTGTGGTATTTTCTTTTACTACAGATATTCTGGATCCCCAACGTCTACTGCAGAGATCAAAACGCCAGAATGTGTCATCCATCAGAAATGCAGGAAACAGAACCATGTAATATGTTAGAAGGCAGACACGATCGCACTGATAGTTCAGAAGCAATCAGATTGTAGGGGTTAGGTTATATGAACTGTTGAAGTTCGGGTGGGCCGTCAAGCAAATATAGGCTTACAGACGTAAAGAAGAGCGACATTATAGTTATGTACAACCCCATTTAAGATTGAAGATATAGGTTATACGGGGGGCCCAGCAGATCAGTGACTTGGTATTTCTGATTGGTTGGACTTGACGGGGTATCGAGGGCTCAAATCATGGAATCTTTGTGACATTTAGAAATGTTGTCTGGTGTCCAGGGGAGCCAATGCTGGGCCCAAAAAGTGCAGGATATCGGCCAAAAATAGGAAGTAGTGTGAAAAAAAAGTGTTAGACAGAAAGAAAGAAAGAAAATTGAGACTTCAATTATTATATACTGAGCCAAGAACTTAAGAAAATAAAGTTAAAAAGGTAAGACTAATCCCATTTTTGAATGTATCTCATATACCAGCACTAAATTTATCCCTATGAAGTTACTGTTTGGTGCGGATTTTGGTACTTCTTCCATAAATGAAAATGGTATTGCCATTTCCGTACCGATACCGAAAAAATACGGTTCCAAACGGCGATTAGTGCTACCCATTACAAAATGTAGAATATCTACACTACAATTTCGGGGCATGGTAATCTCTCGCCGAGGTGAAATAAAAAGGCTGCCGAAATCGTGCGGTTTTTGAATTCTTCTTTTGAAGATAATTTACGTACAAGTAGAAGATAATAAAGAAGAAAACTAGACCGACCCGACAGACGTTATCCTGTCATTTTTTTAACAAAAGAAATTAACTACATGCTACGGTCGATTCGATCGGAACGTTTATCCAGTTTGTTGAGTGAGTTTTTTGAGAAATGTTTGTTTATGGCAGTTTATCCAATTTTCTGCGCAATTTTCTTAATTTTTTTTTTCGTAAGAATCTTTTACAAAGTATTTACTAAAATCTTAAAGAAAATAATAAGATGAATGAAATCGATAAAGTCCTTCTCAAGTGATGGTGTGACAAAGGAAGCAGACTATGGGAGATAGACAATCCGCCGTGTGAATTGTTTAATACCCTATCCAATGTCATCCTTAAAATTGATCACCACACTTTGTTCAGACAGTTTATCTAAAACTATTATAGTTTGAAAAATACGAAGTTTTTCTATGGGTTAGGCTTTATAAATCGTTTTCATAGAAAAACGTTCATAAAAAGTGGGCGAGGGTTCATAGTGTTATTGATAAAATATTTGCATCCAACGGCTTTTTTTCGAATTTTTGGAAAATTGTACCGAAAACTGTTTTTTTAGAGAAATCACCCACAAAAATTGATAAAATATACCTGTGAGAATATCTTGCTCCAACACTTTTTCAAAATAGCTTACGGTTTGACCAAAAGCAATATTTTTCTAAAAAGTGGACGTTGCAGTGAGCGAATTTTCGAAAATGGTCGGGTGTTTTTTTTAGAGGTATAGAACTTGGAATTGAAATAAAACACAATAAAATCGTTTTAATGTCCATCAATTTGGCTTTATTGATAGGATAATTTTATTCTATTAATGTTTAAATATGATTTCGGGCATGTGGCTGCCGCGGCTGGTTCGAATAAAGCCAAGTCTAGAGGACCAATTTTCTACCACTTCGAGCATTTGGGGCCGTACGTCGGCAGCAACGCCACGCATGCTGGTTTCCAAGTCCCCTAACGTTTCTGGTTTGTTGGCGTAAACGACCGACTTCACATATCCCCAAAGAAAATAATCCAATGGTGTGAAATAACACGATCTTGGTGGCCAATTGAGAGGTCCATTCCACAAAATTATGAACTCATCGAATGTTTCCTTCAATAAACCAATAGTGACGTGCGCTGTGTGGCATATAGCGCCGTCTTGTTCGAACCACATCTCATCCACATTCATGTCATCCAATTTGGGAACAAAATAGTTGGTTATCATGGCTTTATACCGATCTCCAATAACGGTAACTGACTCTCCATCATCATTTAGGAAGAAGTGTGACACAATGACTCCTCCAGCCCACAAAGCACACAAAACAGTCAGTTTTTCTGGATGTAATGGCGTTGAAAGGGTCTCATGTGGATTCTCTTCATTCCAACTGCGGAAATTTTGCTTGTTGACGTAGCCATTCAACCAAAAATGAGCCTCATCACTGAACAAAATTTTGCGATGAAAATCAGTATCGAGATTTAATTTTTGCACAAGCTGGATCTTGTAAGGTCGTAAGCCAAGATCTTTCCGCAAAATCTTCTATAAAATTGATGGACAAAGCGCCAATTGCTGTGCACGGTGGCGAATCGATTCGTTTGGGTCCTCTTCAACACTTTGCTCTACAGCGGCAATTGTTTCTTCGGTGAGACGTCGAACAGGTCTCTGCGGATGCGTATTGTCACATAGAGTTAACGTAGTGCGAAAACGATCCATGGTTAACCGAATTAATTGCTCCGATGGACGATTATGTCGATCATAAAATGGATGGAGTTTGCGGTAAACTTTGCGAACTGAATTATTATTTTCGAAATAAATTTGCACGATTTGCAATTCATTTGTCAACCTGTTTATGATGAAATGGCAAACCAAACTGACATTAGAGTTGCCCGATTTGACCATCAAATGTCAGTTTTATCTCTATTAGGCAACCTCTAAAAAAACACCGTTTATTTGTTCTGTATGCATGGACAAGGAGCCCTTCAACCAAATTTCATTATTCTAGATCAAAATTCAAGGCCTACAAATCGGTGATGTACAGACGAACGGACAGAACGACAAGACTATAATGTTTCAGCTAGCAATTCTGAGTCCTACAAATCGGTGATGTACAGACGAAAGGACAGAACGAAAAGACTATAATGTTTCAGCTAGCAATTCTGAGTCCATATACCTTAAGCTATATCTAGCAAAATTATTTCTCTATGTAACAATCTATGTATCAAATCTAATATTATGGGTCTATTAGTGGGATAGGGTATAATAAATCAAACGAAGTAGAAATAAGCCGCTATAATTTTTACTGGCCCTCCTCTCGTGATGATCTGACAAATCATCCGAGTAGTATCAATTGTCAAGAAAACTTATTTACAGTCCGAAATGAACCTGGGCCTCAAACAACGTGGGTCTCCAATTAGCCCGGTCCTTAGCTAATTGCCTCCAGTTGCGCACTCCAAGTAAGGCGAGGTCTTCCTCTACTGCGTCCGACGTCTGGCTGGGATTCGAAAACTCTGCGAGCCGGATTATTGGTGTCCATTCGTTCTACATGTCCTAGCCATCTTAAAGGTCCAATGCGGAGTTTTAGGACCAGAGGCATGTCGCTGTACAGCTCGTATAGTTCTTGGTTGAATCTTCGTCTCCATAGCACATCAACGCAAACGGGACCGAAGATTTTTCAAAAAATTTTCCTCTCAAATCGACCAACGGTTTCTTTATCCGCTTTTGAGACGGTCCATGCTTCAGCGAAGTAGAGCAGGATTGGGATGATCAGTGTCTTATATAGGATCTCCTTAGTAGTTCGAGTGAGGGCCTTACTACTGAATTGCCTTCTTAGCCTGAAGAAACAGAGGTTGGCAAGAGTAGTTCTTCGTTTAATTTCTGACGAGATGTTGTTTTCAGAGTTAATAGCGGAGCCGAGACAGACAAAGTCACGTACTACCTCAAAGTTATATCTGTCAATGGTGACGTTCTGTCCAATTCGTCGATGTTGTGTGTCCTTTCGTGTTGACAGCATATACTTCGTCGCTGCTTCCTTCTATTGGATCCTGCCAATAATGTCAATATCGTCGGAGTATGCTAGTATTTGTACCGATTTTTGGAAAATTGTGCCTCTAGTGTTCGCTTGGGAGATTTGCACAATCCTCTCCAGGCACATCGCCTTTCCTAAATAATTTTTTTGTTATCGAATGTTTCGGTGAGGTCGTTTCCAACCCTGATGGAGCAGCGAGAATTCTCATTCGTCATCCTACACAAACGGACGAGTTTGGGCATTATACCAAAACTAGACATGGCTCTGTATAGTTCGTCTCTATAAATGCTGTCGTATGCGTCTTTGAAGTCGATAAATAGGTGGTGGGTATCGATTTGGACATCTTGTGTTTTTTCAGAATCTGCCGGAGTGTAAAAATTTTATCGGTTATGGACTTTGCTGGCCTAAAACCACACTGACAAGGGCCGATCAGGCTGTCGGTAAACGGTTTCAGGCGTTCACATATTCTGGCAGATAGGATCTTATAGGCGATGTTGAGGAGACTAAAGCCCCTGTAGTTGGCGTAGTTTAGAGGGTCTCCTTTAATGTGGATCGGACAAACGATGCTGAGGTTCCATTCTTCAGTCATTTTTTCTTCCGACCAGATTTGGCTTATGAGTTGGTGAATGTTTCTTACCAAGTCATCTCCGTCGGCCTTTTAAAGCTCGGCGGGAAGGCCGTCATTTCCGGCAGCCTTACTATGCTTGAGTTTAGATATTGTATCGACTGTGTCTCAACTACGATATTTCCTTGCTCATATCGAAAGGATTCTGTTCGAGTCCTGTATTCTTGGCTTTGACGTTTTACACTTTGGTAAAACTTGCGAACATCGTTCCTGGATTGGCCAGTCTCTATATCCTTGATCGCGCGCTTTTCTTGCTCTCTTTTCTTCTTTCTGATAAGCCGGTGTTCTCCCCTTCTTCTGTCCATAGAGCTCAACGGCAGCACTCGTCTTCACCTGCAGCTTATCCTTGTAGGCCTCGTTCTTGGCTGCGAGCATTTGTCGGCATTCCTCATCAAACCAGGGGTTTATTGCTGGTGGGCACGAGAAACCTAGCACATCAGTTGAGGCTGATAATGGCTTTGTCGGCATCGTTGCCATTGTTCTTCGACATTCGATGCTGGTTGTATGGTGTTAATCGAGAGGTTAACGGATACGCTTTGCGCGAATATCTTGGCGGTCTCTTGAGATCGCAGTCTTTCGACATTCAATTGTTTTCTTAGTATTTCTGGATTGTTGTGGCGTGGTGGATATCCGCATTCTTACCTTGGCTGCAACAAGGTAGTGGTCCGAGTCGATGTTAGCTCCTCGGAATGTTCGGATATCCAGAATACTGGATGAGTGGCTCTTGTCTATCGCAATGTGATCAAATTGGTTGAACGTTCGTTGATCTGGAGACCGCCATATCCCCTTATGGATATCGAGGTGAGGAAACCGTGTGCTGGTTATACTGGCTTTTCGTTTCTTACCGAACTCAATTAGCCTAAGTCCGCTACCACACGTGTTGTCGTGTAGGCTATGTTTTCCGAAAATACTGCTAAAGATGTCTTCTCTTCCTACCTTAAACAGGATCGTCAACAATAAAATCAGTCCTTTCCGACGCTATCTGTATGCCAGTTCACATCATAATCTAATATAATTGTATCTTAACACCTTTGCTGTGATGGGAATATTTGGCTCATGTACGGTCATTTTGACTGTGCGACAAATCTTCATGCAATCGATGCGTCACCAATGTGTACCAAAATTCATTTGGGTTAGATTTCATATCCATATGTCATTAATGTCAGTTTCATGTTCCCATTTATTTTTGAAAGGTATGGGTACCAACATCGTTTCTCTATTTTGTATTTATTTACCAATCATAGGGCATAGGCCCTACAATGTCCATTAAACGAGATCCAAAATCAAAGATTCTACCAGCAAAGCCCAAAATTTGGATGACTCACCGATTGATCCCGTGCATACACAATTGAGCTAGAGCTGAAAAGGGTAACTCTTGCATACAGTGGATCCGCCGAGGCAGGTAGAATTTTTTTTTTGTTAAGACCGACTGCTTGTCGACGACCAATCGTTATATAACACGTCGGTGTGGAAAAAAAATAAGAACCGACTGCTCCCTGCTAACAGCAAGTATTGTGTTTGCGTCATCCAACGCATCATGTACGGCAGATCCATCCATAGGCATAAATCTCTACGGAAGAAAGGGCTTATCTAATGGAACCTGTTATTGGGTTTGTTATATGATAGCCGGTAATCTGAGGGAGTCCAGTCGAATTAGGATCACACGAATATACCTACACAAGCAAAGGTATTAATAATTCTTATTGACGAGGGTCCAACAAGACCAACCTGTGATGTCGAGTTGATTATTTGGAAATGCATGTATGGATGAATCTTTTTTTTCGTTTCGTTTGTGAAGTTCCCTGCTCTTGGGAAATAAAGATCTAAATCATGATGAGGATGAGGATGTACTTTTGTGTTTTATTTTTATGGCGGACGATATAAATTGAACTCTTCTTCATCGGAGAATTTCTCACGATATTTCATGTTTTCTGTGGATTTAGTCTAATATGAAACATTGTAACATGCATGAGTGTGCTCTTAGTTTTATGCTTTTGTGTGGAGACTTTTATTTATTTAATGCAAAATCTTCGGTTCTGTTAGGTAAATGCGACTGCGCATAACCGGGGCCACTTTCGGAATATCGTCCCTATGTCTGTTTCCTGTTTTGTTAGGTAGAACTAGGTCTCCTAAAATAGTTTAACTAACATTTTGCGTACGATATTAAAAAATAAAATAAAACACTTGAAGCTAATGTTGATATCTATGATATTAGGTTTATATCATAGATAATAATTTGTTTAAATGTGATTTCTGGTATATGCGCGCACTAATAGCTCGAATGAAGCGCAATCGTGAAGTCCAATTTTCGACAACTTAATCGAGCGATTGGGGCCGTTAAATTAGCAATTAAAGAGCGAATCGGCATAAACAATTGACTCCACATACTTCGAAAGAAAGTAAAAATTATAAAAGAAAGCAATAAAGGTGTAAGATCACAGGACCGTGAAGGCCTGTCGAAGATCCGTTACGCGAAATTATGTTCTCAACCAATTGTTACCGCAATAAATTGATGGTATAAATAAACAAACCTAAACTACCGAAACCCGCCTTAAATATAATCAGGGTGGCAAGCTTTCGTTGCTATATGGCCCGAGTGGACGCTGTCCCAATTGCATCTTTGAGCACTCGGCCAGGCATCATGAAACTCCATCACACTGCCTCGATCTTAAAGCATCTACAGCCTAAAGGTAGTGTTTTATGATAAATGGATAAGCTTCTCTTGAAGACCCCTTACTACACATAATTTACTTAGTATAACTTAGAACTAGGAAGGAAATTCGCTGTGCTAACATTCCGCATGTTGCGCCATCTTGTTGAAACCAAATCTGTCTTACGTCAATGCCATTCAACAAGAAGTGAGCAATTATGTTTATATAGCGGGGTAACATTCTGTCCAATAAAAAAAAATCAGTACTTTCCGAGACTATTGGTTGCTTCGTGACATAGAGTTTTTTCCATGGTTGGGTAGATAACCCAAAGCACAACCCCCAACCTGGAGGGCCAGTTCCAATTTATTAGATAGCCCTAAGACACGGGGCCATCAGTATCTAATACGGGATTGAGAGCTGCCGTTGGCCTTTCGGTTCATCCGCCACCATCTCTGTTCAAGGGTCCTGACTAGCCCTTGAAATTCCTAGAAAACCTGTTGTCCGAATATGTCGAAGCAGCTTGTCTAGGTTCGCTTACGACAGCAGGCTGGGTATACATTCCTTGCCATTCTGACCTGGCTGTTTATAGTGTTGTTGTTTTTCGTCGTGTTTTCAAATCCAGGTGGATGTGACCAGTACCCGATGGTTACCACTTACAGGTTAAAAATAAGAACTTGATGTGTAGTCAGGGTTACAACAACTGGACATTGCCAGGTTAAAGCCAATCAGAGTCCTCCCGTTGTTCTACAACACTCAAACCCGTCCCTTTTGCGTTGACGTTCTATGGAGACGAAGATTCAACCAAGAACTATACGAGCTGTACGGCGACATGCACCTGGTAAAAAACTCCGCATTGGGCGTTTAAGATGGCTAGGACATGTAGAACGAATGGACACCAATACTCCGGCTCGCAGAGTCTTCGATTCCTCCCAGACGTCGGAAGCAGTAAAGGAAGACCTCGCCTTAAGTAGCGCTCACAAGTAGAAACCAATCTCAAGCATCTTGGAGTGCGCAACTGGAGGCAGGTAGCCAATGACCGGGCTAATTGGAGAGGCACGTTGGTTGAGGCCCAGGTTCATTCCGGACTGTAGCGCCACTTAAGTAGGTAATAAGTAAGGTTGAGTTGATCCAAGAGAAACCCGACGTAGCTCCGAATTTCACCAGGAGGTCACCAGAAAAGGTTGCTGGTATTTGCTGATGTCAAATGAATGGGTTGATGCATCTTCGGATAACGGATACTATACACGAAAATTCAGTCTCCGGCTGGATTTGCGTTACGTAGAAAATTACTCTCCGAACGGATACCACGATATAGGGCCGATTCTGTTGATGACTTCGAATTTCGGACCTGATATATTTTCGGTCCCGTTTGCGTTGTCGGGCTATCGAAACGACGATTCAACCACGAACAATACAAGCTGTACAGCGAGATGGACCTGGTCAAAAATCTTCGCATTGTACAGTTAAGGTGGCTAGGACATGTATTATGTATAGCGAATGGACACCAAAAGAGTCAACCTACACAAATATCTATATACCACCTAAATCTTCAAAACTAAATCTACTGCTTCTTTCGCTTGACTTCTTTGTTTCCCATTAAGTACCATGCAGTCATAACGGCACAGTCCCCCAATATAAGCTCGTTTCCAAATCATTGGCAAAAATAATATTCGTATCTTTGCTATTTCTGGCATCGAAATACTCCATTTGGATAGTACCGCAGTCGTTATACCCTCGTTCAACGATATGAACCAGAGTTGTCGACCAGTATTTCATCCCCTTTTACTGCACCCACTACATGAACACAATCTACGTCGTCAGATAGAAATATCGACTCAAATTCTCAGAAATTTCATCTGCAAAATGTCTCCACATACAATAAAAAAAAAATAGAGAACTCGACAAAAACTATTTTATCACTCTACTTTTGCAGTTGAAGGAAAAAGGACAACAACAAACAATAAGGGAAGAAGAGCAATCAAAACAAATCTATTTAAGGGTTGCTCTCCTAAATAGATGTGTCTGAATGAAAATCCTTTTCCTAAACCTGACATGTCAGATTTTACTCGATAAATGATTGCGCTTGTGCCATGGGCAGGGTGGTGTGGTGAGTTTCGATTATTTTTTCTCCATCCCTTTTGAAAGCAATAAATGTCACGGTTTTCGAGTATAAAGACAATTCTGGCAGTTGAACAATGACGTTCTGTTTTCCTATTTTTATTTGGGACCTGGAGGGGAAATTGCAGTGGCAAATTACAATACAGAGATATGCATCATAATTCCCTCATTCAGGTGTTTGCTGCTTGCAAGTGGTTGACAAGTTAGGTAGGCATGTGTGCCTATTCAGGTATGCAGTTAGTGCGGGACAGGAAAATCGGAAAGGTACTCGTTAAGATCTATTGTTGTTCGAATGCCTTTGTCCTGCGGTATCATGCAAAGTGAGGAATATGAGTAAGATGTATGAAATTATGTGGAAGCTGTAGTGGTACCTGAATATAGGTAAGGATATCTTGAGTAACCGCGGCATTCTATTGTTGGACTGAAATTAAAGCATTTAAGAAAAGCATTGTTACAATATGTAATGATGTCAAGCCTTAAACTATCTGAAAGTCTTTTTAATTTTTTCAAATCGACTCTGCGCAAACATACTCAGTACAATTATTAAGTAAACGCAGGTACCTGGGCTATATGCTGACTACTGTGTTTAGCAAGATTTAGTCCGTTGTTAGACTATGTGCGTAGTTTGGATTCCCCTCAGCTATATATTGATGCCATTCTGGGTTGGACATAACACGGTGAAGGCTTCTCAGTAATTTTTTTTAAGCAGTACGGTCTAAGGAGAATCCTGTTTGTATTTAAGAGTCACAGATAAGCTGATGAGTTGTCTTTCCGCCTCTTTGTAAAAAATATCAAGACATGTTGTGTGGCGTGTTCCACTTAGGGATCCCTCAAAGCTTTCCTCGTTTGTCTCAGCTGAGATTTGTCGTTTCATTAGACTTTTTGAACTTTCGGATCCCTCAGAGATTTCTGACAAATCTGTATGTGTAATCAATTCCCCACTTTTAAGTGGTGCTACAGTCCGGAATTAACCTGGGCCTTAACAAACATGCCTCTCCAATTAGCCCGGTCCTTAGCTAACTGCCTCCAGTTGAGCACTCAAAGTAGGTTAAGGTCGGTTTCTACTTGTGCGCGCCACTTTAGGCAAGGTCTTCCCCTACTGCGTCCGACTTCTGGCTGGGAATCGAAGACTCTGCGGGCAGGAGAGTGAATGGACACCCAATCTTGGTGTCCTAGCCATCTTAAACGTCCAATATGGAGTTTTTTTTTCACCAGGTGCATGTCTCTGCACAGCTCGTATAGTTCTTGGTTGAATCTTAGTCTCCATAGCCCGTCAACGCATGTTAACGAGATGTTGTTGTCAAAGATTATAGCGGTGCCGAGATAGAAAAAGTCTCGTACTACCTCAAAGTTATGTCTGTCAATGGTGACGTTCTGTCTAATTCGTCGATATTGTTTGAACTTTCGTGTTGACAGCATATAATTTGTCTTGCCCTCATTTACTGCAAACGTGGCTATGACATCCCGTTGAGTCCTACCAATGATGTCAATATCGTAGGCGTATGCTAGCAGTTGTACTGATTTTTGGAAAATTGCACAATACTCTCAAGAATCAGATTGAAGAACTCACATGACAGCGCATCGTCTTGCCTAAATCCCTTTATGGTAGGCAATAGAGTATGCAACTACTTATCACTCTCTTGCTTTACTTGTCCATCATTAGCCACACACTTTGGAGTCTTGTAAGTCTATTGGAAACAGAAACAGCTTCAAACCGCAACCTTCTAGGGAAAGTTCACAGATCAGCTGCATATTCATTATCAGAGCTCTAAGCAACTTGTGCGGCTGTGAGACCTAAAACCTCGGTACAATGAACTTCTCAAGGTGAACACATTTTTCCGAGTCTCCTCAAATATTAGTCGGATTTGAGTGGAGATAATAACTCGATTCACATCCACACGGACGGGTCTAAAACAGAATCTGGAGTGGGTGGAGGTGTTGTCTTCGAGATGCTCAACTATCCTTTCACCTTACCAATCATTGTAGAGTACTCCAGTCGGAAATCATGGCAATTAAAGAAGACTTCCCCTAGTTGCAGAAAAATGGCGGTCAATAAATGGCCACTTGCTGCTCAGCTTTTTGACGCTTTGCTGCTCTGCCGCTTGCCACTCAGTGCGATTACGGTTTCGACATACGACATTTTTCAAAAAGTTGGCCTAGCAGTTGGGTATTTTTTTTTATAATTGCATTAGATACATTGACCATATCTGCATATATAAACATTAGAGAACAATTTTGATCAAAACATTGTTCGAACTTCCATTAACGTTTACCGAAAGACGATTCTTTGTACCATATCCCATAGGGGTATATTAGTGTTGATATATAGTTTGTAACATAGAGATATAATTGAGCTAGGTATATCTCAAAGTATATGGATCGACTCAGAGTCAATAGCTGAGTCGATTTAGCCATGTCTGTCCGTCCGTCCGTACGTCAATAGTTTTTGGGCCATAAATGTTGAACTGGAATGATGAAATTTGGTACATGTGCTTATTTTTGCTCCCAGCAGAACAAGTGTAAACATTTTTTAAATCCGCCAACTACCAGGCCTCCTTTTCAGAAAAACATAGTTTTAGGCCAAACCGTTAGAGATACTGAAAAAAGTCTGAACAACAGATCTAGAGAATCATAATGTCTATATTTTGTTCATACAAAGTTTTTGTCACGCCCACTTTTTGGGGTCGTTTTTAGTAAAAAAAAAACGTTTTTCGGAAAAAATTTTAACATATCTTCCATATATCATTCTAAGCCACGCCCACTTTCTGGAGGCGTTTTCATACAAAAACCATTTCTATACACTACCTCATAGCATAACCAGGCGAAAAACGGTGTTTTTTTTAGCCGAACCATAAATGTTTTTGATAAACAGTCTGAACAATATGTAATGACAAACATTTTTTATATTTCTTCGCCTTAAATCCGACATTTTGGGCATATTTGTCTTAAGGATGGAATGGGATAGAGTATTTAACGATCCGCACAGCGGGTTGTAACCTTCTCCTATGTTTTTATATATGAATGAAATACCTATCACATTTTTTCAAATATCTTTCTCAGACGCTTTGACTAAAAACTTTGGTTTCCTAAAAAAATTGTCGTGATTTTGATCGGATTTTGAAAATCTGTAAGCTTGTACCGTAGGCATGACCAAGATGCTTATCTACCAAATTTCATTATCCTAGCTCAAAGTTTAATGCCTAAAAATAATCGGTGACGGACAGACATTCATGGGATAGTTCGACTTAGTTATCAATTCTGAGCCTATCCACATTCTATCTAAATTGGGGCCCAGTTATAAAGGGTGATCCATTTCGAGGTTCCCAACTTTTTTAAAGAAAAAAACACAGAAAATTCAAATTTAATGGAGAATGTTTATTATCATTTGAAAGAATATTCTTTGGCATTTATTTTTTGAAGATTATGTCTATCAAATATTGGCCGTTGCTACGTCGCAGATGGTCCATCCGTTGAGTCCAATTTTCGATCACCCGTTCAAGCATTTCGACTGGTAACTGGCGAATGACACGCGTGATGTTTTCCTCCAAGGCCTGAATCGAAGCGGGTTTGTCGGCATAAGCTTTTGACTTTACATATCACACCGTTAGACTTTTCCCTGTGGGAATATGTAAAGTCAAAAGCTTATGCCGGCAAACCCGCTTCGATTCAGGCCTTGGAGGAAAACATCACGCTTGTCATTCCCCAGTTACCAGTCGAAATGCTCGAACGAGTGATCGAAAATTGGACCACAACAGGTTCTTCTGTTACAACCTACTCCGACGGTCCCAATCGGACACACTCCTGCTATACCGCATGCGCTCTCCTCCGCCCTGAGCAACGACGTCTCGGTCGTATAGGAGCCGCCTATCCACAGTTCGTCGGAAGACGAGATAGATTAGCAGAACCACCATCCTGCATTAGCCATCGACTATCCAACTATAGGAAAGCTTCCTGTGTTTTATTTCTTTTCGAAGTTCTATGCCTCTAAAAAAAACACCATTTAGCTATCATTGAACAACTTCATTGGAACACAACATATGATTGATTGCCTATGGGTGCCCGGTGTGGTTCATTGTTGCCCCATCTTAAATGGAAATGATAAGGCTGTTTGAGAGGCAGTGTTTGAGAAGCTGCCTTGGACTTCACAGAACACCAGTATCTGGCTTCACAAAATAATATTACAACCAGGTCCTATATAACGGGGCCAACATAAACAGAAGGAACATTTTCTGGTGAAACGCATTAGGTTTCACGCTGCAAGAGCGATGGCTTCGAACAATAGTTTCATCTCTGGGGCCTTCTACTTCTACCCCAATGATGAATATTTTGAGGGTGCACGTTTAAGCGGCTGTATTCCGTCCGAAGCTTTCCTATATTTGGATAGTTGATGGCTTTATTGGAAGGATAATTTTATGCCATTAATGTTAAATAAATATTTTAAATATGATTTCGGGCATCTGGCTGCTGCGGCTGGTTAGAATAAAGCCAAGTCCAGAGGTCCAATTTTCAACCACTTTTTCGAGCATTTGGGGCCGCATGTCGTCAATAACGCCACGAGTATTGGCTTCCAAGTCCGATAACGTTTCTAGTTTGTTGACGTAGACTAGCGACTTTACATATCCAATGGTGTCAAATCACACGATCTTGGTGGCCAATTGAGAGGCCCATTCCGCGAAATTATGAACTCATCGAATTTTTACTTCAATAAATCGATTGTGACGTGCGCTGTGTGGCATGTAGCGCCGTCTTGTTGGAACAACATCTCATCCACATTCATGCCATCCAGTTCGGGAACAAAATAGTCTGTTATCATGTCTCTATACCGGTCTCCATTAAGGGTGACTGACTCTCCAGCATCATTTCGAAAGAAGTATGGCCCAATGAATGCACCAGCCCATAAAGCACACCAAACAGTCAGTTTTTGTGAATGTGATGGCGTCACAAAGGTCTCTTGTGGATTATCTTCACTCCAAATGCGGCAATTTTGGTTGTTGATGCAGCCATTCAACAATGTTTTGCGATGAAAATCAGTATCGATATCAATCTCATTTCGGCCCGTATACCAAAATCACGACGCATTGCATGGTCTCGCGGCTTTAATTCTTGCACAAGCTGGATCTTGTAAGGTCTTAAGCCAAGATCTTTCCGCAAAATCTTCTATAAAGTTGATGGACAAAGCTCCAATTGCTGTGCACGGTGGCGAATCGATTCATTTGGGTCCTCTTCAACACTTTGCTCTAAAGCGGCAATTGTTTCTTCTGCGCGCACTCTTCGACGTCTCTGCGGATGCGTGTTGTCACATAGAGTTAACGTAGTGCGAAAGCGATCCATGGTTAACCGAATTAATTGCTCTGATGGACGATTATGTCGACCATAAATATAATAAACCGAAATATATTTACACGGTTTGCAAGCGTTTGTCATTTGTCAACCTCTTCATAATGATATGGCAAACCAAACTGAACATAAATGACATTAGAGTTGCCCGATTTGACCACAAAATGTCAGTTTAATCGCTATTCGAAAAACCAGCCTCTAAAAAAACACCCGTTATAACTGGGCCTCTTTTTCTCTGACACAAATATCCATCCACCTTCCCTATTGCAACTTGGAAGCCCTATTGGCAACGCGGACAACAAAAAACACACACTTCCTCAAAAAACTCGACTGAGAATGTATGTTTCACTGCATCACCTCACCTTGCGTGTTTACCTGTTCGCTAGATACGTTCATCACATCAACGCGAGTTTCCCCAGCACACCTACCAAAACGGACACAGCATAACTCGCAAATATATAGGCAACTGTCCAGACCAGATACATTATTCGCTCACCACTACACCGTTAGATGGCGCAAAACTTGTTTTTTCTCACTTCTCCTGTGCACCCACCCCCTCTTCGATGACAATCGATACCTGTTTCACTCTAATCGCTGTCGCCCTCTCACGTAAACAACAAACCAGTCGAATATGTTGTTGTTGTCCATCATTGTTTCGCTGCCGTATTCACCACACCGACATCAATTTGGTGGATTTTGGAATTGCCTTCTCTGAATTTTCCTTGTTTTCATTTTTCACACTCAACATACACCACTGTCCGTATCTTTTCGCTGGGTGCAAAGAAGAACTTCTTCTCCGTAGTCCGTGTCCGTGCGCCATCTTGTTCTTTGCTCTCGTACGAACAAAGTTGGTATCCACTTCGTACCTATCTACACAGCGGTCGGTCGTTAGTTTCCTCCTCGTTGCTCTTCAGTTAAATAATTTTTTTATTCGATGACGGTATTGTTGTGTATCTTCTGTTGGTATCGGGACTACTATCTGCTGGATGACGGTTTGTTAGTTTGTTTAAACAAATTACAAAAGTAGCACTTCGGTTTACGGTCGGGTATGAGTGGTGGTTTTTTTTTTTTCTGTTGCTACTATCTAGCTCGGTACAGTGTCCTTCGGGTTGATGCCCAAGGAATTGGTGTGTGTGTTAGTGTGAAAAGTGCAAAAGGGTGTATACCTTGAGAAAATATTCGAAATCTTAAATAGCAATTGTAATGAAAATCAATAAAATATTCGTATACATGTGAATGGTGTCCTTATAGTGTTAAGAGTCCAAAGCTAGTGCTAGTGTAATTTGTTTCATAATATGTCTTCTCCCCTTTAAATGTGAACGGAAAAAAATTATCCACACCCCACTGTGCAAGTGTAAGGATTTAAAACAGAAAAAACGTAGAAAAACGAACAAAAATTCTACAAGTTTTCGCAAACCCACAAGGATTCGACGAAGGGAAAAATCGATAACAACACTCTCTCTCTCACATGGATTAACTTAGCCTACACACAGTATTATTTTGCGTCACAAGGATATTTCAGATATACACCCAGTTTCGCAAATATCACATTTTAGGTAAAATGAAACAAAAATATCTACTTAACTATTTCAGATATATCTACAAAATTGCGTGCAGTTTATTATTGCAACATCGAACAAACCTAACCTATTCCGTGCTAGACCCCTTGTCAAAATGCATTCACGCAAAAGTCGCGCTCGCAGATACACTTTCAGCTACGGTTTGTAGATACTTTTGTTCACATGTGCAAAATAATTTTTTTTTATCTTTTTTGAAAACCAGTCTGTCGACTGCGGTGTGCACAATTTAAGCCAATAACACATAATTTATATAAATATTCAGGAAACGTAGTTGCTTGGTCGGTCGAATGGTCTTCAGATACTCGTGCATACATACAGCGCAGAATGTTATGTTACGCGATGCGATGGAAACGTACATGTGTACGTCAATGTGTTTTTCCAATTTTCCGTGAATGTATATGGTGTGGACGGTTTGTAAAGTAGGTTCGTTGTCGTATCCAAGGTTAAGGCCGGCTTTTCGTTTTTGGTATAGGTACCCATTTGGATACCTAGATGCGAATGGCTTCTTAGGGTTTCCCTACATTAGGCTCTTGTTTGCTAAGTTTATGCGGTTTTCACGTTGTTTTGGCTTTGGAAAGCGAGAAAAATTTATTTAAAATGCGCAAATTGATGGTGGGGGCGGTGGGGGGTTGGTGTTGAACCAGCTTTTGGAGGATAAAAAACAAACGTTTTAGTTATGCAAATGTTTATTGCCTTTCCAACTTTCCATACTTGTAGAATGTTGAAAGAACATTTTTGATTGCATGCTAGAAGCTACTTCACAGGCTCAACTGTTTTGCAAATTTTGGCATATACAGGTGGGCCAAAAGAAGTCATCCGATGTTTATCGGTTGTGGCTCGCGCAGTGTGTGCCGTTGCTCGGTCCTGTTGGGTCCAAATGTCCTCCAGTCCTAATTCATCCAGTTGCTGCAGAAAAAAACTCGGTTAACATGGCCCTATAGCGCGTACCGTCAACTGTAGTCGTTTGAATAGTGGCGTTCTCGAAAAAAAATGACCCGATGACTCCTCCAGCGTGAACAGCGCAACATGCAGTAACTTTGAGCTGGTGTGATGGCTCCTCGTGCATTACTCGTTGATTTTCGGTGCCCCAGAAGCGATAGTTTTGCTTGTTCACGTACCCGCTGAGCTGGAAATGAGGCTGATCGCTCATTATGATTTTGCTCGAAAAATCGTGCACTTCTTCCTCGAGATTGAGGATGGCTTGGGCGTAGGTTACACGCGTTTGGCGGCCGGCAGGCAGCAGCTGATGCACGGACTGGACTTTGTACGGGAACATGCGCATGTCTTTGTCCAAAATTCGCCTTAAGGACGACCGGCTGATGACTAATTGCGAGGCACGGCGTCTGGTCGATGTTTCCGGCAAAAGCTCGACATCCTCGGCAACAGCGGCGATATTCTCGTCTCAACGGGCGCTCAGGTGCCGGCAACTCTTGGCAACGTCTCGTGTGATCCAATACTCTTCAAGGTTGGTGGCCGAACGGCGCAGTGTTTGCGCAGTCGGTGTCGGACGGCCAGGGAATCGGCGAAAGAATTCGCGCTGCGCCAACACTACAGCCGAAATGTTACGCAAAAAAATAGACACGATTATTCCCCGTTCTTGGGGAGTGTATCGCTCCATGGGTTGTTCACTTGTATTCTAGTTACATCTGTCTAGTCTACAAATGCCAAAATAGATTTGACATTGGCGGCCCTTTGCAAAAAATAAGATCATCTTCCAATAGGGTGATCTCTTTTGGCCCACCTTGTATCTTCGACGTTTGATGCTTATTCCTGTTTCAGTTTCAGTAATACGAACGGAACCTTTTTATAATGCTGATTTGCACCTCCAGGAACCAAGTACTCACTTACTTGAGTGGTGCTACAATCCAGAATGAACGTGGCACCCAATCAACATGCTTCTTCATCAAGCCTGGTGGTTTGCTTACTGCCGATCAATGGGTGGCCGGTATAGTTGTAATTTCTTCGCCTGTTGAGTAGAAAGTTGCGCGTTAAATCCCAGCCAATAATCTATTAAACGTCTTCTCCTACTGCGTCCCACGAATATCTTACTGGGAATCGAAGACGGAGTAATGTTGTCCATTCACTTTACTAGCCCTAGCCGCCTTAAACTTCCAATTCGGTTTTTTCTGCTGTACAGCTCGTAAAGTTCTACGTAGAAACTTCGTCTACATAGACCGTCAACACATACGGGACCGAAGATTTTCTGAATAATTTTTTGCTCCAAACGACCAAAGATTTCTTCATCTGCTCTTGATATGGTCCATGCTTTGCACAGTCGAACAGGACTGAGATGATCAGCTTCTTGTATAGGATCGCATACGTAGTTCGGATGAGGATTTTTTAGCCAGAATAATCCGCGTTTGGAGTTATTCCTCACTTGATTTATACCAAGTTGTGATTTTCCTAGTGAATAGAGGAGCCAATTGGCAAAGTCCCTTTCTACTTTCAAGTTGTAGCTGTCGAAATTGACGTTATGTCCGATTCTTCGTTTGACAGACACTCTACCTTGACAGACAACAATTGTGATGGGAATGGGTGTCTCTGCGTATTTAAACTGAACCAATTCATAATAACAGCTCTGAACCTGTATATCCCTGTGCTCCCAAAAAGAAATAAAACTTTTATCAACCTTAGATATGGAAGAAGTCTAGAAACATCAATAAGATGACGATACTGTGAAATGACAGACTTTTCCAGATGATCTCTTAGTTGGTATATGAAAAAGCCTCAGTTCCTCAGTGTTTGTTTCTGTTTTAATAAAAATAAAAAACACACCACCCAAAATAAATATCAAGAACAAGTGATGAAAAATGCCCTTAAAATGTAAAACACTAGTTTCACAGTGGAGATCAAAAGTTGAACATTATCAGTACCTCTTAAGCCATTAATTTTATTTCTCATCCATTAAAAGGGTCACCGAGGTAAGTGTGCCCTATATAAATTTCTATCGGCTTACCTATCGATATTGGAATATCTTGCATTAACGGCATATACAGGTCCTAAAACCTATATTTCACATTCATTTATGTGTGCGAAGTTTTAGAAGGTTACCTCCATAAGCTTCTCATGACAATTTTATACTTTTGGATGTTTTTCAGACTTTCGCAAGAGAAGACGCAATGAAAATTTTAAGACGTTGTTAATTTCGGGATTTGAACCAGAAAACAAATGCAATCTACCGATATTATTGAATCTATGTTACTCCAGCAATAAATCTCATTTCAGCAACTTGGTAAGGCTAACCTCGATAACGAACGATGACTTAATTTTGACGCCAAGTTCTGCCTTCCAAATAAAAGACGTTTCGTTTGATCCAGCTTGATTTATCCTACATTAAAAATTTGCATTTCTTCTTTCACAAAGCGTGAAAAAAAATCCTCGAGATCCTGAAACATCTACACCTGCTTCTATAGAATTCCATCATTCTGTAGAATGTGTATCCCGTCCGTCTTCATTTCCAGAATGTCGACCAACCCTTCAAATGTGCACTGAAGTTTGGTTTGGAAACTCGGATTTTCTCGCGTTTAGCTTCATTTCCATCCCCGTTTTAACGCAAACGATATTAAGACCATTATGGGTGCACTGAAGTTCGATTAGGGAGTACCCACGGATTAGTAAATCATCCACGAAAAGCAGGTAGCTTATCCTTAATGTCATTGTCCGCTTGTGATGATCTGACAAATGATCTAAATAATATCAACTGTCATGACAAGTATATCTCCACATAGCCTTCGGATTCGGCATGAGAATGTAGGGCATCCAATTAAGTAAGGAAAAGCTTCGATAATTGGTGCAAGCCCTGGGATCACATTTCTTCTAGATAGTCCAATCATTTTGTGCAGATCCTGGATAAAACCCTGGATAAAACCCAAGAAGTCAAAGCCGGATACATCAACATTTATAGATACGAACTACACAGAGCCATGCCTTGTTTTGGTATAACGCCCAAACTCGTCCATTTGTGTAGGATGACGATGGAAAATTCTCGCTGCTCCATCAGGGTCGGGGACGACCTCACCGACACATTCGATACCAAAAAAGGATATAGGCAAGACGAGGAGCTGTCATGTGACTTCTTCAATTCTCCCGAGCCAACACCAGAGGACATCATTGGTAGGACCCAACGTGATGTCATAGCGACGTTTGCTAGTATAGAAAAGGAAGCTGCAAAAATGGGTTTAGCAGTAAATGAGGGCACACAACATCGACGAATTGGACAGAACGTCACCAATGACAGATATAACTTTGAGGTAGTAAGAGACTTTGTCTATCTCGGCTCCGCTATTAATTCTGACAAACATCTCGTCAGAAATTAAACGAAGAATTACTCTTGCCAACCGCTGTTTCTTCGGTCAAGGCGATTCAGTAGTAAAGCCCTTACTCGAACTACTAAAGAGATCTTATATAAGACCCTGATCATCCCAGTCCTACTCTGCGGCGCTAAAGCAGATGAAGAAATCCTGGCTCGATTCGAGAGGAAATTTCTTCGAAAAATCTTCGGTCCCGTTTGCGTTGACGCGCTATGAAGACGAAGATGCAGCCAAGAGCTATACGAGCCGTACAGCAACATGCCCCTGGTAAAAAAAAACTCCGTATTGGACATTTAAGATGGCTAGGACAGGCAGAACGAATGGACACCAATACTCGATTCCCAGACAGACATCGGACGCAGTAGAGGAAGATCTCGCCTTAAGTGGCGAGAACAAGTAGAAACCGACACCAACCAGCATGGAGTACGCAACTGAAGGCAGTTAGCTAAGTACCGGGCTGATTGGAAAGGCATATTGGTTGAGCCCCAGGTTTATTCCGGATTGTAGCGCCACTTAAGTAAGAAAGTTTTCATCAGCGCCAGCTGCTTTTTCATAGTTCAGGTTACCTACTTATGGCTGCTGTGATGAATCGTTTCAATTTGGAAGCCTTGGGTTACTTTTCGTATCACTTTCTCTTCAGAATCGTTGATTAGGCGTCTCCGAAACGAAAAGTGATCACTCAATTTGCAGAATTTGAAAAATTATCATGTGAAAAAAGTTGACCATGTTTGGATATGAGCCCTCCAATGAATTTGAAACTACGCCGTCCTTTTGGCATTACTGACGCCACTAACACTCACAAGATTGGCATAAGAAATCACAGCTGTTAAAAATTGCAATTTCCCCTTCAAAAGTAACTAAACAGTTTGAGTTTGTTCGAATCATTCGGATATTTAATTTTCAAAGCCCTCACACATCTTATCAAGTCAATAAAGATCTAGCATCTAGATGAGGGCGTTCCTGAAGCGTTATAGGTTCGCCTGACCTTGAAAAATTTTATAGAAACAACATATGTGCTAAATTAACCCCTCAGCCCCCTCATCATGGGAACATAACAAATCGTATTTATAATAGACGAAGGTACGTCACAAAGTCTATTGGGCAATTCAGCAGAAGACAAGAACGGTACAATATGTTTGTATAGCCCTAGCCTCAGGGTAGATATTGCTATCCACTCTACGAAAAACTTGGTGGTCGGTAGTTTGCATTGCCTTTGTCAATACTAATTGGTTTGACCTACCTCACAGTGGAACCTTATTCGCTATCGCCTTTTAATTTTCTCTTGAAGTGATAGCACATCAGGTACTTCCGGTCTTATTGTTTGTTAACATCGTCGCCATTGTTCATGGCTTGGCGTTTAAATGCTGGCATTGCGCGCTTCTTAAGCTAAAGCCTTCGACTGCAGCTTCACTTTTAGAACTCATTCTTGGCTACAAGTAATATATCTGATCACACAAATACAAATCTCTTCTAGGATTGCTAGAGTTGGATTTCTAGGAGCTATAATATTTGGAATGAAAGTTTATCCGCAAACATTCTTTAAATTTGCGGCACTTTCAAGAGATGTACTTCAAAGGCCACACCCTGCATTACTTTGAATCTAAGTGTGGCAAAGTAAAGCCAATTTTTTCCTAAAAATCATTCAAATGTACATAGGGCTACTGTGTTTTTTTTAACCCATTGTAGCTTTTTAATACTTTTTCTACTCATAGTCTAGACCTTTGGCTTATGAGAATTAGTTTGAAGAATTTAATTGCATTTTTCGCCTTCTCCAAAATTCAAGGTCCATTTGGTGATCACGTAGAAACCGTTTTGAAAAACGTCTTTAGAACATGAATGTGCTTCCCAAATATAGGGGCCATCACATCATCTGCGACGTTTACCAGCTAGCATCACACTTTTACTAGACTTACTAGCATTTCATTAAACCCCAAAACACTAAAGCTGAGGAGACATAACCCACCCTTGCGGTATGCCGCCACTGATATACCTGCCAACAAAGGTAATTCCAAGAACAGTGATAGTAATTCCAATCTTGGCTAGCTTCTGAATTAGCGCATCTATCGATGCATTTGCTTTAATACTCTAACTGCCAAAACAGGAACCTACAATTAGCTTTTCAATTTATTTGCATGTCGATTTTGTCACAACAATCACCTACAGTTTCACACTAATTCCATTGTGAGGGTTTTTATGTCAACGTATCACAGGAGGTGATCTATTTGTCAGTCTTTCACAAGAGGTGAGATAGTGAAAAAAAAACTTAAGCTGTTGTTACCAGGAATTGATCACTAGACCAGTGCACCCACATTTCTTTATAATGTTCGCTATAACGTTCGTTGGTTAAACAGTTTTCCAAGGTCAATACGGGTTGTTTTGTTCGAAATGTTCGTAGACTACATTTCATTAAAATTAAGACGTTAACTATAAACGAATTTATTAAGACTCTAATGCATCGATACGCAAGTCAACGTCATTTTTACGAGTTATGACCTTAACTTAACGTCAAACGTAATACCCAATGTAAACAAAATTAATTTTTGGAAAGCTTACGAGTACAATAAACTTTGCTTACCAGGTTGTTTATCTAACACGCAAAAAAAAACAGCCATTCGAATGAATCTAAACAAAAAAGATACTAATTTGCGTTAAAACAATGGACAATCGCAAAAAAATAAATCATACATGTCAACAAGTCTTATCTTGTTGTAGTAACAAGCCGAGTACAAATACCTACGTAAAACATTTAGATAAATATGAATTTTTTTTTTTTGAAAAAAGGTCACTTCACCTGTCGTTCAGGAAATTTTAGAAATAAAATCCGCGGCTTAAGGATTTTTTTGTAAAAGATGTAAGCGTAAGGCTATGTGCGATGCGTCTATCAATACACATACAGGTCTATCGCGAATAAAATTTCCCTGAAAACTGTTCCCATTCAGCAATTGCTGAAAAGAGAAAAATTCACGGGAAAATTTATTCGCGGTAGACCTGATAGACTTTTGGGATTTTATAACCTCAGATACTTTTCATACTGATAGGACAAAATTTGTCTGAAGGTAATATTATGCTGCTCCACTTTGTAAGCCTATATTCACGATTGACCTAAATCAACCAAAAATATGTGAAATATATACGTGTCTTCAGCGAGATGCGAATCGCCTTTGTTGTTGTTGTTTTGGTTCGTATGCATTTTATCCCAGATGATATTGCAGGGTTGCCATGTAGCTAAAGTTTTGTATTTATCAAACTCCAATTGATAAAATGGAAACCCCTAAAATCTAGTCATGTATGTAGTTTAGACTGCGATAATGGGAATTTTGAATATGAAAATAGGCGACCCCATTACTTTGCAGTGTAATTACTCAGTGGAAATCAGTAGATCTCAGTTCGATTCCCAATTAATGAATCTCATGATCTGACAAATCATGCGAGTATTATCAATTGTCAAGAAAAGCTTTTCTCAAATTCGTCGTTCGGAGTCGGCCTAAAACAGTAGTTCCTCCCATCGTGCAATAAGTACACACGCACACATGAACGGCTGTGAGAAAGCTCGGCCCTGGGTGTTACGAGCATACTGCGCCAAAATTTTTTATTTTATTTTGAAACGCCAATTACAGTTCTTCAATTGCCGAAATTTATTTTCTAAAGATCCATTTCAATTCAGAAAAATAGAAGATTCCGCCCGTCGCCGTGCAAGGAAGGAAATGAGATAATACATTTATTTTTAAATCTCTATTTTGATTTTATTGAGGAACATTTATGTTCTCTATGCTTTATCCCATAGGGTAGGGATATATAAGTTTTGACGTTAAGTTGGTAACATAGAGAAATAATTAAGGTATATATACCTCAAAGCATATGGATCGACCCACAAACGTTAGCTTCGACGATCTAGCCATGTCTGTCTGTCCGTCTGCTCATTTGTGTGTCACCGATTTTAAGGCCTTAAATTTTGAGCTAGGATAATGAAACTTGGGTTTCTTGTGGTTTGCTTCAGAACGAGTGTAAACATTTTGAAAATCCTCCCACTTTTTACAAAAACGTTGATTTTGGCCAAACGGTGAGGAATTTTGAAATAATGTCTCAGCAAGATAACGGGTGATTTTTAAGCGTAGTTTTAAAAAAAAATCTAATAAAACACTCAAATTTGCGTCATATATTCAAAAATTTTACTGTCATCCGTAAATAGGCCTTTGCCATTTACGTTTTAAAGACAACTTCATGTAAATGACGTCAGCGGCTCCGATTCAAATGGTCCATTCGAAAGGTCTAATTTGACATCACTTTTTCGAGCATTTCGGCCTGTATTCCACGAATTACGAGTGTTATGTTATCCTGTAGGGCTTCAATCGTGTTCGGCCTGCCCACATAGACTAACGACTTTACATAACCCCACAAGAAATAATCCAGAGACGTTAAATTGCAAGATCTTGGTGGCCAACTCACAGGAAATTTCGAGAGATAAACTGCTCACCAAATTCATCCATCAACATTTCCATTGATTCACGAGCTGTGTGGCATGTGGCACCGTTTTGATAAAACCACATGTCAACCAAAAAAAAAAAACTTAACTCTTAAAAAATCACCCGTTTTTTATTTCATTCACGTCAAAAGTAAAGTTAGCTTTTGAGAATGTACTTCGAAAATAATATAAGGTGCATTTCGTGTTTGTATCATTTTTACTCACGCCCACCTTTTTGGGGCGTTTTTCTCGAAAAAAAATTGTTATCCTACTCCATAGCAAATGCAATAGAAAAACGTTGTTTTGGACGAAAGATGAAATATTTTGATAAACTGTCTGAGTAAATGTTAAACTTAAGGTTGGAATGGGATCAATTATTCAACGATTCACACAGCGATTTGCAATCTTCTCATATTTTCAATCGGTTTGACTTGAGTTTTGACAACGCCGTCACTTAAAAAAAAGCGCAAAAATAGGTCTGTAGCGGTAAATTTGGGCAATCTTGGCAAATCGCACATACTTAGTGTGGACCATACTTAATGGATTTAAAAAAAATTATAGCAAGCGAGAAAGTCAATCACCTACTCCTCCGAGGGATATAATGTCAACTTTGCCGAAAAACAGCAGTTGACGAATATTCAAATCGAGCAATTTCGGACATATGTTTCAACATCTGTCGATCAAGTATTTATTGTATTGATCCGTTCAACGTGATCTTTAAAAAAATACAATTTTTTTGCGCAACAGGCTCGTTAGTACCCAGGGCCGAGCTTTCTCAGAACCATTCATGTCTGCGTGGGTACTTCTTGTGCGATGGCGGGATCTCCTGTTTTATGCCGAAGCCCATCGGCTATATCCGAATCCGATCCATACAATATATTTGACATCAGTGTTTCCTTAACACTTACAAACCATCCGGTCACGAGAGAGACAACTGCCTTACGTAACGGATGGTCATATACTTTAGAGCCAAATTCGCAAACATAAGCCTTATACGCGCTCACGCCCCAACGGAGGAAGAAGATGATATAGCTAAGGATTGCTTCTACGAGCTCTTTGACAACTCCTATGAGCGACTCCCGAGGTACGATGTTAAAATCGTGCTGGGAGATATCTTTAGCACAATTGAGCACATTTCGATAGACAAGATGCACGCATCCAGAATGTCTGAACATGCCGAAGAGCTAACATCGACTCGGACCACTACCTGTTGCAGCCAAGGTAAGAATGCGGATATCCACCACGCCACAACAATCCAGAAATACTGTGAAAAAATGTAATGTCGAAAGACTGCAATCGCAAGAGACCGCCAAGAGCTTCGCACAACGCGTATCCCATAACCCGAATTAAACAAATCGGCATTATTGCACTTTATGAAAGCGAAATACCGCCGAATTTCCATGTTTGGTCGATTCGGCCTTATTTCACTTTGCATACATCCAATTTGGCACCCATCCCATAACCTGCAATCTGCTCAAGCAGGGGGTTCATACTATGAATACATCTGAGTGCGAGTTTGTGTGTATACAAAGTTTGAAAATGTATTAAAACTTTTCATACACTTAAGCTTCCGCTCGGATGTGTGCAATGATTCCCTCCCTATCTCTGAATTCGGCTTTATTTCACAAGCAATGTTTTCGGCGTTATTTCACAATGAAAAAGTGAAATAACGTCGAATTCCAAAATACGGCGTTGTTCCGCTCTTACACAAAACGCCGAATTTTGAAATTCAGCTTAATTTCGCTTGGCATTGAAAAAGTCATGAGCATTTTTTTTTTTAAAGGCTGACAGTAGCACCATAACCGTTACTGATGAATTCGAAGATTAAGTGATTTTTTTTTTCGTTCAAATGGTCTATTTTTGGGCCGTCTCATCCACCATTTTGGAGATTTGTAATCCGGACAGTTCGCAATATCTGACAGCGCTAGACCCCTTCTTTTGTTTGTTTTTTAAATCTAGCGTTTACTCTATATATGTCAATTGCGTTAAAATGTGGGTTAAATTTTATCCACTGGCTAATTTTTGACATTTCTGCAGGGGTAAAAAGTTGGTTTTTTGCTGTGGCAATTGGATTATACGGGATATTATTTTAATACTATTTTCAATTAGTTTCCAAAAGAATCGGAACAAAATTCCTTTCTTTATAATTTTATGCAATAAAGAAATACCGAATAGATTTCAGAAAGATCATCAAAAATCCCTTAATTATTAATTATTGTCAGTAAAAGAAATATTTTTGTACGATTTGTGCTCATGATTAAAGATACCCGCCCTACTTTATTCATGTTAAACATATTTGAAATACAGCGAAACCAATTTAGTCATAACATTTTTTAAACCATTTTTTTAAGTCCAATTTCAGTTTATTTTACTTTCATTACATTACATTACATTTCTGATATAAATTACATGTAACTTGCTTTTCATTTAATAATCTGAATGATGTACTATTTTCCCGCAATATATGAACACTGGTTACGATGAATAATCCATTAGTGTACTTTTCATCTCTATCACTCCTCAATAGGTATACCCATTCCATCTCTATCACTCCTCACTAGGTATACCAAATGTCAAAAGTTAGCCACTGTATAAATTTTAGCGAGCTTTTGGTTAGGTTAAAATTTTGAAGCCTCTATTCACCATACTATTCAGCCTTTAGTATGGTGAATAGAGGCTATAATAGAAGATGGTTGCGAACGTCCACTTCCGTAACTGTACGATTGCGAACACATGTTATTTGTATTGTACGACCATAATAGCTTTTCGCTTCGATTCGTTCAGTTTTCTTCCACTTTTGCTCACTTGCAACAAAGCGAATTAATTCGCTCTTTCTCTTTCTTCTGATCTTTCATACACAAATTTGACATTTCACTTTAACAGCTGTGTACATTTCAATTTGTAAGTTCATAAAGCAACGAAATATTGTTTGACAGAACGACTTCCACTCTGACAATCGCTTCCATTCACAAAAGTCTATTATGGGCAACTTGAGTAATTGACAGTACTGCAGAAAACTTAACGTAGATTTTTGACATTAGCTCCCGATTGCTTCCGACTATTATAGTTCAGCCTTAAAGCCAAATATTATCCATTTCCTAAAATTTTAACGCAATTGACACACGGCCTAATGCCATAACGAAAAAGTCATCAATTTGGAACCAGATACTCTGGTGGTGGCCATTTGAAAGATATTACCTACATCATGACAGATATTACCTACATCATACATAGCCCGTTTTATTCTTTTAACTTCCAACAAAATGGCACATTATGACATAATTGTTTGCATAAAACTTATTCGATGCGCAAAATGTTCTATGAGAATAAAATAAAACTTTCGACTCGACAACCCTAGAACCAAATTGCACAGCTGGCTTATGCTTTGTTCGCTTTGATTTTTCAATTTTTGTTGAACAAAACTCTTGAATTGTTGTCTTCTCATTAAAGCTGTGCGATCTGCCAAGTGGAGTGGTTTTAATATTTTATTAATGGCGGCAAAATTTGTTTCCTGGTCTTGTATGGGTATAGGCTAAAACACATAGATACGTGTACAAGCCTCATATAACAATTTCCATCACAACCTAACAATAGTTACATGCGATGCAAGACAGAGAGCAAGATAAAAACAAAACTTCAGCTTTAATGCAGCTGAGTACACATGGTGCTCAGTGCTGAGCCAACAATAGAAACCAAACTCCATGTCTGTGTCTGTGGAGCGCGGAGGGTGTTTTGCCGCCAGCCCAATGCCGCAACCTACCTATTAATTATCTTTGTGTTCATGTAGGCATGTAGGACGGATTTTTTCGTTGTTCCTTCAATTCTAAAAAAAATTTGAAAAACAAAAAAGATAGATAGATACCAAAAAAAAATCGTAAACAAACCTTAATAAGATGTTTCTTATCTACGCTCGTCGTCTGTGCAAGAGATTGTTGTCGTCAACACCGAAGAGTGAGAAAGAGATTCTTCTTGTTCCCCCGGAGACAGCGCAAATTACTTTTTTTTTCTTTGTTGCTGTTAAATACGTCGGTTTCTATGGACGTGTGTGTACCTTTGTCTGGGGTATCGCAACCTAACCAAGCCATGTGATCAAAGTATCTCGGTACCGACGTGTACCAGGTTATGGTTTGGCTTGGTATGGTTGTGGTTGTCACTTTGGTAGCATCGATCTAAGCACTCGCATGAGAACTTTTCCCATTCCACGAGGCAGCAATTTAAATTGGCCTTCTCGGTGGAATTAGGAAGGCTTTGGAATTTTGTTTGTTCTTTTGGGAAGATAACATTTGTCAGGTTGGACAAGTTGACAATCTATCTGTTTTTTTTTTTTTTTTTGAAGGAGCTTGAGGAACGGATTGCCGCATCACCCATTGTGACAAGATAGCAACGTGATGTTCGGTTGATGGTTTTTATTGTTGTTGCTTCGATTTACATGATTTGTTACTTAGCTTCATGAGTGAATGGCTCTGTTAGTATGCGTGGGAGATTTTAAGGTTATTTTACGAATAAATTCGTTGCCATAGTCAGCATTGATGAGGTATAGCTAACAATGTTGTTATAACGGTTATAAGTGTATTTTTAGATACATTTTTCGGTATGACGTTTACGTACCGACTTATGTCAGTTGTTATTTTGTATTAAACATCAGTACATACTTCCAACCTTTATAAATGGTGGTTTTTTTAGAGGTTGGTTTTTCGAACAGAGATAAAACTGACATTTTGTGGTCCAATCGGGCAACTCTAATGTCATTTTGGTTTGCCATTTCATCATGAACAGGTTGACAAATGAACATCGCTTGCAAATCGTGCAAATTTATTTCGAAAATAATGGTTCAGTTCGCGAAGTTTACCGCAAGCTCCATCCATTTTATGGTCGACATAATCGTCCATCAGAGCAATTAATTCGGTTTACCATGGATAGTTTTCATACTACGTTAACTCTATGTGACAATACGCATCCGCAGAGACGTCGAACAGTGCGCACCGAAGAAACAATTGCCGCTGTAGAGCAAAGTGTTGAAGGGTACCCGAATGAATCGATTCGCCACCGTGTACAGCAACTGGAGCTTTGTCCATCAACTTTATGGAAGATTTTGCGCAAAGATCTTGGCTTACGACCTTACAAGATCCAGCTTCTGCAAGCATTAAAGCCGCGAGACCATGCAATACGTCGTGATTTTGGTGTATCGGCCTAAAATTAGATTGATCTCGATGCTGATTTTAATCGCAAAATTTTGTTCAGTGATGAGGCTCATTTTTGGTTGAATGGCTACATCAACAAGCTAAATTTCCGCATTTGGAGTGAAGAGAATCCACATGAGACCCTTGATACGCCATCAAATCCACAAAAACCGCCTGTTTGGTGTGCTCTATGGGCTGGTGGAGTCATTGGGCCATACTTCTTCCGAAATGATGCTGGAGTGTCAGTTACCGTTAATGGAGACCGGTATAGAGCCATGATAACCAACTATTTTGTTCCCGAATCGGATGGCATGAATGTGGATGAGATGTGATTCCAACAAGATGGTGCTACATGCTACACAGTGCATGTCAAAACCGACTTATTGAACGAGACATTCGATAAGCGCATAATTTCGCGGAACGGACCTGTTAATTGGCCACCAAGATCGTGTGATTTGACACCATTGGATTATTTTCTTTGGGGATATGTGAAGTCGCTCATCTACGCCAACGAACCTGAAAAGTTGGGAGACTCGGAATTTAACATTCGTGTCGTTATTGCCGACATACGGCGCAAAATGCTCGAAAAAGTGGACTCTGGACTTTGTTTGAACCAGCCGCGGCGTCCACATGCCCGAAATCATATTTAAAATTTAATGGCATAAAATCGTTCTTCCAACAAAGCCAAATTTATGGACATTAAAACGAATTTTTTGTGTTTTATTTCAATTCGAAGTTCTACACCTCTTTATTATGTAGTACCTTCTCGTAGCGAGTGGTTTTTTTTAGAGTTGTGTTTTTCAGGTTGGCAGCATTGGTAAATAATGGCGTCCAAACTTCATCTGTCAAAGTGAAAAGTTTTCAGTATACTCTGCCATTTAATCATGGAAAGACTTACAAATGAGCAACGATTCCAATTTATTGAAATTTATTATCAAAGTTCGTGCTCTGTGCAAAATGTGCACCGTTTCGTACGACCATAATAAGGTCCTGGTGAATCAACAATTCGATCTGGTGAATCAACAATTCGTGCTGTTATCACCAAATTTACTTTGTTGGACATTAAACCATCGATTTGAATGCGTACAGTGCGTACCGAAGAGAATATTGCAGTCGTAGTGTCCAATTTGAATGAAGATCGTGAAATGTCAATTCCTCGCCGTTCTCAGCAATTGGTCATGTGGAAAATTTTACGTGTCGACTTGGGTTTGAAAGCCTATAAAATTCAACTTGTGCAAGAATTGAAGCCGAATGATCTACCACAACGTGTAATTTTTGGTAAATAGGCCTTAGAACAGATTCATGAAAATCCACTGTTTTATCGGAAAATTGTGTTCAGCGATGAGGCTCATTTCTGGCTCAACGGATACGTAAATAAGCAAAACTGTCCCATCTTGAGTGATGAACAGCCACATGCCATACAAGAATTACCAATGCATCCCGAATAAACGACAGTTTGGTGTGGTTCATGGGCTGGTGGCATCATCGGTCAATTTTTCTTCAAAGAAACGTTACCGTCAATGGCGAACGATATCGAGCCATGATACGCGACTTTTGTTTTGCCCCAGTTGGCTGAGTTGAACTTGGTTGACATGTGGTTTCATCAAGACGGTGCCATATGCCACACAGCTCGTGAAATAATGGAAATGTTGAAGGATCAATTTGGTGAGAAGCTTATCTATCGAAATTTCCCTGTGAGATGGCCGCCAAGATCTTGCGATTTAACGCCTCTGGATTATTTCTTGTGGGGTTATGTAAAGTCGTTAGTCCATGTGGACAAGCAGAGCACGATTGAAGCCCTACAGGATAACATAACACGCGTAATTCGTGGAATACAGGCCGAAATGCTCGAAAAAGTGAAGCAAAATTGGAACTTCCATTTGAAACGGAGCCGCGGACAACATTTACATCAAGTTGTCTTTAAAACGTAAATGTCAAAGGCCTATTCATCAAAAACAATAAAAATGTTTGAATATTTGATGCAAATTTGAGTGATTTATTCGATTTAAAAAAAAAACTTCGCTTAAAATCACCCGATATATAGGCATGATTCGCGTTGCTCAATCATCAACACTCGTGGCAAAAATCCGACACACGCTAAGCCCTATCTGTAATAGTTGCATGATGCACTCGTTCTGTCACTTCCATGCCTCCGATGAAGCTGTCAGTGTCATAGTGAAATGCAATTTAAAAAAAGGAGCCTGTGTTTCTCTCTAAGTTCAATTAAAATTTTCCCTAGAAACTCCTCATCAAAAAGTATTAATCTTCTAACGCCTATGACATAGGACCAATGTCATGCCTTTTTCATACTCACCCGTATACGGCAGAGGTACTTATTTATAAAAACACAACCTAATCCAACAAAAAAATATGCCAAAGAAAAAAACGAAAAGAAAGAGAATTCTTAAAAAAAAACACCAGAATCAACCCCTATTCCAATCCTCACCGTGCCCTACGTCAGGTGGATTGCTTAGTCTTTGTTCTTCATAAAGGTATTGTTTACCTTTGCCCTAAAGGTTCAAGTTGACAACGATGTTCCGGAATCAAATGTAAAGAACTTAATTGTCCAAAAGGGGTCTCCTTTGGCACAAACAACGATAACGTTAAACCCAAACGAATCAAAAGAAAACGACACAAACGAGGCGGGGGTGCAAAAGTACCTCTGCAGGTGCGGCGCACACATAAAGCAGGCAAGCACCAATACCAACTTCTTAACACAACATATCTCTAAGGGAAACCTGTATTCAATGTCCATAATTATGAGTTTTGTGTGGGTGACCTATCTGCTGTACCCAGGCAGAACCTATATTTTCCCTGGAAGCCATATTGTGAACACTTAACACTACCACTACCAGTGCGACTGTATTCGATTTTTATGCGCTATTATTGCTTTGAATGATTTATTTATTTTCTCGGATATTCTTTTTTTTTTTGAATTTTTGTTTTCATTAGTTCATTCGTCTTTACGTTTTATTGTTGACCCTTTTTGTGAAGAACACGTTTCGACATGTTGTTTGTTCCTTACGTACTTTGAAGACGACAGTAGGGGTAACCAAATAAAACCCGTTTGCGTAGAGTTTCCTCTTTATTATGGAGGTCTTGGAGATTAACTGCTGCCTACCTGTCGATGCATGGCCGTGTTGTATAAGTAGGCAAAAGGGACTAAAGTCACGTATAAATAGGCTCACAGGCAATAGACCCTGATACTACCCATAAACGTTGAAAAAAGGGCGAACTTAGGTTGTGTTGATTTAACTTATTTTTGTCCGATTGTGGTGGGGATTTAATTTAAGGAGGCTTTTGTTATAGAAGTCATTAAAAAAAAAAACATTTGAAATTAGCTTTTCGGTTTTACGGAATTTTAGAAACTGACTCTGTGTCGCAAGTTTGTGTTAACATGAGGCTTAGAGATATCATTTTCACACAGAACCTCAAACCTTCATTGAAAATTGACGTTTTCCTATACCAAAGATTATAATGCCATACAGATGTCACACTGCATACAAGAAAAATTGTTCTATGGTGGGTTGTACTGGCACAGCCCGCCATATATTTCGATCTCGTTTCTCATGTGTGCACGTGAGCAGAAGGTTCTTTTTGTTTGTTCTCAATGCGTCATCTGTATGGTTTAATAATCTTTGCGTATACTTACTTTTTTTTTTTAGTTTTCGAAAACTTATATGTTACGATTAACCGTCTCGAAACTGGACACGTCATTTAGTTGATGTTTCTTTCAGCGAACACAGACGGCGTGTAATATTTTTAGGTCGTGCATCTGGTTTGGCTTTTTAGTTAACATCACACTTTATTCCGTTCATAATGAATTATGATCATTCCCACGAGCTGACCCATTTCTCCGACGCTGCGTCTGGGCATGAAGAAGACGAGTGCTCGCAGAAGCACATTCCATCACGTAGCGATGCGGTAAGATGAGAACACCTGTGGGAACATCAAGCGGAACATGCGGACGTCGAATGCACGGGCAGTTAACAAGTTCGATTGTGTTATTTTTAAGTTTAGTTTTAGTTTTGGCATTCAAGTAATAAAGAGGCTTCTCCTCAAAAAAAAACATTTTTTTTTATTAATTCTATTTAGAATAATTCAATTTATATCGTAGTTGAGACACAGTCGATGCTGACGATATGGAAGAACCACTTCTGCAGACTGTTAAACGGCGATAACTAACAACATTCCACTGTCGGGCTGAACGAACCATTCAATATTGGCAACGACCACGAAAACTGCCAACCACCCGACCTGAGTGAAGTGAGGATAGCAATATCTAAAGTCAAGCTTAATAAGGCTGCCGGAAATGACGGCCCCGAGCTTTATAAAGCCGGCGGAGATGACTTGGTAAGTAATATCCACCAACTCATAAGCCAAAACTGGTCGGAAGAAATGGAACCTCAGCATCGTTTAGCCGATCCACAAAAAAGGAGACCCTTCCAACTGCGCCAACTACAGAGGCATAAGATGTCTTCTCAACAGCGCCTACAAGATCCTATCTAGCGTAATATGTGAACGCCTGAAACCGTTTACCAACAACCTGATCGGCCCTTATCAGTGTGGTTTTAGGCCAGGAAAATCCACAACCGATCGAATTTTCACACTTCGGCAGATCCTGGAAAACACCCAAGAAGTCCATATCGATACCTACCCACCACCTATTCATCGATTTCAAGGCCGCATGCGAAAGCATTTATAGAGACGAACTATACAGAGCCATGACTTGTTTTGGTATACCGCACAAACTCGTCCGTTTGGTAGGATGAAGATGGAGTATTCTCACTGCCCCTTCAGGGTCGGAAACAACCGCACCGATTCAATGCCAAAAAAGGCAAAAAGGATTTAGGCAAGGCGATGTGCTGTCATGTGACTTCTTCAATCTGATTCTTGAGAGGATTGTGCAATTTTCCAAAAATCGGTACAACTACTAGCATACGCCTACGATATGGACATCATTAGTAGGACTCAACGGGATGTCATAGCTACGTTTGCAGTAAATGAGAGCAAGACAAATTATATGCTGTCAACACGAAAGGACAAACAACATCGACGAATAAGACAGAACGTCACCATTGACAGATATAACTTTGAGGTAGTACGGGACTTTGTCTATCTCGGCTCCGTTATTAACTCTGACAACAACATCTCGTTAGAAATTAAACGAAGAATTACTCTTGCCAACCGGTGTTTCTTCGAGCTTAGAAGGCAATTCAGTGGTAAAGCCTTCACTCGAACTACTAAGGAGATCCTATATAATACCCTGATCATCCCAAGCCTGCTCTACTTCGCTGAAGCATGGACTGTCTCAAAAGCGCATGAAGAAATCCTTGGTCGTTTCGAGAGGAAAGTTCTTCGGTACCGTTTGCGTTGACGGGCTAGGGAAACAAAGATCCAACCAAGCACTATACGAGCTGTACAGCGACATGCCCCTGGTCAAAAAGCTTCACATTGGACGTTTAATATGGTTAGCACATGTAGAACGAATGGAAATCAATATTCCACCTCGGACGCAGTAGAGACGTCGAACTCAGTATAGGAAGACCTCACCTTAAGTGGCGCGCATAAGTAGAAACCGACCTCAACCAACTTGGAGTGCGCAACTGGAGGCAGTTAGCTAAGGACTGGGCTATTTGGGGAGGCATGTTGGTTAAGGCCTAGGTTCATTTCGGACTGTAGCGCCACATAAGTGAGTAAGTAAGCATGTCGTTTGCATTGGTATTGTCCAAAATCCGACAATTTTGGGTAAACTCATCGTTCATATTATTAGGTAAGGTTAGGTTAGTGGGTCGATAAGGTAGTCGGTATAGGTCTTCCCTCATCGCACTCATGTCAATATAGACCCATTTTGATGGCCGCGTTGGGAATCCAAATGTGTGGTGGCTCCTTAATTTGTCCCGTTACTGCCCATTATTATTAGTCCCTTTCCGGATGTTGTTGCAAACCTGAAAAAAATTAGAGACAGGGATTTCCTAAAGTTTTTTTTTTTTAGTCGACTAAGGCCTGTGCATTGGCACCTTACAGCCTCTACAAAGGCATCATCTATTTTCAGATTGTGGCTTTTGAGTGTGTTGTGTCTAGTAAGATTTTTTGTTTCTTTGAAGAAGTTTGTGGTTTCTGGAATTGTCATACACGGGTCACATTCTCCTGGACGTTTCACAGGTTGGAATTGAGTTTCACCTGTTTTTTGCGATATCCAGTGTTTTCTGTCCCACCCGCAATTTGAGGTCACTTATTGGTGGTTTGACAGACTAGTCTGCCTGATAAGCGCTGGTGACAAATCCTTTCTTCCGGAGTTCAACATCAAGTGAATTCCCCTGTATGCTTTTACGTCCGGGGACCCAGCAGAGCTTCACATTATGTTGGACGCCAAGAACCTTCAGCTCCTTACGACAACGCTTCACAAACTTGAACTTAATTTCGACAGTAGAGATTGCTTAGACACATTGTTTGATGCTATAAATTATGTTGGACGCCAAGAACATTTAGCTTCTTACTACGACATAGCTTCACAAGTTTAGACTTAATTTCGACAGTAGAGATTGCTTAGACACATTGTTTGACGTTATAAAATTCAATGGCGATTGACAATACGCTATCGTACAACACATTCGACAGATAATGCCCTTACAACATGAACGCAATAACCTAACAAATTTCGAGCGCCCATTTTGAATGACCCCTTAGTATTTTATTTTCACCAAACATTTCACAATAACAAAACAACAAAACAACCGGAAGAAAAATGCATGTCTAGGCATAACTTTATATTGTCCCAGACCAGTGTCGCTTGCATTTATCACTACAAAACTTTAGTTCATGAAATAATCACAAGATGCCACTGTAACGAAAATCGATTGACGTACATTGAATTGAATTGAATTTCATAAAAAAATAAGGTCAACTCAGTTTAGTAACAAATATACGAAAGAAAAAATTAATTTGTATCCATTAATTAACAGTAAGCGACTATTTTAAATCGCTTCCTTCCTTGTTGATAATTATTTAAAGAAAACGAAAAAAAAATCAAGTTTTGCCCTCAACTCTTTTACTTGAAATTCCTAACTGAAGATTTTTTTTCATCTTTTTTCAGATAATAAACGACACATACCATTACTGGTATGGCTACACAATATGCAAATATGACTTTGAGCCGCAAGCCAACAGCAATCTCATAAGCTGTTCAAGCTGCAATTTGAAACTGATTTTCGTTTAAAGGAGAAAAGAGACTACAGATAGGATAACCACCATGCATCCATTGTGTGAAACCATGAGCAAAAGCCGTGAGGATTTGGCTGCTGCGCTCAAAATCGACGAACACCATCATGGTAGCAATCTCAGCCTTAGTAAGGATCAAACGGATAATATTCGAAGAAGGTAAGTTTTTTTTTCGCACATAAATATCTTAAATTTTTAAAAAAAAGTCAGATGTGATTGTAATGACGTCGTCCCAGCACATGACCTAGGCTTTACATTCACAATTTTGACATTGAGAGAGCTTTGATATATGTTAAGGCAATGTAAACAACAGACATATAGAGGCTCTGACGCCCCTTCTGATTTAATAAAAACGTTGAAATCGTGATTTAGGTAAAACAATATTTCCCCAAAGGTCGTCTTAGAGAATTTAGAGGTCGAATTTAATGCGAATCGGTGAATACAATTATGCTCACCGCATCCGACTTGGCAATTCCATGCACGACTTCCACATGTCTGGCTTGAAAAGAACTCTGAATGTTATAACTTTGCCACATGCGCTTGACATTTAAATTAACTCAGGTGATAATGTATCTGAATCTGAAAGCCAAAGCCAGAATCAATTAATTTGTTAGCCTGACGTAAGCACTGCCGAGTATCGTAGTCGATTGGGATACGTGTAGACTTGTTCGGAAAGTTGTGAGAATATATAGCTGTTGTGTGATAAATGGCAGACGTCTAGACGCTGAAGTAAAACTTGTTTTTCAGTACTCTGTCAGTTATATAATATTATGCTCAATCAGTGGATACGGAATTCGCTCGACAATAACATTGCATTTGGTCCCTGTCACTGTGTACGTTTGTGTTTAAGCTCTATGAGAAAGGTAGGTTCCCATCTATGATATATTTTTGCCACGCTAGTAAATTTGCCGCACATGGCTTGAAATCTAATGGTAACGACCTTGGTCATATCTATTGCAATAAATCGACGTACTATCATCCCCTTTATACAATTTCATTCTCCACTTTTCAATGAGTGCAGATACAAAGTTTGAATCAATTCTTTACACCAACATTGACAACGACAATCTGACACTACATATAAAAAAACATTGCCATAGGAATTTTCTTATCTTGTGACAAATTATGTCGCATTAAGCTGTCGAATCAGTGCTCACCCCTTTGAATGTCGTTTCGTTATCAGTCAACACTTGAACAGATAATTGCTTTGTAACAACTGTGGGAATAGTGAAAAAGCTATTGCCAGGTATATGTACTCGTAATGCTGGCAGCTTAATGCCAATGTCAATGCCAGATTAATTCCATCAAAAATTTATGAAACACCATCCGATTCAAAAATTAAAAATTCTGAAAGGCTATCGATGAAGGAAGTGAACCTGGATAGCATTCGTATTCCAGTCGTATATTTTGCAAAGGAAATTCGTCAAAACAATGAAAGTGCTATTGACCATATTATGGTGGTAGATTTCGAAAAAAAACATCGAAAATAAATACTGATCGCATTTAGGAATTTTTTAACAAACATCACCAAAAGAAAAAAAAACGTATCTTGCGATGTCAACTGGTAAACGTGTTCCACTAATGGATCTCTCAGAAATTTCCCCAACTGATATTTTTTTGATTAAGTGCAACGACAGTCTCAGTAGAGAAGGATTTTTTCTGTCAAACAACAGTTTGATTGCATTCCATCTGTAAATAATGACTAATCCCTTTCATGGACTATCTACTTACTTACGTATCGGGCTCCGACCCGTGTAGAGTCTCTGCCTGAGACATTGCAGCCTTCCATCCTCTAGGATCCCGGGATCGCTCGCTGGTATTTGAAACGGAGGTATGGGTTTCCTTCCCTTTTCGAACTTTGGGCTCGGATTCGAAGATCCTCTTACCTGGAGCATTATTGTCAATTCGCTCGATGTGGCCGAGTCAATGTAGTCGACGTGTTTTCGCTTTTTGGACTACATCCACATATTGGTTGTATCTTCTCCTCCATTCGCCCTCCTCGAACACAGGACCAAAAATCTGCCGAGGTATTTTTCTAGCGAAGGAGCCTAGTATCAGCTCTCCATTATTGCTTACCGCCCAGCGCTCAGTGCCATAAAGTAGAACTAGAAAGGGCTTTGTAGAGCACACATTTCGTCATTCGAGTTAGGAGTGTTGAACCCAATTGTTTCATCAAACCGAAGTAGCAACGGTTTCCTAGGATAATTCTTCGCCGGATCTCCACTAGTCATTCGTGGAGTCTATGTGTACTCCGAGGTAAGTGAACTCCTTAACTACCTCGAAACTGCTGCTATCAATAGTGACGTTTTGTCCTAGGCGGTGGACACATGCTTGTTTGTTTGTTGAAAGCAAATACATACTCTTGTCCTCATTTACTTCGAGGCCAATGGATTTCGCCTGTTCTTCAATCGCCGTGAACGCTTCTATCACGGCACGCTGGGAGCGACAGATAATGTCCGCGTAGCCCAGCAGCTGAATGGACCTGTTGAAAATAGTGTCGACATCTGCCCTTCGTACTATCTGCTCCAGTACGAGATTGAAGAATTGGCATGATAGCGCGTCTCCTTGCCGAAATCTCGTGCATGTTTGGAATAGTTGAGAGGAGCTACTTCCAAACTGCACATTGCAGCGCGTGCTTTCCAGCGCCACGCGACACAGCTGAATCAGTTTTGCCGGGATTCCGAATTCAGCCATCGCTTTAAAGAACTACTGACGACGTATGCTATCATACGCGGATTTGAAGTCGATGAGTAGGTGGTGAGTTTCGACTTGAAATTCGTTGGTCTTTTCTAGGATTTGCCTAGGTGTGAAAATTTGGTCTATTGTCAATCTGCCGGGCCTCCCACTGGTACATAACGATTGTGTGTTGCAGAATGGTTTTAGACGTTCACACAGTACGTTGGATATGACCCTGTATGCGACATTTAGAAGGGATATGCCTCAATAGTTCTTACAAGACATACGATCGCTGTTTTTGTAAATGGGGCACATGGATCTGATAGCCAAGTCATCGGGCATGTTTTCTTCCACCCATACTTGGTAGATGATTCTGTTTTCTTCCACACATACTTGGTTGATGATTCTGTGCATGCTTCCTACCAAAACATCACCACCGTATATAAAAAGCTCCGCTGGTAAGCCATCAGAAGCTGCGACCTTGCTGTTCTTAAGCTTTCTTATAGCTAGGAAAACTTATTCTATACTAGGTGGTGGAACAAGTTCTTCATTGATTGGACGTGGGTTCTCTTCTTGTCCCATCACTCTCTCTACAAGATGCCCATTAAGCATCTGCTGAAAATGCTGCTTAAACACATCTATTATTCCCTGCGCTTCGGTGACTAGGTTTTCTTCGTTGTCTCGAAGAGCCTGCGTTGTGGTTTTGTAGCCAGCAGCCAGTTGATTGGCTGTTTTATAAAACCTCCTGATTTTGTGACGAGCTGTACCAGGAGATGAAGGAAAACGACCATACACATCGACGTGTGTTCGCTGAATTGGCTCTGGAGCAGTTGGAAACATGCTCTAATTTTCATCAAAAAAATTATAGTTAGCAATGAGACCCATTTCTGAATGAACGGGAACACAAAAAAAAAAAACAAAATTGTTGACTTTTGGACGATACCAATTACCATGAGATCCAAGAGCATCCGAAAATATCTCTGTTTGGTTTAGATTTTGGGCTGGCGGCGTCATCGGTCCATATTTATTTGAGAACGACGTTGGATGTCACCATCAACCATGAGCTACATTGGTCGATGATTACCAAGACACAACGACACAAACGACATGTAGTTTCGCATGTCACAGCTCACGCCACATTGCAAATTGCAAATGAGGGTGAAGTGAAATGGCCACCGAGATCGTGCGATTTGACCGCGTTAAGATTTTTCTTGTGGCGTTTTCTGAATCCACAGATCTATCTGAATAAACCACAAAATCCAGCGGCCATCGGTCAAATTCTGCCAGAGTCATGGAAAATCTGACATTTCGCATGGGCGCCACCCAGAGAAGCCACGGCGGACATTTGGGAAGAAATTTACTTATGCGCGCACTCACTTTTTGCACTTTTTTTACTAACCGATTCGTCTTTGCGTGCAGATTGCCAGAAATGACAGACTACACACAATTTGTATGTGAATTTAACCCAAAACGGTGAATTTTTCATAAATGTTAAACTAAATGTGAGAGACCAATCCGTTGGTAAAAAAAGAGCAAAAAGTGAGTGCGCGCTTGAATAAATGTATGCCCACACTTGATTGATTTAAAATTCCATCTTGGCTTCGGTATGCCCTTCACAGGAATGAAATTTCGATGATATCTCAAACACACTTTGATTTTTTTTTAATTTTTCTGATAGGAAGCGCTTAATGAAATACCTACTCTTTAGTATAAGACTTTCACTACTAGGTTCTAAAATATTATTCAGAACACCTTGACATTGTCTAGTTTTTGTAATATGCTCAAACCCGTCAGTTTGCGTTGGATGACGGTGGAGAATTCTCGCTGCTCCATAAGGGTCGGAAACGACCTCACCGACGCATTCGATGCCCAAAAAGGATTTAGGGAAGACGATGCGCTGTCATGTGACTTTTTCGATCTGATTCTTGAGAAGATTGTATAAAACTCCTGAGCCAACACCAGAGGCACAATTTTCCAAAAATCGGTGCAACTACTAGCATACGCCGACGATATTGACATCTTTGGTAGAGCTCAACGTGTCATATAGCCACGTTTGCTAGTATAGAGAAGGAAGCGGCAAAAATGGGTTTAGCAGTAAATGAGGGCAAGACTCAATATATGCTGTCAACACGAAAGGAAACATAACATCGACGAATCGGACAGAACGTCGCTATTGACAGATGTAACTTTAAGGTAGTACGACACTTTGTCTACCTCGGCTACGCTATCAACTCTGACATCATCTCGTCAGAAATTAAACGACGAATTACTCTTGTCAACCGCTGTTTCTTCGGGCTAAGAAGGCAATTCAGAAGTAAAGCCCTCACTCGGACTACTAAGGAGATCCTATATAAGAACCTGATAATCTTAGTCCTGCTGAGATGAAATCCTCCAAGAACCATACGAGCTGTACAGCGACATGGCCCTTGTCAAAAGACTCAACATTGGACGTTAAAGATGGGTAGGACATGTAGAACGAATGGACACCAATACCGCGGCTCGCAGAGTCTTCGATTCCCAGCTATACGTCGGACGCAGTAGCTACTTAAGTAAGTAAGAAAGCCTTGACGCCGAATATTCGAAGCGCTGTTTAATATTGCGTTTTGTTTTCTGTAATAAATTCCATTCAAATTGAGAAAAGACGAAACTAATTATTGATACATTTTCATATCAAGATAATTCAGTTTCACTAGCCAACCAGAGTAACACCCTTTCTCCACTAAAGTATCGTCGGCACGGGTTGAATGACTGTATGCAAACGTTCTGCGAGGTTGTCCACCTTTCTACTTCTCTGCGAGAGATATGGCTTTGTCAACATATTTCCAAAAAATCCATTCCCTATCGATATGGACCGAAGTGATTTGTATTTAAATTTGAATCCAAAAAAAAAAATCCAATACCGAAAAACTTATTTGTTGGCAACTCTCTTTCTAGCTGGAAATCGCAAGCGCGAGAGAATCTTATCTCTAGCTTCGCAAATCAACACACAAAATAACAAAATATCGACTACACTTGAACAAACCGCACATATGCACACAATATTATCTACAATACCTCCGTATCGGTATAACTATGTAAAGTACACAAGAGCTTATCATAAATTCAGCGCTAGCAGGAAAAAAAAAAACAACAAAACAATTATCACATGACATGCGTACCTACATAACGTAACGACCGACAGCCAGTCGCTCAGTCCGTCAGATCTTTCAGACGTCCAGTTCATCTACATCCAAACATCTAGCCATGGTGCACACATGTACGCTTATTAGCACAGGTACTGCCTGAGCTTGTGATGCCTCGATGCTTGCCGCAGCAGCAAGCTGTACGGTCGGCTTACCATCCGGTGTGGGTATTCTACTCGATAAATTCACCATCACCATACCCACTGTTGGTGTGTAACCGTGTGAGCCGCATACAATCTCACCTTCCACCAGCTGAATCAAGTCAAGATCTCTTGGTATCAGTAGTACGTCAACACCAACCGAACTGTAGAGATTGAAGCCTTTCGACTCGTGCACGTAATTGGCCTTTCTCTTGCTCGCGGTATTTTTTTTTGTTTTTCGTTTTTTTTTTCATTTTTCTCCATTTGAAGTTGAAATTCGGCTTAAACACGTCACAGTTGAAAACTACAAACGTGAAATTGTATCAGAAAATTGTGTTTTCACGTAAAATAATTTCACACCATAAGTCCATGCCAAATCTGCACCAATGTATGCATAGGTTTGGCAAAAGTTTTCTATCACCTTGACGTCACCTTTTTTAAAATATCTCGGGCTTTAGACGTTGGCTGGCTCTGAAAAAAAAAAAACCAACACCATTGCAACCCACTTTCTGTGTTTCTTTTCATGTTGTTTGCTGTGTTTTTCCATTTTGCGCGTATACCCACCTAAAGCAAAATAAAATATTAATAATAAAAAAAAATTAATGATTATCTTCACCACCACCATTAACGATCGACCGCCATAAGTGTTTTCTTACCAAACGCGAAAAAATATCAAAAAATTTGTTCCCAAGAGCTTTGTGTTGTTTTATTATTTAAAAAAAAAAAAGAAAAGTTAGCCCATCCCCTGCTAAGTGAAGTGTGTGTTTCTAAAAAAAAAACCTTTAAGGGTGAAAAATTAGAAAATAAAAATTAAATCGAAACATAGTTCATAAAAATTTCAAAACCACATCATTGTTATTACCAACAAAAAGAACCGATCCAGAGTGAGACGGAGATAGCGAATAACCTGCCATTTTTTTCGCACTAACGGATACGAATACAAAAACATAAAACACCCATTATTGATATTATTTGCCAACAACAACAACAACAACGAGAAGAAGAAGACAAACAAAATTAACGCATAAAGGGAAATGGTGTTTTACATCTCATTTTTGGGCAGAAATGTCGAACCACCTGATAAAATGAATGCAGATAAAAGGTGAGAGATAGAGGCGATATCGACTTTGACACATTCGACAAAATAAGGGGGAGGGGGGAGTTTTTTTTTTTTTTTGTTTCTTTCAATAATTTGGGGTGAAATTTCATCATAATTGACAACAACAATGGAAGACAATTTTTTTTTTAAGATTTCCGTGGTGGGTAGTCCAGCACGTGTGGAGAGATTCCTATTTTTTTTGAACCACACTTACAAGAATGTGAAGCTTATGAAATCAAAATGAGGTCAAACAAGAGTAGACAAGTTTTGTTGAATTGTTTACACTTTTTCTTTTATTTTTTTTTGTTTTTGACAGCATTTACCATTAACGTGACATTTACCACGCAAAATAGTTAACATGCGTGTGCATGGGCAAGGTGTCGCTTGAGGCTTTTTGTGGAGACATTTAGAGGTCGTTTTGCGCTGCCATTGGTCGATGGGAGTGATAACCTTTTGACAAGTCGTTTGGAAAGATGGGATATTTGTGATTGAAGACATGAAATATGTTTCTTTGTAACTATAAATGTGAATATTAAGTGAAGAAACCAATATTTGACATTAAGACGAATACATTTGTTGTGTTACACAGAAAATTACCTTCACTACCTCAGCTGAAATTGCTTGAATGAGTGGAACAACATCCTTCGAGGAAAACAGTTTCATTGCATCTTAGATCATAACAAAATGATGAATTCCAATCATGTTACACATATTAAATCAATTAAGTGGCGCTACATTCCGGAATGAACCTGTGACTTAACCAACATGCCTCTATAATTAGCCCGGTCCTTAGGTATCTACCTCCTGTTGCCCACTCCAAGTTGGTTGAGGTAGGTTTCTACTTGTGCGCGCCACTTAAGACGAGGTCTTCCTCTACTGCGTCCGACGTCTGGATGGGAATCGAAGACTCTGCCAGCCGGAGTATTCCTGTCCATTCGTTCTACATGTTCTAGCCATCTTAAACCAGGAGCATGTCGCTGTACAGATCTTATAGTCCTTAATTAATCTTCGTGACGATTTTTCGAAGAATTTTCCTCTCGACTCGACCAAGGACTTCTTCATCCCCTTTTGAGACGGTCCATGCTCCATCGCCGTACATCAGGACTGCTGTGATCGGGTCTTATATAGGATCTCCTTAGTAGTTCGAGTAAGGGCTTTACTATTAAATGACCTTCTTAGCCCGAAGAAATAGCGGTTGGCAAGAGTAATTTTTTGTTTAATTTCGGACAAGATGTTGTTGTCAGAGTTAATAGCGGAGCCGAGATAGACAAAGTCCCGTACTACCTCATAGTTGTATCTGTCAATGATGACGTTCAGTCCAATTTGTCTATACTGTGTGTTTTATGTTGGTCTTAATCGAGAGGTTAAGGGATAAGCGTTGCGCGAAGGTCTTGGCGGTCTCTTGCGATTGTAGTCTTTCGAAGTTAATTTTTTTCACAGTATTTCTGGATTGTTGTGGCTTGTCCACACCATTACCTTGGCTGCAACAAGGTAGTGGACCGAGTCGATGTTAGCTCCTGGGAATGTTCGGACATCCAAAATACTGGATGCATGTCTCTTGTCTATCGCAATGTGAATAATTTGGTTGACCTTTCGTTGATCTGGAGACCGCCATGTCCCCTTATGGATATCGAGGTGGGGAAACCGTGTGCTGGCTATAGTGACATTTCGCTCCGTAGCGAAGTCAATTAGCCCAAGTCCGTTAGCAGACAATACTGCTCTTCCTACCTTTGCGTTAAAATCTCCCAGCACGATTTTAACATCGTTCTTCGGTAGTCACTCATAGGTTTTGTCAAAGGTTTTATCAAGGAGCTCGTAGAAGCATTCCTTACGGCTGAACTATAGTAGTCGGAAGCAATAGGAAGCTATTGTCAAAATTCTACGTTAAGTTTTCTTCAGAAGTCCATAATATAAGAACTTCTTATAAAATCAATCCAATACGGTAGAGGTTATATTGCTGTTTTTGGCTATACTAGAAAACAGACCGGTCCTCAGAGTATTTGATTAATTCGGATGGAAACATACTCTGATGTTGAAAAATTGGCAACGACATAAAAGAAGACTCCCATTCGAAAGAAATTTTTAAACAAAGCACGTGTATTTTTTTTAGTGTTGTTTCTTCATCTTATATAGCTTTTGCTATAAATCAGTCTAACCTGATTGTCGGGGCTCAATGTACGACATTCCTATTTATAACTATGCGACATTTTTCTTGTCCTATTGTTTAGCATTTTTGTGGGACACCATTTTGCATTTGAAATGTCTGATAAGTGTTTAGTATTGTTATGTAAACTATTTTTGTTTTATTAATAAGATAGGAGAAGCTCTGTCGGATATATTTTCAAAGAAGGTACAAATAGCTTGTTTAATCAACATTTTATTTTGTATTGATAATTCAATCAATTGTACATAATAGCCTTGGTCGGGATTTCATCAAAGCATTTATAAACTACTGAGGCAACGCATTCTAAGTATAAAAAATTCCACGTTCAAACCTGATGATAGAACCACATTTGTTGCTTTCTCAAAGGCATAACATTTATGAAATACGATTTTGACGAAGTAATCTTCAAAAAATCGAACTTATTTTGATTTGCTAGGTCCCCTGCTATCCTTTTTAAGAAAGCTCCACTGGCATCATAGAACGTTTGATGAAAGTTTTAAAGGAAGTCAATAACTTTGCAAAAAAGCGCCAACATATTTACACTTGTTGTGAAATGTGGAAAAAACCTTTCTGTGAACCTTATGAAAACGGGACTATAAGATTGAAAAAGCCAATTACGATAAAATTCCAACTGTCACCTCTATAGACAAAGCTAATCCGCTCGCTGCCCAATTCCACGTTGCCAGATTGTGTCCAGTCTCCTCCTGTACTTGAGAACGTAGAACATTCTATGGGACCAATCCACTTTCGTACTCGTACAGTCGCATCAGTATTATTAGATCTTAGCATTCACAATTCGTCTGGTCCAGATGGTATCTCCCCCATGGTTCTGAAGAGGTGTTCTTCGAAGCTGGCAAACTACTGCGTAAGCTTTTCTTTCTGTCATAATCATCAGGGCTCTTCCCTAGTAGATGTTGTCCAACCCGTCCCTAGAAAAGGCGAATCTTTTTCTCTCTCGAAATACCGACCTATTGCACTTACCTCTCTTCTTTCAACGCTGATAAACCTTCAGCTTATCAAATATCTTGAATCACGAAAACTCCTCAATGACCGGAAGTTCGGATTTCGTAGCAACAAGTCCACTGGTGATTAGATGACAGATTTCACCGAAAAATGGAATCAATCTATCCACCTTGGTGGCGAAAACAAGATCGCTGTACTTGATATTTCAAAGGCATTTGACAGGGTTTGGCATCAAGCCCTTTGTCGAAAATTCGAGTTTTTGGATTCGACAAAAGGCTTCTTCTATGGATTAGAAACTACTTCTCAAACGTTCAATTCAAGTTGTTTTGGACGCTTTCAAGTCTGATACTCACCTAATAAAACGGTGTTCCCCAAGGCTCCGTTTTGTCTCCTACACTCTTTCTCATTTTATAAATGACCTCTTGTCTGCAACTTCTAACCCAATCCATTCCATTGCTGATGACAGTACCCTCAGCTTTTCATATTCGTTCTCGAATCCACGACCTTCATCATCGGATGTTGATGCTTTCATACTTACTAAAGTAGCGCTACAGTCCGGAATGAACCTAGGCTTCAACCAACATGCATCTCTAATTAGCCCGGTCCTTAGCTAACTGCCGCCAGTTGCTCACTCCAAGTTGGTTGAGGTCGGTTTCGACTTGTGCGCGCTACTTAAGGCGAGGTCTTCCAATACTGCGTCCGACGTCTGGCTGGGAATCGAAGACTCTGCGAGCCGAAGTGTTCTTTCGTTCTGCATGCCCCAAGCATCTAAAAAGTCCGATGCGGAGTTTTTTTTGACCAGGGACATGTCATCTTACAGCTCGGTTGAATCTGCGTCTCCATAGCCCGTTAACGCAAACGGGATTGAAGATTTTTCGAAGAATTTTCCTCTCAAATCGAGCAAGGAATTCTCCATCCACTTTTAAGACGCTCCATGTTGGATGTTGATAAGAAACGACTAAATATGTAAAGCTCATTGAATTCCGACTTCGATAGCATAATTAAGTGGGGTAAATCTAATAAGGTGGAATTTAATGCTTCCAAAACGCAAGGCTGTATTTATTTTCGCCCTACAAGTCTCAACCCCGCCACCAGCATCCAATGGTTGTATTTATTAGGAATCACTCATGTTGCATAAAAAAATGATTCAGCAATTGTTACTGAAACGTATTCGAAATGTAAACGCCGATGATTTTTACAAGCCAGTCTTAATCTTCCTTCCTTCCTCCTATACCCAACCTGTCAATGGCGTTCATTGCCGGTACTTAAAAGTTATAACTTGTGTTACGAAAAAGAGCTTCAGTAATAGTTACTGCAACGCCACGATCATGTATAAAAAATGCCAACGCAGATGATTTGTTCAGACCAGTGTGTAATTTTTGTTTCCAAAATTGGACAACTTTCATAAAGCATCCAATGATGTTAAATTAATCAGTCTTAGTTCGAAAATTATGTCCGGTAACAGTTACAGTAACGTCACGTTTGAGGATGAAAACAGCAAAAATCGATAATTCCCCAAGAAAACAGCATGGTGAGCTATCTCTCAAAATTTATGGACGTATTTCTGAATACCATTATCCATTTAAACTTGAATATGTTTTAAAACTCATTATGATTTTGTATTAAATAGAATCATGATTACCAAATTGATGATTACGACACAATGGAAATACTCATCGAATATATACGCACATGCTACACAACAAATTTATGACTTCAAAAAGTAATAAAACTGCCATGAGAAGCTTCTTAAATTTGTCCTTCAGTTTCAGCGTTTGTTGTGTCACAAATAAAAAGTCGCATGCGCAAATGCACGGAGAAGCCAGCAAGCGGTATAGGCCATTAATGCTTGATATTTTTTTATATAAAAAAATAACAAACACTAAAAAAAATCGATGTCGTCTTCACTCCTAAATCTAGCTTAATGCGTATTCTCTATTAATTTTCTGTCGCAAACCTCCGTCTCGATTACATAAGTCTTTTCACGGAGCTATCCTTCACATCACACTTAAGAAAATAATAAAAATAAACAAAACCAACTACAAGTATCACGTTACAATGAATCGTCACGTACAAATCTTAATTTGATTATAAAAAAAAAACAACACATACGCAGACCCCACACGAAGCTGCTGCCTTTCAGAACATGAATTTAGGTTGAGCTTTGTGAGTAGATTTGTCTCCGATTCGATAAATCAACAATTCAAGGTAGGATGCATTCAGAGCCAGAAAAAGGCACGTGTATTCAACAAAAAATGTAAATCAAACAATAAATTGAAATCGTATTTTACTTGAGAAGTAGTTTAATCCACCATCACGGTCAGATGACAGGTGTCATAGTGACGTTTATTGAAAACATTTTCAAAAATCAATACAACGCCTTTTTTGACATTCAAAAGTGTTGGTATTAAGCAAGACCATCCCATATGTCAAAGTCTCACATGGAATAGTTTTTACTTAACCTCAACCAATAAAATTTAAATAACTATTTGACACAAGCTACGTTTTCACTTTTTTCTATTCCTAAGATTGCGTGCCCAAACACGTTATGTTGTGGAAGTTTACAGTTTTTTTGTTGATAAAATAATTTATCAATGAACTCACCCCTGATAGTCGTCCTATGCCCAACTTCACGATAAAGTTGGGCACGGGTAAATTTGCTACGGGATCAAAATTGATCTTCACCAGAGAACCCCCACCAATGTAGTGGTGTGCAAAATTCTGATAAGGATTTACTCCAAACGACACAAATAGATCGAGATTCTTTGTGGAACATAACAAAGATGTGGAACACACAAAGATAAGCTGATATTGTGTGTTTGTGTGCGGATGTGTTATCGATAACATTCGATTCGGGCTAATTGTGTTTTTTTTTTGTTTATTAATATCTCGATGCAGGGGTCAAGGGCAACCATGCGGGGTTTATTGACACTCAAGATGCATGCAAAACAACAATGGTGTTCCCACCTATACCGGGATTGTGTACTTCAATTGTAGTTGTGGGTACAATGGAATTTATTTGTGACGTGATGATTTTGCGGTTGCGTCGAGCAATGGACAAAGTTCAGTTGATAGCTAAGCAACACAGGGTGATTCCTAATTGGTTGGGCAAAATTGATTTGCGGTTTAGTGAACTGGTTCTTCAACTGTAGGTTGTTTTTAGTGGGCTAAGTGTTATTAAGGGATTGTGTTGGGGTATAGGTTTGAAGGCCATTTGGAGATAAATTCAGAAATGTTTGAATTTAGTAACTATGAGCACGCTTTATGGCGGTTTCCCCAAGGATTCATTTGATTATGGAATAGCGTATGATAACCACCATTTTGGGATCTTTTCATTTTAATATTAATGCGCCAATTTTTGAAAATTCATAGGTGAATCAGCAGGTAAATTATAAAATAAGGCATGGTGATGCACACGAATTCCTCATTTCGATATCCATAAGGGACATGGCAGTCACCAGATCAACGAATGGTCAGCCGAATTGATCACATTGCGATAGACAAGAGGCACGCATCCAGCATTTTGGATGTCCGAACATTCCGAGGAGCTAACATCGACTCGGAACACTACCTTGTTGCAGCAAAGGTAAGAATACGCTCGCCACAACAATCCAGAAATACTCTGAAAAACTTTGAAGTCGAAAGATTACTATCGCAAGAGACCGCCAAGACCTTCGCGCAATGCGTATCCCTAAACCTGTCGATTAACAACATACCACCACCATCGAATGTCGAAGAACAATGGCAACGATGCCAACAAGCCATTAGATCAGCCGCAACTGATGTGCTAGGTTTCTCACACCTACCAGCAAGAAACCCCTGGTTTGATGAGGAATGCCGAAATATGCTCGCAGCCAAGAACGAGGCCTACAAGGCTAAATTGCAGTTTATGACGAGACCTGCCATTGAACTCTATTAGCAGATAAGAAGGGAAGAACACCGGCTTTTCAGAAAAAAAGAAAAAAAGAGCAAGAAAAGCGAGCGACCGAGGATATAGAGAGGTGCCACTCCAAGAACGATGTTCGCAAGTCTTACAAAACTGTAAAACGTCAATGCCAATGATGCAAGGCTCGAACAGAATCCTTCCGAAATTAACATGGAAATATCGCAGTTGAGATAAAGTCGATGCTGAGAATATGGAAGAACCACTTCTGCAGATTGTTAAACGGCGATGACGAACAACATTCCGCTGTCAGGCAGAACGAACCATTGAATATTGGCAACAACAACGAAAACTGCAAACCCCCCGACCTGAATGAACTGAGGATCGCAATATCTAAACTCAAGCTTAATAAGGCTGCTGGAAACGCCGGCCTTCCCGCCGAACTATAAACTTGGTCAGTAACATCCACCAACTCATAAGCCAAACCTGGTCGGATGAAAGTATGCCTGAAGAATGGAACCTCAGCAGCGTTTTCCCGATCCACGAAAAAGGAGACCCTCCAAACTGCGCCAACTACAGACGCATAAGTATCCCCAACATCGATTACAAGATCCTATCTGCCGCAATATGTGAACGCCTGAAACCTGATCAGCCCTTATCAGTGTGGTTTTAGTCCAGGAAAGTCCACAACCGATCTAATTTTCACACTTCAGGAGATCCTGGAAAAACCAACGAAGTCCAAATCGATACCCACCACATATTCATCGATTTCAAAGCCGCATACGACAGCATTTATAGAGACGATTTATACAGAGCCATGTCTTATTTTGGTATACCGCCGAAACTCGTCCGTTTCTGTAGGATGACGATGGAGAATTCTGGCTGCTTCATCAGGGCCGAAAACGACCTCTTCGACACATTCGATACCAAAAAAGGATTTAGGCAAGGCGATGAGCTCTCATGTGACTTCTTCAATTTGATTCTAGAAAGGATTGTGCAAAACTCCCGATCTAACACCTGAGGCACAGTTTTCCAAAAATCGGTGCAACTACTACCATACGCCGACGATATTGACATCACTGGTAGGACTCAACGTGATGTCTTAGCCACGTTTGCTAGTATAGAGAAGGAAGCGGCAAAAATCGGTTTAGCAGTAAATGAGGGCAAGACTCAGTATATGCTGTCAACACGATAGGAAACATACCACCGACGAATCGGACAGAACGTCGCTATTGGCAGATGTAACTTTAAGGCAGTACGACACTTTGTCTACCACGGCTACGCTATCAACTCTGACAACATCTCATCAGAAATTAAACGAGGAATTACTCTTGCCAACCGGTGTTTCTTCGGGCTAAGAAGGCAATTCAGTAGTAAAGCCCTCACTTGAACTACTAAGGAGATCCTATATAAGAACCTGATAATCTTAGTCCTGCTCTACGGCGCTGAAGTCTCAAAAGCGAATGAAGAAATCCTTGGTCGATTCGAGAGGAAAATTCTTCGAAAAATTTTCGGTCCCGTTTGCGTTAAAGGGCTATGGAGACGCAGATTTAACCGAGCTGTACACTGATATGCCCCTGGTCAAAAAACTCCACATGGGACGTTTTAGATGGCAAGGACATGCAGAACGAAAAGACACCAATACTCGAGCTCGCAGAGTCTTCGATTCCCAGCCAGACATCTGACGCAGTAGAGGAAGACCTCTCCTCAAGTAGCGCGCACATGTAGAAACCGACCTCAACCAACTTGGATTGCTCAACTGGATGCAGTTAGCTAAGGACCGGGCTAATTGGAAAGGCATATTGGTGTAGGCCCAGGTTCATTCCAGACTGTTGCGCCACTTAAGTAAACAAGTTGTGTTGCACCTGCTTCTTTTCATATCCAGCCTGTATATTTTAAAATAATGGAAGACTTAAATAAATAAGTAATAAGCAATAATCAATATTCAAATGGTTACAAACGGATTGTTGGCAACAGTGCTTGACGGTCAGACTGGAATTCCATGACTTTATCGACATTTCCGACAATTTGCCATCCAGAGCGTGGTGCATCTTTGACTGGAACTGGAAAGGCGAATCCAAAACTCCACATGATTGGTTATTAGTTTATCAGGAGCATATACACATTCCCCATATTTTCAAAGGCCTGACATGCGTTTGCCCTTTTATCGAGAAAATTGTAAAATATGGCGTGTTTTCTCTTAATGTTTGAAGTACTGTCAAAGAAAACGAATTCAACCAATCAGAAAACTGTCAGATTTTTTTGTTCTTTTTCGTTTGAAATCTCATCTCTCTAATGCTACATATTTATACACCAATTCCAGATAAAGAAAAGATTTCTTTCTTCTACACTTGTTGTTTGAAAAGTTTTGAAAACATTTCTGGCCTAAACTGCATTTCACTTTCCAAAAGTTATGAAATGGTTCGATTTATTCGTCTGACTTTAAGATACCACAAACAAACACGTACCGAAATGTTTTTTTTTTCGGACAGATTAAACTAGTTCATTGTTGTTTTTAGAACCAAAAAACCCATTATTTCTACAAAGTTGATAAAGTTATTATAAAAAGATTATCTAAGTTTATTTAGATTTGTTTCTCAGACCATGTTTGTGACATGAATAACAACAGTTTTAGCTTGAAAGTCCGATAGTCTTATTTTTAGTCGAAATGAATATATTTGCAAATTGTAATTAGAAACGTATTCAGAAGGTCAGGTAAACAATTAACCCTTAAGCTTTAAGATAAGAACCAGCATTCATTGTTGAGGCACACCTTTCCTTATCAAGTGAAATATTTATTTTTATGAAAAACAAAATCAGAGCCGCAAAATATTTCCGCGATAACATATCGCAAGTAACAGTGCAACCGTTACAATCGCAATCTTCGGTCTAATATTTGGATTGGAATGCGAATTCATATATTTGAACAAAATGGGGTAGGCTGCCCGTTGAACACTTATTTTGTGCAACTGAAATGTTTTCAGGTTGTTTTTTTTTTTTAAATCTGATAGAAATTGGCCGCCTGATAGTTACTTCTTCTTTCAGTTTATTTGGTAATGGAATCATTTTAGATACCGACTTGTTTGGAAAAACGGATTTTGTTTTCGTAGCATCCTAGCTTTTCTAGCTATAAATTCCAGAAGTAAAATTCTATTAATTCATTTAAACAGTTTACCTTAATCAAATTGATGGCAATACAATGGCTTGCTCGATTTAACGCTTAATCACTTAGACTTATTTGATTTGCTAGGTCCCCTGCTAGCCTTTTTAAGAACCCTTTCTGGCATCATAGAACGTTTGATGATAGTTTTAAAGGAAGTCAAAAACTTTGCAAAAAAGCGCCAAATAGGTTTGCATAACATATTTTACACTTATTGTGAAATGTAAAAAAAAAATGTCTTTGGACCTTATGAAAACGGGAGGGACTATACAATTAAAATAGCCAAATAGATATTAATAACCAAGCTATAGCTAAGAAATCATCAGATTTTGGTACTTTTCTTGGTCATGCGACGGCGATTTCGAATCTAAATACATCATCACCCATCTTTCTTCAAAAAGTCAGATAAATATTAGCCATCGCTTTTGTTAAATCCTAAAATTTTGTATATTACTTTAAAAATTGCAGAGGCGTATACGTAATTTATTCAGTGATTTTTTTCATCCAATTCCATATATTAGTTTTGATATATAGACAAATAATAAAAATAGACATTTAAGTCCATCCGTCAGTCAGTCCGTATGCCATCCGTTTTTGGGCCTACAATTTTGAGCTAGTCCGATGATATTTGATACTCCAACAATTTGTTTCTCCTAGAAGAAATCGTTCTTAAAATTTTCAAAATCCGCCAACTGCCATGTCCACTTTTATTATTTTGTTTAAAGAAAATTGTAAAGCCCTTTTGTCAGATGGTCCGTATGCCATCCGTTTTTGGGCCTTCAATTTTGAGCTAGTCTGATGAAATTTGGTATCCCAACACTTTGTTCCTCCCAGAACATGGCAAGTGGACCGCTAAATTTGGCAGTTAGTCCGTATGCCATCCGTTTTTGGGCCTAAAATTTGGTATCCCAACACTTTTTTTTTAGAAAAAAATCTAAGAGGCACAAGCGATTGCCTCTTAGTATTAAGTGCTGTAAGTGATCACGTTATCTATAATGATCTGCAGGGATCCCGAACACTTACACGAAAGAAAAGAGGATAACCTGGGCAGGTGCGGACCTGTAATACTTGCTAAGAGCTTTAAGGACGGTTTTACAGTAAGATTGCTTAAGGGCTGATAATTTCGCACAAATGTTGTGCCATACATTGACAACAATAGATAAAAATCTGTAGTCTCTTTTAATCCGAGTGGTCATTGGGTATTGACCGAACACTTTATCGATCGTTAAGTTTTTATCCAAATATTTGTTGTTTCATCGACCTAAATTTGAATTTGCTGATTCAGAGGGCAGCAAACGTGACAAAAGGCTAAAAGACTTTACAACATTCACAGCGAAGAAAAAATATAGTGTGTGTAACATCACATTTTACACATTGCAGAACAGTTCATCGATCGATTTATAGAATTAGCAGAGATATATCTATCTAACATGGGTATCGGATAACTCAAAAGATTCTGCTATTTAGCATCGAGGAGACCACTTCTTTGAAGAAAAAATTATCAGATCCGAAAAAGCTTTGTCGGAGTAAAGTTCGAAGGAGTATAAGCCTACAACTCTTATGCATCTCCAAAAAGCACATCTGAGGAATTTAAAGGTCAATGCCTGATAGGCTCCTGAGTGGTGCTTGAAGTCGGAAGAATTCAACAAATCGTTGGACAGCAGTATACGGGGGGAACCAAGAGATTGCTGCGCTATGCAGAAAGTGCCATAGAGAAAGATGAATATTCCAGCGATTCACACAATTGTCCTCGCAGATATATGAAAAACTTTATGAAAATCGCAATTTGCCAATATCAAGCAATGTGCCTGAAACTAGCCATCAAAATAAAGCATAATCCTTTGTGGAACTATACAAGAAGACTTGTCTAATAGACAGGATTTTCCCAGACCAATGGAAAATCAACGCCTTTTACTCCTGTCCAACGGGAAGATGAACCCTCTTTATTCCGTCCATGAGTAGGACACAATTGGTAAAATACTCGAGCGCATCATATGAAACCAACTAGAAGAACACTCAATCCAACAGTAAAGGCTTAGAAAAGCTCGTTATACAGTAAACACTATACGGAGAGTAACTACAACTCCTTAATAAGCTTTTAAAGGCAAGAGATGAAGAGAAGGACCAAAGAAATATTGTGAAGTTTTGACACTTGACATCAACAATTCTTTCAACCCTGTCAACTGGGGACTTATAGTGCAATTGCTTAGGTCAATGATGTTTCCAGAGTTTTAAAAGAAAATAATTTTAAGCTGTTTCGAGAACCGATTTACTTATCGATACCAAGGATGGCGTGAAGTTTACAACATATCTGCTGGAACGGCATTATGGAACGTTGTGTATTAAAATGTTCTAAGGCTTGGAATCCCGGAGTATTGGTGTCCATTTTACATGTCCTAGCTATCTTAAACGTCTAATGCGAAGTTTTTTTTTGACCAGGGGCATGTCGCTGTACAGCTCGTATAGTTCTTGGTTGAATCTTCGTCTCCATAGCCCATCAACGCAAACGGGGCTGAAGATTTTTCGAAGAATTTTCCTCTCGAATCGACCAATCGACCATCGCCTTTGAGATGGTCCATGCTTCAGTGCCTTAGAGGAGGACTGGGATGTTTTGGCGTGGTGTATATCCGCATTCTTACCTTGATCGATGTTAGCTCCTCGGAATATTCGGACATCCAAAACACTGGATGCTTCGCTCTTGTCTATCGCAATGTGATCAATTTGGTTGACCGTTCGTTGATCTGGAGAACGCCATATAGCCTTATGGATATTGGGGTGAGGAAACCGTGTGCGGGCTTTAGTGGAATTTCGTTCCGTAGCGAGGTCAATTAGCCTAAGTCCGTTACAGACGTTCTGTCTTGTAGGCAATGTTATCCGACAAAACTGCTAAAGATGTCATCGCACTTCGGCTCATAGGTTTTGTCAAGTAGCTCATAGAAGCAGTCCATAGCTATATCATCTTTTTCCTCCGTTGCGGGGCGTGAGCATATATAAGGCTTATGTTGCTGAATTTGGCCTTGATGCGGATTGTTGCAATGCGTTCGCTAATGTCTTAAAAACATAAGACTTCATGCCTAAGTCTGGCACTTATAAAAAATCCGCATCCGAATAGTCGCTGATTCTGTTCACGGTACGTAGTAGATTTCACAGTTTTTCATCCTCTTTGTGCGCCCGGCCCATCCCATCGTATTTTCTGGGTGTTAGTAATGTCTGATTTGTAGCACTTCCTTGGTAGGGCTTCCTGAGAAGGGTATCAACTCGGCGAACATAAAATAGAAGCAGTACCAGCAAGTTGTCATAAAGAAAGAATCAGTCGCCTAAGTATGATGACCTACGCTAGCTGCTCAAAGCAGCTCGTGTAAGCAATACACAAACAATGACAAATATTGGAGGAGCCAGGCAATAAAGAAACAGTTCTGTTAAGGATGGAACAGTCCATCATTTATGCGGCACTCATATAGTCTATGTCAATGAGAATTAAGTCCCCAGCTAAAAAAAAAATCCGTCAATCAACATTGTGCTCTGAAGGTATGCTGTGCTTTTCGAAAGTTGTCAGATGATGCTACATTATGTATGCATCGCGGAAATGCTACCTGTCGCGATATCATGGCTACAAAGGATCTACGACACCAAAATCTATAGACCCGAGTTCTAGTCAAGGTTAACAAGCCAAAAGAAAAACGACGAACCAATAGCAATGGTATGTCTGGAAAGATGGAAGCAGTCTTCAAAGCGAAGATAAACCCTAAGACTTATATCGGATATTGAAAAATGGGCGGACCAGAAACACGGAAAAGTAGATTTATATCTTTCAATTAAATATCTGCCATTGACTTTCCATACAAGGCCTCAAACCTAACTTCTCCCTTCATACATGTATATGATGTTAATTTTTGCCTCCTGTTAAACACCGAATACGATTTTGAGAAGTTTCTCACAACAGTTTTATTCTTGGATGTTTGCCAGACTTCCGCAGGACTCTACCTCTGACAAAAACGTAAGTTTTGTAATTTTCGTGATTTGTAACATGGCACTGCACCCACCTAGCTTAGGCAGTTCCTTAATGGGCATTTATTTGCACAAATATGGGCTCAAGGAATCCCCTGACTATTTAAACTGCGGAGGTCTGAGACGATGAACACGCATTTTTCAATGCGCACTACATGTCACCATCGACCTTAATATGGGGTACAGTGAAACAAGTTGCAACACCAACCTTGATGGAAATAAAACCACTGCGTAGAGTTCGAGAGAGGAACCTAAATGGCTTACCAGCTCCTCGAAGTACAACCCAAAGGAAGTTTCGTGAGGAGAGTGGTTGAAGTGTGCAGGATGTCGGTTACTATGATCATTCCTGAAATGAAACACTCAAGCTTGTGAATGATGCACGCTAGTAACCCGGAGTGCTGGTATTTTTTTGAAGATTCCACACCTCTTGGCGCAACCATAAAGTAAACCTGTGTCTGGCATGAAAGGAGTTTTTTAATTAGTTTACTCTGATCAGAGCTTTATTGACGGTGTCAGGAAATGATTGGAACACAACACTAGTAATTGTGTAGTCTGCCGCCCGATCTTGTGATAGATGTCACATCCGGGTTCCGGGTGTTCGTTAGCAAACATTGCATGATAGGAAACATATCTAAAAGGTGTGGAGACAAAGGAATGATATAGTTTCCCAAATAAACCCTGTGGCACAGCCCATCTCTACAGAAACGATTGTTACCCTGCATGGCAACACGGTACATCGATCACTTGAGGAACTTCTCAGAGATACATTTTTCAGACACTAAATGTTAGTCACACAGCCTACTATGTACAATTTAGTGTACTCTTTGTGGGTCTTTATGTCTTTTGGTCGAGAAGTATAAGTACAGGTTTTCAAAACTAACCTTACATACAGTCGCAAATATTTGACTTCACCTCTTAAAAATTTCAAAAATTAAAAACTTACTGTAACACTACTACCCACCGCACTCCACTTGATTATGTTGAGGCACAAAATCAACGAGTTTAATCAACCCTACGGCCATAATAAGGGGGAAGCACACTTCTTCAGCGAGTATGCATATTTATTCACAAAACAGAGATAACAAGAAACGTGCTTATGTTTACCAATGAGACATGTAATTTACGGAACGCGAAATTAAATTTGTTGACCAACTTATATAGGAATACGTATTTTTAAAAAGTTTTTTCTTTCCAAACATCTTTTCCATCTTTTGTATTCCAAATCCGTAATTTGGTCAAATTTTTAGAGAGAAAATAAATATGAACGAGTTAACCTTTGATGATCGAGTAAACAATCACCACAATGGACAGATACTAATTGTGTGATCTGATATGTCTAAATAAATGTCTGCTCAGCTCAGGTGATTTTGCGCACACCTGCACAATAAAGTTATCTTATCTAGAATCGTATATTATGTACGATACATTCGCTAATTAACACCCTCTATCAGTGGCTCGCTCCTTCGACAAAAACACTGTTGTTTATTGTTGTTGTTGTTTTTGCCCCCGTTGTAGATACTTTTCGCGACTTCCATCACATTTCTACGTTGCGAAATGTGGACGAAGGTTCGAGTTCTTTTTATTTTTTTTTTGCATTTTCTTTGTTTTGCTGAAATTGCCATCGAACGTCTTGAAACAATCCGCTGACGTAAAATGTCAACGTTAACCTATTTAATTTCATTTCGGATCTTATATACCTTTCAGGGTTGCCATCATTAATTTTTTCAAACAATTAATGGTTTTTTTTTTTACTCTTTCCAGCATGGTATGCATACAAGAGGAACTTGGTCATATGGGCTTAGGTGGACCGACAGAACTGCCATTCAAGACAAATGATGATCACAATCATCATCACCATCATACGCCACCGCTACAACCACAACCACCGCCACAGCTGCATCATCATCATGCCCAACAACAGACCGAGGTGACAGATAGCAGTGCCGAGAATACCTGTCAGAATCGATGGACCCCAACGGGGGGTGGATTTGTACATCCAGATAAGCCGATTGGCTGGATGTACGGCCTGTTGGGATGCATGAAGCCGGTACTATCATTCATTGGGAAGGCAGGTGTCATTGAGATAAAAAATAATAAATCAGAAGACTGGGAAATACCCTTCGAGGCGATAACCGATCTCGAATGGCTGGGAAGCGGAGCACAAGGTGCCGTATTTAGTGGCAAAATTAAGAATGAAATTGTTGCTGTAAAGAAGGTTCGTGACGTCAAGGAGACAGATATCAAGCATCTGAGAAAATTGGATCACGAGAATATTATAAAATTTAAGTAAGTATGAGATAATGAGATTAACATGGTAGAAGTATGCATATCTTCTGATAAGATCGCATTTAGCTTATGGGTATTGTCATATTTTCATACGTATGCATATTTGTATCTTAGATAGGAATTTCCGGACGCATTGTAAATATTTCGTGATTAATGAGGTCTGCTTTTCGGCTTGAATGTCGAACGTGCTATATATGTGCTTTTTGATAGTAAAAATGTATGCTACTCATGAACTATACACTTACGTAACTACTGTCCGTGGTAAATTTAGGCCTTAACAATTTTTTGTGAAGCATTTCAATAAGGAAATAATAATTTTTTACCAAAAAAAAAAACACAAAGTAATTTAGATACGCGGCTGAATTTTCTTCCAAATGCATTATAGCACTACTACAGCTCTGCATGTTAGTTTCTTGCCATGAGCGTAGATGCAAAAAAAAATCCTGAAGAAGCAGGTCTATGCAAATAAGCCACAAACCACAGCGGCCCTCGAAACCCAACGTAACCCATGCCATCGGTCAAATTCAGCCGGATTTATGCGCCATGGAAATTTGGAAATTTCGGATGCGCCGCGTCCAGAAAAGCCCTGGGTTGCATTTGAACCCAATTTAGCTTGTAAATTGGGTGAAATACGTCTTCTGGAAGTTCGTTCCAACGAATGCTTGTTCTGTAACAAATACAATTTTTGGTTCTGCTTTCTTTGTGTCGTTGTTCAACGAATTTAGCGATGATACCTGCCACGCTATAGCACGGATATTTTTACACAGTTTTCTATTGATGAGGTTAAACTTTACGTGTATTTCCCTATACAACTTCAACTCGGAAGATGGCTAGAGAATACATCGATCCAAAGGATACGCCATCAAATAAGCCCACTCATCTTTTGATAACTTCAAGTTACCTGGCATCGCTGGATATCTCCAACAACTAACAGGTATTCCTCTATAAGGCAAGAAAATTTTATTTCCACAAGCAATTATTTCTGTAGGCCTTATATAATAGTTGTGCGCGGAAGTTGAGCATTTTTGCAGTCGATTATTTGGCTGGAAGCCTGTTTAGGATATAATGAAGGAAAATTCATAAGCGTAACCGAAGTTATGATGAACCTCTGTAAGTTTGTTTTTAAGCTTCAGAAGATGAGTGTACATGTAACATTCGTTAAGATGTTTCGGTACAACTTCGCAAGAAGTTAATCCAAAGCAAAAAATGTGTAGAGCTTACGCATGAAGGCTTAAAAAAGCTAAGGTTAAAAGATAGGGAAAAGGGTGAAAAGATCTGGAACATACCGGAGAATGAGTCAACACTATTCAAGTACTTCGTTGCACTGACTGTACTTTCATGTTTCAGACTACATCCTAGTGGATAGCGTGCTGGACTACCGTGCGAGAGAACGTGAGTTCGAATCCCAGTATGATAAGAGTTTTTATAAAATTAATTGCATTGAATTTCATGTTTTCATAAAACGAATTGGGTTTTCATAGTTATAAGGGACTGAAATTAATAAAATAATTAATATATAATACCACGTAAAAACAAAAACAAAATAATAAAAAACGATGTTACCTGGTGATTTTTTATGAGTTTATTTTTTCAGATTGGCAGCAGACAGACATGGCGTCCAAACGTCATCTGTCAAAGTGAAAAGTTTTCAGTATACTCTGCCATTTAATCATGGAAAGACTTACAAACGAGTAACGATTGCAAATTATTGAGATTTAATATTGAAATTAGAGCTCATTGAAAAGTATGCACCGTTTGTTACGACCATATTATGGTCCTCATAATCGACCTGGTGAATTCAATAATTCGTGCTGTTAACACCTCATTTCGTACCAAATTTACTTTGTTGGACAATAAACCATCGACCGAAGAGAATAATGCAGTCGTAGCGTCCAATGTTATTGAAAATCGTGAAATCTCAATTCGTCGCCGTTCTCAGCAATTGGGCATGAGCTACTACACCACATGGAAAATTTTACGTGTCGATTTGGGTTTAAAACCCTATAAAATTCAACTATTGCAAAATTTAAGCGTCTAATATTTGGTGAATGGGCCTTACAACAACTCCATGAAAATCCACTGTTTTATCGAAAAATTGTGTTTAGCGATGAGGCTCATTTCTAACTCAACGGATACGTAAATAAGTTAAACTGTCGCATCTGGAGTGATGAACAGCCACATGCCATAGAAGAATTACCGTGGAAGAAACGTTACCGTCAACGGCGAACGATATCGAGTGTGACTTTTGTTTTTGCTCCAGTTTGCTGAGTTGAACTTGGTTGACATGCGGTTTCATCAAGACGGTACCACATGCCACACAGCTCCTAAAACAATGGAAATTTTGAAGGATGAATTTGGTGAGCAGCTTATCTCTCGAAGTGGTCCTGTGAGTTGGCCGCCAAGATCTTACGATTTAACGCCTCTAGATTATTTCTTGTGGGGTTATGTATGTTCGTCAGTCTATGAGTCGTTAGTACAAGCCGAACACGATTATAGCCTTACAGGATAACATGCCACGCGTAATTCGTGGTATACAGGCCGAAATGCTTGAAAAAGTGACGCAAAATTGGATCTACCGAATGGACCATTTGAAACGGAGCCACGGACAACATTAGCATGATGTTGATTTGATGCAAATTTGAGTGTTTTATTTGATATAAAAAAAAACTACACTTAAAAATCAGTCGTTTTTTCACCTTCGGAAAGACTTTTTGCGAAGCCCATAATTTGCTTCTATAAAGCCTTTTATAGCAAACAAAGCTTTTTCTGTAAGGCATTTTCAAAGTATTGAAAGAAGTCATAAAATATCTTCCTAAAAGTGCGCCAAATGTTTTTCCATAAGACTTCGTACTGGTAATATTGCTGGGAGGGTAATAGCTTCGATAGTGATTTATCGAAGCGAAATTGTTAGTTAGGCCGTCCGTTCTGCAAGACATTCATACCAGAAAGCGGTAAGATTGGCTATTCCCTAGAGAAGACACCATGCTTAAACAGGGCCTAAAACCTAGTTCCTTCCACCATTTTCATGTAGATGGTATTCATCATAGCTGTATTCCTAACTACAGTACTGACTTCATTGTGCATCAGCAAACATGCCTCAACGTACACACAGGCATCGCTATATTGCATCACGTTCTGAAATGCATTGTGAACAGATTTTGTAAATGTTCTGTTACCATTTTGGCAATAATAGTTTAAAATATTATTTATTGAAAGAGTTGAAACTAATGTTCTTGACAACATTTTCCAAATGGTGACAAAACACACAGCTGATCATTTTATGTATCACACGCCGTCCCAAAATGTCAGCAGACAGAAAGCAACTACATAACGCAACAAAGTGAGAAAGCATCATAAAACTTCAAAACAGATGCAAAATGAAATGCGCATTCATAATGCGCCTTTTTTACATTTAGGAACTCAGCCCATTTCTCAAAACTCAGATATTGTGATTCCCGTTGCGGTTCACATGTGTATGTTGCTCCTTTTTTTTTAGTATCGTTGATGTCCATTTATTCCCTCGCTAGACATCCGAATGATGTTCCAAACCTGAAGAGATATATGACTGGTAGTTTTCAGACAAATCCCATTTGGTCGTGATAAATAGTTTCTTACAGTCCTTTCTACGAATTGACTGAGGCCTTATCTTTACTAACGCAGCTAAATAGTTTACTATCAAGCCATGTTAAGGTTGAGTTAAAGAACCATCGTTTGTAGGTTTTATACGTTCTTTCCCAATACAGAATCGAAGGATTTTTTAAAACCTCTGTCGCTCGACCTCTAACTTATAGATAACCTCTTCAGAAAAAGTCACTTTGCTTATTTTTCGGAACTGTATCCGCCTAAAGGGTTCACAAATGAAAACTGGTTGTATTAGGTTAAATTTTTAGTAAAAACCAACACTATTTGAGCAGTTAAATAACTCCCACGGAAATTAGATTTATAGGGTTTATTTCCCAAATAAAATGAAATAGCCCCACGGAGCTTATTTCCTTTTCGAAATGGAAACAAGTCCTGCCACGAAAAAGCATTAACCCCTGCGGGTGTTACATACTAACTTATTTAAGTGGCGCTACAGTCCGGCCTCAACCAACATGCCTCTCCAATTAGCTCGGTCCTTAGCTAACTGCCTCCAGTTGCGTACTCCAAATTGGTTGAGGTCGGTTTCTACTTGTGCGCGCCACTTAACGCGAAGTCTTCCTCTATTGCTTTCGACGTATGGCTGGGAATCGAAGACTCTGCGAGCCGGAGTATTGCTGTCCACTCGTTATACATGTCCTAGCCATCTTAAACGTCCAATGCGGAATTTTTTGACCAGGGGCATGTCGCTGTACAGCTTGTATAGTTCTTGGTTGAATCTTCGTCTCCATAGCCCGTCAACGCAAACGGGACCGAAGATTTTTCGAAGAATTTTCCTCTCAAATCGACCAATGATTTCTTCATCCGCTTTTGAGACGGTCCATGCTTCAGCGCCGTAGAGCAGGACTGGGATGTTCAGGGTCTTATATAATATCTTCTTAGTAGTTCGAGTTAGGGCTTTACTACCATTCCCTTCTTAGCACGAAGAAACAGCGGTTGGCTGGTTCGTTTAATTTCTAACGAGATGTTGTTGTCAGAGTTAATAGCGGAGCCAAGATAGATACTACCTCAAAGCTATATATGTCAATGGTGACATTCTGTCGAATTCGTCGATGTTGTCTATCTTTTCGTGTTGACAGCATATACTTAGTCTTACCATCATTTGTTGCTGAACCCATTTTTGCCGCTTCCTTCTATATATGTACTAGCAAACGTGGCTATGATATCACGTTGGGTCCTACCAATGGTATTGACCATCGGTGTATGCTAGTAGCTGTACAGATTTTTTGAAAATAGTGCCTCTGGTGTTAGCTCGTGAGTTTTGCACAACCCTTTCAAGAATCAAATTGAAGAAGTCACATGACAGCTCATCGCCTTGACCAAATCCTTTTTTTGGTATCGAATGTGTCGAAGAGGTCGTTTTCGGCCGCCAGAATTCTCCATCGTCATCCTACAGAAACGGACGAGTTTCGGCGGTATACCAAAATAAGACATGGCTCTGTATAAATCGTCTCTATAAATGCTGTCGTATGCGGCTTTGAAATCGATGAATATGTGGTGGGTATCGATTTGGGCTTCGTTGGTTTTTCCAAGATCTCCTGAAGTGTGACAATTAGATCGGTTGTGGACTTTCCTGGACTAAAACCACACTGATAAGGGCCGATAAGGTTTCAGGCGTTCACATATTACGGCAGATAGGATCTTGTAATCGATGTTGGGGATACTTATGCGTCTGTAGTTGGCGCAGTTTGGAGGGTCTCCTTTTTCGTGGATCGGGAAAACGCTGCTGAGGTTCCATTCTTCAGGCATACTTTCATCCGACCAGATTTGGCATATGAGTTGGTGGATGTTACTTACCAAGTCATCTCCGACGGCTTTATAAAGCTCGGCGGCAAGGCCGTCATTTACGGCAGCCTTATTAAGCCTGAGTTTAGATATTGTTATCCTCACTTCACTAAGGTCGGGTGGTGGGCAGTTTTCGCTGTCGTTGCCAATATTGAATAGTTCGTTCTGCCTGAAAGCGGAATGTTGGTCGTCATTGCCGTTTAAAAGTCTGCCGAAGTGGTTCTTCCATATCCGCAGCATCGACTGTGTCTCAACTACGATATTTCCTTGTCCATCTCGGCAGGATTCTGTTTGAGCCTTGTATCCTTGGCTTTGACGTGTTACACTTTGGTAAAACTTGCGAACATCGTTCCTGGAGCGGCACCTCTCTATGTCCTCGATCGCGCGCTTTTCTTGCTCTTTTTTCTTCATTCTGAAAAGCCGGTGTTCTTCCTTTCTTCTCTGCCTATAGAGCTCAACGGCAGCTCTCGTCTTCACCTGCAGCTTAGCCTTGTAGGCCTCGTTCTTGGCTGCGAGCATCTGTCGGCATTCCTCAATAAACCAGGGGTTCCTTCTTGGTGGGCGCGAGAAACCTGGCACATCAGTTGGCTTGTTGGCATCGTTGCCATTGTTCTTCGACATTCGATGCTGGTGGTATGGTGTTAATCGAGAGGTTTAGGGATACTCGTTGCGCGAATGTCTTGGCGGTCTTTTGCGATTGCAGTCTTTCGATTTTAATTTTTTTCACAGTATTTCTGGATTGTTTTCTCGTGTTGGATATCCGAATTCTTACCTTGGCTTCTACAAGGTAGTGTTCCTAGTCGATGTTAGCTCCTCGGAATGTTCGGACATCCAAAATACTGGATGTGTGCCTCTTGTCTATCGCTATGTGATCAATTTGGTTGACCGTTCGATTATCTGGAGACCGCCATGTCCCCTTATGGATATCGAGGTGAGGAAACCGTGTGCTGGTTATATTGGCTTTTCGTTTTGTACCGAACTCAATTAGCTTAAGTCCGCTACCACACGTGTTGTCGTGTAGGCTATGTTTTCCCAAAATACTGCTAAAGATGTCTTCTCTTCCTACCTTTGCGGTAAAATCTCCCAGCACGATTTTAACATCATACTCGGGTGTCGCTCATAGGTTTGTTCAAGGAGCTCATAGAAGCAATCCTTAGCTATATCATCTTTTTCCTCCGTTGGGGCGTGAGCGCATATAAGGCTTATGTTGGCGAATTTGGCCTTAATGCGGATTGTTCCAATGCGTTCGCTAATGTCTTGGAAACATAAGACTTCTTGCCTAAGTCTGGCACTTATAACAAATCCGCATCTGAATAGCCGCTGTTCACTATAACACGCTGCTCATTATAACACGGTCCGTAGTAGATGTCACAGTTTTTCGTCCTCTTTTCGCCCGGTCCATCCCATCGTATTTCCTGAATGGCAGTAATATCTGCTTTGTAGCAGCTTAGGGCTTCCGCTAGTTGTTCGCTTGCACCTATCTGTTTAATGTTCTCACATTCCAGGTGCAGATACGAACGTCGTTGTCCTTTTTTCGTTTAGCCGTGTCGTCAGCAATAAAATCAGTCCTTTCCGAGGCTAGTGGTTGCGTCGTAACAATGGTTTTTTAAATGGGTGGGTAGTTAACCCAAAGCACAACCCCAGACCTGGAGGGCCAGTTCCAATTTATTAGATAACCCTAAAACACGGGCCCATCAGTATCCACTACGGAATTCAGCGCTGCCGTTGGCCTTTCGGTTCATTCGCCACCATCACTGTTCAAGGGGCCTGACTAACCCTTGAAACTCCTAGACAACCTTTTGTCCGAATATGTCGAAGCAGCTTGTCTAGGTTCGCCTGGGACAGTATGCCGTGTATTCATTCCTTGCTATTCTGACCTGGCTGTTTATAGTTTTGCTGTTTTTCGTCGTATTATCAACACTCGAGCTTTTTGTCTAGCAAGTCAAATCCGACCAGTACCCGATGGTTACCACTTGGAGCTTAAAAATAAGCACTTGATGTGTAGTCAGAGTTACAACCATTGGGCATTGGCAAGTTAAAACCAATCAGGGTCTACCGTCGTTCTACAACACCCAACCATTGCCGTTTGAAATTGAAATTCTATTAAAGTTTGGTGTATGTAAAGTTTTAATGTGAGTGAGGGAGAGACTTTTTCCTTTTTGTTGGGAATTATGCCCAATTGGGGCTTATTTCCGTGGAGGTTATTTTACTGCAACATACTTTTTAGTGGTATAAATGGGTAGGGAATACCTTCATGTACATATCAAATGAGAGCCCGCATTATTCATTACTACACCTCGAAGTAGGTCAATTATGGCGCCATAGAACCTAATTGCCGGCGTGTCGGTGTACTTTAAAGGACTCTTACCTATTAATCGTTTATAAATTAGTCATTGGTATGAATGTCCTTTCGCTCACCTGCTGTCTAACTCCACACAATTATTAAATCTAAAAATAAAAAAAAATTATATTAAGGGTATAGGCACATTCTTTTATGACAAAAGAAAAATCATTTTACAACTACACAAACACTAATAAAATATTTTTCTCTTCTTTTCATTTTTTTTTCTAACAAAAAGGGGTGTATGCACACAGTCGCCAGTATTCTGCATAATAATGGAATTCTGCCCATATGGGCCACTGCAAAATATCCTGAAGGAAGAGGACGTTATGCTGCCATCGCGTCTAGTCTCATGGGCGAGGCAAATAGCACTTGGCATGCAATATCTTCATTCACATAAAATCATCCATCGTGACTTAAAGAGTCCAAAGTAAGTAACGGTTTTTTTTTCGTTATAGTGTGTTTCTTTGTCTATGTGTGAGAAATTATTTATTTTATTTCCGTTGTTTTATTGTTACTTCTTCCTTCTGTGTATACTCCGCCTATTCACCCAGCTGATATATTTAGACGAAAGGACGAAAAATCAATTTGTTGTAGGTAGTGGAAGTAGAAAGTCCTTTTTAGTGTGACTTGAATCGATATTAAAGCTTTGCATGGCGAAGAAGTTCGAAATGGAAATATGTAGTCCTTTTGACGGCTATATCTACATATTGCGTTCTTTTTTATATTTTCTGTTTTATTTGCCATTTTGAGGGTGTACGAGATGTATGCGGGTTGGTTTTGGTATTGTGTGATGGGAATATAAATCAACATTGGACTTGTGCATATTTACATAAATATTTTAGGATAGAAAGCTGATAACATTGGCCCCTATGTTATAGAATTTTGAAATGAGAATTTAATATAAATCGTTGGTGAATAGGAAAACAATTGGGGATTACTTTTTGATTAGATGGAATTTATATCTCTGTGGTTTATTTTACTTAGACTAAGGGGCCCAGTTATAGCTATCGTTGAAAACTTTTTTTGGAAATTTTATTTTACTTGCAAGGGTTTTTTTTTATAAATTCAACCATTGGCGAGTTGGTTTCAAAACAAAGCTTATGAATTTAAGAACATGATTATCCAAAAATATTTTTTTTCTTTTTTTTCACTGGTTAGTAATGATTGCCACTCCACTGAACTGAAACGAAAATTTCCAATAATTCCTATAAGAAGCTATGGGGTTGACATTTCAATTCCATCATGTGTTGTGTTCCAGTGAAGTTGTTCAATGATAGCTATAACTGGGCCCTTACTCATTTATAAGAGGATGTCCTCCGTCCTCCATAACATTATAAAAAAAGCTCATTTACAAACACAATTACTTCTTCTTAAGTGCTTAAGTGCCTCTTTAATAACTTTTCAGTCGTCATCGAACTGCTTCCAATTGCGCACTTCAAATTGGTTAAGGTTGGTTTCTACTAGTCAGCGCCATTTAAGTCGAAGTCTTCCTCTGCTGCGTCCGACTTCTGGCTGGGAATCGAAGACTCTGCGAGCCGGAGTATTGGTGTCCATTCGTTCTACATGTCCGAGCCATCTTAAACGTCCAATGCGGAGTTTTTTTTTTGACCAGGGGCACGTTCGTATAGTTTTTGGTTAAATCTTCGTCTCCATAGCCCGTCGACGCAAACGGAACCGAAGATTTTCCTCTCGTATCATAAGCAGATGAAGAAATCTTGTGTCATCTGCTTATGATACGGTCCATGCTTCAGCGCCGTAGAGCAGGACTAGGATGATCAGGGTCTTATATAGGATCTCCTTAGTAGTTCGAGTGAGGGATTTACTACTGAATTGCCTTCGTAGCCAGAAACTGAAATTGTTGTGGCGTGGTGGACATCCGCATTCTTACCTTTACTGGAACAAGGTAGTTGTCCGAGTCGATGTTAGCTCCACTGAATGTTTGGACATCCAAAATACTGGATACGTGCCTCTTGTCTATCCCAATGTGATCAAATTGGTTGACCGTTCGTTGAACTGGAGGCCGCCATGTCCCCTTATGGATAAAAAAAATACAAATTTTTGGCGCCGAGCTTTCTCACAACCATGTGTGCGAATTTGAGAGAAGCTTTTCTTGACAATTGATACTAGTCGGATGATTTGTCAGATCATCATGAGAGGAGGGCCAGTGAAAAATCATTTAGTTGTTGCTACGGCTGGGAATCGAACCCAGGCCTTCTCCGCGGCAGTTCATCGCACTAACCATCGCGCCACTGAGCCCTTCCCTTATACCCTTATGGATATCGAGATAAAAAAAAACCGTGTGCTAGGACACGGGCCATCAGTATTCACTACCGTTTGCCTTTCGATTCATCCGCCACCATCTCTTATCAAGGGGCCTGACTAACCCTTGAAATTCCTCGACAACCAGTTGTTCGCCTGGGACAGTGGGTCAAGTATTAATTTCGTTCCATTTTGACCTGGCTGTTTAAAGTGTTTCTGTTGTTCGTCGTGTTATCAACCTGATCAATTTGATTGACCGTTTTTTAATTTAAAGACCGCATTGTCCCTTATGAATATCGAGGTGAAAAAACCGCGTGCTGGCTATAGAGGCATTTCGTCTGTAGGGAAGTCAGTTAGCCTAAGCCAATTGCCAGACTTGTTCTCGTGTAGGTTGTGTTTTCAGACAATACAATGTAAAGTCTTGCCAGTAGCAGTCCTTTCACTAATGCACATCTCTCTGCATAACCTAGGAAACAAAAGGGATGTCATAGATGTCAGTGGAAGTGAAAGAATACTTTTCTTCATTATCCTTACTTTTATATTGGAAAAAATATTTTCGATTGCTAAGTCGCTGATTGCGGAATCAGCATCGCAATGGCTGACTACCTCAAATTTCCTTAAAATTATTTCTACCGATCTTAAGAGGCTATGTAGTAGGAAAGAGTATAGAACTACATAGAGAACACATCACAGCTAAAAATGTTGTAGCCGGCTTAGACGCAGGAGGTAAGTGCGAACGAGAAATTTTGTCGATCGTATGCGTCGGCTATGCTGTTGCTTGATGCGGGGGTAGCAATGTGAACACTGGTGCCTTTCGTAGGTCTTAAGTGGCCCTACTAAGGAACCAGTATAAAGTCATGCTTATTCTAGTATGGGCAGTACCAGAGGTGCATGAAGAAATATTTGGAAATTTTGAAGCCCCAATTGGTGCCTATTGATGAGTTTTATAAAAGGACCTTTATTGGTAAAGACATTGTAACATCGATTTTGTCAAGATAAAACGTATTGGTAGTTTGATAAGTCTCTGCTTACACAAGTCTACTTTAAGGTAGAATTAAGCGACATAAACCTAGTCAACAAATCTACATATTGGGCGCTTAAGACATGTAGTAGTATTTGCATATCAGTAATCTACCATCGATAAGTATTCTATTAAAAGCCATCTATCGTTGATTTCAAACCTTCATTTTATGGAGCTACTCATGACGGTTTTTTACTCTTGCAAGACTTGTAAAGTCTAGATGACTGAACAGAAATTTGGTGTTATTACTTTTGTGACGTAAACTGGAGAACTCCCGTTGATAGGGTCTCAGATACAATCACAAGCATGCACAATCACACTCCCTCCACAATATAAATGCAAGCTTAATAAAAAAAACACAAAAATTTGGCGCAAAAGGCTCGTTAGTACCCAGGGCCTAGCTTTCTCACAACCATTCATGTGTGCGTTTGTACTTCTAGCACGATGGCGGGATCTCTGTTTTACGCTGACTCCGAACGGTGAATTTGAGATAAGCTTTCCTTGACTATTGATACTACTCGGATGATTTGTCAGATCATCACGAGAGGAGGGCTATTGAAAAATCATTTAGGTGTTGGGAATCGAACCCAGACCTTCTTCGCGCCAGTTCATCGCACCAACTATCGCGTTACTGAGTCCGTCATATGCAATGCAAGTTGCGGAGTACTAAATCTTACCAACTGGTCGTCATACTATCCGATAAATTTTTGAAAACCACTCATGCCGCATGCATACACTGTATTCACTTTGCATGCGAAATAACTATAATACGCATGCAGGCGTGTGCAGTGGTGAACCTATTAGGAGCACCTATATCGTTGAATTATTGGATGCATGTCAATCTTAAGAATATGTAAATCCTGTGTTGTGGAGAAGTGGACTTTAATTTGATTGTCCCTGATCTAAGCATGTGACAAGCAACTGTCATCATGCTTAGATGTGGACAAAGGCGGAATGCAGTCCGCATTCGTCTGTTTTTACGAAATAGTCTATGACCGTTTATGGAGGCGGTATTGTGCAGTCTGTACTTCCTAATATTTCTTCAATGTCATTGTTCCTACTAGTGGCTTGGAAATCCCCTGGACGATATTGCATCACATCTCAAGAATTGCCCGTTGGCTCTGTTATTCCTACTCTAGAGACAACTTCTGATTTGTATGCTCATGACAAGGCTCTCGACAATGTAGTTTTTGACCCAAAAATGGTGGATTCACCACCTAACCTTTTTGAAAAAAGAGTACAGTTGGTTATTTTTTATGTCACATGAAGGTAATCCAATTCAAGTTCTCCAAGTTTATGCCAAAGACCATTGGCATTCCACGTAAGAATTTTAAGCAAACTATTCATTCATATCCCAGCTTAACTAGCCTGTCGATATTAGTGGTTCGCTTTGTTCATCATCTTTTGAAAGAATAATCAAAAAAAAATGTTATAAACGATGTAAGGTGAGATATTTTTCTGGGATTATCGAATGGAAATTTGGTTTTCGATTGACAAGAACCGACCGGATTTCTGATGGCCGGGTTATTAGTGCAAATGTACGCTTTTCGGTTGTTGGGTTTGGATATATTTTTAAACGGAATTTTAGGCTTTCGTTTGTTGAAAATTAATTTCTCTAAAATAAATACTTCGCAGGCGCTATCATTTGCGGGATGATTGCCAAACCTAATATACAATTGGTACGAATAAATCCATGGTAACATACTCAAGTTAATTGGTTGATAAATGTAAACATAACCGATACAACATCAAAAAGCTAATATTTAGGGTCTTCTGACATTACTTCTGACAAAAATGTCCTACATTTTACAAAACCATTTTCCATATTCCTAAGGGGTTTAGCAAGCACTACTCCGTTGTAGTCGATTTCATATTTTCAAATGGCAATGCTCCATACTGTCATACCTATGTGTCAAATTTTAGATGTTACATGTCAGAAACAAGGTTTTGAAGAATTTAAATAGTGCCTTTAAATTAAATCACCTTTCAAAGTGATATCCACACTTTTTCATGATTTGTACACGTATCAGCAGTTCCGATCCCACCTTATCCGAACTTCTGCTCCAAATGTGACGTCTTATCCCCTCGCAGGATAGTTAATGGCAAACAAAGTTAAGTAACACTTAACTGTCGAATACGTTTATTTATTTATCTAGGACGAACAAAAGACTGGTCAGCCACAAACCTTTGTTTTATGCAATTCTCCTAAGGGATGTCGTTTCTTCCCTTTAAAGTTGTGGCGGCACGTGTAACAAGTGAAACAAATATTTCCCAAGAATTTATCGAACGCTGTACCAAACCATCAATCGTATCCTAAAAGTTCGACGTACTCTTATCCATCAACTTCCCCGGGGAAAAAAAAATTAGAAACCTGTTTAATTAATTGTCCTCTCAATGGCACCACAAACTCGGTAACATCGCACTTTTCAAGTGCACTTTGCTGTACTACTATCATCTACTAAACCAACTCCAATCGCACTCACTCTAAGGGTGGTTTCCGATTCCGACAAAGCCAACAGAAGGAGAGGACATAAAAAAAAAAAGTTCAACCCCAGTCCGGATGAAATGAAAACATTTCACATTCACCCCTGTCACGAAAACGAGCACGAGTTCCATTTAAGTCGGCTCACCCTCCTCCAAAAATGTCTCTGACATTCCGGGGAGAAGGGCAAACGACGTCATTTATTGAATTAACGGGGCTGCCTTAAAAAGGAGATAAGGATAATGTGGGCATGCGTCGTACTGCTGGCGCCTTTCATATGTTATTTCGAGGACTTAGCGTGCCTATGTAGGTATGTCGCAAAAATGAAAATGAACCTTGTGAACTGGTGTTCCCCGCTTATATACCAACATCTGACGTCGTTCAGCGTTCTCCGCACAAAAAGGATATAAACACCATTACGTAGGACGTTACTACGTTCATGAAATATGTATTTACATCGCAGTCCTGTGTAAGTTGATAGTTTTGCGTTCAGCGATTTCCAGGAAATTAAAATGAATTAATCCGCTGAGGGTGTGGATTTTTGGGGGTGAAGTTATGTCTGACGGAGTGCAGTCCGGTGGTTCTCCCGGCCTTACTGGTGATATATCAAGCGGATGGACGAGAGTTCAACTTTAGATTTATCGTTGTAAAAGCAGAAAGTTTGAAAGGGAGATGGCTATAATGGACTTAGAGAACCGTGAAAGCGTAGATACAGTGAGGGTAGAAATAAAAGGGTCAGTTTGGATTTATATTGAATTAAATTTAATAAGGATGTGTAAGTAATTTTGTAAGCTTTTGTAAACAAACATTCGTTATAACATCCCTAAATAGGACCTTCGGATTGAGTTGACAAATCAGCTTCTACACATATTTATCCAGGGTGTTGGTATAGAAAGAAACATTCAAATTGCAGCTTTTTAATTATTTTACAAAATCAAAAAAAAAAAATACAATTTTTCAGACGTATTGATCTAAGAATTTTTAATTTTTACTAAAGGCCGCAAATATCTCTTTAGAGCGCTTAATATTCAAAGTTATATAGCGATATCTTCCCGGTAAAATGTATTAAGCGACATTTTTAAAATTTTACAAGAGACAAAAAAAAAATTTGAGAATTATTTTATTATGTTGTAGTGTACCTTAAAGTTTTAGTGTTCTTGTTTTTATCTTGCATTTATTGTAGAAACCCCAAACGAAGACCAAAACGTGGCGCTTGCATAAATTATTAGGGGAAATCAAAAAGTAATTCCCTTTCAAAGTGTCGCTTAGTACATTTTTCCGGGATGTTATCGATATAGATGTTAAGAGAGGGAATGTAGAGTGGCTTAAATTATGAGTAACTACCTTTACCATTGACCAAAATGACCATGAGCCTGCGGGAGATCCCAGCAATTTTTTAGTTACTCTTTCGTTGCAGGCATTATTTAAGGCTTTTATTGTTTGGTTGATAGGCTATGTTTTGCTAGTTGATGGAAACTGATATTTTCTCTTTAATTGAGTTTTGTGCAACATTGTCTATCGAAGTTGAAAATTAATTGCTCTAAATAAATACTTCGCAGGTGCTTCCTGGGTGATTGCCTAATCTAATTTATCTAAGACGAACAAAAGACTGGTCAGCCACAAACTTTTTATGCAATTCCCCTAAGGGATTTTGATTCCTCCCTTTTAAGCTGTGGCCGCACGTGTAACAAGTGAAACAAATATTTCCCAAGAAGAGTTTGTGTATGCGAAGTAACTATTTTCGCCACAAAGAAGAGGACCTCCTGTTTGTTAGACTTTCGCAAGAGGTGGAGAAGAGAACAAAATTAGATGTTATTACTTTCGGGATTTGAAACTGGGACACGCTGTTAGTTAGTCTAGGCAACTGCACCGCACAAGTATTGACATCAATAAACCTAACAAAGGTCTTCCCAAGAAAGAGAACCGTAAAAGTCACCCAGATTATCTCAGTTGGTTGTTCGGTATTTGTACTGTTTTAAGAAAAGTGCAATGGAGTAGGTTATAGATTAGAGTAAGTTTTTTTTTTTTGACAGAATTAATAAGTTGACATGTTACAATGTTTAAATAGTTTGATGAACGTATCCGGTGTTAGCTGTTCCATATCAACAGCGATATGGATGCCAGACGATCTTCAACTGGCTATGTGCTTACATTCCGATCAAGGGCTACAAAACGTCAACGAACCTTTCTTCAACCGAAGCTGAGGTTATGTCAGTTGTTACTGCTATCCAAGAGTCTGTCTGCCTTAAGCGCCTGGAAGGTGAACTATCTCTAGATGCACCAAAAACTATGGTACTTCACTGCGATAATAACAGTGCTATCCACATTGCTTCAAACAACTCTTATTCGCCGAGAACGGATCATGTTGATATCAAGGCAAAATTTATTCGCGAAAAGTTAGAGTTCAGAAGTCAAGCTGCAATACCTTCCAACAGACCAGATGTTGGCTGCTTTTTGTTGAACAACAAATTTTCCTCATTCGTCATATGAGTCGTAGCTCCTGGATCGACAAACCAGTCAGAAGAACTTTTGTTATTGACGAAGAGAGAAGCAAATAATACTTTATCTCTCGTATTCTTGTCGTTGTTTGATTTCTTGTTACTATTTGAGCAGTTTTTGGTAAAGTGACCGACCTGCTTACACGTATGGTAACGATAGTGCACTATCAGCACTTTTATTATCAAACTTTACGTCTTGGAGGAGCAAATTCTTCACGAGGTCCACGGTAAGCTCCTTTTTGCAAATTTCCACTGGCAAAACCAGTGCCCGAAAGTCACCCGGCAAACAACAGAGATGCTGTTAATTCATCGCCAATATTTAAGTCGGCGTTTTGGACTTTCAGTGATGTTAGAACCATCGCATTGATATACTCCTGCATAGATTCGTAGTGGCTTAACTTGAGTTGTACCAATTGATTTAGCAATTGAACTTTTCTCGTTAACCCACTGTCATCATACGCTGAAACCAGAGCCTTCCATGCGTCTTTTGCTACTTGGCTCAACCTTTAAAGTTATTTCAGCACGCTCATTCAATTCCAACTCTTTGTCGCTCGGAACTGCATATAATCATGTTTCGATTTTCTTCCAGCAATGCCTTATAACCAGGTATAACTTCGCATGTCGCTTCTATATGTCGAAGTTTTCGCAACCACGCAGCTTCTCGAATGGAAATGTGATCGATGATGAAGCCATATCTTACCTATCAGGATATAAATCGGCAAAAAACTATGGAATCGTGTACAAATATTTACAAAAAAAATTACTTTGTTTTAAAAAAGTTGTTGATAGGAGACTTAGATCGTATTCTATGGGTTTAATTCGTATTCTATGTGTAACAGCATTCCTACACAAATTTTTTGTTGAAAGTCTAAAGTACGGTTACATCCACAGGTACTGGTGGGAAGTAAAAGTAGTCTTTATCCCAAAAGCCGGCAAGCCCAGCCGCACGACCGCGAAATTCTTTAGGCCAGTAAGTCTTACATCCTTCGTACTGAAAACCCTCGAAAAACAAATGAATATCTACATTCGTGAAAAACTCGACCCACAAAACGTATCCTCTGCACAACATGCCTACACGAATGGTAAGGGAGTCGAAACTGTCCTACATGATATCGTTAGTACAATAGAAATATCTCTTCACGAGAAGGAATATACAAACGCTGCATTTCTTGACATTGAAGGAGACTCCAACAATGTGAACACAAATGCAGTCAAAAGAAACCTCGTGGATAATAACGTGGACCAACCTCTAATTCAGATTATTGGAAGTATGCTCAGCCAGAGAAATATAAACGCGAACCTGGGAGACACACATCTCAAAGTAGTAGAATCAAGAGGCACACCACAAGAAGTCGTTATCTCATCTCTCTTGTGGAACATAGTCATCAATGAAATACTCATCGAGCAACAGCGCAATGGGGTCATAGACTACGCAGACGATGTAGCGATACTTGTCAAAGGGAAATTCCTACCCACTATCAGTTAGCAACTCGAGCACGCATTGATAACTCTCAACGAAAGGACAAAACAATGTGGACTTGGCATCAACACCCAGAAAACAGATATCGTTTTCTTTACTAACTAGAGAAAGATATCAATATTCGACCTACCGGTTATCAACGGGATTAACCTCAAACTATCCGATAGCGCAAAATATCTTGGTAGCATTCTTGATAGAAAACTCAACTGGAACCTTAACGTGTGCGAACGCATTAAAAAGGGCACAGTCGCTTTCCATGCGTGTAACTGAATATTCGGAAAAAACTGGGGGCCGAACCCTAGCATCATCCTATGGATGTATATGGATGTACATTGTAAGACCTGTATTAACATATTGGGGGCTTGTCTGGAGGCAATTCACAAATAAAGTCACCATCTGAAAAATATGACAAAAGTGTGGGCGCAATGCGAACCACACCAACAGCGGGACTGGACACCATCCTTAACTGGCTACCGCTAGACCCTTACATGCACGATATCTGCCAGCCAAAAGTGCTCTAAGAAAAAGACAGCTCAACTACTGGAAAACGAACTCAGGTAGACATTCTCAAATTCTACACAGATATCCGGGCTCAGCTGTATCCTGTGACTACGTTCTACCTCACCATGGCTTTCAAAGAACAGTCTCCTGCATCTTTCCAAGCAAAGAGGAGGGGGAAAGGAACGAACTGGACACCGAAACCAAATCCATCTACACGAATGGTGTAGGCGGTGGAGCTGGAGTGTTTTAGAGACACTTAAGCTAAACAGCATTTTTCGTCTCCCTGAGCACAGCAGTGTCTTCCATGCCGAGATATTGGCAGTAGCAGAGGCGTCCAAAGCGCTCCACCAGATGATATCACCAAATTTATTGACACTCAGGCTGCAATAAAAGCCATCTCTGCTGTCGAAATAAAATCTAAACCTGTGAAGAGCTAAAGATTCTTGGAGTCCAACATAATGTTAAGCTCTGCTGGGTCCCCAGACACAGGCATACAGAGCAATGAAATGACTGATGAACTGTCGGGAAAAGGAACTGCCTCCAGCATTGAGGCCACCATTATGTCATCTCAAATATCGGGAAAGACAGAAAACACTGAAAATTGCCAAAAACAGCTGGTTCTCCCTCCACACCTGTGAAACTTCCAAAAGGATGTTGCCTGAGTATGACAAACCCAGAATCCATAAGCTACTTCAAAGAAACAGGAAATCTATCTCAATTCACTGGACAAAACATACTAAAAAGCCACAAACTGAAAATGCATCTTATAGATGATGACTTCTGTAGAGACTGCGGTGATGAAGAAATACACGAGGATACTCTCCACTTTCTGTGCCACTGCCCGGGCCTCAGCCAATTAAGAACGAGAACCGAACGAAGGAAAATACTTTTTCCATGACCTCACGGATCTATCCGAAATCCCTCTCTCTAATCTTTTAACGTATTGACATCTGGCTGGAAAGGGAATAACAGCAATGGACAGTAAGTGGTGCTTCCGTGAGTTTCTTCTGCCAACCTATTTGGTTATCGGTTATCGGTTTTGCGGACGTCTCCCAATGTCAGCATCATTTATTTCATTTCCGTGTTCCATAGATATTTTCACCGTCATATCCGTAAGGATTACTCATTTTGGTTATCGGACGCCAACAATGCCGGGCTTTTTTGGAATATGTTGGTGTATGATCCTTAGGAGTTTCCCTACAGCCGATCTTATAAATATTATTCGCGATGTCTATCAATTTGACGGTTTCTGGTCGTCTCCAGGAAGAAAATTGTATGTGCCGGCTTCAGGGAGCCACATTACGTCGACAAGGCTACATTAACATCGACAGACAATGTTAGTAAAAAACACGTTTGCTGATGAAGCATCGAAGCATCGGAAAGCTGGATAAACCAAAGATATGGACTAACAAGATTGTGCAACATGGCGCCGCTTACAATTTTGTGACGCAACACGATATAGAAACACTTCATGAGATATAATATACTTCACGCTGATATACCTCCATTTATATTTCTATACTCCTGTACTAAATTAAAACTCAGCTGCGTAACCAATAAATTTATTTATCCTACCTGACGGCATTTTTTTGACACCCACTGTACATTGATCCGTAATTCTTCTAAATTATTTAAGAAAATTGAAAAATATATCCCGGTTCATATTCCGTTTCCAATTTATCTGAATGGACAGCCCTATCGTGTCCTCTTCAACGTCATCGTCATTCATTAGCTAATGGCATAGTATGGGTATGAGACTTCATAATGTAGGTACTCTGTCGTGCAGCACAAAAGCTTTTGGTCGATTCTGTCAAACATTTTGCGGCGACATATCAATTGAGGACAGCATGTTGTCGGGGCAATTATATCGAAATCTGATACGACCACACGGGGCAAGTGTGGGTAAATATTTCATTCGCCGAAACGGCAAAAGGTGTTCTTTTTTTGCTTATGAGAATGAGACGAAAGAGGCCAATCAAAGGTTGGTTGGTGGGAAAAGCAGCTGCAGACCTTGCGATTGCAGTTTTTTTTTTTTATTTGACACGAGGAGCATACAAAAAATGTATCACAGCCCCATGAATAGAGTGGAAGCGATATGCGCGGCGCCGACAGGCGCCATTGTAAATAATGCGAATAAATTCACTAAAGCGAAAGTAGTTTGCTTTGTTTTCCAGGGTAGAAGGGAGGGTGAGGGTAGCCACCTATAGATAGTTGGAAAAAGGTGAAAAGATTGTAGTAGATAAAAACGGTCCTTTTGTGAGGTTGATTTTCTATGATGGCTTTTGAAGTGTCGTTTGTTATTGTTCTGCATTTTGAATTGTTCTGGTCTAGACGGAATTAAGTTAAGAGCAAAAACCTTTCTTATGAAAGTCGGTCTTTGTAGTTCATAAACATAGACAGGATTAATGGATTTCAATAGGTTGAAGAGATAGTTATTCCAGGTTTTGCTTTCAATGCATGTCTCGCTAGTAGTTTAATGTAGGCTCGAAAACAATTTGGCTTAAAGCTATTCAGATTACTTACTTTACTAAACGGGCTCTTTACTCATTGGGTGGCTCTGCATGAGACAAGCAGCCTTCTACTAAATGGCGCCACAGTCCGGAATGCAACTGGGGCTCAACCAACATGCCTCTCCAATTAGCCCGGTCCTTAGCTAACTTCCTCCAGTTGCACACTCCAAGTTGGTTGATGTCGGTTTCTACTTGTGCGCGTCACTTAAGGAGAGGTCTTCCTCTACTGCATCCGACGTCTGGCTGTGAATCGAAGACTCTGCTAGCCGAAGGATTGGTGTCCATTCATTCTACATGCCCTTGCCATCTTAAACGTCCAATTCGGAGTTTTTGACCAGGGCCATGACACTATAGAGCTCGTATAGATCTTCATCCGCTTCATCCGCTTTTGCGACGGTCATGCTTCAGCGCCGTAGAGAAGGACTGGGATGATCAGGGTCTTATATAGGATCTCCGTAGTAGTTCGAATGAGGGCTTAACTACTTAACTATTGCCTTATTAGCCCGAAGAAACAGCGGTTGGCAAGAGTAATTCTTCGCTTAAATTCTGACAAGGTGTTGTTGTCAGAGTTAATAAGCGGAGCCGAGATAGATAAAGTCCCGTACAACTTCAAAGTGATATCTGCCAGTGGTGACCTTCTGACCGATTCGTCGATGTTGTGTGTCCTTCCGTGTTGACAGCATATACTTAGTCTTGTCCTTATTTGCTTGTTAACCCATTTTTGCCGTTTCCTTCTCTATACTAGCAAACGTGGCCATGACGTCACGTTCAGTCCTACCAATGGTGTCAACACCGTCGGCGTATGACAGTAGTTGCACCGATTTTGGGAAAATTGTGCCTCTGGTGTTGGCACGGGAGTGTTTCACAATCCTCCCAAGAAACAGATTGAAGAAGTCACATGACAGCGCATCGCCTTGCCTAAATCCTTTTTTGTTACCGAATATGTCGGTGAGGTCGTTTCCGACCCCGATGGAGCAGCGAGAATTCTCTACCGTCATCCTACACAAACGGACGAGCTTGGGCGGTATACCAAAACTAGACATTGCTCTGTATAGATCTCTATAAATGCTTTCGTATAATGAATAGGGGTGAAACCAGGGGTTTCTTGTTGTTGGGCGCGAGAAACCGAGCACATCAGTTGAGGCTGATCTAATGGCTTGTCGGCATCGTCGCAATTGTTCTCCGACATTCGATGCTGGTGGTGTGCTATTAGTCGAGAGGTTGCGCGAAGGTCTTGGAATATTCGCTGTTTCTGCTCACTATACCACGGTCCGTAGTAGATGTCACAGTTTTTTATCTTCTTCGGCCCATTCTATGGTATTTCCTGGATAGCAGTAATTTCTGCTTTGTAGTAGTTTAGGGCTTCCCCTAGTTGTTCGCTTGCATCTCTCCTGTTTAATGTTCTCACATTCCAGGTGCAGATACGAACGTCGTGTTCCTTTTTTTTGTTAAGCAGGGTTGTCAACAGTAAAATCAGTTCTTTCCAGGGCTATTGCTTCGTTACTAGTGGATTTTTTCCATGGGTGGGTAGTTAACCCAAAGCACAACCCCCAACCTGGAGTGCCAGTTTCAATTTATTAGACACCACTAGGACACGGGGCCATCAGTATCCACAACGGCATTGAGCGCTGCCGTCGGCCCTTTAGTTCATCCGCCAACATCTCTGTTCAAGGGTCCTGACTACCTTGAAATTCCTAGACAACCTGTTGTCCGAATATGTCGAAGCAGCTAGTAGGTTCGCCTGGGACAGAAGACCGGATATTCATTGCTTGCCATTCTGACCTGGCCGTTTATAGTGCTGCTGTTTTTCGTCAACACTCGCGCTTATCGTTAACCAAGTCAAATCCGGTTGGATGAGACCAGTACCCGATGGTTACCACTTGGAGATTAAAAACTAGCACTTGAAGTGTAGTCAGAGTTACAAACACTGGGCATTGCCAGGTTAAAGCCAATCAGAGTTTACAAAACCCAAGCTTTCATGGATTTTTATTTATCGAGATTTTATATATAAAACTTCACCTTCTGAAGCGATTACGTGTCTGCTAATCTGGTGCTATCTTTAGCTTTTGGCCATATTTTCATGTAAGGCTCAACCCTTCCAGAGTTCCATAGTATGTTTTAAAAAGTTTCATACAAATAATTCGATAATCTGTACAGGAGTAGCACTTTTAAGCGTTTACCCAGAGTCCTATTAGAAATCTCAACTTTGTCATCATAGAGTTTGTATGTTACAACTCAATCATGTCCTGATGTTCTGTGGTTAGATAGGTTGTTATATGTCATTATAAGCACTTAGGCCCCCTAGACACTTCTTAGACATTGGGCGACAGTCTGCAGTTCGGTACACACTCTTGATTGATGTCTACTCTAACTTCTACAAACTACCTAAAGCACTGTACGCAGTAGAGTAGCGTCACTGGACGTTTAAGATTTCTTACACACCTTTGGTTTCCATTTCCAGCTTAACATTGCATCATCAATCCTAACCTACAAACGAAACATCAAACTAACGAAATTCTTTCTCTTATCCCTTTCTAGCATCCTAATCGGCACAAATACCATTGTCAAGATCAGCGATTTTGGCACTAGTCGCGAATGGAATGAGATCAGTACAAAGATGAGTTTCGCTGGTACAGTGGCCTGGATGGCTCCTGAAGTTATCCGCAATGAACCCTGCTCCGAGAAGGTAGACATCTGGTCATTCGGTGTTGTCCTCTGGGAGATGTTAACCTGTGAGATACCCTACAAAGATGTAGACTCCTCTGCCATTATCTGGGGTGTTGGCAATAATTCCTTAAGATTGCCCATTCCATCGAGTTGTCCAGATGGCTTCAAGCTACTGGTGGAGTTGTGTTGGAGTTCCAAACCAAGAAACCGTCCATCGTTTCGGCAAATTCTAGCTCATCTAGAAATTGCCGGGCCGGAACTCCTACGGACAAATGAAAAGCAATACTTCGAAACACAACGATCATGGAAGGAAGAGGTGAGATCCCATTTGAAGGAGATCACACAGAATGGCACCAGCATACACAAGTACGAGCAGGATTTGATAAAGCGTCGAACAGCAGAGTGGCGTCACGCTCAGGACATTCGAATGGTGTACGAAGATAAGCTGGAGAAGACTAATCGACTGTATTTGGAACTGAGCGAATGCATGACACAGTTGCAAGAAAAGGAGAAGGAAATCGCTGAGTAAGTATACTCCGATGGGTCACACCTTTCTTTTGGTATTGATTGAGATTGATTTTAGGAGGGAAAAGAAACTGCCAGGCTTTAAGCCAACCCGTCGGCTGGGAAATACTCTAAGGAAGATGCAATACTATCGAAGAAGACTTAACAATCATCCACCAATGATCTGTGATAATCAGTCCACCACACCGGATCCTGAAACGACACCTGAAGTAAGTATAAACCCAAAGCTAAGCTTCCGATTAAATTACTAAACCGAATATCCCTTGCACAGAGTCCTGTAAAGTGTACGCTTTACGCGCAACTGGATGGTGGCTCGTCCCAACCCAAGTCATTCTGTGTGACCACACAGAAACCGAAGAAATCACGTCACAGACGCGTTGGATCAGGCACTTTTGCCGCAGCGCCAAAGGTCAGTCCCAGCCGTGAAAGGAGATATCAGAGCGAACCGGAAAACCGCAAAGTCAAACTCGTCGACACGGAGACTCAAACCGATGCCATGGATATTAGCGAGACAGATGCCAGTCCAAGTGCATTCTGTGCCTCGCGAGAGATATCGGCCAGTTTGAGTGGTTGTGCCATCGATGTTTCAAGACTCATCAGTCGACAAATGGCCGAACCACAGACCCCAGTTGAACACCAAATCATCATGTTTGCTGATGGCCTAAAACACTCACAACAACTACCTCCACACCTGCACCAGAACGCATTGCTAGCATCGAGTCCGACCAGCCCGAATGGTAATTCCAACTCGATGACAACCAGCGATTTGACCTTCCAGGATGCATGCTCTAGTCCGGATCAGTTGGCCTATGACGACGCAATGAACAGCAATGAGCGACTAGATATCACGGGTTGTTGCAGCGACGATGAGAACCTCGAGACACTAAATCGGAAAGTTATCGAATTCATCCACGAGAATCGATTACAGACGACAACGAATTCATCGTGCAACACGCATACAATGACGACGACAGCGACTGCGACGATGACTACGGGTTCGCTTAGCGGTGGAGGATCAACACAACACTCAGAGAATGGCAATGCCACGATAATACCCTTCGATCGAGATTCATTGATCTATGCATCTGCGTGCAAGAAGAAGCAACAACGAAGCAGCTACACAAGTGCCAACGAGATGAACGCCTACGAGACAAACAACCACCATCATCATCACAGTCCGAATACAATGCCACGTTGTGGCAATCAACCGAGGAATATGCGTCAACAGCAGGAGATACACAATGCGAATGGGGAATCTCAGGAGGATCTCTGCGATGACAGTTGGTCGGATGAGGAGGGTGAGGACACCGATTATAATTATTCGCTGCGGAGAAGGAGGTAAGCTTCTAGATTCTTTTTTTTTAAAGGTGTAACTTCAAAAATATGTTCTGAAAAATAAACAAGGTGTGGAAAATGAAAAGTTGTAACGGTATTCAATGAACTTGAACTCATTTCATTGCATAACAATAGTCATCTTTACATTTTTTTTTGCAGCTGAAAGTGAGCAAGGTTCTTCCTTTCCACAACCATGGAACGGAAAAGATAGTCGAAAATATTTGCTTACCTCATGAAGTGGCGCTTTAGTCTGCAATAAGCATGGGATTCAACCAAACTGCCTCTGACTTCGCTTGCTTACTTTAAGATGGATGTGGACGGTTTCTATTTGTGCGTTGTCTTCTGCTATATCGGCGGAGTCCATTCGATTTACATGTCCAAAACATCTTACATGGTCTATGAAGCTGTTAAATGGTATAATTCATGGTTGAATCTTAGTCTCTATACCTCCTCAACACAAACGGGACTGACGATTTTTCGATGATTTTTCGCTTCACACCTTTGATACAGTCCGTGCTTCAGCGCGCTGTAGCAAGACTGTTCAGGGTCTTGTGTATGATCTCCTAGTAGTCCGAGTGAGGGCTTAACTACTGAATTGACTTCTTAGCCCGAAGAAACAGTGGTTGGCAAGAATAATTCTTCGCTTAATTTCTAACGAGATGATGTTGTCAGAATCCTGTACCACCCCAATGCAATGTCTGCCAATGGTGACGTTCTGTTCAATTCGGAGTTTTGAGAACAGTTGTCTCGCCAAACCGAAGTAGCAACGGTTTCCTAGGGTAATTCTTCGCCAGATGTCCACCAGGGTGTCATTCGTGGAGTCTATGTTTACTCCAAGGTTGAACTCCTTAACTTCCTCGAAATTGCTGCTATCAATAGTGACGTTTTGTCATTTCAAGGCCAACGGATTTCGCCTGTTCTTCAATCGCCGTGAACGCTTATATCACGGCACGCTGGGAACGACTGATGATGTCAATATCATCCGCATAGACCAGCAGCTGGACGAAGCTGTTGAAAATAGTGCCTTCAGTGTTGACACCTGCCCTTCGTACTATCTGCTCAACCTACTAGATTGAAGAAGTCCCATGATAGCGCGTCTCCTTGCCGATGCATGTTTGGAATAGTTAACTGCACGTTGCAGCGCGTGTTTTCCAGCGTCACGCGACACAGCTAAATTTGACGGGATTCCGAATATAGCCATTTGCCATACAGATCTCCTGACGATGTATGCCATAATACGCGGCTTTGAAGTCGATGAATAGGTGGTTAGTTTCGACTTGAAATTCGTTGGTCTTTTCTAGGATTTGTATCAGTGTGAAAATTTGGTCTATAGTCGATCTGCTGGGCCGGAAGCCTTACTAGTGCATGCCGATTAGTGTGTTGCAGAAAAGTTTTAGATGGTCATATAGTAAGTTGGATAGGATCTTGTATGTGAAATTTAGCAGGGGTATGTCTCGATAGTTCTTACAAGACATAGGATCGCCTTTTTTGTGGATGGGGCTTATGGAGCTGATAGTCCAGTTATCGAGCATGTTTTCTTCCTCCCAAACAAGGTCGAGCTATAAATTTTGCCACGAAAAGAAAATGGTCAGAGTCGACATTTGCCCTTGAAATGTGTGCACGTCGGGTATGTTGGATGCGTGCCTCAAATCGATTAGCACATGGTCGATTTGGTTGGCGGTTGGACCGTCTTAGTACATTCCATGTACATACTCACATGGCGGGCGGTGTATCAAAACTAGACATGCCTCTGTATAGTTCGTCTATATTAATGCTATCCCATGCGGCTTTGAAATCGATGAAAAGGTGGTGGGTATCAGTTTCGACTTTTTTTAGGGCCTCCCGAAGAGATCAGTTGTAGACTTTGCCTGAACTAAACCACATTGATAAGTGCCGATCAGGTTGTTGGTAAACGTATCTTGTAAGAAATATTGCAGAGGCTTATGCCTCTGTAGTTGGCGCAGTTTAGACGGTCTCCTTTTTGGTGGATTTGGCAAACGATGGTTCCATTCTTCAGGCATGCTTTCTTCCGACAGATTTGGTTTATGAGTGGGTGGATGTTAATTACCAAGTCATCTTATAAAGCTCAGCGGGGATGCCGTCAATTCCGGGAACCTTATTAAGCTTGAGTTTAGATATTGCTATCCTCACTTCACTCAGGTCGGGTGGTTGGCAGTTTTCGCCGTCCTTGCCAATGTTGAATGGTTCGTTTTGCTTGACAGCGGAACGTTGTTCGTCATCGCCGTTTAATAGTCTGCAGAAGTGGTTCTTCCATATCCTCAGCATAGACTGTGTCTCAACTACGAATTTTTCATTGATCATATCAACAGGATTCTGTTGGAGCCTTGTATCCATGCCTACTTTGGTAAAACTTGCGAACATCGTTCCTGGAGTGGCACATCTCTATTTCCTCGATCGCACGCTTTTCTTGCTATTTTTTCTTCTTTCTGAAAAGCCGATGTTCTTCCCTTCTTCTCTGGCTATAAAGCTCAATGACAGCTCTCGTCTTCACTTGCAGCTAAGCCTTGTAGGCCTTGTTTTTGACATTCAATGCTGGTGGTATGGTGTTAACAGAGAGGTTAAGGGATACGCGTTACGTGGAGGTTTGGTGGTCTCTTGCAGTCTTTCGACATCAACATTTTATTTGATCTGCAGTGAAGTTAATTATCTCAGTTCCTTGCAGGATATGTCGGGTAAGCGGTGTTTTCCGACAATGCTGCTAGATATACCCTCTCTTTCTATCTTTGCATTAAAATATTCCAGGAAGATTTTAACAGCGTTGGTCGGTGGTCACTCATTACTTGTGTTCAAAAGCGCGAAGAAACGTTCCTTAGCATTTTTGACAAATTGGGACTTGGTACAGATTGTTACATGCTTTCGCTGATTTCTTCGAAACATAAGACTTCTTGTCTGAGTCCATTGCTTATAACAAATCATCATCCCAAATGTCGCAGCTTCTGCTCGGTATAGCCAAAGATTAAAAAATCATACAGATGACGCATTGAGAACAAAAAAACAGAAACTTTTGCTTATCAGCTCCATGGTGCCGGCGGGCGGTGTGAAGTGTGAGATCCATATGGCACTGGGTGGACGGGCTGTGCCAGCACGACCTGCTATATAAGAATTTTTCTTTGCTATAACACAGACCGTAGGAGATGTCACAATTGTTCATCCTCCGTTTGTCCTGGCTATTGATTTATATATCCTGGATGACAGTAAGGTTTGCTTTTAAGTAGCTTAGGGGTTCCGGTAATTGTTCGGGTGCATTTCTTCTGTTGAGTGTTCCAAAATCCTAGGTTTTTTTTCCGTGGGTACGTGCCCAAAGTATTGTGTGACTTTAATCCACTAAAACCACCACCCTTTTTGTATCTGTATTGCAACTAAATATGCGATTTATCTAGCACGAGTAATGAGCAGGTAACTTTCCTTTGATTGATCCTGCTTTTTCCGCAATTTATAGCGCGGTTCGTTATTATCGGGCCAAATCTAAGGGCTTAGTTCTTTGAAGATGCTGCAATAAATTTGTTTCGTCAAGAATTTGTAGGACCGTTGTGTTAACAGGTCCCAATAAACGTTTTTTTATGTTTTTGTGCAAAATTTTTCGATTTATCTTTAACCGCGGGAATATCCAGATCCCTGCGTAGATCTTCATTCCATTTATACCACGGCGCATTGAAATTTCACTGGTACAACCCCATAGTTGTGTATCATATGTCCGGCTTTCGCACTTGCTTGTATAATAGTAGCTTTGTTATCAAGGTTAAGTTTCGAATATTTTCCGAGTAACCAGTACAGTGCTCTGTATTTATTCTTAAGTTCTTCGCATTTCTTTTATACATGCTTCCATTTTAATTTTGCATCGAGTATCATTCCGAGATATTTCGCTTTATTTGCAAAAGGGACTCGAACCGTATTGAGAAATACTGGCAAATTGTTTGTCGTTACATTAGCCCAGTCCTTAGGTACCTGCCTCCAGTTGCGCACACCAAGTTGTTTGAGGTCGGTTTCTACTTGTTCGCGCCACTTAATGCGAGGTCTTCCTCTACTGCGTCCAACGTCTGGCTGGGAATCGAAGATTCTGCGAGCCGGACTATTGGTGTTCATTCGTTCTACATGTCCTAGCCATCATAAACGTCTAATGCGGAATTTTTTGACCAGGGGAATGTCGTTGTAATGCTCGTATTATTTTTGGTTGAATCTTTGTCTCCATAGCCCGTCAACGCAACGGGACCGAAGATTTTTCGAAGAATTTTCCTTTCAAATCGACCAAGGATTTCTTCATTCGCTTTTGAGACGGTCCATGCTTCAGCGCCGTAGAGCAGGACTGGGATGATCAGGGTCTTACATAGGATCTCCTTGGTAGTTCGAGTGAGGACTTTTACTGTTGAATTGCCGTCTTATCCCGAAGAAACAGCGGTTGGCAAGAGTAATTCTTCGTTAAATTTCTGACGAGATGTTGTTGTCAGAGTTAATAGCGGAGCCGAGATAGAGAAAGTCAAAACTACCTCAAAGTTAAATCTGTCAATGGTGACGTTCTGTCCAATTCGTCGATGTTGTGTGTCCTTTCGTGTTGACAGCATGTACTTCGTCTTGCCCGCATTTACTGGTAAATGCCGCTTCCTTCTCTATACTAGCAAACATGGCTATGACATCACGTTGGGTCCTACCAATGATGTCAATATCGTCGGCGTATGCTAGTAGTTGCACCGATTTTTCCCAAATTAAAAAAAAGTCAAATGACAGCGCATTGCCTTGCCTAAATCCATTTTTGGTATCGAATGTGTCGGTGAGGTCGTTTCCGACCCTTTCCATCGAGTTTGGGCGGTGTACCAAAACTAGACATGGCTCTGTATAGTTCGTCTCTATAAATGCTGTCGTATGAATCTTTTTCAGTTCTGGACTTTTCTGGCCTAAAACCACACTGATAAGAGCCGATCAGGCTGTTGGTAAACGGTTTCAGGAGTTCACATATTACAGCAGATAGGATCTTGTTGGCGATGTTGAGGAGACTTATGCGCATTTTATGAGGTCTCCTTTTATTTATACGAAAAATCTACATAAATCGATTTGCTCTCTTAAAGTGCATTCCGCCAGGACTTTGTCCATTCAATAACTTTTGTTGTGCCAACTGCTAGTGTAGCTGTATCGTCAGCAAACGTGGCAACTATTGTATCTTTTGTTTGTGGGATATCACGTGTAAATAGGAGGTACATTCGTAGTCCAAGGACGATTCCTTGGGGTATTTCTTCGAACTCCGAATATTCGTTTCCAAGTTTCACACGGAAGAGTCTATGCCCAAGATACGTAATGAGGATTTTGTATAATTTTTCAGGCAGAACTTGTCTTAGTTTGTATTGGATTCCTCTATGCCAAACCTTGTCAAGAGCTTGCTACACATCAGGAAATACAGCTGAGCAAATGTTCTCTTCTGAAAGCTTTCTCAATTACATAAGTAATTCGATGAACTTGGTCCACAGCCGAATGCTTACTTCTAAACCCAAATTGATAGGTGGTGTAAGAATGGGGTGTAAGCGACCGAGTAATATCCTTTCAAAAACGTTTGAAATTATTGGAAGAAGTGAAATAGGTCTGTAAGATTTTAATTCATTCCTGTTTTGAGAACCATAATCACTTCCGCGACTTTCCACTATCTTGGTATGTATTCTAATCTAATTGCTGCATTTGCAATGTAGAGGAGTTTAGTTAATGCTTTCCGGGGGTAACATTCTAGGTGCAGATACCAACGTCGTGGTTCTTCTTGCTGGTAACAAAAAAGTTTGTCCTTCTGATAATCTTTGACTATTAGATTAGTATGCTCAAAGCACATCCTTCCATCTATAGAGAGAGACGCATGTTTTAACCTGAAGACTGCAGGCCGGAAATACCCCCCAGTCATTCTTAATTCTTCTCTATCTGGGCATCATTTTCAAGGCGGAAAGAAACACAAACGATAAATCTACCTTCACCCAACTGTCATCAAACGACAGCAAGACAATTTAATAAAAAAATGACCGCAATTTCTCATCAACAACATTTTCCTTTTTTTTCAAATTCCAGCATTGGTCGCCTGCCTATTGGTCGTGGAATGCGAGCACGGCGCTGCTACAAAATGCCATTGTCAGCGGCGATACCAAATCATAAGCGAAATGTTGTAATAGTTTCGGACGAGGAGAACACCTCTGAATACAGTCACTCACCATCCAGTCAGCATTCGACTCTCGAAAGTAATCCCGATATGCCAGAAGCTCTAAAGCAAATGAAAATTCGCAGTGCTACCAAATCAACGGCAACAAACACAACAGGTACAATAACAACAACCACAACATCAACAACAACAATATCGGATAGCGACGACTCCAGTGATTCAGACTCCGATGATGGTCCAACCGTATCGTCACAACTCAAACAATACAAATGCCAAAATGCTGCTCTCAAAAGTAGCGATGTCATTTCAATACCAACCCCAGCATCAGCTGGTGCTGTTAATATGGTCTAAGGCTAAAAAATTCCTTCCTCAAAAACAATTGTTTAATATTTATATCGGTGTACATATGGGAGAAGAGCAAATTGTAAGAAAAAAACCGCTACAATCAAAGCAACATTAATAGTTTCACAAAACATACAAACAAAATTATAATTAGACTTAAAAAAAAAATATATATACACACATATTATTTAAAACTTAAAATGTAAAAAGTAATTATGTTGAAAAAACAAAAAAACAAAATTATATTCACATGAATTATATATTTTTATAGTTTAAGTTATAAACTTTGCATTAATTGCGAACGCATTTACGTTAGTTGTTTATTTAAAAAAAATTAAAATAAAATTTAAAATTGTATTAAAAAGAATACATGGAAAGAAGTAAACAAAAATAGATAACATACATTGAAAAGAAGAAAAACAAAATAATATAAATGTTATTTATTCTTAAATTAATTTAAAAACAAAAAAAAATCTATCTATCTATTTGTAATTATTTAGTAGTAGATTTCTGCCTTGACGACTTATTATTTTTTAAAATGAACCTCTTGAATTAAAACAAAACAATCCACTCTACCCTCCCTTTAAATTAAGCATTAAATTTTATATTTACCATTAAAAATAAAACTTTCGTTTTATCCAACTAGGGGTAAGTTAATTATTTAATTGTAATTGTAAACTTACAAAATAAATTAATAATTATATATTATAATTATATTCGTGAATATGTAAAGCATTAAACGTTAGAATATTAAAAAAAAAAACAATCGAAAGTTATTCCTAGGATATAAAATAAAATTAAATTACCTGTTGTACATAAATTGTATATGTAAGCTATAAAAAAAAAACAAATAAAATAAATATAATTGCATTAAGCATGTATATGAATGTATGTACTTAGACTTTAGACATTAAAGCTAATAATAGTTGAACATGATAGAATGATGCAAATTCGACCGAAAACAATAAAACAAAAGAAACAGAAAAAGAAAACAAAAAAGTGAAACAATGTCCAATCATTTAAGTATATTTGTATCTATACTACCTAAGATAATCATGTTTAAGTGGACTTTAGATGCGATATTCAAGAAACCATGGATATAGGGTGTGGTAGATATATTTCATTTAGCCTGAGGTAGACAAAATGTTTTTTTTTATTGTCTGCATTATGTAGTTTTGTTTTCAATTTTCAATTGTTTCGTATGAAAGCCTTTATAGTTTTTCTTTGTTGAAAACAGTCCTGTCTCAAGCCCTATCCGCAAAATAGCTTCCCTTGAAGAATGTCTCTTGTTGGAAGACCTGATATCTGCAATACTTTTCGATTACTAGGAACAATTTAGCTTAGAAAAAAGCGACTCAAGACGAGCCATTCAAATAGTATAAATTGGCTGCTAATCACCACCCATGGAGTCAAACTTAATCCTGCGCTGAACAACTGCATCTTCATGAGTTAACTCTGGATTATATTTATTCCGGGGTTAGTTAACTCTAGGTTAACTCAGAGTTAACTCAGCACTGAAAAACCGCCCCAAACCGAAGCAAACTATGATATGGACTGACGATTCTGTAGAACGTGTCTCGAGTCATTACTTTGATTACTTTCACGTTTACCAAATATTCAATTTCATTCGTCTTTGTGACCACCAGAAATTTCTTAAAGTTTTTAAACTGCGGAAAGTAGATCCCAAAGAGCAAAAGCGCAATAAAAATCCCCAGTTAACGTCGATTTAACCCAGCAAGTTTGGTGAGTTAATCCTGGGGCTAAATGATCAGATGTTTGACAGATGATAGTAAGATCAGATCAATCGTCTATAGATAGTACTTACTTACTTAAGTGGCGCTACAGTCCGGAATGAACCTGGGCCTCAACCAACATCCCCCTCCAATTAGCCCGGTCCTTAGCTAACTGCCTCCAGTCGCGCACTTCAAGTTGGTTGAGATCGGTTTCGACTTGTGAGCGCCACTTAAGGCGAGGTCTTCCTCTACTGCATCCGACGTCTGGCTGGGAATCGAAGACTCTCTGAGCCGGAGAATGGGTGTCCATTCGTTCTACATGTCCTAGCCATCTTAAACGTCCAATGCTGAGTTTTTTGACCATGGGCATGTCGCTGTACAGCTCGTATAGTTCTTGGTTTAATCTTCATCTCCATAGCGCGTCAACAAAAACGGGAACGAAGATTTTTCGAAGAATTTTCCTCTCGAATCGATCAAGCGTTTCTTTATCCGCTTTTGATACGGTCCATGCTTCATCTAGAGCAGGATTGGGATGATCAGGGTCTTATATAGGATCTCCTTAGTAGTTCGAGTGAATTGCCTTCTTAGACCGAAGAACTAGCGGTTGGCAAGAGGAATTCTCGTTTAATTTCTGACGAGATGTTGCTGTCACAGCCGAGATAGACAAAGTCCCATACTACCTCAAAGTTATATCTGTCAATGGTGACGTTCTGTCCTATTCGTCTATGTTGTGTGTCCTTTCGTGTTGGCAGCATTTACTTCGTCTTGCCCTCATTTACTGCTAAACCCATTTTTGCCGCTTCCTTCTTTATACTAGCAAACGTGGGTATGACATCACGTTGAGCCCCTCAAATGATGTCAATATCGTCGGCGTATGCTAGTAGTTGCACCGATTTTTGGAAAATTGTCTCTCTGGTGTTGGCTTGCGAGTTTTGCACAATCCTCTCAAGAATCAGATTGAAGAAGTCACATGACAGCGCATCGCCTTGCCTAAATCCTTTTTTGGTGGCGAATTAGTCGGCGAGGTCGTTTCCGACGTTATGGAGCAACGAGAATTTTGTTTTGAAAGTATTTCTGATTGTTGTAGCATAGTGGGTAGACACTTTCTTACCTTGGTTGTAACACGGAAGTGTCCGAGTTGATGTAAGAACCTCGGAATGTTCGAACATCCAAAATACTAGGTGCGTGTCTCTTATCTGTCTGTAACCCGACATGCTTCTCTTCCTACCTTGCGTTAAAATCTCCCAGCACGATTTTAACCTCGCTCTTCAATATTCGCTCATAAGTTCTGTCAAGGTAGAACCTGGATCACCTTTTTCCTCTATCAGAGCATGAGCTTAAGGCTTTGAAGCGGATTGATACAATGCGTTATGTCCTGAAAACATAAGACTTCTTGCCTAAGTCTGGCACTCATAAAAAATCGACATATTCGGATTTCGCGGTTTCTGCTCACTATAGCACGATCCTTAGTAGATGACACAGTTGATCATCCTCTTTTTGCATGGCTTACAAGATCGTTTTTGGCATTAGAATCTGCTTTTAAGCAGCTTAGGGCTTCTGCTAGTTGTTTGGCTGCACCTCTCTTGTTTGTTATACGTACTTACACTCCAGGTGAAAAAGCGAACTACGTTGTCTGTTTTTCATAAGCATGGTCGGTCATTAACAATAAAATAATTCACTCTTGCTTCGTAACAAGGATTTTTTTCCGTGTGTGAGTAGTTAACCCAAAGAACACTCCCCAACCTGGAGGGCCAGGACATGTGGCCATCAGTATTCACTACATGATTAAACGTTGCTGTTGGATTTTTTTTTTATCCGATACCATCTCAAGGGGCTGGCAAACTCTTGAGATTCTTAGATGACCTGTTGTCCGAATATGTCGGAGGAGCTCAATTAGGTTGTTTAATTTGTCCGTTATAACTAGGAACGTAGACGTCACCGTTGACTATATCTTGGGAATTATGCCACTGCCGCCAGGGCTCCTTACCCCTAGCTAGTTTTGGTCCATGAGTGGTATTTTATTTCGAACCTACCTCGCATATCTGCAGAGGGTTCCTCTATCCATCAGATCCATTCACCATTCTGATGTAGGCTCGTACAAAATCGCTTTCCTGTCTTAGTTTACAAAAATCAAACAACAAAAGTTCCATTTCATAGAAGGATTCGAGTTATGTCATTTGCCGTTACAGATACAGTGGATCTTCTTGCAATAGTCACCGAAATTCTTGTTTGTTGGGCTTATCAGAACATGAAGAACCTGGTAAAGCGCTTTTCGTGGTTTCTAGAACTATGTGGCAACTAAAATATTTTCTTTATCATCTACCAAATTTACCTTTTGGTTGAAAGTTCTGCTTCTGCTATCTTCCAAAATCGTTGCTCTTTTTCTTTGCTTCCTCTATGCAACGCGCACACAATGTCGCGTTACAAACTGAAATTTGCCATGAGAGCAGAAAAACTGTCAAACTTTGGCATGCTATGGTGGTTGGAGTGGCCTAGTGGTTATTGCATTGGCCTGTTAAGCGATCGGTGACTTGTCAAAATGGTCTTTTCTTTGTCCATTACTCGTTGATTTCCAATGCCCTGGAAGAACATTTTGTTTGCATTTTTGTTTGAAAATATCCACAAATGGTAAAAATTGTTCACAATGTTCTTGAGACTCGTGAGGGCGAGAGAGTAGATTCGATTTTATTTTTTGTATTAACTTTTCTCAGGTGAGGTACACTACTAGGTGCATAGAGGTACGCTCAAATAGAACCCTGAGTTGATAGTTGCATATGCTCTGTAACTATGGAATATTTGTTCCTTTGTTTGTTTGTTCTGCAAAAAGAAGGGTCTTGATATTACGTTGTACTTGTCGTTGCTAGATGGAATTGTGTCTTTGAGCTGCAAATGGGTGTTTCTTTGCAGTTAAAATTCAACGAGTTTAGGGATAATTTCTCTTAGCTCCTCCGAATATCTGCCCTTAAATTATATTAAAAGATACAGATCTCCTACAAGCTTTCGCTGTGCCAAAGGTTGCAGTTGAGCTGTATGGGAACTGCACATCTTTGGATGGAGTGCAGTAAGTTCAGTATATTTTTTGGACCGAATTCCAATTAGTTTTCAATATCTGTTCGTACTTGGACTGTATAGAAAAGAAGAAGCTGGGCTGGTGTAACGTATATCTAAGCTATAAAAAGATTTATTTAAACACTGGTACATCTGATTCAATTGTGATGCCTAGCAGGTGCGTGTATTCTTCTGATTTGACGACTGTATTCTCCATTTTGATTTGGGTAACTGTGGACTTGTTCTTTTCAGTCGACGCATTACCTGGGAATTCGATTCACAAGTCAAAAAAGACCTCTGTGTACCACGTTTGCCTTAAGTTGAATCAAACCAGATTTTGCTTCTCTCAATTTATAGTCTCTTGTAGGTCTTTGTTTGTAGAGAGTATTTGTTCGCATCTCTGCTGGTGTACAATAATCAGGCCTATCGCGAACAAATTTTCTCGGGAATTTTTCCCTTGTCAGCAATGTAAATCAGATTGCTGAATGGGAAAAGTTTCCCGGGAAAATAGGCCGAAATACCATAACCGTCTTTGAATCCACTTAAAAGGACTCAGGGCTGCGTGGCGCGATTGTAAGTCCTATATTTGTGTTGAAAATATAGCGTAAGCATGTGAGAGCACTCTGAGGTGAATCCAAAGCATGCACATCAGAAAATTCAATGGCGCGAACAGAACAACAGAAAAAATGGAGAGCGTAAGCATGTGAGAGCACTCTGAGGTGAATCCAAAGCATGCACATCAGAAAATTCAATGGCGCGAACAGAACAACAGAAAAAATGGAGAACGTAAGCACGAGAGTACTCTGTGTAGTGAATGTATGGATTTTACGACTAAGCTTGCTTTTCTGCTTTCTTGTGCTCCCTTTCTATTCTGCTCTCAGTCTCAGTTTGCATCTCTTATGCCCGGTTTCACAGTGGGAGCTTAAGTCGTTACTTAGCTAAGCAAAACACAGAGCTTGAGTTTGGACTTAAGTTTTTTGAGTTTCACAGTCATTTAAAAAGTGTGGTTTAGCTAAGCCAAGTACAACAAGTAATTGTGAATGGTACGTGGGTAAATCATAACTTACGCGCCTACAACTATACACCAAGCTAGAACATTCTGCAAATATTACACGCAATAATAGTTACTCCCAGAATTTAGTTTGGACATCACCCATGGAGTAAGTCTCTACTAATCCAACATCCAAACAAATTTAGCTCCGACAGAAGTTAAGCCAACACTTAAGCCACCAACATCGGGGGCTTAAGTTTTATCAACACTTAACTGCACTGTGAAACACAAAGTTAAGTTAAACCGTGTATTAAACTACACTTGAAGCTTAAGGTCTCACTGTGAAACCGGGTATTACACATACGCATAAGCTTCAGTTTTCCCGAATGCCGATCATATATAGGGATGTGCTTATGAGCGATTTTTGATGATCAGTGATAGCAAAGAGCAACATGTGTAAGGAGCAGCCATAAGTAGCAACGATTTGATCACCGTTAAGAGAGCAGCTCGGTAAAAATCGACTTCGATGCTATTTCTGATTTGTACTTTCCTTTAAGTATTGTTCTTTGAAAACGTTGTTCATCAGGTTTTCCGCCGCAAGCGAGTGCTATTACAAGGACGTGGTTGGTTTATATTTCGTAACATTATGTTAACCGATCCGACTTTCAGTTGGAGATTGTGAGGTGGTAACCCGGGTTATTCCAGCGAGTTATATAACTCGGTTGGGTAGTTGACAATATCATCTTGGGAAGTAATGGAATCCTCCGATTGGTACGTCACCAATTGGCGAGCAATTTCACTTTGAATCATAAAATTCATATCGTCGACATCCATATTTTTTGCATCTAATATAAATATTCAGTTCGCTCGACCAATGATGATTCTTGCAATGTTGTGCAATGTTTGGAAGCACATTTTCTTTCGGATGAGTTTGAAAGCGGAAATTGCAACAGGGATTTTGTCGTTGCCAATGTCGAGCAATTGCTTTGAAAATAATTCTCCGGATGGGTCGGTCTGCAGATTGACACTCATGTTCGTAGTCATTTTGAGTTTTTTTTAAATGTTTCTACAAACATGCATTTAGTTCATCGGCTGGTGTTGACGCTGGAATTTCTGGCAAGGTTTCCAAAAATCACCTGCCAAGAGAATCGTCGCACTACCAAACCTTCTATTATTGTTTCATAAATCTTGCACCGTTTTGTCTAATGCCTCGGAAGGCTTTGCTGCAAAACATTCGCTATCGCACTGTTCTTGGATTCAATGGCAACTTGAATGCTATATTCGCAGTTCGACCGCCTTCCAACATATAGATGCAAATCCTGATGAAGCAAGTGCAATATCACTCTGCGTGCGTATTGTTGCCAACATCAATCCGATCAAAGTTCCCTCGCTCACAACTTTCATAAGAGTGTCGTACGCATATTTATACCCTATCCCATAGGGGTACATAGTCTGTCCGGACGTCACAAGTTTTTGGGTCTTAAATTTTTAGCTAGAATGATGAAATTTGGTACACGTGCTCTTTATAGCTCCCAGCAGAACAAGTGTACAAATTTTGGAAATCCGCCCGCTGCCACCCTCTTTTTTAAGAAAACCATAGTTTTTTGGCCAAACCGTAATAAATCTGGAAAAAGTGTCAGAAAAACATAGTTAGACAATCTCAAAATCAAAGCATCGCAATGTTTTTGGCGTCGAATTTGATTCATTTTCCAGAACATCAGATAGTCCTTTGGTTGAAGTTTCGTTCAATGATGTTATATTCACGTTTGCAGCAACCCAATTTGTTACGTCTTTTTGAACTGTGGTCGGTTTTGTTCTCAAAGGCAAGCTGCTTAAATCGATGATCTAAAAAGGTGTTTGAAGCTATTTTCTAAAGTACCCATTGTACAACAATATATCAGCCATTATTTTTATATTTTGTGCCTTTCCTTCCATGATGTTTTTTTGGGTAACTTTTATTATGCCTGATGATATCGGTATAATTTTACTCGCTGTAAAATAATCTCAAGAGAACAAATTGCAAATCTCCTCGGCAATGCACCACTCTGGCTTAAATTTAAATTTGGGTGACACTCAAACTGGCGAAGGTTATTCTGAGGGCTTCTTTCAGCAAAATAAATCGTTGAGTCATGTAAAACGTGGAATCCCAGCGAGTCTTGACATCATTAATTACTGACAATTGTTGTTTGCCTAGCATTACTTGAGTTTGCTGAAGCTTTTCATCAAGTAGAGGAATTATTTTAATGTGGTTCAGCATCCTCTTAATTTTTTTCAGATTCAGACTTACCTCATCTACAGAATAAGTTAAATTTTCGTCGGAATCGTCCTCAACACCTTCTCCAGTGTCCTTGGTACTTAAACAATCTTGGACGCATAAATTCAATGTGTGTGCAAAGCATCCATAATGCCTTTTTCCCATGTCGGTTTTTACAGCCTTGGTCACGTTGCTGGCGTTATCCTTTATGACGATTAATACTTTATTAGCTATTCCCCATGAAACAAGGACTTTGCTTAAAGCATTTTCAATTCATAGATTCATTTACCACATAAGGCCAGATAATAGATGAAATTTTCTCAAGACATTTAAATAATTTTAGATCACGAGTTTTCCTATCATGTTTATCATACCACACTTTCTTGAATTTGAAAACATGGAAAATTAATGAAAAATTGAGTGTAAAAGTCAAGAGTTCTTTTGATGAGGAACGATTTCTATTATTTATGAAATAACATACCAACGTCGATGCATGAATATTCACTTCAATCTCGTAGCACATGGTGCTTTTCAAAAACTGTTGGCCAAACTTTTTTTTTCGAATTTTGTTAAATTTGTTGCAATACTAAATATTTTTTCAATGAGGATTTGTTTTCTTATGCGGTTACAATCGTTTCATGATACATTTAGAGTGCTAAAATTATGTATATACACGCGGTAACGGTAGCAAAAAGTTGTTCGACCGAAAAATTATTTCTTAGCTACCTGTCGCATTTTTTAGACGTGTGTCAATTGCGTTAAAATGGGTGTTAAACTTTATCCACTGGCTAATTTTTGATATTTCTGCAGGTGATTTCCATCTCTGTCACCCCTCAGTAGGTATATCAAATGTCAAAAATTAGCCACTGGATAAATTTTTTTATTTTTTCTCATTTTTTTATTTTATTTCTTCTCAGAGGCATTCTTTATTGCTTCCTAGTACTACTTAGTACTTTGTAGGACCTCCTCTTTTATTACAGCTGCACATCGATGAGACCTTGACTCAGATAGATTTTCCATGTGAAAGCAGGTACTGACTTGCCCCTCCCGCACAAACGAGGGGAGATAGACCCTCCCCGTGGTAAAAAAATGTTTGTATTGAACTATTCCACAAAAAACGTTATTATTTTTTGGCCTAAGTAATCGTACTCTTGACTAAAGATCTGAACTGTAGATCATCTCCAGATAAGATTGATCAACATGCCTCAAGTCAAATTAAAATGCTCAAAAAAAATCGTTTTTTATACCCTATCCTATAATAGTAAAAAGATAAGTGACTCTGTAAACACGCCCACTTCGTTTATCCCTCGTAAAATATTCAACGATGATGTTGTTACAGGAAAACGAAAACGTGTCAACAATTCATCTTCGGCAAATTCGAGAGCTAAACGCTCAAATCTAAGATGCGCAAATCAAAACAGAACTAATGGCGTTCCTACTTTGTCAGTCGAGTCCTCTCACGCTGTTTCTTGAGTCCTCTCACGCTGTTTCTTGTCCTGTTACCATTTCCCCATCATCTGATCAACTTCGAACAGTAACCAAAAATATATCGACGATTGAATCGATTCCTTAACCGAAAAAAAAATTTTATTTCACGGTTGAAACCAAGCACTTCGGTTGACGATGATGTCATAAATCACTTGGTGTCAACAAATCTCGTTCCCACAGGGCCCTCCATTAAATGTACAAAAATCAGGAAACCTGAGACCTTTGTTTCGTCATTTAAGATACTTGTCCCTGCTCTTCTCTTTGATTGAACAATAACGCATGGCCTTCTAACACAATTGTAAATGAATTTAAGCCCGCTAAGAAAAAAGTCCTTCTTCAAAAACGTAGTTTTCGGCCAAACCGTTATTGATTTTGGAAAAGTGTCCGAACAACCTATCTATACAATCCTAATGTCAATATTTCGTACATTCAAATTTTTTTTCCACGTCCACTTTTTGGTGGCGTTTTCAGTAAAAAAAAACTCTTTTCGGTAAAATGTTTAACATTTCGACAAACCTGGTAATAAAAACATTTCCTCTTTACATCATTTCAACCCACGCCCACTTTTTGGAGGCGTTTTCTTACAAAAACCATTTGTGTACACTACCTCATAGCATAACCAGGCGAAAAACCTTGTTTTTTGTCGAACTAAAAAATAGTTTAAAGTAGCCAACTTCACGCATGTTCCAAAACTACATACACGCCCCTGTTTCACTGCGGAAAACTAAGAAAGCAAAAAAAAAACGTTTGCATCATCACATTGCAAAAAACTGGGATGTTAATGATCATAAATCATTAGTAAGAAACAAATTTACAAAACTTGTTCAGTTTTTGGGTCAATAAGTAAAGAAATGTATTGTTATTGCAGAATTTATTCGAAATCACTCTTTGTAGTTTTCCATCTATTGAATAGATGACGCTACATGTCGCTGTGCAAAAAAAATCTTTGGTACAAGATGTCGCTGTTTTTTTTTGCATGATACTATGGAAATTTAGCTTAATGGCGGCATGTGTTTCTTTGCTGCTCCGCAGTGAAACAACGGAGCCTGTGCTGTTTTGGAACATATTTTCTCGCAAGAGCGTATGAAAATGACATTTCACTATATAATAAGTCAATGGTCTGAACAATATGTTGTTACGATGACATTTTCTATACTTCATCTGAATAAAGCCGACATTTTGGGGATATTTATTTTAAGGATGGGATGGGAAAGGGTATTAAAAGATCTGCACAGCGGATTGTAGCCTTCTCATATGTTTGTAAATATTTTTGAAAAATCCGGCTTTCGTACTGGCTTGAAAGCAGGACTTAGAGCACTAAGTCCAGCTTTCACGAGCCTTTTTCTCACTGTGTTTGACAAAGTTATTTTTCCTGTAACTCAACACAGGTCGTTTTTAAGATCCACGAAGTCTTAAACTGATGGCGATTACGAAAAAACGATCTTTCACTGGGGTCCTCTTTTTTTTACCTCCCTGAGCCTTTTCTCCGCTGGTCAAGATATGTTTTACCACAGTTTGTTGAGCAACATTTAATCTTCTAGAAATTTCACGTGAGACGTGATAGACACAAAATATTAGCTTTACACTCTGATTCTGATTTTCCCAATATGTTTCGACTAAATAACCTTGGTTCGCTTCAGACAGTTGGATAATATCGACTTTTATGCACTTTTTGATCGACATTTTGCAACCTTGCACCAGGTAGCAAGAAGTTCTAGCAACTGGGCCCGAAAGGGGTACTATAATGTTTGAATGTTTCGAACGACACTGTACTTAACCATGTATAGGATTCTATGGATATCTTTTCAAACAACGTTCTCTGCGTTGAGACATGCTAAATGAAATAATATCCACTCCGCTTGTATTCATCAATGCTTCCACTTATAAATCACTCAAGCTACATGTAAACAACAAATAATATAAAAACAAAAAACAAATTACACCCAAAATTATAACTTATCCAATATCTCTTAAAATAATCCTCTTAAAATAAACTTGCTTACATATTTGTTTGTCCTTTGAAATATCCATCAAAAGAATTATCTTACATCTTAAAACAATTTTTTCCTCAAAAATAAAATTAAAGTTAATCAAAATTATATTTTATTTCCTTAAGTGAGTTCTTAACGCTTTATAGAAATTTAATTAATTTGTCAGCATAAGGGATGCGACTCCATTTTATATTATTTGTTGCTTTTAAAAGTGCCTTAAACCACAAAAATGGATGTAAACAAAAATACGAAATGTTTTATTGTAACATAAAAAAATAGCAAACACAATTTGTATTAATCTAAAATTTAGCTTTTTCGAAAAAAAAACAGATCGTTTTTTTTATTGAAAATATACAAATATTTTGCTACTAATGTTTTAATTTAGAAAAAAAGTAACAAAAACTTACAAAAAAAAACACGAAAAGCAACCCAACAAATATTGATGCTAAAATAATAATCAAATAAAATATTTAACCACGCTTGCCTCTATATAAATGTGTATAAGTACAAAAAAAAATAAATTTAATAAAAACAAAATTAATATTCTCTTCATCAAGGACAATGAAAAATGAGACTTATAAAAGTAAAAGTAAAATAAAAATAAATTTCTTTGCACAATTTATGTATGCCGATGTAATGGTTATTGAGTTTAAATTTTATTATTTTTGCAGAAAATTACAATTTTGTGTGTATTTTTGTTTTTATTTTTATTTTTATTTTTATATGTATTCAATATGGTGAGCTTATTTTGGTAAGCGGAAATAATGTAAGGGAGAATCAATATTGACAAAAAACGAACGAAAGAAACAAACAATATTTGTTTGCAAACAATTGTCTGTACCTATAGAATTGTATTTTTTAAAATATGATTAAATTTAGTTTTTTAATGCATAACAATTATTATTATTAATTAATTAATTATGTGAGAGAAGAAAATGTTGGTTCATAAGGTAGGAGCCAGTCATTTGAAAGGATAGGATTGGTATAAAAATAAATAAAAACAAACAATGTATGAACATATAAAAAAAATACAAATTTTTAATTGGCCGCTCTTTTTGAGGCTTATGCGGTGTAGAATCTATGGAGTAAGTACTACCATCTGGCGCATCTTCAAGTGGTGATATGGATATAAACTACCATTCGGTTGTAAGATCCCGAATCAAAAACTTTCCCAAAACGGCTGTTGAAAAGATCTGAAGATAATTAGGCTGGACAAAATGAAGAATCCCCATGAGCAGCTCTTACATATAGAGCCTAGGTTCATATAGCAACTCCCTAGAAAGCGTATTCAAGATTGAAACAGTTATATTTTTTTAAATAAATGTCGGTTTTTTACGAATGCCATGACTTTTATTTATTTCGTTAAAACTTTATATTTGACGCGAGTGTTGATAACACGACGAACAACAGCAACACTATAAACAGCCAGGTCAGAATGGCACGGAATGTATACCCAGCCTGCTGCCAACCTAGACAAGCTGCTTCGACAGATGAACCGAAAGGCCAACGGCAGCGCTCAATCCCGTAGTGGATACTGATATCCCCGTGTCCTAGTTGTATATAATAAATTGAAACTGGCCCTACAGATTGGGGGTTGTTCTTTGAGTTAACTACAAACCCATGGAAGAAATCCACTAGTTACGAAGCAACCAATAGCCTCAGATATAACTGTTTTTTTTGTTGACGAGCCCGCTAAACGAAAAAAGGGCAACGACGTTCGTATCTGGAGCTGGAATGTGCGAACATTAATCAGGAGAGGTGCAAACGAACAACTAGCGGAAGCCCTAAACTACTACAAAGCAGACAATACTGCTTTACTGGATGAAAAAATGTGACATCTTCTACGGACCGTGTTACAGTGAGCAGAAACAGCGACTATTCGGATGCGGATTTGTATTAAATGCCAGACTTAGGCAAGAAGTCTTAAGTTTCCACGACATTAGCGAACGCATTGTAACTATTCGCATCAAGGCCAAATATGCCACCATAAGCCTTATATACGCTCACGCCCCAACGGAGGAAATAGATGATATAGATAAGGATTGCTTCTATGAGCTCCTTGCCAAAACCTATAAGCGACTACCGAAGAACGATGGTAAAGATCGTGCTGGGAGATTTTAACGCAAAGGTAGGAACAGAACACATCTTTAGCAGTATTTTCGGAAAACATAGCCTACACGACTGTTAACGAACTTAGGCTAATTGACTTCGCTATGGAATGAAATGCCGCGGTGTAGTGGTAATGTGTTCGTCTGTTGAGTGGAAGGTTGCGCGTTCAATCCCAACCAAAATCCATTTCACTTTTATTTAAAAGAAATAAAAGGTCGGTGTAAAACCTAAAAGTATGCACACCATCTTGAATTTCTTCAAATTTAACGAACACAAGAAAAAGTGACTCCCCGAAGCTAGTTCGGACACCACCCATGGAGTTTAAGTCTCCACTACATCCAAAATCTTTCCTATCCTCTCTTTCTTCCCCTTCTCAAACGATCGTATTATGGTAACATATAAAAGGGTATATTTCATAACCCCTTGAGTACGTGTAAATTATAAAAAAAAAAAAAGCCACTGTAGCCAGCACACGGTTTCTCACCTCAATATACTTAGGGGGACATGACAGTCTCCAGATCAACGAACGGTCAACCAAATCGATCACATTGCGATAGACAAGAGACACGCATCTAGTATTTTGGATATCCGAAGATTCCGAGGAGCTAGCAGCGACGAAAACCCTGGTTTGATGAGGAATGCCGACATATGCTCGCAGCCAAAAACGAGGCTAAGCTGCATGTGAAGTCGAGAGCTGCTATTGAGCTCTATAGAGAGAGAAGAACACCGGCTTTTCAGAAAGAAGAAAAAAGCTCGCACAACCAAGGATATAGACAGGTGCCACTCAAACAAAGATGTTCGCAAGTTTTACCAAAGAGTAAAACGTCAAAGCCAAGGTTACAAGGCTCGAACAGAATCCTGTCGAGATAAACAAGGAAATATCATAGTGGAGACACAGTCGATGCTGGGGATATGAAAGAACCGCTTCTGCAGACTGTTCAAAGGCGATGACGAACAACATTCCGCTGTAAGGCAGAACGAAGCATTCAATATTGGCAACAACACCTACCTGAGTGAAGTGAGGATAGCAATATCTAAACTGAAGCTTAATAAGGCTGCCGGAAATGATGGAAATGAATTGGTAAATAACATTCGCCAACTCATAAGCCAAATCTGGTTGGAAGAAAGTTTGCCTGAATATTGGAACCACGGCATTGTTTTCCCGATCTACAAAAAAGAAGAAAACTGCAGAAGCATAAGTCTTCTCAGCATCATCTACAAGATCATATCTGCCGCAAAACGAAAACGCCTGAAGCCGTTTACCAACAACCTGAAAGGCCCTTATCTGTGTGGTTTTAGGTCAGGAAAGTCCACAACCGATCAAATTTTCGTACTTTGGTAGATCCTGGAAAAAAAAGTCGAGAAGTCCAAATCGATACGCACCACCTATTTATCGATTTCAAAGCCCCATACGACAGCATTTATAGAAACGAACTTAACAGAGCCATGTCTAGTTTTGGTATACCGCCCATACTGGTGCGTTTGTGTAGGATGAAGATGGAGAATTCTCGCTGCTCCATTAGGGTCGGAAACGACCTCGCCGACACATTCGATGCTAAAGGAGGATTTAAGCAATTCGATGCGCTCTCATGTGACTTTTTCAATTTGATTCTTGAGAAGATTGTGCTAAGCTTATGAGCCAACACCAGAGGCACAATTTTCCAAAAAATCGGTGCAACTACTAATCAAATAAAACACTCAAATTTGCATCAAATATTCAAAATTTATTGTAATCGATAAATAGGACTTTGCCAATTACGGTTTAAAAACAACTTCATGTAAATGTTGTCCGCGGCTCCGTTACAAATGGTCCATTCGGAAGGCCCAATTTTGCGTCACTTTTTCGAGTATTTCGGTCTGTATTACACGAATAAGGCGTGTGATATTATCCTGTAAGGCTTCAATCGTGTGCGGCAGGCCCACATAGACAAACGACTTTTGCATAACACACAAAAAAAAAATCAAGAGGGATTAAATCGCATGATCTTGGCGGCCAACTCACAGGGACCTTTCGAGAGATATGCTGCTCACCAAATTCACCCTTCAACATTTCCATTCACGAGCTGTGTGGCATGTTGCACCGTCTTGATAAAACCACATTTGATTGACATGTGGTTCAACTCAGCCAACTAGGGCAAAAAAAGTCGCATCTCATGACTCGATATCGATCGCCGTTGACGGTAACGTTTCTTCCACGGTTGTCTTTGAAGAAAAAATGGACCGATGATGCCGCCATCCCATAAACCACACCAAACTATCGTTTTTTTCGGAATGCATCGGTGATTCTTGTTTGGCATTTGGCATCACTCCAGATGCGATAGTTTTGCTTATTTACGTAAGCCTTGATCCAGAAATGAGCCTCATCACTGAACACAATTTTTCGATAAAACAGCGGATTTTCACATTTTTCACAGAGCACGAATTTTGATAATAAATTTCAATAATTTGCAATCGTTGACAGATGACGTTTGGACGCCATTACTTACCAGTGCTGCCAACCTAAAAAAAAACTTAATTCTTAAAAAATCACCCGGAGCTACCAAATATCCCTATAGCACAGATCGACCTACTGTCTACCTACCTCTTTGTTGCGAGTGGAGCAACACAAATTACTTAAGCATCACTCTTTTCACTAACGCAAAATTCTTTTCAGGTACGACAGCATAAGGGGGGTATCATTACTGGCCCACGTAGGTCTATGCGAGTTTGACTGCTCACCTGAGCGTCAAGAGCGTCTAACATAACCTACTTTATTTAAAAACAATCAACAATGGAACGAACTTTCTGAAGATCTAAATATTCATAGTCAGCTAGCATCATCTCAGGTCGCTTTTTCGAAACAAATTTTGTTCAAGGTCGCCCTTATTAAGAAATAGGTGCGGTGTTTCTTAATTTATTGATTGCATTTTGAATTGGGATTAAATTTTTAAAATCAGTGGTGAACTGGAACTTTTATTTCTATTAACGTTTTTATGTGTGAAATAACATAAAAAACTAAATAGAAATAAACATTACATTCTGGCATATTTTTTTAAAAACAAGCATCACTATTCAAAACAATTTAAATTCTCTTTTCCAATATATTTTTCAGCGTGCGTAGCTAAATAGTTTTGTGTCAAAACTTTCTCGAATTGAAAAATATTTGTTTTATTAAATTTATGTTAAAATATTTTGATTCGTAAGATGGAAAACGAAGATAAATTGGACGTGACGAATAGAACAGAAGCTATAGCGCCGAACATAAGACCAGTGCGTTATATTGACGAAGACAATTACGTATGCTGTTCGGAAGTTATTCCCCCACGAAAACCTAATATTTGTAAAGTTACTTCAAGGTAAGGATTCTGATTTACCAATTTTTAAAAGAGATCTATAAATAAGTTTACTTTCTAGTCATCCAGACATGCAACCAATGCGTTGCTTTTATAAAAAGAGACCACAAGCGAAGTCGCGTTTACAACAGTCTGAACGGAAAGGTATGTATCGCAATATTTTTTAAAACCGATTGGATAGCGTTAATAGATGTTTTAAAACAAGGGTTTGACTTTTAAAATGATTAGCTTTGATTATTGTGAGGGTGAGCTCCTAAGAAAAGCATACATATTGTGATCATATGAAGACTGTACTTCTCTGTGCAGATCAAACTCACTAAACAATCCCCATGCGATCTGACATTTCTTAAAATAGAAGACAACAGTTCTATCGCCTGCTTTTAAAATTTGACAAATGATTTTCCTCAACTTTTCATTAAATAAAACATAACATGTCCAAGCATCGTGACACTTATTTGTGTGACTTCGACCAAATAATTAACAAACTTTGCTCAGTTGTGGTATCTGACTTAGTTGAGGTCGGATTCTAATTTATGGTTTGCGACATTTCTGATAAGTTCTTCGCCTTACTTACTTAAGTGGCGCTACAGTCCGGAATAAACCTGGACCTCAACCAACATGCCTCTACAATTAGCCCGGTCCTAAGCTAACTGCCTCCAGTTGCGCACTCTACTCATGCGCGCGTCTGGCTGGGAATCGAAGACTCTGCGACCCTCAGTATTGGTGTCCATTCGTTCTACATGTCCTACCCATCTTAAACGTCCAATGCTGAGTTTTTTTTTTTACCAGGGGCATGTCGCTGTACAGCTCGTATAGTTCTTGGTTGAATCTTCGTCTCCATAACCCGTCAACGCAAACGGGACCGAAGATTTTTCGAAATTGTTTCCTCTCGAATCGACCAACGATTTCTTCATCCGATTTTGAGACGGTCCATGCTTCAGGAATGTAGAGCAGGACTGGGATGATCAGGGTCTTATATTGGCTCTCCTTAGAAGTTGGATTGAGGGCTCTACTACTCAATTGCCTTCGTTTAATTTCTGACGAGATGTTGTTGTTACAGTTAAAAGCGGTGCCGAGCTAGACAAATCCCGTAATACCTCAAATTTATATCTTTCAATGGGACGTTCTGTTCAATTCGTCGATGTTGTGTGTCCTTTCGTGTTGCCGCATTCTTCTCTATACTAGCCAACGTGGCTATGACATTACGTGTGGTCCTACCAATGATATCAATATCGTCGGCGTATGCTAGTACTTTCACCGATTTTTGGAAAATTGTGCATCTGGTGTTGACTCGTGAGTTTTGAACAATCCTCTCAAGAATCAAATTGAAGAAATCGCCTTGCCCAAATCCTTTTTTGGTATCGAATGTGTCGGTGAGGTCTTTTCCGACCCTGATGGAGTAGCGAGAATTCTCCATCGTCATCCTACACAAACGATCCTCTGTATAGTTCGTCTCTATAAATTTTGTCGTATGCGGCTTTGAAATCGATGAGTAGGTGGTGGGTATCGATTTGGACTCTTTGGGTTTTTTTTTCAGGATATGCCGAAGTGTGAAAATTTGATCGGTTGTGGACTTTCGTGGCCTAAAACCACACTTATAAGGGCCGATCAGGTTGTTGTCAGGCGTTCACATATTACGGCAGATAGGATATTATAGGCGATGCTTAGGAGACTTATGCCTCTGTAGTTTGCGCAATTTAGAGGGTCTCCATTTGTGGATCGGGCAAACGATGCCGAGGTTCCATTCTTCAGGCATAATTTCTTCTGACCAGATTGGGCTTGTGGGTTGGTGGATGTTACTTACCAAGTCATCTCCGCCGGCTTTATAAAGCTCAGCGGAAAGGCCGTCATTTCCGGCAGCTTTGTTAAGCTTGAGTTTAGATATTGCGATCCTTACTTCACTCAGGTCGGGTGGTGGGCAGTTTTCGCTGTCGTTGCCAATATTGAATGGTTCCTCTGTCTGACAGCGGAATGTTGTTCGTCATCGCCGTTGAACAGTCTGCAGAAATTGTTCTTCCATATCCTCAGCATCGACTGTGCCTTAACTATGATATTTTTTGTTCATCTCGATAAAATTCTTTTCAAGCCTTGTATCCTTTGACGTTTAACACTTTGGTAAAACTTTCTAACAACGTTCCTGGAGTGGCAGCTCTCTTTTTCCTCGGTCGTGCGAGCTTTTTTTTTCTTTCTGAAAAGCCGGTGTTCTTCCCTTCTTCGCTGCCTATAGAGCACAATGGCATTTCTCGTCTTGACCTTGAGCTTAGCCTTGTAGGCCTCTTTCTTGGCTGCGGGCATATGTCGACATTCCTCCAGAAACTTAAAACATCAGTTGCGACTGATCCAATGGCTTGTTGGCATCGTTGCCATTGTTCTTCGACATTCCATGCTGGTGGTATGGCGTTAATGAAAAATTTATGGAATACGCATTGCGCGAAGGTCTTGGCGGTCCCCTGCGATTGCAGTCTATCGATATTAATATTTTTTCACAGTATTTCTTGATTATTGTGGCGTGGTGGATATCCGAATTCTCAACTTGGCTGCAACAAGATAGAGGTCCGAGTCGATGCTAGCTCCTCGGAATGTTCGGTTATCCAAAATACTGGATGCGTGCCTCTTGTCTATCGCAATGTGATCAATTTGGTTGACCGTTCGTTGATCGTAGCGAAGTCAATTAGTCTAAGTCCGCTACCATACGTTTTGTCGGGTAAGCTATGTTAACCTTGATGCGGATTGTTACAATGCGTTCGCTTATGTCTTGGAAACACAAGACTTCTTGCATAAGTCTGGCACTTATAACAAATCCGCATCCGAATAGTCGCTGTTCACTATAACACGCTGCTCATTATAACACGGTCCGTAGTAGATGTCACAGTTTTTCATCCTCTATTTGGCCCGCATATCCCATCGTTTTTACTTGATGGCAGTAATGTCTGTTTTGTAGCAGTTTAGGGCTTCCGCTAGTCGTTCGCTTGTACCTTTCCTGTTTTATGTTCTCACATTCCAGGTGCAGAGACGAACGTCGTTGTCCTTTTTTGTTTAGCAAGGTCGTCAATAATAAAATAAGTCCTTTCCGAGGCTAATAGTTACTTCGTAACAATTAATTTTTCCCTGGTTGGGTAGTTAACCCAAAGCGCAACCCCCAATCTGTAGGGCCAGCTCCAATTTATTAGATACCTTTAGAACGCGGGCCATCAGTATCCACTACGGGATTGAAGCCTTTCGGTTCATGCGCCACCTTCTTTGTTCAAGGGGCCTGACTAACCCTTGAAAGTCCTAGACAACCTGTTGTCCGAATATGTCGAAGCAGCTTGTCTAGGTTCGCCTGGGACACCAGGCCGGGCATTCATTCCGTGCCATTCTGACCCGGCTGTTTATAGTGTTGCTGTTTTTCGTCGTGCTATCAATACTCGCGCTTATCGTTTAGCAAGTCAAATCCGGTTGGATGAGACCAGTACCCGATGGTTACCATTTGAAAGTTAAAAACAAGCACTTGATGTGTAGTCAGAGGTACAACCACTGGGAATTGCCAAGTCAAAGCCAATTAGAGTCTACCCTCTTTCAATAACACCCAACCATACGTGTTACAAGTACTTCTGTTCAAACAGCCACAGAAGAGCCGCCCAAAATTTTATTTTATTTCAAACAAACAAAATGAACCAACAACACGTTATGACCGAACTCAAGCGGCGTCGGTTGTCGTTAGTACTTCGATGGCGGATCAGGACACCTATATCATGATGTTTTTATAGGTTATAAAATACAATTCACCCGTCCTATAAAAAAGTTTCATTTAAAAAATCCAGTTAAGACTTTTGGAAAAGATGGTTTTATACCTGAAAACAAAAAAACATAACAAATCCAAGTCAAATGAAAATGAATTCCAAACACCCATGGATCAGGATATGTATCCCTGCGGATATAAGAAAATTAAATGTTGAATCGTAAATCGAGAAACAACTGAAGTCCTTTCTATATCAACAAAACCGGGGTTCCGTCGACAAGTCAAGTACGAACCAACTTTTTTCGTGAATGGAATGAGTTTCCCAACTCTCGAAAAATATACGACGTAGTTGTTGATGGTGAAATGATGGTGAAATAAGCCCCATGGGGCTAATTTGGATTTCCGATGTGTACGAGCTTAGATTCATGAAAAGGAAATAAACCCCACAAGCAAAATGCATTAACAGCTGAGGGACTTATTTCAATTTCCAAAAAGAAATAAGCCCCTCAGGTTTTATTTCCTTTTTGTTGGGATTTAAGCCCCATCGGGCTTATTTCCGCCGAGGTTATTTCAATGTACCGTTTTTGTTTGTAAAAATTTCTAACATACAATGAACAACTTAATTTTGGTGTAAAGTCTGTTGTCCAGTAGACAAAATGACAGGTGCCAGATCTGACAGACGTATGGGACAAAAACTTCATGTTATGACTTTGCGTTCCAAATCACCTTATTCAGATGTCATCTAAGATATGCTTCTACTCAAATTCGTGTCACCATGTACTAGAATGATAACTAATACTAATTTCTTTTATTTACAGGGTGTAAAACCATGCAAGTAAAAGAAAAACCTTTAGAACCATCTCTAGGATCTCCCATCGGTTTGTCAAAGTCTTCCATAAGTATGAACTTTCTTGAATCCAAATCATCAGAACAATTCCTTCAAGGATTTGCCACCATTTTAATTGCATATGCCGAGTACTTCATTACACCCGAGATCGAATGGGATGAGAATGTCATCAACCAAATCCTTCTCGATGGACAGCAGCTTTATTGCAACTCCAAGACAGAACTACCCGTTGGCGAACCGATCAAGGAAAAGACAATCAAACGGAGGTTCAAACTGTGTGAGAACACATTCGATGTGTTGGTTCAAGATCCTTTCCTCATTGGCCGTGTGATGGGGAAAGAACTGCCAGTGCCCAATCTGCATTGGGGACTCCTCAAGTTCTTTAAAAAGTACAATTTCTGTCTGCTACAAATCGATAGCTGGTATACTCTGATATGGAAGAACTTCGGAGTGTATTTCGTGTTTGATTGTTTTGGAAGAAGAAGTCATGATCTTCAAAGGGATCGAAAGCTAGGCAAAGCTATGTTGATTTGTCTGCGAAGTCTGGATAACGTCAGCCATTTAGTAATAAATTTAAGTAGTTTCCAGCCTGATCAGGCCTTCACAATAAGACAATTGACGCTGAGGTCGTTAATACCCTGTGGTTGTCAACCAACACCTGACATCGTTGATAGGTCCATGGAATTTGAGATTGTAAGTTCAGATTATGCACTGCTGCGTGGCACAATACACTTGGGGTCGAGGTGCTTCAAGGAAATCAGTAATCGTCAGTCATTGCCAGTTGCGATCTGTGCCCTACTCAATGCGAAGATTGACCCAACGCCTACCTGGAATAGCGTAGTTGTGGACAAGATTGTCAAACTTGGCACGCAAATGTACAAACAGTTGACTCGTGTTGATATTAGCATGGATCTGGGTATTCCAAACGTTCCCAATTGGCTTGAGTTTGGTCAATTTAGGGTTAAAATAGACTTAAGTACAGTCTCTGAATGCGGTCTGTGGAAATGCACTCCCAATTATAAGAGCAGTGAACTGACGCTAGCGCTAATGGCCGCTTTCGAAAATGGATCTAATTTGCTTATTCAGATTCAAGGTAGGACTTACGCGATATGGAAAAAGAAGGCGTTTTACTACATCATGGACCCATACCCACATCAAAGATCATTGGAAGGCAAGAAACTCGTAGCCGCTTCGGTTCGGATGTGTGGAAACTTTGATAGGGCGTGCTATATTATTACCCAGGCACTCTTAGATATTTTTGAAGAGTCAAAGTTTCTCATACATCTGATGAGGATACGTCAGGTGGAAGAGATTGATCCAATTACCCAGAAAACGTTTCTATACCAAGTTTCTTGCAAATGTCATTTAACATCCCTGTGTGATTGCACCCATGAGGTGGCATCCCTAAATGAATCCGTAACAGGTCTTGATGACTTTTTTTGTGCGAAGGAAAGTTCTCCAGTGGTGTCGGATGTAGGTGATTTAGATTCGCCTGGTTTGTCGCAGACGCATTTAGGTGATTACATTGATTTGAGGAGAGAGTTTGCAGAAGAGTCGTCAGAAGAATCCGATGATGAAGAGGATGAGTCTGACATTGATGATGACGTAATCAGTGTAGACATAACACCTTCGGATAAAAGTGATAAAGATGATGATGATGATGTCTCAACTGGAAAGACTTCTGCAAAAAAAAAGGAAAAGAAAAAGTCCAGGAAGGACACTAAAGGAGAGAAGAAAAGCAAGACAAGCGGGTCTGTGTCTGACACGAAAAAGGGGACAAAGAGAGATAACAAACTTGTTCACGAAACAGTGGATGATGATGCAGATAATGAAATGGAGAACGACCAAACAAAGAGAGAGGATAATAGTAAGAAAAAGAGTGACCAAAGTGACAAAGGAAAAGACAAACCAAGTCTTACGAATGGTGAAATAGAAAGGGGAAATAAAGCTGACAGTGATACAAATCCAGAATTAAATAACGACGGGAAGCTCGATACATCTTTAGAGAAAGATGACAAAGCAGATAAATCTTCAGAGAAAGAGCCAAACATTGATCATATAATAGAAGATCCTGTTAAGACTTCTGAAAATGATGAAGTTGCATCTGAAAACGATAAAACATCTACCAATTCCATCGAAACCAATCAAGACAAATTCAAGTCAAACGAAAATGAGATTCAAACACCCAAAGATCAGGATACCAATGCGGGTGAACGACCAGTCGAAAATCGAGAAACAGTTCCCATATCGACAAAACCAGCGTCCCACCGAAAGGGTCACCAACTTCAAAAGGCACAAGACGGCGATGACACATTATTAGATGGAAACCCACATGCTCGCATGCCATCGATCTGTAATCCCAATTGCTATCCGGGTAAAACAAAAAACCAACAAGATCTGGCAATAGTCGGATCCGAAAGTGCAAGCTATGAAAGTCTATGCGTTTTGTTAAGGTCAGGATTCCGGTGTGCAGATCGCGTATTAACTATGACACCATGGGGCAACTATGTGGCATTTCACTTTGGAAGGGCGTACTTTATTTTCGACGGTTGCACTTGTAATATACATACGATTCGACAAATGGACCTCAGTGTTGGAATTGCAAGTTTGCTATATTTTCCAGATCTGCATTCCCTGATTAAATACATCGAGAATGGCAAAGAAGCTCCTAGGCCAACAACATTTTCAACAAGGAATTTAGTAGATGAAATTTGTAGTGAATACTGTAGAGAGGAATAGATGCGATATGCGTCAGTTTGATAAAGGTTTGCTAGTATGGATTTTTTTTGGACTTATTTTAAAATCTGAGGTTTTAATACTATAAAATAAATTTTATGTCTGGTGTGATTAATTTTTACTATTGCTCAACAAATATGAATCATTCCAACATTACCACTTACTTACATAACTGGTGCTAACTTACTTAACTGGTCCGAAATGAACCTGGGCCTCTACCAATACGCCCTCCAATCGGCCCGATCCTTAGCTCAATACCCCCAGTTCCATACTCCAAGTTGTTTGAGGTGGGTTTCTAGTTGTGCAAGCCAGTTAAGTCGAGGTCTTCCTCTACTGTACACAGAACTTGGTAAAGCATTCCACATTCGTGTGTACATTTTTAGAATGAATCTCTATATTTCATAGTACGTCCGAAGATAGGCTTTGGATTGTATTGATTAGCTTTCATGGCACGGCGAGTATTACGGTTGAATGTGAAGGAGCGGAATGCAGCTACATATTTCATTTGAGCATTTTCTGTTAAAATGGCGGTAAAAAGTGTAAGGCAGGAGATATTCCTACGATGTTCAAGCGAAATTATAGAGTTCGCTACGGGTGAATCAGTTTTATCGCACGCTTTTGTATCCTATCCATATGGGCGTTAAATTCAAGCTTTGGGGCGTATATACGCTTTAAATATTCAGGCCAGATCAGAAGTGGCGAAATATTTCTTAAATCGATTGAGGAAACCTAGAAATTTCGCTGCATTTTAAGTGAATTCGAATATAAGGTCATTCCAACGAAGGTCGTTACTGATAGCCTAAGAGCCCACAGCAAATTTTGGGTGTGATATGATATATACGCGTATATACGCTTTAAATATTCATTCCAGATCAGAAGGGGCGAAATATTTCTTAAATCGATTGAGGAAACCTAGAAATTTCGCTGCATTTGAAGCGATTTCGAATATAAGGTCATTCCAACGAAGGTCGTTACTGAAGTCGTTACTTATACCGAGCATGGAAAGTTTTCCAGTGTCGACGATGTAAGTGCCATTCATGGATAATGGTTGTAAATTTTGGTTTCGCTTAGATGACATAAGACAGCTTTGCGTTTTGGAAGCACTAAATTCCACTCTTTTAGTTTTATCCCATTTAATTATGTTGTTGAGGTCGGAATTTAATGAGCTTAACATATTTTGTCGTTTTTCATTCACATCCGATGGGGAAGGTCGTTGATTCGAGAACGAATATGAAAAGCTGAGGGTACTGTCATCAACAAAGGAATGGGAATGGATTGAATTAGAAGTTACAGACAAGAGGTCATTTATAAAAATGAGAAAGAGTGTCGGAGACAAAACGGAGCACTGGGGACACCAGAATTTATTAGGTGAGTATACGAAATACATTGAAACCGTCCAAAACAACTTGAATTGAATGTTTCGAGAGGTAGTTTCTAATCCATAGAAGTAGACTTTTATCGATTCCAGAAACACGCATTTTCGAAAAAAGGGCTTGCTGCCAAACCCTGTCAAATGCCTTTGAAATATCAAGTGAAACGATCTTGTTTTCGCCACCAAGGTGGATAGATTGATTCTACTTTTCGGTGATATATGTCATCAAATCACCAGTGGACCTGTTGCTACGAAAACCGTTTTGTCGGTCGTTGAAGAGTTTTCGTTATTCAAGATATTTGATAAGCTGAAGGTTTATCAGCGTTGAAAGAAGAGAGGTAAGTGCAATAGGTCGATATTTCGAGAGAGAAGAAGATTCGCCTTTTCTAGGGACGGGTTGGACAACATCTACTCGGGAAGAGCCCTGATGATTATGACAGAAAGAAAAGCTTAGGCAGTAGTTTGCCAGCTTCGCAGAACACCTCTTCAGAACCATGGGGGAGATACCATCTGGACCAGACGAATTGTGAATGCTAGGATGTAATAATACTGATGCGACTGTACGAGTACGAAAGTGGATTGGTCCCATAGAATGTTCTACGTTCTCAAGTACAGGAGGAGACTGGACACAATCTGGTAACGTTGAACTGGCTGCAAAGTGAACAGCGAGCAGATCGACTTTGTCTATAGAGGTGAAAGCTGGAACGTTGGTACGGAAGATGAGGTCGAATTCTTAATGTTTTTTTACAAACTACCAAAAGTTTTTACTACCTTTAGGAAGTTTTTGCATAAACTTTTGGTCGTTGAAGAATTTGACAAGCTTAATGTGTGCATTGCCATCATTTTCTTACTCGTTTGAATCGTTTTAATCGGTTTTCCTCAGTAGGATTGGTCTTGTATGACCGAAAACATAACTCTTTCAACCTATCTGCCTATATAGCTCGATACCACCTGTTAACCTTAAGTATGATACTCTTTACCCGGTGAGGGATACAGTATTTCATACCCAGGAGAATCGTGTTCCTTATCGTATCAGCAGTAGCATCCACGTCAGTATCGAGGAAGCATAGTCACCAGTTAAAATTCTTGAACAATCAGTTTAGAGCTTCCCAGTTGGCTTTCTCGTATTGTCACACGGTTCTTCTAGACATTTTTTCCTTAACTATGTGGTTGGAGAACGAGAAATTTGCTGATACGATATACAGCGGTCTGACGTGTCTAGAGGCGATAACACATCCCTTACTCCCAAATCCAAACTGGCGTAATTTTTAATATTTTTGGCTAAGGGTGGTTACCGAACCGGAACTGGACAGGACTTCAACATTGGAATGGCTCAGCACACAGTCAGTGTTGTTCTTACAGAGGTGCTTGGTATTTTGGAAAAACACTGGATATTGCTGATTATGTCGGAGGAGCAGAAAGGAGATGCAAAACTTATTTCTATGAAAATGTAAGAATCCCGGTTATAACCTTCTCCGTGGATGGCACGCATATCAGAATTGCCAAGCCTGCTGGCGAAAATTCACATTTGTTTTACAATCGCAAAGGATTCTACAGTCTAAATGTTATGATAGTTACTAGTTATTTATCTTGCCCTGTATTGTATTTAGCAAATTTCTATTAAGATTTGAGATCAATTGTAGCGGATAAGGTGTATCGACGCAAAGTATCCTGGTTCTTGCCACGACTCGTTCATCTGGAAAAACATTGATGCGTATTCTTATTTTAAATGTATTCATGATAGCGGAGACAGAAGTACAAGAATATTAGGTAACTGTTTGCTAGTTTACTTTTTAGTAGAATTACCGACTGGGTGGAAAATAAGAAGATTCTCTTGGAGTTTCAAGCGGGTTTCAGGAGAAATTATTCAACGGTTGACCAAATATTTTCGCTGATCAACATAAGCGAAATTTATAAAAAGAAGAAAAAAAAGCTTTACGCGTTTTTGTAGATTTTCGAGCTGCTTTTGATTCGATTCCGCGTGAAATGCTTTTATACAAGCTCTATAAATATAAAGTCTCATCCAAGGTGATAAACGTGATAAGAGCTATGTATAAAAATAATTCCGCTTATATTTGGGATGGCAGCCATTTGTCGGAAGAATTTGAGACAACAATGGGTGTCAAACAAGGATGCGTCCTAAGTACATTGCTATTTGTTTTGTACATAAACGACATTACTGAGTACGTTAAAGGAGGAATCCAACTAAGTGGAACTCAAATTCCAGCACTAATGTTTGCAGACGACGGTCGAGTTCATAAATGTAAAAATGCTGCATGCCTGCAAATTACGCGTTCATTATTGTAAAAGCGCTGCATTATCATTGCAGGATTTTGGCAGCACCTGCGTTCATAAAAGAAAATTGACAGTCAACATGCTGTCAATTGTGCATGTGTATTTGTTTTGTTGCCGAGCTGCAGAAAAATGGCAGGAGTAAACGAGTAAGTACAAATTTTACAAATTATTTAATTTTAATAACTATTTCGAATTTAAAACATTAAATTAATCATTTTTATTAAATAGGAATGTACAGGAGCAAATAATCTGGACGGATGAGGACGTGAAATTGCTGGTATCATCTCGGCTTTCAATGGAAGGCGAATTTATCTCTGGGCGAAGAAAGAAGTCGGTGCTCTGGGGGAAACTTTTAACGGAGATAAGGACGATTTCTCCCTTATTTCCGTATGACAAGGGTGAAATTGTCCGGAAATTCCAAAATTTAAAGGTTTCCTACCAGAGAATAAAGAAAAGAAATAAACAGAGCGGGAGGGACGTCTCTTCGTGGGATTATTTTGAGCAATTTGACCAGGTTTATGGAACTCGTCACAACATAGAACCACCAGACGAGTTTGTGGCTGAAATCTTTGGGCATAGTGATGAAAGTGAGAATGACGAGGAAGAAGTGGGAGAGACTCCTAAAAAGAAATTAAAAAAAAGAACAAAAATGTCGACCAACGATGTAATGGCATTTTTAGAAAATGAAGCGAAGGAAGATGAGCGGCGTCACAAAGAAATCATGAACATCGAACGCGAAAAAATAAAGGTTGAAAAAGAACGTTTAGAGGTTCTTTTATCTCTAAAACACGCCTTAGAAAGAATGTCCAACTAAGGGACAGCTTAGTCTTTAAAAAATGAATTGTGTTATTACTCATTAAGTGTTTTTTTTATGTTTTAATTAATAATAATACCTACTTTAATTGTTTTTTTGTGTACCAAATGAACTAAAATACGAATGTACAATTGATGAATTAAAATGAAATATTTATTTATTATTAAAATACCAAATTGTCAAAAGTAATTCATATTTTATTGCTTTGCATTTCAGGTTCGAACATCCAAGGTAAGCTACAGACTTATTAAGACGAAAACAACATTGCGATTCGGTTTCTCTTCTCCTTAGCTTCATTAGCAGCATAAACTTGTTGATGTTCCTCCAAAGCGCTAGTTGTATTATCACGTTCTATGTCTCCTGACTGAACAGCCGAGTGAGGCTCAAGATCCTTCTCCTGTTCTATGATAATATTGTGAAGAACAACACAAGATAATGTTATGTATTTTGCGTAAACCAAATTTTTGATGTCAATCAATTTTAGAATTCGGAACATAGATTTTAATCTTCCAAAAGCTTGTTCTATACAAACTCTTGTTGAACTATGTATGTAATTGTAATTTTTTTGAGTGGTGGTGAGATGTCCGTGGTCCCGATATGGCACCATAAGATAACCATTCAGTGGATAGGCAGAATCGCCTAAGATATGACCATCCTGGATTACTCTTTTGGAACCGTTCTTGAATGCCTTCCCAATTGAACTGCGCTCCCAAACAGAAGCATCATGACAACTTCCAGGATAGCCAAAACAAATGTCAATAAACTTTTGTTTATGGTCACATATAGCCTAAGAAAAAGCAAAGAATTTAATATGTATTAAATTTGTATACTATATAGTATAAAATGTAGGGCATCTACCTGCTACCGTTACGATTATAATAGCTCGTGGGGTCTATTTTGGGTGCTATTATGGGAATTTGTGTTCCATCTACACATCCAAGAACGCTTGGAAACGGATTATTTCTTATGCTTGCGAATTTGTCCATTATTTGTTTTTGCTCATTGGTTGAATCAGGCCATTTTATATGTCTCTTTCTTAACTTGAAAAGCAATTTGGTTATTTCAATGAAATATTTGAAAGCTGCTCCCTTAGCAATGTTAAACAAGTTACTGATTTCCCTAAATGAACAACTATTGGCAAGCTTCCAAACAGTTAGGTAAAGTGCTAGCCTCAAACCAGTTTTAACCGAAAAAGTACCTTAAATGTTGACCTGGTCATACGGAAATGATTTCGAAAAACATCATCGGGAAATTCATAAATTGTTTTGTAAAAGGTCCTGTTTTTTGGAATATGTCTGGCCATCACTCTCCAATTCATAGTAGACAACAAATATAACTTCCTTTTTTTCGAATTTTTCTTTCCGCCAGTTTTTTTTGGGATGTTTTCCAAGTTTATGCCATCCAAGAGATTTAAAATGAGTCTTAATATCATTTTTTTATCAGCCATGTTGAGCGATGGTGTATCTAAAACTTATTAAAAATATTTGGTATACGAGTTGTCATTGACAAAATGATTTTTAATACTGTCATTTATGAATTTGTTTTACATGCAATTATGAACTCACTTTTGTCAATGCATGACGACCGAATTCATGCAGCTACGTTTGCGTTCATAAATGTGTTCAATGTATATTTGTTGCATGGTTTGGGCAACATTGTTTGCAATTATGAACTCACGGGACATCGTATTTCTTTTTTATCTCCTCCTTATCTCCTTTTATCTCCTTTTTTATCAGGAGAATTTTTAGAGTACCGAGTAGCTGCCCCAACTACATGATATACTTGGAAACGGGAGTGGCACCACTTTTTCTGGATACACTCAAATTCCATTTCGATTATATCATAAAAGTCATGGCAATGAATCCAGAACGCCTGCCCAGAATAGTGATTTCCTCAATGCTACGATATAAAGTCAAATGTGTTTAAAAGTGGCAAGTTCTAGGATTGGAATGCGGTTATGACTTTTCAGTTAGACTAAACGAACAATCGAGTCTACTAAAACAAAAATTTAACGACTTATTGGAGAAAACGGGCCGACGAATCTATGATACTTTAGTAAACGAAGCACAGTCATCGCAATGCAGAACTTACTATAGTCGATTGGAGCATCATTTACAGTCTAGGACATATTTTTTGATCAGCAATTCCACTGATAAGATAAGCACAATCTTTAAAATAAGAGGAGAACTTCTTAATCTAAATTTTATACCGCACCGTGCCGAACTACCAATTTTATGCAACCTGTGCAACCTAAAGGAGCGTGAGGATGTTTTCCACTTCATCGCGAGATGTCCCGTACTAAAAGAATTTCGCTTCATTTTCTTTGGTGTACGGGTGCTCGATTTAGACGAAGCAATGAGTACCCTTAATGGCGAAAGAGGTTGGGACCTTCTGTACAACTATACAGTAAACGCAATGCGGTACAGAAATTGTATAATAGATGAAAGCTTTTAACTTCAGCACATTAAGAATTGTCTTTGTTTTTTCTAATTTATATGTGTAAAATCTAAAATTAAACAAAATAAAATAAATATCTAAGTAAATAATGTCATACTGGTAGACGGCTCAAAAGCCAAACCATAGAGACTAAGATTGTATGAAATATGAAATAAGAAAGAAATAAAAATAGTCGATTTAACTAACTAACTAACTATTAGGTAAGCGAAAGCGTATGTAGATACTATACACGTTCAACTATTACACAAAAATTCTTTTGAAACAGGTAATGGAGGATACCCTCTGTCCCCATGGCTACTGACGCTTTTTAGAAGTCCAGATCCCAACACACCTCAAAGTAGGTAAAAACAATACCACAGTTCAGGGCGAAGCATCGTTGAGCGATAACTTCACTATGTTCCCAAGAAATCCGCGCAGATTATGAATGTGAGTGCTGCCCTGCACAATATTCGATTGCACTATAATGTACACGATAAAAAAACACAAGAAAATGAATCAATTGATGCAGTTGGAAATAATGAAAATGAATTTTCACAACCTCACGTAAACATAGAGGATACCCAGCGCCACTACTTACTTAAGTGGCGCTACAGTCTGGAATGAACCTGGGCCTCAACTAACATGCCTCTCCAATCAGAGTGCCTCCAGTTGCGCACTCCAAGTTGGTTGAGATTGGTTTCAACTTGTGTGCGCCACTTAAGGCGAGGTCTTCCTCTACTGCTTCAGACGTCTTGCTGGGAATCGAAGACTTTGCGAGCCGGAGTATTAGTGTCCATTCGTTCTACATATCCTATCCATCTTAAACGTCCAATGTGGAGTTTTTTGACCAGGGGCATGCCGCTTTACAGCTCTTGGTTGAATCTTCGCCCCCAAAGCCCGTCAACGCAAACGGGACCGAAGATTTTTCGAAGATATTCCTCTCGAATCGACCAAGCACTTTTTCACCCGCTTTTGAGACGGTCCATGCTAAAGCGCCGTAGAGCAGGACTTATATAAGATCTCCTTAGTAGTTCGAGTGGGGGCTTTACTACTGAATTGCCTTCTTAGTTCGAAGAAACAGCGGTTGGCAAGAGTAATTGTTCGTTTTATTTCTGACGAGATGTTGTTGTCAGAGTTAATAGCGGAGCCGAGATAGACAGAGACCCGTATTACCTCAAAGTTAAATCTGTCAATGGTGACGGTGTGTCCAATTCGTCGATGTTGTGTCCTTTCGTGTTGACAGCATATGCTTTGTCTTGCCCTCATTTGCAGCTCAACCCATTTTTGCCGCTTCCTTCTCTATACTAGCAAAAGTGGCTAAGACATCGCATTGAGTCCAACCAATGATTTAAATATCGTCGGCTTATGCTAGTAGTTGCACCGATTTTTGCAAAATTTTTCCTCCGGTGTTCTCTCGGGAGTTTTGCACAATCCTCTCAAGAATCAGATTGAAGAAGTCACATGACAGCGCATGCATTTTTTAGGTATAGAATGTGTCGGTGAGTTCGTTTCCGACCCTGATGGAGCAGCGAGAACTCTCCATCTTCATCCTACACAAACGGACGAGTTTGGGCGGTATACAAAAAATAAGCACTTGATGTGTAGTCAACTATTATTTGGCATTTCCAAGTTAAAGCCAGTCAGAGTCTACCCTCGTTCTACAATACCGAACCATCAATTATTCAATTGATGTTTAATTATTTATGTATTTATATATTTTTATATAAAACATACATGTATATATTCTTTTTTAATGTTTATTTTTTTCTTTTCCTTATTATTATTATTTTTTTAATTGAGGTTTTCGTCGTTGTTTTCTGAAAATATATTTCTTTTAGTTATAATTAAGTCAATTAAACTAGTTATTAAAATTATTCAGGTGAAAGATATACTATTGTAAACCATATCTCTGTAAATTGTAATTTGTGCGATAACCTATTATATCAATCGAACAATAAAAATATGAATTTTATTAAAACCAACGCACATCGGTATCTCCTCTTTTCTACTTCTCTATTTCCTTAATGCCCGCACTGTGCTCAAACACTCTAAGGGTATTCATAATCCCCTTCGAGTGTAAATTATAAAAATTAAAATATATCTGCATTCTGCACCACCAAACAAAATATTTCCTTCTGATACTGGAGTTCACATGCATAGGCTTTCGAAAAGTGGTCAACTATGTCTATCTGAATAGTCGTTCGCTTATTGTTTTGACGCCTCCTCCAGACCGCCAACAACCCAGAAAAAATCTTATAGCTGAGGGTTTGCCGCAAAATATTTAATAATATGTTCCCCTATATTTGTTTATCATTATTTTATTGGCATATCTGTATTTTGTCAAAATCCTTACACACTAGCTTACAAATTATATTTCTGCATATTTACAAATATTGTTTTGTCAACTCTGTTTTCAAACATCTTAAATTTTGGTATTTTTTACTAGCTGTACAATAAATAAAATTAAGAATACAACTTTTTGTATAAAATAGTTATCTTCAGCTACATCGCTTATAAACTACAAATCACGAGTGCAATCGGGTAAGGTGATCTCTGGTATGTAACACCTCTGGTAAGTTACAATCGCATGAGATATTCAAATATTTTTTGACAGCTATTTGATTAGTTGACCATCACTTATCAGATTCCACCTTAGTTGATTCCATCCCAGGGAAGTATTTATTCCATTTTGTGTGTATTACTGCAATTAATTCGAATATTTTATATGTTCATAGTATGTTGCTGGTGTGGCAATATTCAATGAACTTTGATGGTGTGATAGCGGCGTTGACATCGAAGATGGCGGTGTTAATGGCGACAGATAAACTGTCTTGCGGTCAATTAGCGAACTACTGGATGATGTACTGGTGGGTGTTATCGACGACATCGACGACAGGCTAGGCATCTGTGATAATGACATCGATCGAAGTCCTAAAATTGAAAGAAAATGTAATTTTTAGTAAAACGGTTGTAATGCCAAGGAAGAATTTATAAAAAAAAATTTGTTGAGGTGTCGAGCGAGTGACCACGTTCTCAATTTCTATTTCTATCAAAAAATCATCGATTGTTAATGTAATTTAAATTTATAAAGAAAAATATTTTATAGACAGATAAATCCGATGTTTTGTATACCTGTTTTAAGTATTATATTACTTTAAACAAATTGAAACCTTATAAACAGCTAGTATTTCAGCCAAACTCTGTTTTGTAAGTGTAATTGCATGTTTGCATGGAGCATATGACGCCCTGGAAACTTTCAGAATTTTGTGAAATTTCCTGTCAATTTCTAACGTTTGGAAATGTCACGATTGTTTTTCAGTGAAATAAGTTTTTTGCGAAAATAAATTTAAATTAAAAAATAGGGATCAAGTGATAAAAGTATTTTTTTTATTTCAAATCGTAGGCATTGCAACAATATGAAAAAACAAGCGTTTTCACCTAACTGTTGCCTACCAACTCCGAATATCAGCCATCTCGTAGCGACTCCTGAGGAGCTAGTTCCTTGACCGAATATAGATTTTTTTATATTTTGCGTGCGCTTAAGGGGTTGTTAATATTGTTTGTAAGTTTGAGCACAGTGCGGGCGTTAAGGAATTTCAGGATAAGAAGAAAGGAGATACAGTAGGTACACATTGGTTTTAAATGCCTGTAGGGTAGACTCTGATTGGCTTTAACATGGCGATGCCCATTGCTTGTAACTCTGACTACACAGCAAGTGCTTATTTTTAACCTCTAAGTGGTCAGTATCGACACAGTCGATACTGAGGATATGGGTGAACCACTTCTGCAGACTGTTAAACGGCGATGACGACCAACATTCAGCTGTCAGGCAGCACGAACCATTCAATATTAGCAACGTGAACGTTAGTGAAGTGAGGATAGCATATCTAAACTCAAGCTTAGTAAGGCTACCGGAAATGACGGCCTTCCCACTGAGCATTATAAGGCCGGCGAAGATGACTTGGTAAATAACATTAACCAACTCATTCCTGAAGAATGGAACCTCAGCATCGTTTGCGGTTTGCTCGATCCACAATACAGGAGACCCTCTAAACTGCGCCAACTACAGAGGCCTAAGACTCCTCAACATCGCTTAAACCGTTTACCAACAACCTGATCGGCCCTTGTCGGTGTGGTTTTAGACCTGGAAAAAATGCGAGAAGTCCAAGTCGATACCGACCACCGATTCATCGATTTCAAAGCCGCATACGACAGCATTAATAGAGACGACCTATGTCTAGATTTGGTACACCGTCCAAACTCGTCCGTTTGTGTAGAATGACGACGGAGAACTCTCGCTGTTCCATCAGGCTCGGAAACAATCTCACCGAAAAATTCGAAACCAAATTTTTTCAATTTGATTCTTGAGAGGATTGTGCATGAGCCAACACCAGAGGCACAATTTTGCAAAAATCGGTGCAACTACTGGCATACGCCGACGATATTGACATCATTGGCAGGACTCAAAGTGATGTCATAGCCACGTTTGCTAGTATAGAGAAGGAAGCGGCAAAAATGGGGTTAGGAGTAAATGAGGGCAAGACAATGTATATGCTGTCAACACAAGGATACATAACATCAACGAATGTCAATGGTGACAGAACGTCACCTCTCGGCTCCGCTATTGACTCAGACGAAAACATCTCGTCAGAAATTAAACGAAGAATTACTCTTGCTAACCGCTGTTTATTCGGGCTATGAAGGCAATCCAGCAGTAAAGCCCTCACTCGAACTACTAAGGAGATCCTTTATAAGACCCTGATCATCCCAGTCCTGCTCTTCCGCGCTGAAGCATTGACCGTCTCAAAAGCGAATGAGGAAATCTTTGGAAATCTTCTTTTTCGAAAAATGTTCGGTCCCGTTTGCGTTGACGGGCTATGGAGACGAAGATTCAACCAAGAACTATACGAGCTGTACGACATGGTAAAAAAACTTCGCATTGGATGTTTAAGCAGCTTCTTCGATTTCCAGCCAGTCGTCGGAGACAGTAGAGGAAGACCTCGCCTTAATTGGGGCGCACAAGTAGAAACCGACCTCAGCTAACATGGAGTGCGCAATAAGAGGCCCTTTAGCTCAGGACCGGGCTAATTGGAGAGGCATGTTGGTTGAGGCCGAGGTTAATTCCGGACCGTAGAGCCACATTAAAAAGAAGATACCGTTGGCCAAACAAAACGTTTTTCTAAATAGTGGTCGTGGCAGTAGTGGGCGGATTTTATTACCGTTTTACGTTAATTTGTGCAACTTTTCGAACAGCGTGTACAAGGATCACATGTACCAAATTTCGTTATCATAGCTCAAAATTTAAGGCCTAAGCACCGGTGACCCACAGACGGACGGATGAACGGACGGACGGATGGACTGACGGACGGATGGATGGACGGACGGACAGAAAGTTATAGGTTAATCGACTCAGCTGGCGATTCTGCGTCGATCCATTTGCTTTGAGGCATATCTAGCTAAATTATTTCTCTATGTTACAAACTATGTATCAAAACGAATAGGGTATAACAAAGTCATGAAGCTCTGATTGTATCACCGTTCGTGTCTTCACTACCACCTGCATTGATAAAGTACAATTTACCAAAAAAAAAAAACGATCTACAATGTGATTATCATTTGCCGCCCAACTTTTTCACAACTAACAAGTGAAGTTTAGGTTTTCAGACACTAAAGCAATTTAACGTAAAACGTTAATAAAACCGCCCAAGTAGATCCGCTGATTAATGTATCAAGTTTCACAAGTACAATAGTGTCCATATCAAGATTAGATACCACTTGAGTGCAATGATCCGATGGCAATCATTTTTGAATCATCTACTTGCCCCTCATGGTCTTATCTACTCCACACGCACTTGAAAAGTATAGTAAGTCCTTCTTGTTCAAATCAACTCGCAAAAGTTGCACTGGACACGTTCACACAGCATAACACATGTTGCACGATCTTAAGTGGAATCTCTTAATCTGCTAGAGACGTCGGCTTTATTGGAACCCTATATTGGACCTCTTCAACAGCATCAACGAAAATCAAAGACAAAATCTCAACGAGCCAAGCCTCAGCGACGCGGCGGCATATTTTCAAACTCTAAAGCGTAGCCTTTCATTTCTACTCCCACTTACCGTTGTCAATGTTGTAGGAACTTGTACTGTACTGGTAGTTGGTATAGTCCAGACTGGGATTTGTACTTTGCATTGACGCAGATGCGGAAGATGATGAGCTTGCTGGTGGCGGTGGTGGAGAACTTCCATTGTGTAGCGCTGTTCCGTGATGACTAGCGATGTTCGAGTACTGCGGCAGAGCCGATTGAGGATGATTCCATGCGTCAGTGTTGAATGCTGCAGGTGTTGAGTATTCATACGATCCGAAACTTTGAGGAGCATAGAAGTTGGGATTCTCCTAAAACAAAAATGTTTGCAATTAAAAAAAAACTTTGAAACAGACTTTGTTTTTTGGAAAATTACCATGGAACCATTATCATATGGCGATGGTGAGTAGAAGCCATTTGCTGAGCTGTATGGTTTCATCTTGAGCTTGGACCGATATCCACGGGGACGGCGGCGTAAGCTACCCTCATCTTCAAACATGTAAGCTGAATTCTGTTCAATGGTCCAATAGTTTCCTTTGCCAGGTTTTCCAACACCCATCCCTTTGGGTAGCTTCTTAAAGCATTCATTTAGGCTAAGATTGTGACGAACGGAGTTCTTCCAACCAACATATGGACCGCGGAAGAATTCGAATCTAAAAAAAAAAAAAAAGTTAGTTCATGAAATCACAGGATGTGTAATGTATACCAAATTTAAAATTCGGTATTGGAATCGGGGCTTCAATTTTATGGGAACTACTATGACGGTTTGCAACATAAGCGATTAAAAGCAGACAGAAGAACGCGATACGCAAGGAAACCATTCAATAATTGGTGTCTTATTTCACATATAGTTGGCAGTTCTCCAAGACGCTTTTGTAATCATCTCGATCCTTACTCCATAATTGTGAATGTAGGTATCTACTATCATTTGAGCGCGGTCAGAGCTCGCTTTATTTATTGCTCCGTCCATTTTTGGTCGACATAATCGTCCATCAGAGCAATTAATTCGGTTAACCATGGATCGTTTTCGCACTTCGTTTACTGTATGTAATAATACGCATCCGCAGAGACGTCGAATAGTGCGCACCGAAGAAACATTAGCCGCTGTAGAGCAAAGTGTTGAAGAAGACCCGAATGAATCGATTGGCCACCGTGCGCAGCTATTGGAGCTTTGTCCATCAACTCTATGAAAGATTTTGCGCAAAGATCTTGGCTTACGACCTCACAAGATCCAGCTTGTGCAAGAACTAAAGCCGCGAGACCATGGAACGCGTCTCGATCTTGGTCTATAGGCCGATAATGGGATGTCCTCGATGCTGATTTTCATAGCAAAATTTTGATCAGTGATGAGGCTCATTTTTGGTTGATTGGCTATGTCAACAAGCACAATTGCCGCATTTGGAGTGAAGAGAAGCCACGTGAGATCCTTGAGACGCCATTATATCTACAAAAACTGACTGTTTGGTGTGCTCTATGGAGTTTTTCACAATCTCCTCAAGCATCAAATTGAAGAAATCACATGACAGCGCATCGCCTTGCCTTAATACTCTTTTGGCATCGCATGTGTCGGTTAGGTCTTTCCCGACACTTAAGGAGCATCAAGAATTCTTCATCGTCACCCTACACAACAGGCCAAGTTTGGGCGGTATACCAAAACTAGACATGGCTCTGTATAGTTCGTCTCTATGAATTCTATCGTATGCGGCTTTGAAATCGATAAATAGGTGGTGTGTATCGATTTGGACTTCTTGGTTTTTTTTTTCAGGATCTGCGCAAGTGTGAGAATTTAATCGGTTGTGGAATTTCCTGGCCTAATACCACACTGATAAGGGTTGATCAGGTTGTTGGTAAACGGTTTCAGGCGTTCACATATTACGGCAGATAGGATTTTGTAGGCGATGTTAAGGAGACTTATGCTTCTGCAGTTGCCGCAGTTTAGAGGGTCTACCTTTCTACCGTTCTGAAAAAGTTTGTACGCATAGCGTAACCGTATAGACCTGAACTGATCGCATCCTCATCGGATATGACATACTAAACTGAGTTTGAGTGTTGACAACAAACAAAAAAAAAAAAAAAAAAACAGCAACACGGAGGAAAAATATGACATTGGTGAGGACTGATTCTAAGAAGTATTGGACAAAACTTATGAGCGACTACCGAAGTAAGATGTTGAAAGTGTTATTAAAGATCTTAACGCAAAGTCTTCAGTCCCGTTTGTTTTGATGGGCTATGGAGACGAAGGTTAAGTCACAAATAATAAGACCTGAACATGGACATGTTCAAACAAATCCGCATCCGGCTCGCAGATTCTTCGATACCCAGCCAGATGTCAGACGCAGTAGGGGACGACCTCGCCTTAAGCTTTGCATACAAGTAAAAAAAAAAACAATTCCAAGTGCCCAATTAAATTCATGTTTGTTGAAGCCCAGGTTCATTACATTCCGAACGGCAGCGCCACATAAGTAAGTAAGAACCTTGTACCGAATTAAAACCAAATAGAATTTAATAAATCGAAAACAAAATTTGTACCTAAATTAACATAATGAAATTCATTTCATTCATATTAAAAAAAAAAATCCTACCGAAAATGAAAAAGAAAATATTAGTTCCATCAACCAGTGAAAGATAGCCAACCAAACAATAGAAGCCTTAGAGAACGAAACGAAACCTACAAGGTGGCGCAAAAGTAATCCTCCTATCAGAAAATGCTATAAATTTTGCGATTTGCCCCTAATGTCAGTTCTGTTTTGACATTTGTGTAGTAAACACATGCGAAATACACGTTAATAAACAATGTTACGCTACACTGCTCCAGAACGCGGAATATTGGTGACTATTTATTTGAGCAATAATCGTTCGGTGACTTTGGCACAACGTGAATTTCGTCGCAGATTTCCTATAGCCGTCCAACGCCTACTGGTGAAACACTGCGACGTTTAGCCGCTCGCCTCGAAGAGACTGGCACAACACGAGATGCTGCCAGGCGTGGCAGACCCCGGAGTAGCCGTTATGCAGAGAATATTGCTGCTGTAGCCGAAGATGTCATGGAAGCGCCGTCGACATCGACCAGACGACGTGCCACGCAAATGGATATTAGTCGACGGTCTTTATAGCGAATTTTGGTACAAGATTTGAAGATGTTTCCGTACAAAGTCCAGACGGTGCATCAGCTGTTAGCTGCTGACCGCCAATCGCGTCTAACATACGCTCAAGCCATCCTTAATCACCACCAAGAGGACGATGATTTTTCATCAAAAATAATCATAAGTGATGAGGCCCATCTCCATCTTAGCGGGTACGTAAATAAGCAAAATTTACGCTTCTGGGGCACTGAAAATCCGAGTGTAACCCACGAAGAGCCATTACACCCGCTCAAAGTCAATGTATGGTGTGCTGTTTTCGCTGGAGGAGTCATCGGACATTTTTTCTTCGAAGACGTCGCGGGCCAAACGGTTACTGTCAATGGTGAGCGCTACAGAGCAATGATCAACGAGTTCTTTTTGCGGCAACTTGATGAATTGGGATTGGAAAACATGTGGTTCCAACAGGACGGTGCAACCGATATGCTGAAGGATGCATTTCCCGGGCGCCTAATCTCCCGTTTTGGTGATTTGCACTGGCCAGCAAGATCGCCTGATTTGACCGCTCCAGACTTCTTTTTGTGGGGCTTTTTGAAGTCGCGGGTTTATGTCAACAAGGCTCAGACTCTTGCAGCACCTGAAGACAATATCCGTCAAGAATGTGAGGACCTATCACCGGAAGTTTTGGCCAAAGTGATGGAAAATGCCATAAAAAGGGCTCAAATGACAATCAACTATGGCGACGCCCATTTAGACATCATATTATCGACTTGATGTAAAAAAAATTAAAAGACCAAATAAAAATAATCCACAAAAAGAATCAAAGTTTTTCATTTTTTTTTTAAATTACAGCCAAAAAACATCGGAAGGTTATTTTTGCGCCACCTGTTACAACGAAGGAGTAACTAATTAACTTTTGACATGACCAGGAGGCTCACGGATATTTTAGCCAATTCAAAAGTAGTCAATAACATTTGAAAACTTTTCATACCCACCCTAAATCGCTATCTACAAAATAAATGGAAAAGGCCGACTTATACGCAGTGGCGTAGCGTGGGTTAGGGACTACCGGGACAAACCCAATTTATGCCGGCCCTAAAGGGGGCCATTCATTTCTCGGTTTCGAAAATAAAACTAAGTAAAACACACACAACTATACATTTTTGATAAAAATCTTTCTTATCTATATCTATACATAGCATAAAATAAAGTCCCAAAACGTGTAATAACGCACTTATCTGGAGAACTGCTGAACGGATTTCGATGTGGTTTTCACTGTTTTTATATGCACTTCCCTGTGTATTCTAAGTTGCTCTATCAGTTACAGGATCCGAGCATTCGAGGTCTAAGTGGCGGAAATTTAATTTTTCATAATTAAAAAGTAATCAGACATTAATCATGTTGTTCAACCCTCAAAATGCAATGAACGCTACCCCCTAAAATGCAGCTACATTTTATCAAAAATGAATACCCTGGGTACTCATTGATTATCCTTGACTATAAGGAAGAAGACGTGCTAGGTACCAATGAAAATCTTTCCAAATTATAATCGCTGACGGTAGTGAAGGAGACTTTTCTGGGTACCTACATTGTGATTTATATAAACACACACAATATACAACCAATACTCGACGTACCTATCAAGTCTCCTACGTTTTAGTCAAAAAAAATCATTGCAAAGTTACGGAATGAGTACCCAGGGTTGTCATTTCTAATAAAATGCATACTAGGAAGCAGCGTTCATTGGATTTTGTTGTTACTTACTGTAAAGCAGGGTTAATGCTTGTAAATTTTTTAACCGATCCGATTTGCCGCCCCCAGCTAAGTTCCGCCCGGTGCTTTTGCCCCTTTGCCCCCTCCCCCTCCCCTATCTCTACGCCACTGCTTAAAAATAAAATATTTTTAGGAAATTCACCATTAAACTCGAAGCAAGTGGTTTTACTGATGATAGAGGACGTACTTTTATGGATGGTTGAATGAAAATTTAGACCTCGAAAAATAAGATGCATCCTGAGAAATTTACTGCAAAATAGCCACTGGAACTGATGGAGTTCCACCTATTGTACTAACAAAATTCGCACCCGAACTTACACCCGAACTTACACCCGTTCTTTGCAGATGATTTTCTATGTCATGTGATCAACAGGTTGTCCTGTTGCTGGAAAATAGCTGAAATCCAAGCGATTCTCAGTAAAGTGAGGAAATGGATGCCTAGAAACTACAAACACAACGATTTACTATCAATACTTTCAAGGGTAATGGAAAAAACAATTAACACCGAGATTGTCGAAGAAAGGAATATGAGTTCCGAATAAAACACTCAACTTAGTTATGAAACCCATCTATGGACATCGACGTACATGGCTTATGACAGACCAGCACCGCCGGAGGAGGTGCAGAAACTTATAACCACAACAACCAACGCGGATATTATGCTGATGGACTGCGACGCCACCGCAAGGAATACGGTATGGAGAAGCTCAGAAGACAATGAAAGAGGTCAGTTTATGATTTTCTTTTGACTAACAATATCAATCTGCAACAAGGGCACGACCCCAACCTTCGTTTTCCGAGCACGGAAATACACAGGGGTGGGAAAAAGTCCTGGATATTACATTCAAAACAAGTGATGATAACTTTAGAATTGATAACTAAAGAGTTTTCATTCTGGAGTTACTCTCAGATCACAGATGGATCCTCTTTGACTTGTGTCACTAGGCCGAAACCAGTCAACCATTTCGAAACAACAAGAGAGTTGATTGGACCAAGTTTGGCCAAGTCTTTAGAACAAAACTCAAAACCACACAAGAAACAAACGCCCATGTTATCGAAGAACTTGAGGCAAAAGTAGAGATTTTTGAGAATGCGATGAACATTGCATGCAAAGTGTCGTGTCCAGCTAAGCGAAGCAAAAAAACACTTCCACAGATGACGAGATCGGTTTTAAATACCCACCACAAACACATTTTCTGGCAGCCTTATAAGGACTGTTTGGGTATGTATAGAGAAAGCCATAAAAACATCTAAAATGGAGGCCTGGAAACCCTCAAGGACTCCGCTAGGCTAAGCAACATTTTGCCCAGGGAATGGATTAAGGGTGCACAGAATTCTCTGCGGAGACCTTGAAACACTTGTTAAACACACTTTCCCGGATGCAGTGATACTAGTACGGAACCCGAGAGATCTCGGCAAGTACTAACTGCACCACATAGTAATATCAATTCGAGGAAAAGATTTCCTATGCTATTAACAGTTTCTCTCCGTTTAAGTCTACGGGACCTGACGGCATACTGCCAGTTAAGCTACAGAGAACGCGATACTTAACAACGTACCTTACTCTTGGAGACGCTATCGAGTGGTATTTATACCGAAGGTAGGGAAACGCGATCACGAGACGCCAAAGGACTTCAGATTAATCAGTATAACTGCCTTTGTAATAAAAACCCTGGAGCGCGTTCTAGACATCCATAGGTGAAGTTTTCTAGAAGAATCTTCGTTATCCAAATCACAGTACGAGGTAGTGCGGACAATCGAAAAATCGAGAGTGTATTATAAGGAATACACTCTAGCCACCTTCTTAGATATAGAGAGAGCTTTCAACAACGTCCTCACTGGAGCCATTCTTGAATCTCTGATCGATCTAGGTAAAGAGGAATCTATAGCCAATGGATAGTCTCTATGCTCGGAACAAGATTTATCCAGGCAAATATGCCCAGGGAGGAACGCCACAGAGTGGCTTCATCTCTCCTCTACTCTGGCTTATGGTTATGAACAAAATTCTAATAAAATTAGACGTGGATCGGGTGACAGTTGTCGCTTATGCGGATGACGTGGTGATAGAAGTGTCAGGAAAAGTCACCTCCGTGAAATCATGAGGGCTGCTCTAAACAAGTTTAGCACTTGGGCTGCAAGTTATGGCCTCGGCGTAAGCCCGAGCAAAACGGAATCGGTGCTATTCACCACCAAAACCATAATACCCGACTTCACCCTCCCCCGTCTTAAGGGCAAACCACTCACACTATCTTCCAGCGCTATGTTTTTGGGTATCATGCGTGACCTAACTGGAAACAAAACGTCGAACATAGAGCAAGGAAGGCGTGTGGTGCCTCCTATGCTTGTAGCAAAACCCTTGAAAAGAATTGGAGACTTCAACCAAAGCTGACCTAGTTGATTTACACAGCAGTGGCACGTCCAATTATCACATACGGCTCGCTAGTATGGTGGCCTGCACTGAGTAAAGGCCACAACCTCACAAAACCAAAAACGCCAGTAAAGGCACCACGGGTGCACTGAGGTCGCCGCCAGTGGATGCTCTTGCTGTAATATTGCATCTCTTGCTTCTCGACCTACACATTAAAGATACCGCTTTATGCAGCTAAGTAAGACTCAAGGAGTCAGGATGCTGGAATGCAAGGGCTTTTGGCTACAGTAATACAGTAATGTCACGTTTCCGACAGACTACATAACACCTATACTAAGCTTCAAGAATGGCTTCCACGTAGGATTTCCTATCAGAGCTCAGTGGAAGAGAAACGAAGTAGTAAGAGATTTCGACACTATCGTCTACATCAACGGCTCTAAGATGAACTGTGGTGTAGGGTCTGGAGTCTACTCGGAATCACCGAAAAGATCAGTTTTATATCGCCTACCGGATTTTTCCAGCGTACTCCAGGCAGAACTACTGGCTATCCGAGAGGATTGTACGCTACTGGGGCAAGACACTACGAAAAAGCAAATTATTGCTATTCTCATAGATAGCCAAAAGGCCATTAACTTTGCTACCATATCCTCCAAACTGGTAGAGGAACGCTTCAGGGTCACAGTTCTCTGGGTTCCAGGGCACAGTGACATTGAAGAAAACGAGCTCGCAGACGAGCTGGCCAGGCACGGCTCAGCTCTTCACGGCTATTTTGCGGCAAGGGTCTGTATTCCGCAAGTACACTAAGTACGGCCTGAAAAAGGCCGATTCCAAATGGAGAAGGTTAACAAATTGCATCAAACTGAGGACGATATGGCCGTCCTACGACAAAAACAGAACAAACGATTCACTAAATAGAACCCGCCCAGCTATCGCAAGAATTACGGTGATAGTCACGGAGCACTGGCCAATTGGCGACCTTGTGGCCAAACTAGGTATCCCATACAACCCTCACTGCCGCAGTTGTGGGAACACAAATGGGAGAGAAACCCTCTCCCATTTCATCTGCAAATGTCCGGCAATAGCAAGAGTCAGATTGTGTGTGTTAGACCAACCATTTGTCGACAACCTTAGCGACATCTCGGGTAAAACGATAAAAGATCTTATCCGTTTTCTTAACTTCACAGGCTGGATCTAGAGACCGCCTGCACCACATCCACAATAACAATCATAATATAAGTGACACGAGTCGTGGTAACAAAAAGTGCTGCTTGGGTTCATGCCAAACCGCCACTTTTACCTACCTTTCATCTGAGAGCGTTTTTGGGGCGTTAGCGCCCCAGAACAAGAAGTGGCCGTTAACATCCCTTCAAATAGATGTAAGGCGACTTTTATGTTTGCACCATGACACGCTATCGTCAAGACACGCAAAAAATTGATTCGGTAAAGAAATTACGAAATAGAAGCCATGATGGAATAAACGTTTATTTTTCCGCCATTTATGACTAAATATCCAATATGTCTTAAAAACCAATTCGTTTACTGATCGAAAAAAAAGATTATCAATAGAGACCAAGAATTTAGAACTTCTACTTATGTTACCCCAGCTATTTAGATTGTAGTCCTATTCTTAAAAGTATATTTCCATAAGGCTACCACTCATTTTATAAATGGAACACAATTTAAAATCCACGTTTTTGAACCTAACCTCTAACAACATTAATATAAAATTGTTTTATGCCCATAGTCCATTTAAAAATAATTCACAACGGGGGTAGACAATCAAAATCTTAGCTAGACTTGAAATATTTCTTAGTCATTCTCGATATGTGTATAAAATATATTTTTGTACTCGTTTATTTCGTATCAAGTCTATGTATCTCAGCATCGAGCGAATTTGTTCTCCAGTCAACATATTAATTGGCGAATAAATTTGGATTGTCGATTTGAATTTGTACCTGTCAGTGCCAACAAATTATTGCGAATGAGTAGGTCGGGGTGCTAGATGAAATATATTACGCAAACAAAAAAACAACAAATGCTTACCAAAACACAATTGAAAAGTTTTAAAAAAATTGATAGTACGTTGATAAATTTTCGAATTACAAAATTAATAACATTAATGTGTACCAAATAATATTTAATTAACACATTCATGGACGTGAATTCGACATTAATAATGTGCGGTTGGACTTTAGTGGTTAGACAGATACAGCCGTATATGCCTAACTAAACGCCTGTCTGGTTGACTTTGAAAAGGCCTTCGACACCGTATGGTTAGAGGGGCTTTTCTACAAGCTGACCATAATGGGCATGCGGAAACCCATGCTATATATAATTTGTCAAATGTGGCAACTTTATTTCGAGTATAGCCTTTGAAATTAAAAACGGTTTACAACAGGGGGCGGTGAACTCCCCGATATTGTTTAAAAATTATACAAGTGATCTTGTAGGTTCTCTCAGACACGCTATAGCGTACGCAGATGATCTAGTGGCGTACAGATCAGGTCCGAAAATCGGAGTCATCAACATACTTTTGCAACGTGACTTCGATCACATTAAGGGATATTGCGATGATTGGAAATTGAAGATTAATTTCCAAAAAACCGAAACGATTCTGTTCAGGACCCCATTGCATAGGGCTTGTAGGGATACCAGAAAACACTGGAAAAAATTGGATATCATTGGACAGCATGGGCAGCCGTTGGCGTTGGGAAGTGAAGTTAAATACCTTGGCATCTGGCTTGACAAGTTTCTGTATTTTAACAAAAATGTAGATGCTTGTCTGGCTAGGACGAGGGGGGCTTATGCTCTGACAAGGAGATTGTTTCAAAGCAGTCAACTTGACTCAAGGGTGAAAGTCATTTGCTACATGGCCTTGATAGGGCGATCATCGCTTACGGTTGTCCCGTTTGGTTCAATGTGGCACCAGCCTACATGGAAAAGATACGACTGTTTGAGAGGCCGTGTCTCCGAACCTGCTTAGGATTGTACCGAACGCCGGACTCCGAGTACATAATGGGGCTCAGTTGAATAGAATTGACAATTTCCTGATTAAGGTGACGCGAAGGCACGCTGCAAGGGCGATGGCTAGCGACAACAGCCTGATCTTTGGGGCTTATTACCCCAATGATTTATACATGGAGAGCACGCTCATATCGGGCTTTATTCCACCAGAGGCATTCATTTACATCGATTCGTTAGGGTTAGTACAAGACAGGAACGGTATCCCGGTTTTATACCACCGCTATCGTGACGCGCGGGACAAACGGCTAATCCGCGACGGGTACGTCGACAATGCTCCGGAGCTCCTCCGCTTTAGCACGGCGATAGGATCGATGCTGCAAAACAGCGCACTGAATTCTGGTGGCTATATGGGGAAGGTGATTCTGCACTTCCTCAGGACTTTGCGGACTTTTAGTCCAACTTCATAGATAAGATTTTAAAATTAGGAACAAGGTCTGGATGGGGCTTGTGCTGCCGTGGGACCGAAAGACGCAATCACGATGGCGACCCCTCGCGGCATGTGCAACGAGGGCTCGCCACCCCGATTATAATTAAGTAAGGTTTAAGTAGTTAAGTAGCCTTAAGCTTGGTTTAAGTAGCTTAAGTAGTCTTAAGTTAGGCTTAAGTAGTTTAAGTAGTCTTAAGTTAGTTATAATCTAGAATAAGCTTTTTTATAAAACAAAAAAAGTCACTATACAACGTTTTCTATTTTTTCTTTGTAATTAAAAATTAAATATAAAACCAAAAAACCGACAAATTTAAGCCTAAAGGCAAAATAAACAGCTAAATATAAGCTTACAGCGCCCACTAAGGGCCGATAAGTTAGATTAAGTAAACCAGTTATTGATAAGTTAGATTTAAGCATTTTTGTCTAGTAGTAAGTCAATATTTTAGGTAAATAAAAAATGAATTTGAAAGTTAAAAAAAATGCCTAACTAAACGATGGTTGTCTCAAAATACGTAATAGAATTTACAAATCTAGTATAAATAAAATGAGGTTCAAGTATTTTCAGTTGTGTTTTTTTTTATTATTATGTAGAAACGAAAATAATATAAACTGATCTTAAGAGATCACTAAAATATAATTTATTTTGGTTTAGCAATTCATAATCAGAATATTGCTTACTAAATATTCTGAGAGATATATGTTTGTTGCATTTTGCTATTCATTTGAGGATTCATTAGATGATTACAAAAAATTTTGGAGCAAGCATAGCCCTCATTTTCGTGCGAACTCAGACTGAACCTACTACTATTGGGATTTTAATATGGATGCAGTCTAACAACTGGGTGTTGTAAGACGATGGTAGACTCTGATTTGCTTTAACTTGGCAATGCCCAGTGGTTGTAACTCTGACTACTCATCAAGTGCATTTTAACCTCAAAGTGGTAACCATCGGGAACTGGACTCATCCAACCGGATTGACTTGCTGAACGAAAGGCACAAGTGTTGATAACACCACAAAAAATAGTAACACTATAAACAGACAGGTCAGAATGGCACGGTATAATACCCGGCCTGCTGCAGGAGAACCTAGCCAAGCTGCTTCGACATATTCGGCAACAGGTTGTCTAGGAATTGCAAGGGTTAGTCAGGCCAATTGAATAGATATGGTGGCGGATGAACCGAAAGGCCGACGGCAGCTCTTAATTCCGTAGTGGATACTGATGGCCCCTTGTCCTAGGGGCATTTAATAAATTGGAACTGGACCTCCGGGTTGGGGGTTGTGGTTTGGCTGAACTACCCACCCATATAAACAAAATGTTACGAAGCAACCAATTTCATCGGAAAGAACTGATTTTGTTGTTGACGACCCTGGTAAACGAAAAAAGGACAATGACGTTCGTATCTGCATCTGGAATGTGAGAACATTAAACGGTAGTGGTGCAAGCGAATAACTAGCGGAAGCCCTAAGCTAGTTCAAAGCCGACATAACTGCCATCCAGGAAATACAAGTGAAGGGCCAGGTAAGAGGATAAAAAAACTGTGACATCTACTACGGATCGTGTTAAAGTGAGCAGAAACAGCGACTATTCGGATGCGGATTTTGTATAAATGACGTACATAGGCAAGAAGTCTTTAGCGAACGTATTGTAACAATCCGCATCAAGGCCAATTCGCCAACATAAGCCTTATATGCGCTCACGCCGCAACGGAGGAAAACGATGATACAGCTAAGGATTGCTTTAACGTGCTCCTTGACCAAACCTTTGAGCGACTCCCGAAGTACGATTTTAAAATCATGCTGGGAAATTTTAACACAAAGGCAGGATGAGAAGACATCTTAAGCAGTATTGTCGGCAAATAGCCTACACGACAACACGTCTGGTAACGGACGTAGGCTAATTGACGGAACGACATGCCACTATAACAAGCACACGGCTAACTGAATATCCAAAAGGGGACATGGCGGTCTCCAGATCAACAAATGGTCAAGCAAATTTATCACATTACGATAGACAAGAGGCACGCATCCAGTATTTTGAATGTTCGAACATTCCGAGGAGCTAATATCGGACCACTACCTTGTTGCAGCCAAGGTAAGAATGTGGATATCCACCACGCCAAAACAATCCAGAAATAGTGTGAAAAATGTAATGTCGAAAGACTGCAATCGCAGGAGACCGCCAAGACCTTCGCACAACGCGTGTCCCTTAAACTCTCGATTAAAAATATACCACCAGGATCGAATGTCGAAGAACAATGGCAACGATGCCAACAAGCCATTGGATCAACCGCAACTGATGTGCTAGGTTTCTCGCGCCTACCAGCAAGAAACCCCTGGTTTGATGAGGAATGCCGACAAATGCTCGCAGCCAAGAAAGAGGCCTACTAGGCTAAGCTGCAGGTGAGGACGAGAGCTGCCTTTCAGATCTATAGGCAGAGAAAAAGGGAAGAACACCGGAAGAAGAAAAAAGAGCAAAAAAACCCGCGATCGAGGATATAGAGAGGTGTTACTCCAGTAACGATGTTCGCAAGATTTTCCAGAGTGTAAAACGTCAAAGCCAAGTAGGTATACATGGCTCGAACAGAATCCTGTGGAAATGAACAAGGAAATATCGTAATTTATAGAGACACAGTCGACGCTGAGGATATTGAAGAACCACTTCTGCAGACTTTTAAACAGCGATTACCCAACTAATAATTATCTCTAGAAGGCAATAAAATTTAATTTCCCCAAGCAATTATTTCTGTAGGCCTTATATAGAAATTGGTAATTGGGGACGAACAACATTCCGCTGCCAGGCAGAACGAACCATTCAATATTGGCAACGACCGCGAAAACTGCGAACCACCCGACGTGAGTGAGTGGTTGAGGATAGCAATATCTGAACTCAACCCTTATAAGGCATCGGAGAAGACTTGGTAGATAACATCCACCAACTCAATAGCCAAACCTGGTCGGAAGAAAGTATGCCTGAAAAATGGAATCTCGGCATCGTTTACAAAAAGGAGACCCTCTAAACTGCACCAACTACATATGCATAAGTCTTCTCTATGAACAACCTTATCGGCGTTTATCAGTGTTGTTTTCAGAAAGGAAAGTCCACAACCGATCAAATTTTCACAATTCGGTAAATCCCGGAAAAAAACTAATTAAGTCTAATTCGATACCCACCACCTATTCATCGATTTCAAAGCCTCATACGACAGCATTTATAGAGACGAACTATACAGAGCCAAGTCTAGTTTTGGTATACCGCCCAAACTCGTCCGTTTGTGTAGGACGACTATGGAGAATTCTCGCTACTCCATCAGGGTCGGAAACAAGCTCAATGACGAATTTGATACCAAAAAAGCATTTAGGCAAGGCTATGCGCTATCATGTGAATTCTTCAATTTGATTCTTGAGAGGATTGTTCAAAACTCACAAGCCAACACCAGAGGCACAATTTTCCAAAAAGCGTGTTGTTCTATCCAGAATTACACCTATTGGGAATTTCTTTCAATTCTGTGCGGTTTCAGCAAGATGGTACAACTCCTCACATAGCCCGATCCTTTATTACAGAATTTCGACTAAAATTTACCAATAAACTGATATCCTAAAAATTCCACATTCCGTTCACCACCCAGGCCACCTGACTTTTTCGTGTGGGGTCTTTGCAAAGAGGAAGTCTACAAAGCAAAACCAACAAATTTGAATGAACTAAAGCAATCCATTCGAGAAACAGTTGCGGCTATTCCTGTCTTAACTCTCTAAGCAGTAATTTACATCTTTATGGTAAGACAGGCATCAACGAGCAGAGGGGGCATTAAATTCCATTATTTTTAAACCCAATTAAGCAAAACTTGATAAAATTGAATGAACTTTAACATGAAGGAAAGAAAAATGAATTCCATACACTGAAGAAAAAAATTATTTGAGTTTCTTATTGTAGCAATATTCATCAGCCACCCTATACAATTCTACGCCTTCCCGACACTGGAAAAACTTCCCGTGATGTCTGTGCTTGCCAGAGTTTCGCAAGAGATCGGCCTTAATAAATGCAGGTATTGTTAGTTTCGCACTCTTAGTAGTCCAATAACCACTGACCAACTAAACCCATAAAAACTTACACAACAGACCTTCACAGTAAAAGAAGAACTCGATGTAAGTAGAAACTCACCTTGGAGTGAGTAACTGAAGGTAAGTACGAGCTGGGATAAGTGAAGAGGCAAGTTATTTGAAGCCAAGGCTCACCTCGACGAAGTTTAGTGACACTTAAGTTAGGAAGAACGTATGGTTATCAAAAAAAATCTAAATCGCATATGTAAACACAGGGCTAAGTAGTTCAACAATTTTAAATGATTGGATACAACTTTAAACCAATGGAGACAGATCTGCAGTATCTACAAATAGCGGGTGTTTTTTTTAGAGGTTGATTTTTCGAATAGAGATAAAACTGACATTTTGTGGTCAAATCGGGCAACTCTAATGTCATTTATGTTCAGTTTGGTTTGCCATTTCATCTTGAACAGGCTGACAAATGAACCACGCTTGCAAATCGTGCAAATTTATTTCGAAAATAATGGTTCAGTTCGCTAAGCTTACCGCAAGCTCCGTCCATTTGATGGTCGACATAATCGTCCATCAGAGCAACTAATGGATCGGTTTCGCACTACGCTTACTCTATGTGATAATACGCATCCGCAGAGATATCGAACAGTGAGCACCGAAGAAGCAATTGCCGCTGTACACTGCGTCCTGATTTTGGTGTATGGGCCAAAATTAGATTGATATCGATGCTGATTTTCATCGCTAAATTTTGTTCAGTGATGAGGCTCATTTTTGGCTACGTCAACAAACAAAATTGCCGCAGTTGGAGTGAAGAGAGGCCCTTGAGACGCCATTACATCCACAAAAACTGACTGTTTGGTGTGCTCTATGGAGTCATTGGGCCATACTTCTTCCGAAATGACGCTGGAGGGTCAGTTACCGTTAATGGAGACCGGTATAGAGCCATGATAACCGACTATTTTGTTCCCGAATTGGATGGCATGAATGTGGATGAGATGTGGCTCCAACAAGACGTGGTTCAATCAATTTACTGAAGGAAACATTCGATGAGCGCATAATTTCGCGAAATGGACCCGTCAATTGACCACTAAAATCGTGTGATTTGACACCATTGGATTGTTTTCATTGGGGCTATGTGAAGTCGCTCGTCTACGTCAACAAACCCGAAACGTTAGGGGATATGGAATCCAACATTCGTTTTTGCCGACATACGGCCCCAAATGCTCGAAAAGTGGTTGAAAATTGGACCTATAGACTTGGCTTTATTCAAATCGGCCACATGCCCGAAATCATATTTGGACATTGATGGCATAAAATTATCCTTCCAAAAAAGCCAAATTGATTGACATTAAAACGATTTTCTTGTGTTTTAATTCAATTCGAAGTTCTATACCCCCAAACAAAAAAAATACCAGATACTAATACCCATATGCAAAAGTCCATATAGGTTAAATAGAATCCGTTAATAAATAAAACTTCATTAAAGACTGGAACTGCCTTAACTTCTCTACTGTTTATCAATCTTTTAGGGCACTTGCACCAATGCATTTATTGCATTAACCAATGGTTAGCTGTCTGAAAGCCACCATAGATTTTCTGTAAAGTTTACATATATGGAACATGCTATCCTTAACCAAAATGCTTCGGTGGCCTAATAAATTTTACCCGACGGCTTTTCAACAAAAACAAGAGAAATAAAAATCAATTTACACCCCCACATCCGGGCATCCATCTTTACTTACTTCTTTTGCAAATAGGTGTAGATCTCGCTTAGGGTAAGCTTTCCGCTGGGCGATTCCTTAATCGCCATCGCGATCATATTTATATAGCTAAGAGCGGGTTTTTCGGGACGTCTTGCGCCCGACTTCTTGGTCGTATCCGGTTGAGTTAACTGCTGTACCTGCTGATTCTGTTGCACTGTCTCGGATTGTCCATTAATCGACTTGGCTGGCGACGAACTGTTCGAATAAGTCACCGAATCAATGCAGTTCACGCCGCTCGAACTGACATTTTGAATCCGTTGAATGGATCCATTCGTTGCAATCAATTCGCCCGATGACTTTATGTCCAAATTCTCAACGTCATGTTGTGCATGATTGTGGTTGTTGCTGCTAGTATTGTTGTTGTTATTGTGATAGCTATTCGCATTGTTAATGGAATTCAGAACCGAACTGCTGGGGCAATACTTGATGGTCGATGTATAGTGATTGATCTGCGCCAAGGATGAAGGAATTAAAATCGATTTGTTATTGCCATTGGTGCCGATGGAGAAGTTTCCCAGATTCATAGGATTCTCCAACTTGGGCGATTGCGACATCATGTTAGTTGACATTAAAACCGATTGCGGACTAGCCGATGGACTGCTGGACATCTGAGTGTGATGATGATGATGTTGATGAGAGGTATAGGGTGAGGGGGTCTGTTGCATGTAATATTTTCTCTCAAGGTAGTTAATATTTGGCTTTTCATCGCAAAGTTCTGGTGAACTCTGGTGCAAACGAATCGACGATTGGTCACATTGAAGCGGTTGGAAATTCGCGGTCGATAGGATATTCGAGGGCAAACCACGATAGATATGATGGGATACACTTGAATCGAGCATGTCTTCACTTTTTATCATATTAATAATTTATATATATGTATATATATATTTTTTTTTTTCAAATCACTTTTTGTTTTTAGAAAACCACTTGCACGTATTTTTTTACAAACACAATAGTCAAACCGAACTGCGAACGTTGACGGCTGGCCTACAAATAACAAATGGAGCAGAGATGGATATCTCACCGCACAGTACCGTATTTTTCAACTGACTAAATCAAAAATCACTCCCAGCTACGCATGCTACCATCCTTTAAGGCAAAGATCTCGCACGATCATCGTGCATATACACCATCTTCATACACTTGTAAGATACTGTATCTATTTGCATATATGGGAGTGTATGGGGGTGTGTGTATTATGCTAATTGGAACGTCTATTGTGTGAATCTTATAGGGTGCGCGCGATCAGTGGTGTTAACATGTGTGTGTGCACTTGAGTTGTGTTCTAATTTTAGCTTTTCCAACTTGAGTTACTTTCCAAATCGAATTGAGTTAAAATCGATGCGAAATGTATTTGTTTCCTTGGATCTGAACATGTGTACATACTACATACCTATGTAAAGATATATGTAGATAAAATGTGTACCACAAATATCTTATGAAAAAAAGCGAAGAAAAAAACTTTAAATTCCCACAAATTCGTAAAGACACAAAGTTTACTTTACAGGCGACGACGATGTCGGAGAAAATCGCGAAAATGTTTAGATAACTGTAATAATGTAACTTTGTCCGTTTGACACTAAGTTTCCGAAGGAGTAGACGAAAATAATTTGCAGATCGATTGGAATTGCGATATTCTGTCGATTGTGAATGACGTTATATTTGTAAATGTCAATACGGGCACGTAACGTTATGAAAATTACGAACAAACAATTACGACGTGATGATTACATGATGGCGAAGTTAGTTGCTCTTCGAGTTTAGATGTTTCCTGTGGGATTTGAAAAAATTTCCGTTTTATATTTGCATGAAATAATTTTGTCAAATATTATAGGCAAACAAATGTCAGAACATAGGCAACTATTTAAGTATTTTCTGCAGAAGATGTGAATATTTTTGTTATTGATGTGCGAATGTTAGTAAAGAGTAAAATTGCTGATTTTATTTTCAAGAAAATGATGTAGTACACATGGTAGATGCGCAAACCGTTGAACGGTGGTGCATAAGCTTAAATGGATCTATGGGACTAAATTTTGGCAAATTTGGATGACTGCAAAAAATTAGCCATAACAAATTGTGAATCATTTTTCCTGCATTTTATAAAGGTTGGTTAAATTTTAAAGGCCGATGTTGATTTCGAATAAAACATAAAATATTTAAAAAATGATTGTCATTTCTTTTTATTATGATAATATTGGTATGGTTCAATTATGTATGGAACAAAATAACGGCCAAATATTGGCCGTCGAAACCTCGGCAGCACAACTCCATCCGATGGTCCAAATTTTCGATGACGCTGAGGCGTAATTGAGGTACTATGCTGTTAATGTGCCGAATTATCTCATCCTTTAACTCCTGAATTATATTGCTGGTTTATTGACGTACACCTTTTCTTTCAAATAACCCCAAAGAAAGAAGTTCAACGGTGTCAAATCACCTGATCTTGGCGACCAATTGACATCGCCACAACGTGAGATAACACGGTCATTAAATTTTTCGAGCACAAGAGCCATTGTTTCGTTAGATGTGTGGCAAGTGGCACCGTCCTATTGAAACCAAATATCATCCACATCCATATCTTCCAATTCGGGATATAAAAAGTTCGTTATCATCTCACGATAACGAACACCATTCAAAGTAACTGCCTGACCAGCCTCATTTTGAGAAAAATACAGATGATGCCGCCAGCCCATAAACCGGCCCAAACAGCACTCTTTGTGGGTGCAATGGTTTTTCGACAATCACTCTTGCATTATCAATCGCCCAAATGCGGCAATTCTGCTTATTGACGAATACCATCAGGTGAAAATGTGCCTCATCACCGAAGATGATTTTCATCGAAAATTAATCATCCACTGTTGCCATTTCTTGCCACCATTGTGACCATTGACGACGCTTGAAATGGTCAAGAGGCTTTAGTTCTTGAGTCAATTGCACCTTGTAAGCAAGTCTTTATGCATAATGTTCTTCAACCACGATCGTGAGAGGTGCAATTGTTGGGCACGACGACGAGTTGAGGTGGACAGCTCTTCAACCACATTATCGCGAACAGCAGCAATATTATCTGCAATACGAGCTGTACGAGCATGCACTAGTGTTTTCACATCTCCTACAGAGATTTGCACGATTTTTCCGATTGTATGCACATTTGGACGACTAAATTGACCGAAAAAATCACGAAGTGCACGATATGCATTTTGATTTGAACGCCCATTTTCATAATAAGCCTGAATAACTTTAACGCGTTGCTCGAATGTGTATCTTTCCATGGTTCAAATCGAATAATTCTGAAGCTGAGGAATGTCAAATGAATTGCAGAAAAAAGCTTGACATTTAGTTGTGGGTCACATTCAACATCGGCATAACCACCAGTTATTACGCGAAAACCCATAATCGAATTCAAGAATTTTGTATTTCGAAGCTACAGAAAATACAATAGCACCAGTGTTTGTGTCGATGGGTAAACATAAATGACTTTGACATTTAAAAAAAATTTTGCGTAACAGGCTCGTTAGTACCCAGGGTCGAGCTTTCTTCCAAACATTCATGTGTGCTTGTGTACTTCATGCACGATGGTGAGACCTCCTGTTTATGCCGACTCTGAACGGCGAATTTGAGATAAGCTTTTCTTGACAACTGATACTTTTGGGATGAATTGTCAGATCATCACGAGAGGAAGGCAGTGAAAAATTATTTAGGTGTTGCTACGGCTGGGAATCGAACCCAGATATTAGCGAACGCATTGTTAGAATCCGCATCAAGGCTAAATTCGCCAACATAAGCCTTATATGCGCTCATGCCCCAACGGAATAAAAGGATGATATAGCTAAGGATTGCTTCTATGAGCTCCTTGAAATAACCTATGAGCGACTACAGAAGTACGATGTTAAAATCGTGTTGGGAGGTTATAACGCAAAGGTTGGAAAACTCATCTCTAGCAGTATTGTCGGAAAACAAAGCCTACACGACAACACGTCTTGTAATTCAGTAGTAATGGCCTCACGCCAACTAATTATGAGATCCTATATAAGACCCTGATCATCCCCGTCCTACTCTACAGCGGTGAAGCATGAACCGTCTCAAAAGCGTATGAAGAAATCCTTGGTCGTTTCGAGAGCAAAATTCTTTGAAAAATCTTCGGTCCCGTTTGCCTTGACGTGCTATGGAGACGAAAATTCAACCAAGAATTAAACGAGCTGTACAGCGACAGCCCCTGGTCAAAAAACTCCACATGGAACTTATAAGATGGCTAGGACATGTAGAACGAATGGACACCAATACTCCGGCTCGCAGAGTCTTCGATTCCCAGACAGACATCGAACGCAGTAGAGGAAGACCTCGCCTTCAGTGGCGCGCACAAGTAGAAACCGATCTCAACCAACTTGGAGTGCGCAATTGGAGGCATTTAGCAAGGGACCGGGCTAATTGGAGAGACCTGTTGGTTTAGGCCCAGGTTCATTTCGGAATGTAGCGCCACTTTAGTAGTAACGGGGGATCCAAGTAGAGATACTTTTTTCAATAGCCTTTTTTGACAGATCACGTGTGAGTCGTGTCATGCTGTCCTGTTATTTTTGTTTAGTATTGTTTGGCATTTCATAATGGAAAGACTTACGCGTGAACAACGTTTACAAATTGTTCAACTTTATTATGAAAATTCGCGTTCTGTGAGGAATGTGTTTCGTGCACTTCGCTCAACTTATGGTCAACATAATCGGCCTACTGAGCGTACTATTCGCAACACCATCACCCATTTTGAGACCCAGCATTCATTATTGGATAATATTCGACCGAATAGACCACGTCCAGCACGCTGTGAAGAAAATATAGCGGCCGTAGCTGAGAGTGTACACGAAGACCGTAGAGAGTCGATTCGGCGCCGTTCGCAGCAACTCGGACTGACGTATGGAACGACTTGGCGCATTTTACGTCAAGATCTTAAATTGAAAGCGTACAAAATACAGCTTGTGCAACAACTGAAGCCGCTCGACCTTCCCAAGCGACATCGCTTCGCTCTATGGGCTCTTGAAAAGTTCCAAGAATATCCGACGTTATCGAGGCAAATTTTGTTTAGCGATGAGGCCCATTTCTGGCTCAATGGGTATGTAAACAAACAAAATTGCCGCATTCGGTACGAAGGGCAACCTGAAGAGATTGAAGAATTGCCACTTCATCCAGAAAAAACAACGGTTTGTTGTGGTTTGTGGGCCGGTGGAATCATCGGTCCATATTTGTTTAAAAATTATGCCGGTGCGAACGTAACCGTCAATGGCGACCGTTATCGTGCCATGATAACCGACTATTTGATGCCACATCGCACCAATCAATGGATTTATTGAGAGAACATTACGGTGAGCACATAATTTCACGTTTTGGGCCGGTCGATTGGCCACCAAGATCGTGTGATATCACACCGTTAGACTTTATCCTGTGGGGATTTGTAAAGTCAAAATCTTATGCCGACAAACCCGCTTCGATTCAGGCCTTGGAGGAAAACATCACGTGTGTCATTCGCCAGTTACCAGTCGAAATGCTCGAACGAGTGATCGAAAATTGGACTCAACGGATGGACCATCTGCGACGTAGCAACGGCCAACATTTGATAGACATAATCTTCAAAAAATAAATGCCAAAGAATGTTCTTTCAAATGATAATAAACATTCTCCATTAAATTTGAATTTTCTGTGTTTTTTTCTTTAAAAAAGTAGGGAACCTCGAAATCGATCACCCTTTAGTAGTCTTTCTTGATTACTTTTACTTACTTACTGAACTTCAAGACTGGCGATCTGAGAATCATGGTTTTACCGTATTCAATGACAAAAACGGCTCACATGGCATAGCCGCCAATAGCTAGATGCTTTGTTCGTGACATCCTTTTATCGCTGAAAAATAAAAAGTCTATTGGAGAGGACGGTACCATTTTCCAATAAAAGCAGTCGATGTATTCACCATTATCCGGTGCATTGGAAAACGGCTGTAATACATCTAATCCCTTAAAAGGACAAGGGCAAAACAAATCCTGCTAATCTTTGCTCTATTGGCCTCCTTCCGAATGCAGTTACAACCAAGGTATTCGAAAAGATGAGAAACTTAAATTATTCCGGAAAATCAATTTAGTTTTCGAGCGAGGTATGACCCTATGCAGTCTCGATACTGGTGTCAGACATTCAATGGAATAAGTTAAAAAAAAAAAAAACAATGCAAAGGGGCCTGTTTTTGAGATGCCCTTCGACAAAAGAGCTTTTCTACAAGCTAACCAGATTGGATTTATGAAATGCTTATGGGAAAGAAGTTCGTTGTCAAATGTGGCAACGTAGGTGCTGGGAAATTGAAAACGATTTCAAAAAAAAGCGCTGAACTCCCCGATGTTGTTTAACATTTTATCAAGTGATCTTGTAGATTTCCTCGGACACACTATGGCATATGCAGATGATCTAGTGGCGGATACTCTTGCGGCATGACTTCAATCAAATTAAATGATATTTCGATGATATGATCATCATGGATAACCGTTAGCGGTTAGAAAGAAAGTTAAATGTCTTTGCATCTCACTTGACATGTTCTATGTGTAGAGGCTTGTCTGCCCAAGGGCTAGGGTGTCTTATAAGGCGAATCATCGCTTACGGTTGCCTTGTGTGGTTCTATGTAGCTCCATTCTTATGGAAAAGATACGTCTGTTTGAGAGGTGGTGTCTCTGATCCTGGTTCGGATTGTACCAAACGATTGGTAAATCGATTGTGGCATGCGCTGTGTGGCATATAGCGCCGTCTTGTTGTCATGCCATCCGATTCAGGAAGAAAATAGTCGGTTATCATGGCTCTATACCGGTCTCCATTAACGGTAACTGACTCTCCAGCATAATTTCGGAAGAAGTATGGCCCAATGACTCCACTAGCCCATAAAGCACACCAAAGAGTGAGTTTTTGTGGGTGTAATGGCGTCTCAAGGGTCTCATGTGGATTCTCTCTTCACTCTAAATGCGGCAATTTTGCTTGTTGACGTAGACATTCAACCAAAAATGAGCCTCATCGCTGAACAAAATTTTGCGAATAAAATCAGCATCGAGATTAATCTCATTTTCGGGCAATACACCAAAATCACAATGCATTGCATCGTCTTGCGGCTTTACTTCATGCACAAGCTGGATCTGATAAGGTTGTAGGCCAGATATTTCAGCTAAATCTTCCATAAAGTCGATGGACAAAGCTCTAATTGCTGTGAACGGTGGTGAATCGATTAATTGGGGTCCTAATCAACACTTTGCTCTACAGCGGCAATAGTTTCTTCGGCGCGCACTGTTCGCTGTCTCATAGAGTAAACGTAGTGCCAAAACGATTCATGGTTAACCGAATCGATTTCTTTGATGGACGATTATGTCGACCATAAAATAGAAGGAGTTTGCAGTACACTTCGAACCCTTATTTTCGAAATAAATTTGCTTTGCAAGTGTTGTTCATTTGTCAACCAGTTCATGATAAAATGGCAAACCAAACTGAACATAAATGACATTAGAGTTGCCCGATTTGACCACAAAATTGCAGTTTTATCTCTATTCGAAAAACCAACCTCTAAAGAAAAAAACACCCGTTATCACTGATGACATGCATACAATCATGTCCAGCCTAGAAACCATACTGGTTCACTGGTATAATATTATTGTCCTCAGACCACTTGAACAGAGCTCGATTGATAATCTTTTCGAAAACCTTGCTGATACTCGGAAGGAGACTTATCGAACGGAAATTCGCCGGATTGGAGTTGTCCTTTCCCTTTTTCGGGAGACTATTCATTGTGTTCTGAATAACTTGTTCAGATGGAAAATTATGTCGACCGTAAATAGACCTAGCTCACAATTTCAACTGTCAAATTGACAATCTGTGTGTGATGACTGCAGAAAGCCTCAATTTCCACTATTTTCATGGCGGTATACTGGCGGTAAGCCATGTTCCTGTTAATTTTTTTTTGCATGCGTGCGCTTGCATTGGTGGAGCGTAGGTAATAACCGATGAATAGCGGACCGTGAATTGAAGATTTGTTAAGTATTCAATACAAATTGTCGTAAGGACATAACACCTATGACAAGTTGTATTGGAAATTTTTTATATCGAACCTTCACATCACTTCTCTGCCTAGTTTGTCGTCGGTGTTGTGTCTTTTATGTCTGCCTTCGATAATGGATAGGAAATTTAGAGTGGACGTGTGTAATATTCGTGGGTTAAGGTCAAGTATTTTTTCGGCTTACGTCCAACACAGGTGGGGCCAAATTCTGACTTATCAGAATTAACCCTGCCTGGATATGATTTATCGCCATTATTCCTTTTACACTTTGGTCTCGCCATATATATACGTAGTGACGTAGTCTAACAAATTCAAACTCAATACGGCCGATGTTCCAATCTGGAATTTATTTTTTTATGGTTGAAATTCCATGTCCGTAGGCATTTAATTCACTATTGTTTCATTTATAGAAGCCCAAATCTTGACAGTAATTCAACTTTTAATAAATTTGATGCGCTGTCAGACTCCATCTATAGAATTGTATCCCTGCATCCTCACACTGAAGTCACAATTCTACGTGGCTTCAACATTCTGGATAGACAACACTCGAAGGAAGGTATGTTGAGATCTTTGCTGAAGTAAATAACCTTAACCCGCTTGTAAATGAGCCGACACGCATACCGGATGTTCATAGTCAAGCCGCCAACAACCTGGACTTGTTTCTAACCTCTCACCCTGATAAATACACCCTCAATGTATTATCGCCTCTAGGTCCGTCAGACCATTGTGTCATATCATCGAATTTCTCGTACTCCAACCACAGAGTTAAGGAACAAATTCCCAAAAAGACTGTATGGCAATACTAGAAAACGAGAAAGTTTCCCAATTGAAGCATTAAACAATTTTTAACTGGGCACTATATTTCCTCGATAGTGACGTGGATGCTGCTGCTGATATGATATCAAACATCATTCTCCTTGGTTTGCGATCTTTTATTCCCATCAGAATAAAGAGTATCAGACCAAAGGCAAAAGGGTGGTATGACTTGAGCTGCAAAGAAGCTATCAGGTTGAGAGAGACAAACTTTCGGTTATACAAAACAAATCCAACAGAGGAATATCGAACAAAATTCAAAAAACCCAGAAATGACTGTAATTGCCATTTAAAGCGTGTCAAATTCCTATACGACCAAAATTTGAGGAACAAAATTCTACAGTGTCCCAGAGGTAGTAAAAACGTTTGGTCATTTGTCAAAAATATAAAAAATTCGGCCTCATCATCACTCGCTCATTCACAATGACATTCTAACTGTCAGCTCTTAAGACAAAGCCAATCTGCTTGGTGTGCATTTCGCAGCCTTGTACTTGAGAACGTATATCATTCTATGGGACAAATTCACTTTCGTACTCGTACAGTTGCAAGAGTTTTATTTGATCTTGATATTCACAAGTCCGCTGGTACAGATGGTATTTCCCCAATTATTCTGAAGAGATGTTCTTCCACGCTAGGAAAACCACAGCGTAAGATTTTCTATCTATCCTACTCATCAGATCTCTTTCCAAGTAGATGGAAAACTGCTTTTGTCCAGAATGTACCAAAAAAAAAGCGAATCGTCTTCTCTCTCCAACTACCAGCCAATTGCACTTATGTCCCTTCTTTCCAAGGTCATGGAAACGCTGATAAATTGTCAGCTTATGAAATATCTCGAAGTACGAAAACTTCTTAATGACCGGCAGTATTGTTTTCGCAAAAGTTCCACTGGTAATTTGATGAAATATCTCACCACAAAATGGAACCAATCAATCCACCATGGTGGAGAAAGTAAGATTGTTGCACTTGATATTTCAAAGGCATTTGACAGGGTTTGGCATCAAACCTTTTTGTCGAAAATGCTTGCTTGCTTTGGAATCGATGAAAATCTTCTTCTATGGAATAGAAATTATCTTCCAAAACGTTCAATTCAAGTTGTTATGGACGGATTCAAGTCTGCAACTCACCAAATAAATGCTGGTGTCCCTCAAGGCTCAGTTTTGTCTCCGACTCTCTTATTCATTTTTATTGATCTCCTGTCTGCGACTTCTAATCCAATTAATTTCTTTGGTTCTCATTTACATTTTCAGGTCCACGTCCCTCATCTTCGAACGTAGAATCTAAATGACAACATATGTTAAGCTCATTGAATTGCGACCTTGACAGCATCATCGAATGGGGTAAATCTAACAGAGCAGAATTCAATGCTTCCAAAACACAATGCTGCGTCATGTCTTTAAAGGGAAACCAAAATCTAGAGCCATTATCCATGAATGGCACTTACGTCGAAGAAACCGAAAAACTTTCCAAGATGCTAGTTATATGTGTTAGTACGACGTTGGACGTTGGAACGAACATATTCCAAGTCGCTAAAAACGCAGCGAAATGTCTAGGTTCCCATAATCGATGTAATAAATACTACATCCCTACTGATCTGGCCACAATATATAAAGCGATTATACGCCCTAAACTTGAATTTAACGCCCACATCTGGTCGGGTGCACCAAAACAACATTGCACCTCCTAAATAGGATTCAAACGCGTGCGAAAAAACATTAGAATATCGAACTCTTTAGTTTCGCTCGAACATCGTCGAAATATCTCCTGCCTTACATTGTTTTACCGCTATTTTAACAACCAATGCTCAAACGAAATAGCCAAATTGCGGCTAAATTGTTGAATGGGAGGAATGCATCCCATTCAACAATTTAGCCGCAATACTCCTTACGCTATGAATGCAAATCAGTTTACCCTCAAGCCTATCGTCGGACGAACGCTGAAATATAAAGATTCGTACATAAACCGATCAACACGAATGTGGAAGGCTCTACCAAACTCTGTTTTTCCTCTCCATTATAACTGTCAGGCGTTTAAAACCAATGTGCGTCGGTATCTCCTCTCTTCTTATCCCGATATTCCTTAACGCCCGCACTGTCTATTCATAACCCCTTGAGAACATGTCGTTATAAAAGGCTTAGACAAAATTGTTCACTTTTGTTCGGAGAGTACCACACATTACAGTTAAGTTCAGTTGACAAGTTAAGTCTCCACATACCCATATCATCTCAATGAATGTCTTTGCCACTCGCTAGTTATTTTTTGCAGAAGAAACCCCCTTCCAATCGGCCATAAATGGCAGGTCGATTGTGGGTAGTCTGTAGGAACACATTCAAGCCTTACAAGTGTCACTGGAAAAACATCACCAACCACAACTCATTTCGTCTAATTGGCATATCCTTCCACCTCCATTTAGCACTTTGAACTTTGTGCGAGAGATGAACTTTAATTAAATCCGCTGGCGATCTTTTTTGCCTCGGACGTCCAACAAAAGAAAACACATCGCGCGATCATTTAGCGCGATCATAAATCTTCCGCTTTAAGCACATGCAGCCATATTGATTCGCATGTATCTTTGGCTGCGCACCGCGTCATCCGCTCGATCGGTAGAAAATGGTGTGTGTAGCTTCGTATAAAACCAGCGACGACGCACATCAACACCAAGAATACACGCAAAATAGAATCGAAAATTCGTTGGCGACTATTCAAACGATCTGTCGGCTGACACGACGTGGTGCCGCACCGGCATTGCCTTGGCGTTGGGATTTGCTGTAGTAAGAGCGGTGAGGCGACGAAGGCGGCGATCGTCCGCCACCCTGCCAACAACAACAACAACGCTATACAACACTAAAGCGATTGCTACCGCACCAAGGGAGGGCGGAGTTTGTTTACACAACGAAACAACTTGCGATTGGCGGTTGCGTGTGAGAATTTCTGGAAAGATAATTTAATTAGGAACAGAATGGCGGGAACCTGCCAAACGAGTTTTCCTCTTCTTTATTCTTGATGTTGCTCCTCTTTTTATTTCTTTTGGGATAATTTTGGTTTTTTTTTTCATTTTTTTTTTGCGTTTCCCATTAAATTGACGATTGATGGGTGTCAATACATTACCAAACCTATGTAGTGGAATATAATGACATTTGTATCCTGTTGGATGAGTGCAGTTAATGGTAAGCCGAGATACAAAATTAATGCGAACTCAACTTAAGTGATCAGATTTCATTGGGGGAAGATTTGCAATTCAGCAATACCGTGGGAATTGATGTCATATCCTCCATTGTGTTTACATTAATGTATTTGGGAAATGGTGGAACTGAAATGTGCATAGTGGACGTATTGAAATATTTATCTCACGCGAAGTAGATAACCGTTGTTGAGTCATCTGTGTACTTAATATCCACATATCGCTGGTGGAGTCATTGGGCTATACTGCTTCCGAAATGATGCTATAGAGTCAGTTTCCGTTAATGGAGACCGGTATAGAACCTTGATAAGCGACTATTTTGTTCCCGAATTGGATGGCATGAATGTGGATGAGATGTGGTTCCAACAAGATGGCGCTATATGCCGAACAGCGCACGCCACAATCGATTTATTGAAGGAAACATTCGATGAGCGCATAATTTTGCGGAATGGAACTGTCAATTGGCCACCAAGATCGTGTGATTTGATACCATTGGATTACCAAGAAACCAGAAACGTTATCGCCGACATACGGCCCCAAATGCTCAAAGAAGTGGTTGGAAATTGTACGTCTAGACTTGGCTTTGTTCGAACCAGCGGCGGTAGCTGCCAGCTTAAGAATTCCCAAGTGGTAATCTGTCCTAGTTAGGATGGCCAAAGTGAACGACATATTCGAAAAGCAGCTAAGTCATTCAGGATTCTGGGGTTAGTTAGCTCGCATGAACAGGGATGGTAGCGGAAGAGCCGGAAGGCCAACGAAACCGCTGATTCATGTAGTTTATACTGATTGCCCCATGTTTCCAGGGTATTTGATAAATATGAACTGGCCCTCCAGGTTGGGTTGGGTAGACGAGAGTAGATTCAGATTGGCTTTAACTTCGCAATGCCCAATGGCTGTAACTCCGACTACACATCCAGTGCTTAATTTTAATATCCAACTGGTAACCATACGGTAATGGTCTTATCCAACCAGATTTGACTTGCTAGACGATAAACGCGAGTGTTGATAGCACGCCGAAAAACAGCAACACTATAAACAGCCAGGTCAGAATGGCACGGAATGAATACCCGGCCTGCTGTCGTAGGAGAACCTAGACAAGCTGCTTCGACATATTTGGACAACAGGTTGTCTAGGAATTTCAAGGGTAAGTCAGGCCCTTGAGAAGAGATGGTGGCGGATGAACCGAAAGGCCACAGCAGCGCTCAATCCCGTAGTGGATACTGATGCCCCGTGTCCTATGGGTAGCTAATAAATTTGAACTAGCAGTCGAGGTTGCAAGCATTTGTTACGAAGCAACCAATAGCCTCGGAAAGGACTGATTTTATTGTTGACGACCATGCTAAATGAAAAAAGGAGAACGACGTTCGTATCTGTACCTGCAATGTGAGAGCATTAAATAGGAGAGGTGCAAGCGAAAAACTAGCGGAAGCCCTAACTGCTACAAAGCAGGCATTGCTTGTATCCAGGAAATACGATGGGATGGGCGGGTAAATGGAGGTTGAAAAATTGTGACATCTACTACGGACCGTGTTATAGTAAGCAGAAACAGCGACTATTCGGATGCGGATTTATTAAAATGGTAAGACTTAGCCAAGAGGTCTTATATTTCCAAGGCATAAGCGAACGCATTGTAACAATCCGAATATATAACAATCCAACGGAGGAAAAAGATGATATAGCTAAGGAAGTATTGCTTCTACGAGCTCCTTGATAGAACCTATGAGCGTCTTCCGAAGTACGATGTTAAGATCGTGCTAGGTGTGATACGGAATGCCTACCTACATATGCTCGCAGCCAAGAACGAGTCTTCCAAGGCTAAGCTGCAGGTGAAGACGAGAACTGCCATTGCGCTCTATAGAGAGAGAATAAGGGAAGAACACCGGCTTTTCAGAAATAAGAAAAAAGCTCGCACCACCGAAGATATAGAGAGGTGCCACTCCAAGAACGATGTTCGCAAGTTTTACCAAATAGTAAAACGTCAAAGCCAAGGATACAAGGCTCGAACAGAATCCTGTCGAGATGAACAAGAAAATATCGTAGTTGAGACACAGTCGATGCTGAGGATATGGAAGAACCACTTTTGCAGACTGTCCAAAGGCGATGACGAACAACATTCCGCTGTAAGGCAGAACGAACCATTCAATATTGGCAACAACAGCGAAAACTGCTAACCACCCTACCTGAGTGAAGTGAGGATAGCAATATCTAAACTGAAGCTTAATAAGGCTGCCGGAAATGACGAAAATGAATTGGTATATAACATTCACCAACTCATAAGCCAAATCTGGTTGGAAGAAAGTTTGCCTGAAGAATGGATCCCCAGCATCGTTTGCCCGATCCACAAAAATTGAGACCCTCTAAACTGCGCCATCTAGAGAGGCATAAGTCTCGTTAACATCGCCTACAAGATCTTATCTGCTGTAATATGTGAACGCGTGAAACCGTTTGCCAACAACCTGATCGGCCCTTGTCCGTGTGGTTTTAGGCCAGGAAAGTCCACAACCGATCAAATTTTCACACTGCGGCAGATCCTAGTAAAAACCCAAGAAGTCCAATTCGATACCCACCACCTATTCATCGATTTTATAGCCGCATACGACAGCATTCATAGAGACGAACTATACAGAGCCATGTCTAGTTTTGGTATACCGCCCAAACTCGTCCGTTTGTGTAGGATGACGATGGAGAATTCTCGCTGCTCCATCAGGGTCGGAAGCGTCCTCACGGACACATTCGATACCAAAAAATGATTTAGGCAAGGCGGTGCGCTGTCATGTGATTTCCTAAATTTGACTCTAAAGAGGATTGTGCAAAACTCCCAAGCCATCACCTGAGGGACAATTTTCCAAAAATCGGTGCAAATACTAGCATACGCGGACGATATTGACATCATTGGAAGGTCTCAACGTGATGTCATAGGCAAGTTTTCTTGCATAGAGAAGGAAGCGGCGAAAATGGGCTCAGCAGTGAATGAGGGCAAGCAAAGGCAAACACGAAAGGACACACAACATTTACGAATTGGACAATATTCTACCAATGAGAACAGTGCATCGGGAAAGTTAACTTGGGAAATCTTAAAACCCGGAACACGGCCATTCCCAAACCGCAATACGACAATCCGATGCTAACTATCCTTGTCACAAGTCTTCTGAATACTCTTATACCATTCGACTCACAATCAACCGCAATCAATTCTAAGATTCATAAACACTAAACGACACATCACAGAGTTCCTCGCACTGACCTATTCCAAGAATACTTTTCACAACAATAGCCTAAACGGGGGCACGGTCTTCCCATTCGCAGTCTTCAGTACTCCTTCCGTGGCAAATCTCTTAAAAACCCATTCATAACCCATCATCGACATCGCAGTGGCTTTTGTTACCAAAATATTTACATCAATCCGCGTACTTTTAAATATTTACAAATTGCAGAGTATCTCCGACTATCTCTATATAAGCAGCCCAGATGTTTCTTGAGCGTTCTCGGTTCTCTATCTCTCCGTCTGCCGTCCCAGCCACTGGCACTAACAACATAATTTAACAAAAATTTACATTTTTCTTCAACCGAAAAAAAATGATTTCGGATTTTGATTGTAAATATTTACAATTCGCCGCACGATATGTGCTGTTGTTGGCTTTTGGTAAGTGTTTTCGGGCGAAATTGATTAGGCCACTCAACCGAGTACCGTCTTCAGATGACAGATCGTCCAATTAGACGAGCGCTCTTCTTGTATACGCGCACTTTTAATGCGATTAATAAACAATCATGATCGTGGGCTGGCACGATCATCAACATTGCAATCCGTTATCGCGGCAGCCGGGCGGTGGCGCGCGCGCTGTCTGATCTTTTTATTGAAATAGCCGGGAGTATACAAACAATAGCCTTTCAATGGTTTACTATAATGCGTTTATAGTAAACTATGGTCAAGGAGTCTAACACCATCATACGCACGATCATAATAATGATGGACGCGCTATGGTAGAGCACGTGATCCACCTCTGACGTCATCTGTGATAAACCGATTGGTTTGGATATAGTCGCATCACCGACACCGATAAATTGTTTATAATGGAGTGGCGGAGCAAAATCAAACGCTGTTAATGAAAATATTTACTTATATATATATATGGACGAGTACTTTTTCATGATCACATGGATCATGTTGTAGCGTTGAATAGCTAGCGCCGGCCGGTGGCATTTGTTAACCGAGATCTAGACTGAGAATGAGAGTGAGAGTGTTTAGTTCTGATATCTAATAGTTTACCTATTCTCATTCTTGTTTATTTGTAAACACGACGATCACCAGCACCACAGGTTGTTGCTGAGGCTGATGCTGATGCTGATGCTGATGCTGATGCCGATGCGCCAGGCAATGTGTTGAGACTAGATAGGTTTTGTTAATAATATTGGAAAATTGTTTAAAAAACAATAAGTCTGGTGATTATGTGGGTTATGATTACACTAGACAAATTGTTTACTGAGAAAGGGGATTTTCTTTGACCTAGACCCTCGAGTACGTACAAGTTGTGGTTAATTGTTTATTATGATGTTTAGAACGATTGTCCAAAGTGCTATTTGCGGAAGCAATATCTAGCGGTATTTTTGAATATGTGTGATCGCCATTCGTTTGAGGCTTCATTGGTGGCATAAGTTCGTATATATACTGAACAAATCCAGCTGCAACTTAGGTTCGTAACCGTATAACCTTTCATTGTCGTATTTTACTCAAAGACGAACGAAAGACAATGGACCGTCCCGTACCCCTTTCATGTGATCGCTATTATAACTTTTTGAGACAAGGCAGCTTTTACTAGTCTTAGATTCCGGTCGCACTATTTACACTAAGTCAGTATGAGCGCTCTGGGATCCGTAATCGGATGCCAGAGCATCCAAGTACTGGTACTGGATGTCCAGCCATCTTAAATGTCCAATGGGGAGTTTTTTGACCAGGGGCATGTCGTGGTACAGCTCGTATAGTTTTTGGTTGAATTCGTCTTCATAGCACGTCAAGGCAAACGGGACCGAAGATTTTTCGAAGAATTTTCCTCTCGCATCGATCAAGGATTTCTTCATCCGCTTATAAGACGCTCCATGCTTCAGCGCCGTAGAGCTGAGACAAGGCAGCTTTTCCTAGTCTTAGATTCCTGGCGCACTATTTACACTTAGTCAGTATGAGCGCTCTGGCATCCGTAATCGGATGCCAGAGCATCCAAGTACTGGTACTGGTTCAGTCTCCCTCTTGAGGTTCAGTGACTCTATGGTCATTGCGACTAACTCTCGCGCTGAAGGTCTTCGCTTTGATTCGATTCCCGGCCGTATCAACATTTAAATGATTTTTTACTGGCCCTGCTCTCACGAAGATCTGACAAATCATCCGAGTAGTATCAGTTGTAGAGAAAATCTTATCTAGGGTAGGTAGAAGTGGCGGTACGGCATGAGCCCCAGTAGCACTTATGTGTCTTTTTGTTACAACGACTCGTGTGATCTATATTACGATTGTTATTGCGGATGTGATGCAGGCGATCTCTAGATCTAGCCTGTGAGGTTTAGAAAGCGGATAAAATGTTGTGTGCATTTATCCGAGATGTCGCTAAGGTTGTCGAAGAATGGTTTGTCTAACGCACGGAATCTGGCTCTTGCTAGTGCAGGACATTTGCAGATGAAATGGGAGAGGATTTCTCTCTCATTTGTGTTCCCGCAATTGCAGCATTGGGCATTGTATGGGATCTATTGTTTTTCCGCAAGGGCTCCAATTGTCCAGTGCCACGTAACTATAGCCGTAATTCTTGCGATATATGGGCGGTTTCTATTCAGTAGATCGTTTGTTCTGTTTTTTGTTGTAGTAGGGACACCTCTCCATCCTTTTTCAGGAATTATGAGTCTATTTGTCGCTTAACTGCATCTAGCGGGATACGGAAGCTTGCCGCAAGTGAGCCGTGAAAAGTAGAGCCTTGTCTGGGTAGCTCGTCTGCAAGCTCGTTTCCTTCAACGTCACTGTGTCCTAGAACCCAGAGAAGTGTGACCCTGAAGCGTTCGCCAAAGTGGGCAAGTTGGTTCTGGCATTCCTGTACCAGTTTGTTGGATATGGTAGCCTTGTTGATGGCCTTTATGGCCGCTTGGCTATCTATGAGAATAGCAAAATGCTATTCCGAAGTGTCACGCCCCAGTAGCGTTCAAGACTCTCGGATAGCCAGTAGTTCCGCATGGAATACGCTGGCAAAATCCGGTAGGTGATATGAAACTCATATTTTCGGGTATTCCGAGTAGACTCCACAATTCGTCTTAGATCCGTCGGTGTAGACGACCATGTCGAAATCTCTTACTACTTCTTTTCTTTATTATTTAGCGCCGCAGAGCTGTACTAAGATTGGATATTGGACATCACAGTACTTCGCACATGAATGCAACGAACTACAGACACGTAACAGCAACAGCACTGGCGTCTGAGGCCATCGGCTGGGACAGATCAAGACATTAATACAACAGAGAGAGACAGATAGATACATAGAAGGAAAGACACATAACATACACCTACGTGGCACAGAGGAGGAGACATAGATATCGCACAGGTGGCATCAGATAAGCTGGCAATTTTCGTAGAAAACAAATGCTGCCGAAGCTGGGGCTTGAACCCGCAGCGTTTGGCTTAGCAGTCAACTACGTATTCCTCTGAGCCATGGCCACCTGTGTACTAAGATGATCAGGTTCTTATAAAGGATCTCCTTAGCAGTTCGAGTGAGCCCGAAGAAACCGCGGTTGGCAAGAGTAGTTCTTCTCTGTTTTCTGACGAGGTCTATATGTCGTGCGTAAATAGCGGTGTAGATACAATTATAAACAGTGGCGTTCGGCCCAATAATTTATATTGAATGTCATTTCGTATTAACAGAATATATGTATTTGGTCTTATGCTTGTGTACTGCAAAACTCAATTATTCCGCTTGCTTCTTATACCCTTTCTTATAGGGGTACCTTAGCTTTGACATTAAGTTTGAAACATAGAAAAATAATTTGCATGGCATACCTAAAAGTATATGGATCGACTCAGATTCGCCAGCTGAGTCAATCTAGCCATGTCTGTCTGTCAGACCGTCTGTGTGTCACCAATTTTTGCGCACTAAATGTTGAGGTAGAGTGTTGAAATTTTGTATATAGAATCTCTGTCCGACAAAGGAGAGCAACTGTAAACATTTTCGAAATCGGCCCACTGCCACCCCCAAAGGGGCTTATTTCCTTTTTGAAATGGAAATAAACCTGCCACGAAAAAGCATTAACCACCGAGGGTGTTATTGCCATTTGAAATTGCAGTCCTATTCAAGTTTACTTACATAAGTGGCGCTACAGTCCGGAATGAACCTGAGCCTCAACCAACATACTTCTCCAATTAGCCGGGTCCTTAGCTAAACTGCCTCCAGTTGCGCACTCCAAGCTGGTTGAGGTCGGTTTCTACTTGTGCTTGCACTTAAGGCGAGGTCTTCTTCTACTGCGTCCGACGTCTGGCTGGGAGTCGAAAACTCTGCAATCTGGAGTATTGGTGTCCATTCATTCTACATGTCCTAGCCATCTTAAACGTCTAATGGGGAGTTTTATGACCAGGGGCATGTCGCTGTTAAGCTCGTATAGTTTTTGGTTGAATTTTCGTCTCCATAGCACTTCAAGGCAAACGGGACCGAAGATTTTTCAAAGAATTTTCCTCTCGAATCGACCAGGGATTTCTATATCCGCTTTTGAGACGGTCCATGCTTCAGCGCCGTAGAGCAGGACTGGGATGATCAGGGTCTTATATAGGATCTCCTTAGCAGTTCGAGTGAGGGCTTTACTACTGAGTTGCCTTCTTAGCTCGAAGGAACAGCGTTTGGTAAGAGTAATTCTTCATTTCTGACGAGATGTTGTTTTCAGACTTAACAGCGGAGCCGAGATAGACAAAGTCCCGTACTACCTCAAACTTATATCTGTCAATGGTGACCTTCTGTCCAATTCGTTGATGTTGTGTGTTCTTTCATGTTGACAGCATATAGTTAGTCTTGCCCTCATTTACTGCTAAGCCCGTTTTTGCCGCTTCCTTCTCTATACTAGCAAACGTGGCTATGACATCACGTTGGGTCCTACCAATGATGTCAATATCGTCGGCGTATGCTAGTAGTTGTACAGATTTTTGGAAAATTGTGCCTCCGGTGTTTGCTCGTGAGTTTTGTACAATCCTCTCAAAAATCAGATTGAAGAAGTCACATGACAGCGCATCGCCTTGCCTAAATCTTTTTTTGGTATCGAATGTGTCGATGAGGTCATTTGCAGCAAGAATTCTCCATCGTCATCCTGTACAAACGGAGAAGTTTGAGCGGTATACCAAAACTAGACATGGCTCCGTATGGGTCGTCTCTATAAATGCTGTCGTATGCGGCTTTGAAATCGATGAATAGGTGGGTATCGATTTGGACTTCTTGCATTTTTTCCAGGATCTGCAGATAGATAGATACGACAGATAGGATCTTGTAGGCTATGTTGAGGAGATTTATGCATGCCTCTGTAGTTGGCAGACGTGGTTCTTCCATAGCATCAGCATTGACTGTATCTCAACTAAGATTTTTCCTTGTTCATCTCGACAGAACACTTTTCGAGCCTTGTATTTTTGGCTTTGACGTTTTACACTTTGGTAAAACTTGCGAACATCGTTCCTGGTGTGGCACCTCTCTATATCCTCGATCGCCCGCTTTTCTTGCTCTTTTTTCCTCCTTCTGAAAAGCCGGTGTTCTTCCCTTCTTCTTTGCCCATAGAGCTCAATGGCAGCTCTCGTCTTCAATTGCAGCTTAGCCTTGTAGGCCTCTTTCTTGGCTGCGAGCAACTGTCGGCATTCCTCATCAAACCAGGGGTTTCTTTCTGGTAGGCGCGAGAAACTTTTTTTTTTTTTTTTTTTTTTTTTTTTTTTTTCTTCCGTGGGCTGGTGGAAATCTTCATAGACACGATGAGCACGTGCCCAAAGTAGTGTGAGATTTTTACTCACTAAAACCACCACCCATTTGGTATTTCTATTGCAACTAAGTATTCGACTTATCCAGCAATTTTTTTATCACGATTATATAATATGTTTGGCAGGTAACTTTCCTTTGAGAGTTCCTGCTTTTCCGCAATTATAGCGCGGTTTGTTATTATCGGGCCAAATCTAAGGGTTTAGTTCTTTGAAGACGCCGCAATATATTTGTTTCGTCAAGAATTTGGAGGACTGTTGTGTTAACGTGTCCTAATAAACGTTTTTTATGTTTTCGTGCAAAATTTTTTGTTTCATCTTTAACCGCGGGAATACCCAGATCTCTGCGTAGATCTTCGTTCCTTACGTACCACGGCGCATTGACGAATGATCTTAACATTTTGTTTTCAAAAGTTTGTAAAATGTTTAGATTCGTTTCACTGGTACAACCCCATAGTTGTATACCATATGTCCAAACCGGTTTTAGCACTTGCTTGTATAATAGCAGCTTGTTATCAAGGTTAAGCTTCGAATATTTTCCGAGCAACCAGTACAGTTCTCTGTATTTATTCTTAAGTTCTTCGCATTTCTTTTTTACATGCGACTTCCATTTTAATTTTGCATCGAGTGTCATACCGAGATATTTCGCTTCATTTGCAAACGGGACTCGAACCGTATTTAGAAATACAGGCAAATTGTTTGTCCGTTTATACGAAAAATCTACATGGATCGATTTGCTCTCATTAAGTGCAATCCGCCAGGATTTAGTCCATTCATTAACCTCGTTAAGAGCGTTTTGTAATTTAATATTTGTTTCCTCTATTGTTGTGGCAACTGCTAGTATAGCAGTATCGTCAGCAAACGTTGCAACTATTGTATCGTTTGTTTGTGGGATATCACGAGTGAATATGAGGTACAGGATTGGTCCAAGGACGCTTCCTTGCGGTACACCTGCCATTATTTCTTTGAACTCGGAATATTCGCTTCCAAGTTTCACACGGAAGAGTCTATGCTCAAGATACGACACGAGGATTTTATATAATTGTTCTGGCAAAATTTGACTTAGTTTATAAGTAAGGCCTTTGTGCCACACCTTGTCAAAAGCTTGCGACACGTCAAGAAATACGGCTGAACAAATTTTCTTTTCTTCGAAAGCTTTCTCAATTACATCTGTAATTCGATGTACTTGGTCCACCGTTGAATGTTTACTTCTAAACCCAAATTGATGGTCAGGTAAAAGACGTTTCTGTTCAATTATGGGGTGTAAGCGACCGAGTAATATCCGTTCAAAAACTTTTGAAATTATTGGAAGAAGTGAAATAGGCCTGTAAGATTTTATTTCATTCGGTGATTTTCCTGGTTTTAGAACCATAATCACTTCCGCGACTTTCCACTGTCTTGGTATGTATTCTAATCTGATTGCTGCATTTATAATAAAAAGAAGCTTAGTTAATGCTTTCCGAGGCAACATTTTAAGAAGTTCTCCTGTAATCAGGTCATAACCCGGAGCTTTTTTAGGCTTTAGTTTCTGTATTTCCCGTTTAAGCTCGGCAATACTTGCATATCTTACTATGTTATTATCGGTTGTACTCTCGAATATATTAATGTTTTCATTTTGCGCCGGACCATCAAATGGCTTAGATGTTTCCTCAAGATGTGAGGCAAAAACATAGCGAGAAACTTAGCACATCAGTTGCGGCCGATCAAATGGCTTGTTGGCATCGTCGCGATTGTTCTTCGACCTTCGATGCTGGTGGTGTGGTGAAGGTTAAGGGATACGCGTTGCGCGAAGTTCTTGGCGGTCCCTTGCGATTGCAGTATTTCTGGATTGTTTTGGCGTGATGGATATCCGCATTCTTACCTTGGTTGCAACAAGGTTTGTTCGGAATGTTCGGACATCCAAAATACTGGATGCGCGCCTCTTGTCTATCGCAATGTGAACAATTTGGTTGACCGTTTATTGACCTGGAGACCGCTATGTACCCTTATGGATATCGAGGTGAAGATGAGGTGTGCTCGCTATAGTGGTATATCGTTCCGTAACGAAGTCAATTTACTTAAGTCCGTTACCAGACGTGTTGTCGTGTAGGCTATGTTTTCCGACAATACTGCTAAAGATGTTTTCTCTTCCCATCGCTCATAGGTTTTTTCAAGGAGCTCATAGAAGCAGTCCTTAGCTATATCATCTTTTTCCTCCGTTGGGGCATGTGCGCATATATTCCTTATGTTGGGGAATTTGGCCTTGATGCGGATAGTTAGAATGTGTTCGCTAATGTCTATTCAAGTTTGGTGTATGCATAGTTTGAATGTGAGGGAGTGGGCATGCTGCCGCCTACAACCCCCTGTTTGGGCTTACTGTTGAATTTGGGATGTTTGCGAGTTTGGATACATGAAAACGAAATAAACCCCACAAGCAATAGACATTAAAAGCCTCAGGACTTATTTCCATTTCTAAAAAGAAATAAACCCCTCATGGGCTATTTCCTTTTTCTTGGGAATTAAGTCCCATGGAGCTTATTTCCGCGGGCGTTATTTCACTGCACCATATTTCTTATATAGTTTCTCAAGAGTTGCCTGGATATTAGACACGTTGTTCTGTTTATATATCTGAGGTAAGTGACTTACACAGGGGCATACCTTATATTTCTACCGGCACGCGGCGGCAGAATATTAAACGAAGTGCCCTGTCTGGCAAGCTTATCCGCCTTACAGTTCCCTAGTATATCTTTGTAACCCGGTACTCAAGAGAGGTAAATGGTAAAGTGTTAGATATATATTCGCTAATGTCTTCAAAGTATACGACTTTTTGCCTAGGTTAAGTTGTGTTGGTGGGTTGGTAAGGTAGTCGGTTTGCGTCTTCCTCATCACACTCAGATCAATATAGACCCATGATGCCTGTTGGGGTTGGTTCGTTCATTATCCCGTTACTGTCCGCTGTTATTAGTCCCTTTCCAGCCATCCAGATGTTGTTGCCACCCTGAAGAGATTAGAAAGAGGGATTTCGAATAGATCCGTGAGGTCATGGAAAAAGTATTTTCCTAAGGTTATCGTTCTTAATTGGCTGAGGCCTGGGCAGTGGCACAGAAAGTGGGGGGTATCCTAGTGTGTTACATCATCACCGCAGCCTCGACAGATTTCATCATCTATAAGAAGCATTTTCAGTTTGTGGCGTTTTAGTATGTTTTGTACTTGCGGATGCAAAGCGGATGCCTTGTCTCAACAATTAATCCCAATCTGGAGTTAGGTAAAAGTAAGTAACGTTGTTTTTTTTATTTTTAAGAAGGCAAATTATAAAGAACGTTTGCTCTGTAATAAAATTCCCCAATATTAAAATGTTCAATCTGAAAGTCAGATTGAGTCTCATTTAGTAAAGTTCATGGCATTTAGGAGCACTTCTTCTTCATCTTTCAAGAGTACTTTAATTTTAATCTTTAAAACTACCTGGGGAATAATATATCTATCTATCGTTGAGTCAGTTTTTTTTTTTGCCGTAGATTCATTGATTTCCCTACAATACAATAAATATTTCGCAGAGTACCGCATTCGCACAAGGAATTCCACTGTTCGTTCTTTTGTGCGCACTGAATGTTGAAAATTTTATTTTTCCCAAAAAATTTATGTCGAATTCGATTTCGATTTTTCCTTTGGTTTCGATCAGGTGCTTCTGTAGTCAGGGAAAACGATCTTTTCCCAGAAATTATCTCAATGAAAGAAGACCGACCATTCCGCTGTGGATGCGGTGCACTCATTACACGGCATATAGGCAATGTGCTTCGAAAAACTGGTACAGAGCTATTGAGTTGTCGACTTTATGGCCGCGGCCAAAAGCCGTATCTGGATCTTTTCAATCGGCTGCTTCACTGTATGGTAGCAGGCACTAAAAATAGACTCTCCGGACTGATTTATCTGCTTGCAAGTGAAAATTACCGCATGAACTGGAAACATTATTTTTTGGGGGAGAGCGAGAAGTGTGTGTTGTCTGCGCGCACATTCGATTGGCTGACGGGCATACCAGCATGCCACATGACGACTTGGCTAGGGAATTTCAATTCAAAAAGAAGAGAAATTGTGTTCCTTGGTGGGCGGATCAGTAAGACATTTTTCTTTGCAAAATAATGAAATTCAAATAAAAGGAAATGAAACGAAAACTGAGGGGAGAGAAAATGGAAAATCAAAAGACATTCAACAACGCACAGAAGTCGGTGGGCAACAACGAGGGGATCCACCCCCAAAGGTGATCACTGATCATACACTGAACTCGTGTAATGATCGACTTTTCTTCGAAACAATTTACGATGCGATTTATCACATTTTTTATGGATGAATTCGGTGCGGGAAGCAGGTTCTCATTCAAAGATATATAGGTACGTATAACTGCCTTATATTTAATGAGTATGAATCATAAGAAAATACCGTTGTTCTATTTGAAGGTTGAAAACGTTGTGCAGTAGTGCAGTTTACTTTGTTTATAAATTGTATCTCTAGTGGTACATAAAACAACACGAGTAGCAGATACGTCTAAGAGTTATAATGTTGGTAGTCTACAAAAAGACTTTAATGCTTTAAAATCAATGTAACCATCGGTACTGTAAACAATTGGAACTACAGAGTTCAAAACGATTAATTTGTTCGGTTTTTTTTTAAGTCAAATGGGAAGCGTTAACACGGCTGTAAAATGTAAACCCAGCAAAACAGTATAACAACGCACTATGAGAGAGAAAGGTATGTGGTTGCAAGTCCCATCTCCTTCCGATTGTCTTTTTACATGTGTATAAAGATATTATATACTTTTCCAGTTCAGTTTCTTATCTAAAACCAGCCCCTTCTACTTGGCTAATTCTGCGAACTTGAGACTGGCGCTCTTAAGTTTAGGAGGGTCGATGTGCGGGACTTTGTATTGCCTGCTAAAAAGGACCAATTCGATTTTTGAGGGTTCGCCCCTAGTCCACATCTGATGGCCCATTTTGTAATTTATATTACGGTACACTTGGCTGAGGCAGCTATTGCCTCGTCATCTGCGTACGCACTTACATTGCTTCCTTCTCTTTCTAGATTTACTAAAGGGTGTTTTTTTTTAGATGCATAAAACTTTGAATTGAAATAAAACACAAGAAAATCGTTAATGTCCATCAATTTGGCTTTATTGGAAGGATAATTTTATGTCATTTAAATTTAAATATGATTTCGGGAATGTGGCCGCCGCGGCTGGTTTGAATAAATCCAAGTCTAGGGGCAAAATTTTCAACCACTTTTCGAGCATTTGGGGCCATATGTCGGGAATAACGCCACGAATGTTAGCTTCCAAGTCCACTAACGTTTCTGGTTTGTTGGCCTAGACGAGCGACTTCACATGTCCCCAAAGAAAATAATCCAATGGTGTCAAATCACATGATCTTGGTTGCCAATTGGCAGGTCCATTCCGCGTAATTATGCGCTCACCGAATGTTTTGTCCAATAAACCGATTGTGACATGCAGTGTGTGTCTTGTTGGAACCACATCTCACCCACATTCATGCCATCCAATTCGAGAACAAAATAATCGGTTATCATGGCTCTATATCGGTCTCCATTAACGGTAACTGACTCTCCAGCATCATTTCGGCAAAAGCAAAAGCCCATAGAGCACACCAAACAGTGAGTTTTTGTGGAAGTTATGGCGTCTCAAGGGTCTCATGTGGATTCTCTCTTCACTCTAAATGCGGCAATTTTGCTTGTTGACGTAGACATTCAACCAAAAATGAGCCTCATCGCTGAACAAAATTTTGCGATGAAAATCAGCATCGATATCAATCTAATTTCGGCCCATACACCAAAATCAGGACGCAGTGCATGGTCTCGCGGTTTTAATTCATGCACAAGCTGGATCTTGTAAGGTCGTAGGCCAAGATCTTGCGCAAAATCTTCCATAAATTTGATGGACAAAGCTCCAGTTGCTGTGCACGGTGTCGAATCGATTCATTCGGGTCCTCTCCAACACTTTGCTCTATAGCGGCAATTGTTTCTTCGGTACTCATGTTCGACATATCTGCGGATGCTTATTATCACATAGAGTAGACATAATTCGAAAACTATCCATGGTTGAATCAAATTAATTGCTTTGATGGACGATTATGTCGACCATAAAATGGGAGGAGCTTGCGGTAAACTTCGCGAACTGAATTATTATTTTCGAACAAAATTTGCACGATTTGCAAGTATTTTTCATTTGTCAACCTGTTCATGATGAAATGGCAAACCAAACTGAATGAAAATGACATCAGAGTTGTCCGATTTGACCACAAAATGTCAGTTCTATCTATGTTTGAAAAACCAACCTTAAAAAAAAAACACCAGTTAGTAGCAGAGACTGGACGTTTCCTTACGAGTTAAGCCGCAAAATTCAGATCCACGTGCTGATGAGACGCCAAGATTTGTGTAAATAATTCTGCCCGTTAGTAGATAATTTATTAGTAGGTACTCCAACTATTTTTTTTATAATATGCTCGCTCTCAAGGGGTAATGAATACACAGTGCGGGCGTTAAGGAAATTCAGGATAAGAAGAAAGGAGATACCGATGCACATTGGTTTTAAACGCCTTAAAGTTATAATGGAAAGGAAAAACAGAGTTTGGTAGAGCATTCCACATTCGTGTTGCTCGGTTTTTGTACCTACGAATCTCTATATTTCAGCGTTTGTCCGGAGATAGGCTTGAGGGTAAACTGATTTGCATTCATAGCGTAACGAGTATTGCGGCTGAATTGTTGAATGGAAGGAACACAGCTGGATATTTCATTTTAGCATTGGTTGTTCAAATAGCGGTAAAACAATGTAAGGCAGGAGATATTTCGACGATGTTCGAGTGAAACTAAAAAGTTCGCTATTCTAATGTCTCCTATAAGTTTTTTCGCAGGTGTTTGAATCCTATCTAGGAGGTGCAATGTTGTTTTTGGTTCACCCGACCAGATGTGGGCGTTAAACTCAAGCTTAGGGTGTTTATATATATAGGGCGCTTTATATATTGGGGCCAGATCAGAAGGGTTGAAATATTTGTTACATCGGTTACGGAAACCTATATATTTCGATACGTTTTAAACGAATTGGGATGTGTGGTCGTTCCAACATAAGCCATTATTAACACACATAGGTACATAGCATGAAAAGTTTTTCGGTTTCTTCGAGGTAAGTGCCATTCATGGATAATGGCTCTAGATTTTGGCTTCGCTTTAACGACAGAAGACAGCATTGTGTTTTGGAAGCATTGAATTCTACTCTGTTGGACTTACCCCATTTGATGAAGCTATCAAGATCGGAATTCAATGAGCTTAACATATTTTGTCGTTTAGAGTCCACATTCGAAGATGACCTGAAAACGAATAAGAAAAGCTGAGATTGCTGTCATTAGCGAAGGAATGAATTGCATTAGAAGTTGCAGACAGGAGATCATTTATAAAAATGAGAAAGAGAGTCAGAGACAAAATTGAGCCTTGAGGGAAACCAGCATTTATTTAGTGAGTTGCAGACTTGAATCCGCCCAAAACAACTTGAATGGAACGTTTAAAAAGATAATTTCTAATCCATAGAAGAAGTTTTTTATCGTTTACAAATACACGCATTTTTGACAAAAGGGCTTGATGCCAAACCCTGTCAAATGCCTTTGAAATATCAAGTGCAACAATCTTACTTTCTCCACCATGGTGGATTGATTAGTTTTTCGGTGAGATATGTCATAAAATCGCCAGTGGACCTATTAATGCGAAAACCATTGAGAAGTTTTCGTGTTTTTCGGTATTTCATAGGCTGGCAATTTATAAGCGTTTCCATGACCTTGGATAGAAGGGACGTAAGTGCAATTGGTCGGTAGTTGGAGAGAGAAGAAGATTCGCCTTCTTTTGGTAAAGGCTGGACAAATGCAGTTTTCCATCTAGTCGCGAAAATTCCTTATAAGTATAATAGATAGAAAAACTAACGCAATGGTATTGCTAGTGTAGAAGAACCCCTCTTCAGAACATTGGGGGCCGGCTGATTTATGAATAGCATGATGAAATAATACTCTTGTGACTGTACGCGTACATTTCAATCTGAAAGTACATTAGTAATTGCTTCCTCTTTGAAATTGTAAAATGGTCCTTCTTACTTGCACTACACTCCGGAGTGAACCTGGGCTTCAACCAACATGCCTCTCCAATTAGTCCGGTCCTTAGCTAACTGCCTCCATTTGCGCACTCCAAGTTGGTTGAGGTCGGTTTTATCTTGTGCGCTCCACTTAGGGCGAGATCTTCCTCTACTGGGTCTGACGTCTGGCTGGGAATCGAAGACTCTGCGAGCCGGAGTATTGGTGTTCATTCGTTCTACATGTCCTAGCCATCTTAAACGTCCAATGCGGATTTTCTGACCAGGGGCATGTCGCTGTACAGCTCATATAGTTATTGGTTGAATCTTTGTCTCCATAGTCTCTCAAGATTTTTAGCAGAATTTTCCTCTCGAATCGACCAAGGATTTCTTCATCTACTTTTGAGACGGTCAATGCTTCAGCACCGTAGAGCAGGACTGGGATGGTCAAGATGGTAGGATCTCCTTAGTAGTTCGAGTGAGGGCTTTAATAATTCTTAGCCCGAAGAAACACACCCCCTCCGTTGGGGCGTGAGGGCATATAAGGCTTATGTTGGCGAATTTGGCCTTAATGCGGATTGTTCCAATGCGTTCGCTAATGTCTTGGAAACATAAGACTTCTTGCCTAAGTCTGGCACTTATAACAAATCCGCATCCGACTAGTCGCTGTTTCTGCTCATTTTAACACGATCCGTAGTAGATGTCAAAGTTTTTCTTCCCCTTTTTGCCTGGCCCATCCCATCGTATTTCCTGGATGACAGTAATGTCTGTTTTGTAGCAGTTTAGGGCTTCCGCTAGTCGTTCGCTGGCACCTCTCCTGTTTAATGTTCTCACATTCCAGGTGCAGAGACGAACGTCGTTGTCCTTTTTTTGTTTAGCAAGGACGTCAACAATAAAATAAGTCCTTTCCGAGGCTATTAGTTACTTCGTAACAATTAATTTTTCCATGGTTGGGTAGTTAACCCAAAGCATAACCCCTAACCTGGAGGGCCAGTTCCAATTTATTAGAAACCAATAGGACACGGGGCCATCAGTATCCACTACGGGATTGAAGCCTTTCGGTTCATCCGCCACCTTCTTTGTTCAAGGGGCCTGACTAACACTTGAAATTCCTAGACAACCTGTTGTCCGAATATGTCGAAGCAGCTTGTCTAGGTTCGCCTGGGACACCAGGCCGGGCATTTATTCCGTGCCATTCTGACCCGGCTGATTATAGTGTTGCTGTTTTTCGTCGTGCTATCAATACTCGCGCTTATAGTTTAGCAAGTCAAATCCGGTTGGAAGAGACCAGTACCCGATAGGTACCACTTGGAGATTAAAAACAAGCACTTGATGTGTAGTCAGAGTTACAACCACTGGACATTGCCAATTTAAAGCCAATCAGAGTCTGCCCTCGTTCTACAACACCCAACCATCCAACCATCGGAATCATTGACTTCTTCGAAATCGCACGATAGTTTGTTACCACAATCTTACTACCGGACTTATGAAAAGGCGTAACAAATGGATATTTCCAACAAAATTTAAAAAAAACTCCAGTCGAAAGCGAAAATTTAAAGAATCGAGTGGAATCGAGAGAGATGAACTGCATTTTAGAAATAATGAAGATGGTATACCATCAAATCCCGGATTTAATTTTATTTAAAGTTTTTTAGATGATGTCAATATTTCATCTTCTGTTTAGGAAATTAATTCCAAGTCGGTGATAGGAGAAATACCATCGCATTGGTTTACCACAGAAGTAAAAACGTTTTGAAAATATGTGGCAAACAGTTCGCAAGATGATTGAACATTATCTGAGCGAACTCCTTCACATTCGATACAAATAGGAGTTTCAGTAGTTTTCCGTTTTGAATTTATAAAAACCCAAAACGCTTTGCCGTTATTTTTAATTCTCGATTCCACTGAATATTTACAATTTTTGTACAAAAATTTATGAAGAAACTCGTATCCTTTACGAAAACGAGAAAACAATGAAACATCTCCTGACATATGTTAACATTTCATCAAAATATTGGATTTTTTTAAAATAAAATCCTTCAAGTGGACACACTAACTTCTGGAAAGAAACAAAATTCAAACTCTTTACCTTGTCCTACCTACCAAGTCATAATTTATTTCCCAATTTCACTTGTCGAACTGCGTTATACAAAAAACGAAAAAAATAAAAATAAAACTTCAACTTCAAAAGAATTTCTTTTCCAAAAATAACACAAATTTTCATCCCCTAGCTGAAACCAGTCAGTAGCTCACAAATTACACCTAATCATTCACCACCAATCACGTGTCATCTCCCGTCGGGAGCAGCCCTAATAATTTTCCCTTTCAATTGCCAATGGACTTATCCAATTAGCAGGGTCTTTAAAGCGGCAGTTTTTCTCTGCTTCTTCTTCCACTACCTCGGAAGCATAAACAAATCCAATGGATCGACAAAAACGACACTAAATAGGTGGCTCTGGGATGTAAACAATACCACGCCGTGTCGTCCTACCCGATTACGCAGTGTACTCCTACATAGCCGGGTCTATGGAATATCTGGCGTGTGTCATTCACAGGTGCTTCAAATACCAAAGACCGATTTCATGGCCTTCGAACGTACACGTGAAGGAGTCGAACCAAGTAAAAGAAGATCTCAAGTGCGAAGATCGATCGATAGGTGTGGGTATTGTGGATTTTCCCTCCTCCGCGTCGCCGGAAAACATATCTCACTCGGTACAACATGAGTTAGACATGCGGTACAACCACAAACAGATTGTAAATCCAAAGACGTTGATGCTTATGCCAGCCGAAACGCTGGCTGTGAAGCTGAAGCACGACAACTCAGGAAATTCGAACAAACATAGACGCGCGATAGTGTAAACAAATCGATCGTGCGAGCAGTCCAAGGATCGAAAGTGATTTTCCACAAAAATTCAATACGAACAAAATTTAGGAAAACTTTTTTTTTTATTTTCTCTCGTTAATTTTAGAATAATTACCCCCAAACATAACCGATTAGAGAAGAAGAGGTTTTTTTTCGATTTTTCATCGACGTGTGATCTGTATCCGATCGCGTTGATAGCTCGACACATCTCGCACAGCCGGAGAAGTTGGAGATAAATGTGTTCCTTCCTGGTGTGATGAATTTCGGAATGAATCAAGATCATCATCTGGGTGTACGCGCACCGATTGTGGTCGGGGGCTTCACCTCACCGCATAAAACGCCGCAAGATCAGCAAAGCTACAAACAGTTCTTGCTGCTGATCGTAGGCATGATTTACATATGTTTACAGGGAGTTAACATTTCGATATGACGTGGCATACCGGGTCGGAACATACGCGATCTTGGGTGGTCTTCGGTTTGATAGATGGATTACTGATGCGTCGGCGGACTTCAATCAGTGCGTGAGCGGGTATACCCAACTCCCTGGATCTATGCTGATCTTTAGTAGTGAAAATCGTTTTTCTTTTGAGCATCATTGTCTGTTGTTGTTGTTGGTCTTCCACATCAATGCGAGTTGTTCGAAGAACACATGTTCTAACTTTGTTCTAGATAGATTTACACTCGTCTACGATCACTGTGGCGATGACGATGATCTCGATCTTGAGTAATTGCCTTGAATGAGATATTTTGATCGTACCTTGGTAGGGTTTTTTTTTTTATTGGGCAACACATGTGTGTGGAAGATGTATTGTGAGATGCCAGACAATGATCCGAATGATCATGATTCAAATGTCGGACTGAGTCTAGCCTGGAAGAGAGCCATAAAAGAGTAAAACGTTCTGTAAACGGAATGCTTGAGCTGGTGATAGATTACAATCGCTGCATCCACGCGAAACCATAAGGGATCGTAAAACGGATTTTATTGCACTTTTAAGTGCGTGCATGGGAATTAAATTCGGTGGGTAGGAGTATGTTTGATCAGGTTGTTACATTGATGTCGCAGGAACATGTGTGAAGCATGTACGTTTGTTTATATGAAGTGATAATATAGCAACTTCATTAAGGATCCATTTAAATGGATGCTGGATGGTTTCTTAAAATGAAATTATGGCGCACATCAACATGATGTCCTCTTTATAATTTGTTCAAGACCGAAGACGGGTTGATCTCCCCGTTCTGAAGAAATGATTTATTGTATATACATGTGTGTACAATTAAATGTAAAGAATTTGTGCATTATCGAAATATATAAGTTACAGAATGCAGTGACAGGGAGTTTAAGGCAGAATGATACCAGAGGCTGGACTTATTTGTTGAAGAATGCCCCTTTCATGACTACATAGTACAGCATCTTATTTGGGACCCTCAGCAGGGATATCTTTTCTCTCTGATTTGAGCAGAACATTCACCCAGTCTCCGTTGATGGTTTGGTCTAGTCACACTTCAAAGGCAGTATCTACGTATTTAAAAAGTTCTCCTGGTAATACATCGGAACCGGCTACCTTGTTGTTCTTTGGATTTTGTATCGCTAGCGTGACAACTTCCTTACTGTGATGGGGGTTATCTATTCACTGATTGAAGATAGGCTAGCAGGAGTTTTGGTGTCCATTTATTTTACATTCTCTAGCCATGTTTTTCTTGACATTATGCCCATTCCGCAGATGATAGAGATGCTGGCTGAATCATCTAGAACTCTCAGCGTCGAGTCGGTGAATAGGTTGTCATTGCGATTTCGCAGACCTAGTGTTCCCACATCGAAGCCAACTGCCAGTTGTTGTTTTTTTATTTTCCATTTTTTTTTACCAGCTATACAGCGACATAGTCCTGGAGAAAAAAAATAAACTCAGCATTGAATGTTGAAGGTGGCTAAGACTTGACGAGCGATTGGACCAGAGCATTAATGGCTACGATTCCCAACCAGACATCGACGCAGTAGTGAAACACTAAACCCTGGGCAATGGCTAAGGTAAATTGGGGGTTGTCCGGCGAGTTCGTCTGTTTTCTAGTTCATTATGTCCTGGCATCTAGATAATTTGAACATTGTTCTGGTTACGGTATGTAACCAGAACAACCGCGGAAGCGTCTTTCTATTCTCCGTTTGACTATCTACCTAACATAAAACTAGTCAAATACCTCCTATTTTAATTGGACAAGCTTTTCTTTGCACATTTGTAACCAAACCCTCATAACTAAGAATTCGACGAACTATAGCTGTATATTAGTGACCGTCAAGAATGGTGAAGTACAATGTTTGCTTTCTTCACACTTGTCTTGCATAACTGGGACTATCCAACTAACAATTATTCCTCTATAAAGCAATCAAATTTAATTTCCACAAGCAATTATTTCTGTTGGCCTTATATACTACTTTTGCGCGGAGGTTGAGCATTTTTGCAGTCAATTTTTTGGGTAGAAGCCTGTTTAAGACGTTATACAGGAAAGTTCACAAGTATAATCTAAGTTATGATGGTGTAAACTCTGTAATGTTGTTTTTAAGCTTCCGGAGATGTGTGTACAATGTACATATAACCAAAGAGTATGGAACTACATAGAGTACGTATTACAGCTAAATATTTTGTAGCCGTTTCTGACGCGGGCGGTTAGTGCGAAGGGAAAATTTCTCCTGCCATGCTGTTGTTTGATGCTGGAGTAGCAATGTGAACACTGGGGTATCAATATCAGTACTTCACATAGAAAATTTGCGTTGTATGATATGCGCACTCTATGTAGTTCCATAATCTTTGATATAACGTACGTTAAGTTATTCCGAAGCAAAGCAGTTATAGAGCTTAAGAATGAAGGCTTAAAAAAGCTAAGGTTAAAAGATCAGGAAAAGGTGAAAAGATCGGGAACCTATCGGAAAATGAGTCAAAACGATTCAAGTACTTCATTATACGGACTGTACATTCATGTTCCAGAGTACAGCCTAGTGGATAACGTGTTTGACTGCAGCCCCTACTGTCGAGGTCATTCGAACTCTCTTGCAGCGGGACTTCGACAAGATCCAGAGATATTGTGATGACTAAAAGTTGAAAGTCAACTTTCAGAAATCTGAAACTATCCTGTTTAGGACACCGTTGTCTAGATCCACTTGGGCTACGAAAAAGAACTGACGCAAGCTGGTGATCGTTGGACCAAACGGACATCCACTGGTGAGTAAAAGTGCAGTAAAGTACCTTGGCATCTGGCTAGATCAGTATCTATATTTCTTAAGATATTTAGATGCTGCTCTGGAGAGAGCTAGGGGATCATTTGCCCTGACAAGACGATTGTTTAATAGCAGTCGTCTTGACAGCAGGGTGAATGTGATTTGCTACATGGCCCTCATTAGGCCGACTATTGAATATGGGTGCCCAGTGTGGTTCAACGTTTCCCCATCACAAATGGAAAAGATACGGGTGTTTGAGAGGCAGTATTTAAGAAGCTGTCTTGGACTTCACAGAACACCAGTATATGACTACACAAAATATTATTCCAACCAGGTCCTATACAACGGGGCAAACATAAACAGAATAGAATTTTCGAACGCGAGTTCGAATCACAGTAAGATACGAGTTTTTATAAAGGGTGATCCATTTCGAGGTTCCCTACTTTTTTAAAGAAAAAAACACAAAAAAATTCAAATTTAATGGAGAATGTTTATTATCATTTGAAAGAACATTCTTTGGCATTTATTTTTTGAAGATTATATCTATCAAATGTTGGCCGTTGCTACGTCGCAGATGGTCCATCCGTTGAGTCCAATTTTCGATCACTCGTTCGAGCATTTCGATTGGTAACTGGCGAATGACATGCGTGATGTTTTCCTCCAAGGCCTGAATCGAAGCGGGTTTGTCGGCATAAGCTTTTGACTTAACATATTCCCACAGGAAAAGTCTAACGGTGTGATATCACACGATCTTGGTGGCCAATCGACCGGCCCAAAACTTGAAGTTATGTGCTCACCGAAATGTTCTCTCAATAAGTCCATTGATTGATGCGATGTGTGGGAAGTGGCGAAGTCTTGAACGTGAATTTTCATAATAAAGTTGAACAATTTGTAAACGTTGTTCACGCGTAAGTCTTTCCATTATGAAATGCCAAAAAATACTAAACAAAAATAACATGACAGCATGACACGACTCACACGTGATCTGTCAAAAAAGGCTATTGAAAAAAGTATCTCTACTTGGATCACCCATTACTTATTTGCATTGAAATTCATACTTTCAAAATAACGGATTGGGTTTGAATAATTAAGAAGGATTAAAATAAATAAAAGTGTAATAACATGTACAAACAAAAAGAAAGTAATAAAATACTCTTACAGCAAACATAGTTTTTTCTGTAAGGCTTTTTAAAAGTAATTAAAGAAGTCTTATTGAAGTAAATAGCTTCCTAAAAGTGTGCCAAATGTTTTTCCATAAGACTTCTTACAGGTAATATTGCTGGGAAGAAAAAAGCTCCGATAGTCCTTTATCGAAGCGAAATTGTTATTCGGGTATAGGCTCCGCCACATGGAGGCTGATAGTCGGCGTTGTTACATAACAGCTGGGTGAAATCCCTTGTTTTCACATGATCACCTTACTTTCAAGAACTGAACCCAATGAAATATGACCTCAAACAAATTTTACGGAAATTTTGTTGGAATTTTTAATTTTCATACCAAACAGTTCCTCCTTTCACCTATTTGATTTTTGCTACGTCTATATATTCTGTATGCCGACCCACAATCAATTATCCTTAGCTTGACTTCACGTTAGCTACTCCATGCGTGTATTCACTCTGATTGGCAAGCATGAAACATGACTTGGCCTTGCAAGTCATCTTCTCTGCATTAAACCACTTCAGATGAACGCCTCAATATTATAACGAGCTAAGGGTGGATATCAGTGGATCACTACTTAAGATAAGCACCTCTATTTTATACAGAGCTTAGAATGGATAGCAATTTTTTTTTAGTTCCTCACACTTAACCGATGCTCTCTTCTGTATTTGCATTAATTATGGATATGAAATTACTGTATATGTACTTTTAAAAGCTACCCATGTAAGCTTACTGATCACCATATTCATCATGCTCACATGTTCCCTCCGGAGTACCTCAAGGAGCAGTTCTAGGACTGCTTATGTTAACATGTTTTTTGTAATGACAATTAAGAAGCGTCATCGGTATGTAAACAGTGAATTTCTTTGACATTATGAAACGTCAATTCATAGTCAATAACCATGAACCGCTTCATACCAAAACGCGCGAAATAATGATCCGCCGTACATTGGAAATAGTCGTTTAGTTGTGTTAACTAAACATTCATATCGTTGAATATATCGCGGCAAACAAGCACCGTCTGACAACTCTATCCGTCATTTGGTGTTGAATTTTTCTGAAGACGGTACACTGGGAGAACATCGACATGCCGTTCATGAACACCCAATGAACTGGTTGAATCATATCGTCGTATCGTGACCGTGCTCAACATATTGGCATTTAGTAGAACCACCTTTCGGCGCGTTTTGAATAATGATTTGCATTTGTTTCCATATAAGTACAAATTTGCGCATTTGAGGAAAGGAGAATCCACACGAGATCCATGAATTATTACTGCATGACCATAAATCTGTGAAAAAGTCTGGAGGGCTACTGATTTCAACAAAACCGTGCACCATGCTGCAATGTAGTTTCTGCAACGAAAATTTTGTGGACGTTTACTTACATACTTACTTAAGTGGCGCCACATTCCGAAATGAACCTGGGCATCAACCAACATGCCTCTTCAATTAGCCCGGTAATTATCTAACTGCCTCCAGTTGCGTACTCCAAGTTGGTTGAGGTCGGTTTCTACTTGTGCGCGACACTTGAGGCGAGGTCTTCCTCTACTGCGTCTGAACGTCTGGGTGGGAATCGAAAACTCTGCGAGCCGGAGTATTGGCGTCCATGCGTTCTACATGTCCTAGCCATCTTAAACGTCCAATGCGGAGTTTTTTTTTACCAGGGCATGTCGCTGTACAGCTCGTATAGTTCTTGGTTGAATCTTCGTCTCCAAAGCACGTCAAAGCAAACGGGACCGAAGATTTTTCCTCTCAAATCGACCAAGGATTATAGACGTGTGCTGTCAAAAAATGGCGACATTAACTGGCTATCCCCATCTCCAGCCTTGACTCCTCCGGACTTCTTTTTGTAGGGTAATTTGAAAAGCAAAATAAACATTACCAAGCCTCAGACCACTGACAATCTTAAGATAAACATTCGTGCCGAAATTATGGATATACCGCACGGTATGTATAGGAAAATATCGTAGTGTTAGACATAGTTGTTGCTGAGGATATGAAAAATCCACTTCTGCAGACTGTTAAACGGCGATGAAGGAACCATTCGATATTGGCAACGACAGCTAAAACTACCAAACGCCTGACTGAAGTTAAGTGCGATAGCAATATCATAACCCTAGATCAACAAGGCTGCCAGAAATGACGGGCTTCCCGCAGAGCGGAGATGACTTGGTAAGTAACAATCACCGACTCATAAGCCAAATTTGGTCGGATAATAGTGTGCCTAAAGAATGGAACCTCATCATCGTTCACCTGATACACAAAAACGGATACCATCTGAACTGCGCCAACTACAGAGGCATAACTCTCCTAAACATCGCCTGCAAGATCATATCTGCAGTAATATGTGAACGCATAAGACCGTTTACCAACAACCTGATCGGCTCTTATCATTGTGGTCTTAAGCTAGAAAAGTCCACAACTGAAAAAATCCAGATCCTGAAAAAAATCCAAGTAGTCCAAATCGATATCCTCCACCTATTCATCAATTTCAAAGCCGCATACGACAGCATTTATAGAGACGAACCATACAGAGCCATGTCTAGTTTTGGTATGCCCCCAAAACTCGTCTGTCTGTAAAAGATGACGATGAAGAATTCTCGCTGCTCCTTTAGGGTCGGCAACAGCCTCACCGAAGCATACGATCCAAAAACAAGAGCTTAGGCAACGCGATGAGTTGAGTGTAACTATTTGCACAACGCCGACGATATTGAGATCATTGGTCAGACCACTTTTGCTGGTATAAAGAGCAGGAAGCTGAGAAATTGCAGGATGTCACCATTGACAGATAGGTAGTACGGAACTTTGTCTAATTGTTTATATCTTCGAACCTCATATTCACTAACTTTGTTGTTAATCCTTAGATTTTTGTTGAACAAATATCAACAGTAGGTCGGAGTGGACCCCATACCCAGCAGTAATAGAAGATTCTCTGTATTTCTTGGTCTGCTATGATACATATTTACCACTTAAACATCCGACTGTATAAACGGTTCTTATTGCAGGGATATTTGATCCTCATACATATGAACTATTCACAATATTCAACATTGACTTTGTACCATCAGCTCCGGTGTTTTACTTACGAGAACATGACTACCGGTTCAAGCCATCATTTTCCCAAAAAAAAAAATACCACCATGCCAAACTTTCAAGAAATCGTTAATTCCAAAAAAAAATCAAAAACCACTTGTTATTGGAAATTGGAATCATCCTTTCGAACTGAACTCCCGTATCAATAACCAGACAATTAACACTGTTATGATAAATAACCTCACTAACCAATGTCACCCACAACACATTTGCTTGGCGCCGCCGGCCGTCAATTTCAATTTATTTTCCCAAAATCTGTCAAAATATCAGACGCATTACATTCGATGCACCCATTTGGTGTTCAATTGCCTGAGTCGAAATTCGACACACAGTGAAACCCAACACCAGATCATGATCGCACATGAAGATCCCTAGTCAAGTAGGTATCTCTGTATCCACTTGAAAAGGAAAACAAACAAAAAATATATTTCCCGATGACAAATTGCGGAAATCGTCAAACCGAAATGTCAATCGTCCAAATTCTGAAACCTGTCAGATTCGATGTTAATAGCGAAAAATCCTAATGACATTTAAAAGAAGTTTTGTCGCGACAGTATTCAAATGTCATGTGTTGGTCGCTTAATTCGAAAATAATTAATCAACTCGATGTGGGTGCCAAATCTAAACTAGTTGTCGTTCGTAGGATTAAAACAATGGAATAAAAAAATAACAAAAATCCATGTACGCACATCACTTTGATTTGTCAATAAATATACCACTCTAACGATTCAGGCCTTGAACTCGTCTATCGCACATGAGCTACATACACACTCTCTTGTGGCATACTAATCATCACCAATCGATATTGAAACTCTGTCATCATTAGCTGAACGATCAATTTCCAGGGGTGTTGTATGGATCTCGCCGACAATTCCTTTTTTTTTTTGATGCTACGTTTGGGGTACTGTCGAATGATTGGCTCTTGTGGCACGGAAATAGTAGAGGACTGATCGTCGTACTCATGATGTACTTAACAGATGGACGATTAATGGCAAACCTGACACGTCTTCTCGGATTCTTTTGAATAACAAATTCGGGATGTGCGCGCCATTTGATGAGATGTATTTTTTAATGGAAAAAAAATCGAATATAAACAAATTCGAGTTCGAAATTATTATGAAGTTTGGATGCCACTTGTCAAATGATTTTCAAAGGAAACAATTTTTTATGTTATAGACAATTAAAAGTCTTTTCTCATAAACTAACTTGGGGACAAAATTAATTTTTCAAACGTCAATAAACGAGTGGTGGGTGCACGACGCACAATGAGGCCGTTCGTCTGGTAGAGCGGAAAAAAGTCCATAAAAACCGAACCACTTAACCGATTTGATGAAATTTTCAGGAATGAAAGTGATTTCGGAAAGCAAGCACCTTAAGTAATATCCACGCCCATAAAAAAAATTCGCCAAAATCAATAAAAATCCATGTAAAGGTCAAGGATTGTGTTTTTTTTTTTTTAAGGAAGTTGGCCTTTCAAATTTTCCACAATAATACTTACTTACTAAAGTGGCGCTACATACTGAAATGAGCCAGGGCATCAACCAACGTACCTCTACAATTAGCCCGGTCCTTTGCTTAGTACCTCCAGTTGCGCACTCCAAGTTGAGGTCGGTTTCTACTTGTGCGCGCCACTTAAGGCGAGGTCTTCCTCTACTGCGTCCGACGTCTGCCTGGGAATCGAAGTCTCTGCGAGCCGGAGTATTAGTGTCCATTCGTTTTACATGTGCTAGCCATCTTAAACGTCCAATGCGGATTTTTTTGACCAGGGGCATGTCGCTGTACAACTCGTATAGGTCTTGGTTGAATCTTCGTCTCCATAGCCCGTCATGGCAAACGGGACCGAAGATTTTCCGAAGAAATTTCCTCTCAAATCGAACAAGATTATCCGCTTTTGATACGGTCCATGCTTCAGCGCCGTAGAGCAGGATTGGGATGATCAGGGTCTTATATAGGATCCCCTTAGTAGGTCGAGTGAGCGCTTTACTACTAAATTGTCTTCTTAGCCCGAAGAAACAGCGGTTGGCAAGAGTAATTCTTCGTTTAATTTCTGACGAGATGTTGTTGTCGGAGTTAATAGCGGAGCCGAGATAGATAATGTCCCGTACTACCTCAAAGTTATATCTGTCAATGGTGACGTTCTGTCCAATTCGTAGATGTTGTGTGACCTTTCGTGTTGACAGCATATACTTCGTCTTGCCCTCATTTACTGCTAAGCCCATTTTTGCTGCTTCCTTCTCTATACTAGCAAACGTGGCTATGACATCACGTTGGGTCCTACCAAAGATGTCAATATCGTCGGCATATGCTAGTATTAGTTGCACCCGATTTTTGAAAATTGTCTCTCTGGTGTTGGCTCGGGAGTTTTGCACAATCCTCTCAAGAATCAAATTGAGGAAGTCACATGACACGCATGAATGTGTCGGTGAGGTCGTTTCCGACCCTGATGGAGTAGCGAGAATTCTCCATCCTCATCCTACACAACGGGCCGATTTTGGGGGGTATACCAAAACTATACATGGCTCTATATAGTTCCTCTCTATAAATGCTGTCGTGTGGCTTTGAAATTGATGAATAGGTGGTGAGTATCGATTTGGAATTCTTGGGTTTTTTTTTTCCTGGATCTGACGAAGTGTGAAAATTTGATCGGTTGTGTACTTTTCTGGCCTAAAACCGCACTGTTAAGGGCCGATTAGGTTGTTGGTAAACGGTTTCAGGCATATTACGATGTTGAGGAGACTTATGCCTTTGTAGTTGGCGCAGTTTAGAGGGTCTCATTTCTTTTGGATCGTGCTATACAACCAGCTCAGTGGCGCGATGGTTAGTGCGCTGAACTTATGAGTTAGTGGATGTTATTTACCAAGTCATCTCCGCCGGCTTTATAAAGCTCAGCGGGAAGACCGTTTTTTCCGGCAGCCTTATTAAGCTAAAGCTTAGATATTGCTATCCTCACTTTACTCGGGTCGGATGGTTGGCAGTTTTCGCTATCGTTGCCAATATTGAATGGTTCTTCTGCCTGACAGCGGAATGTTGGTCGTGATCGCCGTTTAACAGTCTGCAGAAGTGGTTTTCCATATCCTCAGCAACGACTATGTCTCAACTACGATATTTCCTTGTTCATCTCGACAGGATTCTGTTCGAGCCTTGTATCCTTGGCTTTCACGTTTTACACTTTGGTAAGACTTGCGAACATCGTTCCAGGAGTGGCACCTCTCTATATTCGCAATCGCGAGCTTTTCTTGTTCTTTTTTCTTCTTTCTGAAAAGCCGGTGTTCTTTCATTCTTCTCTGCCTATAGAGCTCAGTGGCAGCTCTCGTCTTCACCTGCAGCTTAGACTTGTAGACCAAGTTCTTGGCTACGAGCATACGTCGGCATTCCTCATTAAACCAGGGGTTTCTTGCTGTAGGGCGCGAGAAACCTAGCACATCAGTTGCGGCCTATCTCATAGCTTGTTGGCATCGTTGTTCTTCGACATTCTATGCTGGTGGTATGGTGATCATCGAGAGGTTGGTTGTCTCTTGTGATTTCAATCTTACGACATTAAATTGTTTTACAGTATTTCTGGATTGTTGTGGCGTGGTGGATATCCGCATTCTTACCTTGGCTGCAAGAAGGTATTGTTCCGAGTCGATGTTAGCTCCTCGGAATGTTTGGACATCCGAAATACTGGATGCGTGCCCCTTGTCTATCACAATGTGATCAATTTGGTTGACCATTCGTTGATCTGGAGACCGCCATGTCCCCTTATGGATATCGTGATGAGGCGAGTTAAATTTTTTGATTCAAAGCTGGTTATTGTAAATTTAAAAATGGCAACAAAGGACAACATCAATAAATTAGACAGAACGTCGCCATTGACAGATATAACTTTGAGGTAGTACGAAACTTTGTCTACCTCATCTCCGATTATAGCTCTGGCAACAGAATCACGTCAGAAATTATTCGAAGAATTAATCCAAGTGCTGTTTCTTTAAGACTCTGAAGCAACGACCGCATCAAAAGCGGGTGAGGAAATCCTTTTGAAGAAAAAATTCTTTGAAAAGACTTTCGTCCTGTTGTCGTTGAGTGGCTGTGGAGATGAAGATTGAATGAAGAACTATACGAGCTGTGCAGCGACATATTCCTGGTGCAAAAAAAAACATTAGATGTTTAAGATGGCTAGGATATGTTGAGCGGTTGGACACCAATACTAATGTAATAGGGTCCACACACTACACATGGCTGTACGGGCATTACAGGTATTAGGCTTGCGAACTGATAATGTATTATGTTGCCTGTGTGAGTATAAATGCGTCATGAGTGATTTCAGAAAATTTTCATATTTTCGTTGTTTGCACATGCATCTGGTGTATATGTGAAACTATGCAGTTACGGAGAAAACAATAAATCTGAGAGTGCATTTTTACAATTAAAATGACGACCAGTCATTGATAAGTAGGTACACGATTGAGTGCAACGTAGTTTGTACATAACGTGTTTGGACAGCGCGTGATTGTGATTGTGCATGCATGCATGCATAGTCTATGGGCCCTATTAATCTTTTGACATTTATTTTACCAACAATTCATACATGTCATCGTTTATCATTGCCAAGAATAAGGGTTATGATGAATAATATCGGAATTCACATTTGATTTACCTACAGTTATGACTATGAGTCACTTCGATTGGCATTATCTCGTTAAAAGTTGAAAAAAATTAAAAAAAAAAACATATGAGAATGCAGGGCAGGCTATAGACTTTTAATGAGTATTTCCATTTCATCCCTCCCTCCAGCCCAATACGAATCTCTATTTATTTGCTCAATATGTATCTTAATAATCAGATCCAAATTCATTATCAGACCTCTCTTTAGTTTTTATCGTCCATATAATTTCTACTCCTCTTCGTGACCATATGGCACAAGATTCTCAACTGATGCTCGGTGATCTCGTCTTTTGAATCAAAGGGTACACGCACATATTGCAGCCCTCGTGCCGCATCTCATCCCGCAAATGGCAAAGATCCGACGCGATCGATCGATCGTTCGTTACTCCTGCTATACCGATGTTTATTTACACTTGAGACATTTAAAACAATCCCGAGAAGGCGAACAAAACAAAAAAAAATTCTTAGAACAATAAACACATCCGAAACGGACATATCGCCCGCGGATAATTTAAGTGATTGCTGCTGCGCGCATCTCCCGATGCTATCTCATTATCTTTGTGATAGCTTGAGGATCGATAGGTAGATACGAGACATGAGTATGTTTCTATTGTTTTTATGGTTGCACATTTCTAGATCACATATTGATTTTGGAATTTTCACAGCGCACATTTGGCTGCAGTTGCGATGGCGGTCGGGATGTGATGTAGTGCATCGTTCTTCCGGCCGTGGGGTTATTTCCCGGTGGGATACGAATGAGATGTTCATGGAGGGAAATCATAATTTTCGGGATAGCGTAAATATTTACACAATTACGATGATAAATTGCAGTTCGTTTTGCGTTCGTAGCTTCTTAATTTGGGATATCCAAGAGTGAGGCATTCAAGTGTTAAAGGTGTTGTATTTATAGACGGCCATATATTTCAAAATTGGGTGAACAACTTTTGGGGGTGTGAATTTATACATTGTATTCGTTTTACACTTTGTGTAGTATTGGATTAGGTAAACTAATTGAGTAGAATCTTGATTTATTCCCATTTGCAAAGCCCTGATTTACCGCATATTTTGTCTTCTTGAAGTTGTATTTGCGTTTTCTCTAATAAATTTTTAGAAAATAAATTAAGTGCGGGTATCAGGTACTCGATAAATAGTGCGTTTTGTTGGCACATTGTTTCTTCCAAAAATTTCACATAACTTTCTCATAGTCACAGTAATCGATGATTGATTTTGATAAAATGTTTTAACCATAAAAACACGTTTGCTTATCGAAAATTTTTCCATTATAAATTTGCCACATATATACTTCACGGCTGCAAAATACGAACTGTCAAGACTAATGTTTACAAAAATGGCGGCAAAACAAAGTAGAATACCTTCCCAGCGGACACCCTGTATAACCTCGAAAACACTTGGTTAGGTTTTGTAGAACGAGGGTAGACTCTGATTGGCTTTAACTTGGCAAATCCCAGTGGTTATAACTCTGAATACACATCAAGTGCTTGCTTTTAAACTCCAAGTGGTGACAATCGGGGACTGGTCTCATCCACCCGGATTTGACTTGCTAAACGATAAGTGCGAGTGTTGATAACAAGACGAAAAACAGCAACATTATAAACAGCCATGTCAGAAAGGCACGGAATGAAAACCCGGCATGATCCCAGGCGAATCAAGACAAGCTGCTTCGACATATTCGGATAAAACAGCTTGTCTAGGAATTTCAAGGGTAACTCAGGCCCCTTGAACAGAAATGGTGGCGGATGAACCGAAAGGCCAGCGGAAGCTCTCTATCCCGTAGTGGATACTGATGGCCCGGTGTCCCAGGGCTATTTAATAAATTGGAACTGGCCCTCCAGGTTGTGGGTTGTTCTTTGGGTTAACTACCCACCCATGGAAAAAATAAACTTGTTATAAAGCCACCAATAGCCGCAGAGGACTGATTTTATTCTTGACGATCCTGCTAAACGAAAAAAGGACAACGACGCTGGGCTGCACCTGGAATGTGAGAACATTAAACAGGCGAGATGCAAGCGAACAACTAGCTGAACCCCTAAACTGCTACAAAGCAGACATTACTGCCATCCAGAAAAAACTGTGACATTTACTACGGACCGTGTTATTACAGTGAGCAGACACAGCGTCTATTCAGAGGCGGATTCGTTATAAATGCCAGACTTAGGCAAGAAGTCGTATGTTTTCAAGACATTAGCGAACGGATTGCAACAATCCGCATCAACATATTCGCCAACATAAGCGTTACATGCGTTCACGATGTTAAAATCGTAATGGTAGATTTTAACGCAAAGGTAGGAAGAGAAGACATCTTTACCTGTATTGTCGGAAAACATAGCCTACATGACAACACGTTTGGTAACGTGTTAAACATCTAATGCTTTTTTTGCACCAGGAATATGTCGCTGCACAGCTCGTATAGTTCTTCATTCAATCTTCATCTCCACAGACACTCAACGCCAACAGGACGAAAGTCTTTTCAAAGAATTTTTTCTTCAAAAGGATTTCCTCACCCGCTTTTGATGCGGTCGTTGCTTCAGAGTCTTAAAGAAACAGCACTTGGATTAATTCTTCGAATAATTTCTGACGTGATTCTGTTGCCAGAGCTATAATCGGAGATGAGGTAGACAAAGTTTCGTACTACCTCAAAGTTATATCTGTCAATGGCGACGTTCTGTCTAATTTATTGATGTTGTCCTTTGTTGCCATTTTTAAATTTACAATAACCAGCTTTGAATCAAAAAATTGAACTCGCCTCATCACGATATCCATAAGGGGACATGGCGGTCTCCAGATCAACGAATGGTCAACCAAATTGATCACATTGTGATAGACATGAGGCACGCATTTTGGATGTCCAAACATTCCGAGGAGCTGACATCGACTCGGACCACTACCTTGTTGCAGACAAGGTAAGAATGCGAATATCCACCACGCCACAACAATCCAGAAATACTGTGCAAAAATGTAATGTCAAAAGAATGCAATAGGAAGGGACCGAGAAGGCCTTCAACCAACGCGTATCCCTTAACCTCTCGATGAACATCATATCTCCAGAATCTTATGTCGAAGAACAATGGCAATGATGCCAACAAGCCATTAGATCAGCCACAACTGATTTGTTAGCAAGAGCAAGAAAAGCGCGTGATCGAGGATATAGAGATGTGCCAGTTGCCAATCCAGGAATGATATTCGCAAGTTTTACCAAAGTGTAAAACGTCAAACCCAAGTATACAAGGCTCGAACAGAATCCTGTCGAGATGAACAAGGAAATATCGTAGTTGATAGCGACATAGTCGAAGCTAAGGATATTGAAGAACCACTTCTGCAGACTGTTAAACGGCGATGACCCAACTAACAATTATTCCTCTATAAGGCAATAAAATTTAATTTCCACAAGCAATTATTTCTGTAGGCCTTATATAGAAATTGTTAGTTGGGAAGAACAACATTCCGCTGCCAGGCAGAACGAACCATTCAATATTGACAACGACAGCGAAAACTGCCAACTACCCGACCTGAGTGAAGTTAGGATAGCAATATCTAAACTCAAGCGTAATAAAGCTGCCGGAAATGACGTCCTTCATGCTGAGCTTTAAAAAGCCGGCGGAGATGACTTGGTAAGTATCATCTACCAACTCATAAGCCAAATCTGGTCGGAAGAAAGTATGCCTGAAGAATGGAACCTCAGCATCGTTTGCCCGATTCACAAAAAAAGAGACCCTGTAAACTGCGCCAACTACAGAGGCATAAGTATCCTCAACATCGCCTACAAGATCCTATCTGCTGTAATATGTGAACGCCTGAAACCGTTTACCAACAACCTGATTGGCCCTTATCATTGTGGTTTTAAGCCAGGAAAGTCCACAACCGCCCATACTCGTCCGTTTGTGTAGGATGACGATGGAGAATTCTCGCTGCTCCATCAGGGTCGGAAACGACCTTACCGACACATTCGAAACCAAAAAAGGATTTAGGCAAGGCGATGCGCTGTCATGTGACTTCTTCAATTTGATTCTTGAGAGGATTGTGCAAAACTCCAACTAGTAGCATACGCCGAAGATATTGGCATCATTGGTAGAACCCAACGTGATGTCATAGCCACGTTTGCCAGTATAGAGAAGGAAGCGACAAAAATGGGCTTAGCATTAAATGATGGCGAGATTAAGTATATGCTGTCAACACGAAAGGACACAGAACGTCACCATTGACAGATATAACTTTAAGGTAGTAAGAGACTTTGTGTAACTCGGCTCCGCTATTAACTCTGACAACAAGATCTCCTTAGAAATTAAATTATCTTGCCAACCGTTATTTCTTCGGGCTAAGAAGGCAATTCAGTAGTAAAGCCCTCACTCGAACTACTAAGGAGATCCTATATAAGACCCTGATCATTCCAGTCCTGCTCTACAGCGCTGAAGCATTGACCGTCTCAAAAGCGGATAAAGAAATCCTTGGTCGATTTGAGAGGAAAATTCTTCGAAAAAATCTTCAGTCCCATTTGCGTTGACGGGCTATGGAGACTATGATACAACCAAGAACTATACGAGCTGTACAGCGACTTGCCCCTGGTCAAAAAACTCCGCATTGGACGTTTAAGATGGCTAGGACATGTGTAACGAATGAACACCAATACCCCGCTTTAAGTGGCGCGCATAAGTAGAAACCGACCCCAAGCAACTTGGAGGGCGCAACTGGAGGCAGTTGGCTAAGGACCGGGCTAATTGGAGAGGCATGTTGGTTGAAGCCCAGGTTCATTCCGGACTCTAGCGCCACTTAAGTAAGTAAGTCAGGATGTCCGTTTGATTTGGTCCAACGATCACCAGCTTGGGCCAGTTCTTGCTCTTATCCATAGAGGCCGTAGACTTCAACTTCCAGTCATTACAATATCGCTGGATTTTGTCAAAGTCCCGATGCAAAAGAGTTCGAAAAACCTCGACCGTAGGAGCTGTTCTGTACGTTATAAGATCATCCGCATACGCAATTTCTTGAGTAAGACTACCCATTATATCGCTGGTGTGAACATTGAAGATAATCGGCGAGTTAACCGGTACCTGTTGCAGACCAGTTTCAATATAAAATTCCGTAGTAGAGTTACATTGTCACTTTTGACAACAAACGTTCTACCAGCCAATATGTCATGAAGCATATATAGCAGTCTGGCCAAGCCTGGTCTGCTTTAGATAGAACCCTTCTAACCATACGGTGTCAAAAGCCTTCTCTAAATCAACCAGACATGCACCCGTGAACTGTTTTTTGGCTTTTGTTCCATTGTATATCAGAGACGAGTTTGGAGGCGACATGAGTACAGTCATGTCCCGCCTTAAAACGAAACCAGTTGTCCGGTATTATATTACTGTCCTCTGAATACTTGACCAGAGCCTGATTGAGAATCTTTTCGAAAACCTCGGTAAGAGACTTATCAACCGTTGACAAGAACGTCATTGTTTTCTAATGGCAGTTTTTTTTTATAAATGAAAAATATGACTTAATCCAATTAACGACTGATAAGGCTGGCATTTTTGTATACATCTACATATTCATGAAGGTAATTTTCTACAAAACGTTAATCAGACCGATACTTACGTACGCTTTTCCAATCTGGATCGCAGTTTCTCCCACAGTAGCCTCAGAACTGGAAGTTCTTGAAAGGAAGATTCTCAGACTCTGCTCAGGGAAACATTACAAAATGCTTCTCCAACGGTACAATTTACAGAGAAACTAATATTAATCCTTTCACGAGATACGCGCTATCCATCATGGAAAAAAAAACGATTGCATAACTAAACTCCACGCATAACGAACTCATGAATGACATCATTCCCTCCCAGTTTGGCTCCTCTTGGGACAATTAAGTGTACCCATCTCCAGTCGGTGTCTCTTTAATCGACATAGAATCAGTTCCCTATGATACAGCACGTCATATTACCTGAAAACTACATCAGGCCACAATCCTGGATAAAGTCCCAGTCTTTTTTCTAACCTGTAAATATTATACGGTACCATCAAAACAAACATCGACATACATCGGTTTTGGTTAACTATTACCCAAACGAATCTTAGTAAAATAGAAAATCATCATCCAATAATTGACATTTATGGTTGGAGGACAGTACTCACCCTTTTTCCCCTCTTTCCTCAAACCATGTATCCTCTAACAATTTTTTTCCCATCTCCACCTCCCAAATCCCGTATACCTTATTTACAGACACTTAACTAATGACCATTGGTACAAAAATCAATCTTTTGTTGATCTACAACTGTCAAAACACTTTATTTTGACAGTTTGACATTGGGCAAAAAAATTTATCAATTTTCAAGATCTGAATTTTGGACAGATTTACCCCTCCTTGCACTAACACTAATACAAATGATAGCTGTCAGTTTGACTAGAGTGATTTTCGTTGTGATTTAAGGCCGTGTGTCAATTGCGTTAACATTTAAGCCAGTGGTAATTTTTGATATTAGGACGGTAAATAGAGACTTTAAAATTTTAAGCTGCTTAATAGCTCGCTAAAATTTATCCAGTAGCTATTTTTTGATGTGAGAGAGATGGATTAATCGTCATTACCAGTGTTCACATGTGACGGGAAAATAGAACATCATTCAGAGTAAAAAATAAAAAGCAAACAACATTATTTTTTACAATAAAATGTAATTACCGTTTTAAAATAAACAAAAAATGTTTTTTTGAAAATGGATGGTTACAAACATGTTATAATTTCAATTGTTACGCTATATTTTTTATGCGAAATATGCTTCACTTGAACAAAGTAGAATGGATAATCTTAACCATGAACACAGGTCATGCAACAATATTTTCGTTGCTGATAACAATAAATACTTAGGCCGTGTAAAATTGCGTTAAAATTTTATCCAGGGGGTAATTTTTGACATTAGTTTGGTGCAGAAAAGTCAAAAATCAAACAGTGGATGAAATTTAACCCTCTTTTTAACGCAATTGACACAAAGCCTTAAAGGTTTTTCGATGATTTCTCTGAAATCTATTCCATATTATTTTAAAACGAGGGAACATAAAGAAAGGAATTTTGTTTCAATTCTGTTGGGAAATTATTAAAAATAGTAATTAAATTAAATCCCAATTAACTCAATTGACACAGCAAAAAGCCAATTTGTTTTTACCCCTGCAGAGATGTCAAATATTAGCCAGGGGATAAAATTTAACCCACATTTTAAAGCAAATGACACGGCCTAGGATTATTTTGGTTGGGAAAAACTATTATTAACCATTAGTAGCTGTACGATGTGAAATATAAATTAAATCAAAACAAACAACCTGTGTTACTGGAAACTTGACAGCAACGCCAACAACTTCACACTCATTGACATGAAATTATAACAATACAACCACAGAAAAAAATCAATCTAAAATCATGTTCTATTGGCAACGAAAAAGATCAAATTTCAGATCAAAATCCATATTTACCAATGGAAAACGCCATAAGTTAATTAAAAAAAATATTTGAATTATATAATCAAAAATACTTATTGTACAACCCTGTCAAACGAATCAAAACTTAACATAGATTGTAAGCTTTATTTTACTGTCAATAGTTTTGCACAAACGAACTAAAACTGAGGCGTTGAGTTTTACCTTTGATGGTTAAATGGAAGGACAATGGAAAACTGGCTTCGCCTTCACCTACCGTCGGTGAAAAACATCACGCCAGACTCACCTTCCTATCCTAGAGGTTCTTTTTTCTTGGATCACTTCTTAGTCTCCTGTCATTGGTTAAACACAATTGATAACAATTTTTCCATCAAAACCCTACCAACATATTCGGACCATTTTGCAATTTTGTTAAACTTGAAATTACAAAACCTTGAAGTAGGTACCTAATGAAGAACCTAGAATTGGAGTACCTATCATAAAATAAAACTATTTGGTCGGCCTTCCTAGTCAGCCTGCCTTTCAAACAGAAAAATAGATCAATACATAGAAGAGTTATATGCACTGACCACTAACCTTGACCGACACTCACACAGAACAACAAATACATTCACGAAACACAAAAATCTTCCCCCGGCCATACTAAAAATATTCAAAACAAAACATCAATGGCTAAAACAACTAAAACATATATTTCATAACACTTATAATAGAACCAATAGAGCCAAACCTTGAACTTTCAAGTGGGATCTCCCTAATTAAAATCATCATAACAGATAAAGTCAAAATCTGGTTGGATAAGCAACTTAACGAAAGAATCTCAAAAATAGTTCCGAGACCCTGGACATTTAAAGAAGCCTTCCAAATAATTGGAAAAAAGTTTTCATGCGATAAAGTGATTGTCACCGACATCACGTTGACCAACAAACAACAAATTGTTACGGCCTCCGAAAACCACTTTAAGGATTTATTCTTAGAAAGACATCCTAGCTTTGCCCAAAATCTAGTGAGGGAAATACAGTTTACCTTACAACAGGCTCGATTATTACAACCAACCAACATATTTTCATTCTACAAGGTGGCGCAAAAATAACCTTCCGATGTTTTTTGGCTGTAATTTAAAAAAAATTAAAAACTTTGATTCTTCTTGTGGATTATTTTTATTTGGTCTTTTAATTTTTTTTTACATCAAGTCGAGAATATGATGTCTAAATGGCCGTCGCCACAGTTGATTGTCATTTGAGCCCTTTTTATGGCATTTTCCATCACTTTGGCCAAAACTTCCGGCGATAGGTCCTCACATTCTTGACGGATATTGTCTTTAAGAGCTGCAAGAGTCTGAGGCTTTTTGACATAAACCCGCGACTTCAAAAAGCCCCACAAAAAGAAGTCTGGAGCGGTCAAATCAGGCGATTTTGCAGGCCAGTGCAAATCGCCGAAACGGGAGATTAGGCGCCCGGGAAATGCATCCTTCAGCATATCGGTTGCACCGTCCTGTTGGAACCACATGTTTTCCAATCCCAATTCATCAAGTTGCGGCAAAAAGAACTCGTTGATCATTGCTCTGTAGCGGTCACCATTCACAGTAACCGTTTGGCCCGCGACGTCTTCGAAGAAAAAAGGTGCGATGACTCCTCCAGCGAAAACAGTCAACCATGCAGTGACTTTGAGCGGGTGTAATGGCTCTTCGTGGGTTACACGCGGATTTTCAGTGCCCCAGAAGCGTAAATTTTGCTTATTTACGTACCCGCTAAGATGGAAATGGGCCTCATCACTCATGATTATTTTTGATGAAAAATCATCTTCCTCTTGGTGGTGATTAAGGATGGCTTGAGCGTATGTTAGACGCGATTGGCGGTCAGCAGCTAACAGCTGATGCACCGTCTGGACTTTGTACGGAAACATCTTCAAATCTTGTACCAAAATTCGCTATAAAGACCGTCGACTGATACCCATTTGCGTGGCACGTCGTCTGGTCGATGTCGACGGCGCTTTCATGACATCTTCGGCTACAGCAGCAATATTCTCTGCAGAACGGCTACTCCGGGGTCTGCCACGCCTGGCAGCATCTCGTGTTGTGCCAGTCTCTTCGAGGCGAGCGGCTAAACGTCGCAGTGTTTCACCAGTAGGCGTTGACATTAGGGGCCAATCGCAAAATTTATAGCATTTTCTGATAGGAGGATTACTTTTGCGCCACCTTGTATGATTACTTCTCTTTTTTGAATCCAGATGTAACGCAAATATTTGCCAACCTAGAGAAGTCTCTTATATCATACAAGATCAAGACCTAAATAATCCAGCGGCCCCGATAACATCTCGAACTATGCCCTAACAACAGTCTCTAGTTTAGCTCTGAAATTTCTAATAGTGCTTACACACCGAATCGAAAACTAAGTTTTCGACAACACATTTTCGAAAACCATCGTCTTTCACACACCAAATCTTCTTCATGTTGTTTTTTTTTTTGCAATTCCATTAAAAATTAAAATGAAATGAAATGAAAAAAATTGATTAGTTTTGACAGCGAGTTCATCAGCTGTTTTGTGGGTCGTGTGAAAAACATGTAGAACGTGTGAAAAGGTGTGTTCGTTAAAACAACCTTCGATGAGATGACGTCTGCGAAGTGTTTTTGAGAAGGAGACGGCGTAACCTACTAATTTTTGAGAACTGCAAATTTATGGGAAAACTCTGGTTTTCGATGAAGTTTTCAGGTATTTTTGAGAAAACTCAGTTTTCGGTTCAGTTTGAAATGCCATCCTCTTCAAAACTAAAATAAAATACCATGGAGTAAACTACAACAACCTATTGAAATTCAATATACACGCTAGATTAAACATCGAGAAAGTAAGAAAAGTAACCACCATAACTATTTAAAACATTAATTCGTCTAATCCTGTTATTAGCTTTTCCTAAATGGTTCCCGATCTCACGACAGAATAAGAAAGACTAGAACGTATGGTCCTAAGAAAATGCATCAACAAAATGTTTGAATCTCAAAATAGAAAATATTCCAACGAATTTGTATATGAAAAATCAAACGTCATACCACTAATAAAATACGCACTTTGGTAAATGAAAAAAAACTATTAACAACATAAACCTCTTAGATAATAATCTCATCAAGGACATATATTCATTATGATTTATCTTAACTTAAGATGGTCCAACTCAACATATCCATCACCATTAGCAATTATTTCCGAAAACCTAGATCTCGATGAACAGCAAATCCAATTCAAAAAAACTTATTTGAAATCAAACACCAACGAATATATTCGCGCACTAATATCACTTTATTAGGTAATTCACTCAGTTAACACTACTAAAATCACGTTCAGGTCACTATTTACAATTCATAATCTCTGGTTGTCGCTTCATCTCTATTTATACCATTCCACATACAGACGTCATATTTTCGGAGATTCGCGCATTTACAAGTGGCTTTGTCAGATCGTGGCTAAAAATATTTATAAATACCAAAAAAGAAAGAAAGAGCAAAAAACGAGACATTAATAACATTTACTGGCATCTACTGCCATTCGTTCTAATTACCTTCTTAACTTAAACATAATTGGAGGGTATTACCTAGACCTAAGGCAGTCTTATCTGTTTTATTTGTTTTATCCTTGTCCTATTTATTACCATTATAAAGTCTTAACTATTTTAACATAAATATACATTGTAATAAGACACCTTACAAACGAAAATGTAAAATGTAAATGTAAGAAAAAAATATTTCACTATGCATACAAAGATAAAGAAAAACCCAGGAGATATTCGCAAGAAAAAAAAATCTACTAAGGGCGTGTGTCAATTGCGTTAAAAAGGGGGGTTAAACTTTATCCACAGGCTAATTTTTGACATTTCTGTAGGTGCGTTTCATCTCTGTCACCCCTCAGTAGGTATATCAAATGTCAAAAATTAGCCACTGGATACATTTAGGCCGTGTATCAATTGCGTTCAAATTTTAGCCAGTCGATACATTTTGACATTGCTATGGTGACTAGAGACTTCAAAATTTTCACCTGCCCAACAGCTCGCTAAAATGTATCCAGTGGCTAATTTTTGACATTTGATATACCTACTGAGGGGTGACAGAGATGAAACGCACCTACAGAAATGTCAAAAATTAGCCTGTGGATAAAGTTTAACCCCCCTTTTTAACGCAATTGACACACGCCCTTAGTAGATTTTTTTTTCTTGCGAAGAGACAGAGATGGAAAACAACAGTAGAAATGTCAAAAATTAGCCAGTGGATAAAGTTTAACCCACATTTTAACGCAATTGACACACGGCCTTAAGCGAAATGTTGAGCAGGTTAACATTTTGAAGTCTCTAGTCACCATTCTAATGTCAAAATTTTTCCATTGGCTAGAATGTTAACGCAATTGACGCACGGCCTAATTGTAAAATTGTTTTCGACTCTCCTATACCATCAAATATACATTCTCATTTAATACTCAATAGTAAACATGTATCTCGAATTCTCGAATTCAGAACAACCGCATATTTGTATGTATGTATCATTTCTGATAAAAAAAAACACACCAGAAAAAAAACAAAAGTTAATAACGTACCTGAGATAGAAGAAAACGACATAACACTAAGCTTCGTAATAAAATCATACAATGAACACATTAGCAACCTAATGCATACAATGTCGTTCTCTCTCTTTCTTATTAGTTTTTAAGTTAGGTTAAGTTCTCTTTTGTACATTTGACGCAAGTCAACCAAAAAAAAAAACAAAACATATTGCTTGTAAGCAGGAAAGAACTTTTATTTAACGAAACAACTAGCCACGTGGCGAAGATACAACCTATAAGTCTGAGCAGGCCATACATACAGCCGCTATATATGCAAAAACGAAACAAACAAATGTAGAACATGTCAAAAAAAAGAAAGAAACAAAAAAGACTCAATAAAGAATTCAATTCAAACAATACACTGTCATATCAGTATGTATAATCGAACGTATTCCTCAAATAAACAAAAAAAAAACACATCTCATCCCTGTGATACTCACATTTATAAATATGACATAATTGTGCAAGTTTATTCTTTCCCGAATTATATTTATATACTCGCAATACAAAGATTTATTTTTTTTAACAATTTAGCGCACACTAGCGCATTGTTTCCTTCGGTGAAGAGACGCAATGTAAATCATCTATACGCTCGTCTCTCTCACTCTCGTATATTTCAGATTTTAGTTGTGTAAGATTCCTTGTATATATGTATATTTATTTATCTCTTTTGTTATTTATTTAAGACAAACAGTCTGTGCAAACCAACCCCGCTCATGAGCAAGAGCAGCTCAACAACATAATAACCGAATGCTTTGTGGCAAACACAAATGTAAGTCTGTTTTTACACGTTGACTCTAAAGTCACGACGACTTTTCGAAGTTCTCTTTGTTAATTTTCTTTTATGAGTCTCTTGCTTTAACACCTGCGAATTTTTGTGTTGACACAAATTTGACATTCCTCTTTTATTTTTTTCTCAACAGTCTATGTGCAAAAGCAGACGTAGCGAAACGGACTCTTTAAGCAACGAAATTATATGAAGCAACAAAACGATAAAAAGATGGAAGAGAAAGGAAAACTTCAAAAAGAGTCACTGAAAAATTTAGCCACGACTCACAGTGCAAAATATTTTCCCTCTCAACTTTTCGAATCTTATTTCTCTTTTACACTCATGTGAGTCGTGACTCAAAAATCGACGTGTAAAAGCAGACTTGACACACTGCGACGTAGTGAAACGTAGCGAAATCTGCCCTCTAAGCAACATAACGATAAAAAGAAAGAAGATAAAAGAAAACGTCAAAATGAGTCACTGAAAAATTTACCCAAGACTCTTTTGCACTCATGTGAGTCGTAACTCAAAAGTCAACGTGCAAAAGCAGACTTACTAAATTGCAGTCAATACTTGACAGCCGCAGAAGTATTATTCAACAAATTGACATATGTACACAATACACACAGACATCACATGTTAAACCAATATTATAAGTCATATTTATATATTCAAATTCTGTTTTCCATATGTTAATTCACTTTTCGAACCTTTAGCACTCTATATATTTTTCAATTGTTGTGTTCGAAATTTTTCAATCCGTCATATTCAAATGTATCAACATTGAAACTCAACGAAATATAAATTTATTAATGAACGCAGTCATTTGAATATCTTCAATCACACTCATTATTTTTAAACCGCACCCAACTTCACCTTTCTCACACACACACCCGACAACAATCTTCGTTAAATTTTATCGCGAGTGGCTTCGTTCTTCGTTAAAATACCATTGTTTAGTTTTTTTTGTGATGCTGTCCGCGGCTGAGTGATTCATTTCTGTAACGAAGAAAATTATTTTACTAGTTTTCCCTAGTTTTTAGTTGTATTTTTATTTAATTTTCCATCGGTTTCCTTAACAATCAAACACCATAGTGCAACAAGTGTTGAAAAATAAATTAATCACCAAGTAGTGCTAAATCGTGTTTAATTTTATCCAACCAAAAAAAGTGTAATAGCAGCGCATCGAGTGCTCTTAAGTGTGCAAGGGGAATTTTAAATCCAAAAAGAAAAAAAAAGAAAAAGGAAAACATGGGTTGTGCAGTTAGTACAGCTAGAGATAAGGAAGCAATCGAACGATCGAAAAACATCGATCGGGCGCTGCGTGCCGAGGGCGAGAGAGCCGCCTCCGAAGTTAAACTCTTACTATTGGGTGCGTCTTTCATTATTTTTTTTGTAATTTTTTTAATATTCCTTGCATGTTATATTTTATTTGGGAAATACCATTTCTTACATGCAGAAATATGTCGTGCATTGGAATTGGATTTGGAATTCCGTTAGGATATTTGAAAATTGAAATCTGAAAAATTCTCTTGTGCTACCTGATATGGCGGGCGTCATTAAATCATCAATAAAAGGAAAGAGAAAAGAAATGTGAAAATAATAATTCATCACCTGGTAGCAGGCCGATTTTAATTAGATGGTCTTGGGAAGAAAATGTTGTGTAGGTAGGGAGCGAGGTACGTGCGATGAATCGTCTTGGTTTTGGATTTAAGGCAGAGAGCAACCCTGTGAATTTTTAATAACGCTCATGGATGAATGATTTTTGAGCGGCCGGTACCTACCACTGTATGGGGTTCGTTGGTATGTGACTAAAGTGGTGGGAACTGGGAACCCCGGTGTACCGGCAGATGCATCAACACTTTTCCATTTCCACCCCAAAATTTCTCAAGGGTTCAAGTATCGTGCGATGGCAATTGTTCACGTTGGATGCTTTACTTTTTTTTTCTAATCAGCACATTTACTTGGTTTTAATTAATTTGATTATAATGCTTGTCACATGGCTTATGTGCCGGGAATTAAATTGTTTTGTATGCCGATTTAGAATGCCAACAAGTGGTTTAGTTCTGATTATGCGTAGTAGCGCAAGTGTACCTATATGTTCCAGTCGTGTAATTTCTCGACAAATGGTTAATGGATGCGTTTACGTCAGATAATGTTGCTAATGCATAGGAATTCACTTGAGCAATCAATTAAACATTGATAACAACGAAATTGAATATTTATTCACATTTTTATTATTTAATCAGATTTGCATGCGACGTCGAGGTCGACCATGAAAAAATAAATTAAAATACTCCAGATCAAGTGCGTTTATAATACCACGGACTGAAAAGAGAAAGCTAATGAGCTTAGCTGCTTCATTCGCAGATGGTTCTTCCATCTTCCAACGTTGGCACGTAGTCAATCCTGTTACACCCCATCCACATTGCTTAGGATGTCAAGACGCACGGGCACTCGCTAAGGGGTTTTTTTTTTATGAATACATGAGTTTTGAAAAACACATTTTCATGTCGAACAATGTTTTTGATAAACTACTTGATGTTTTCACACCGAATTTCATGTAGGTTTCGTTTGACATAACTTGAAACATTAAAGATGTACAAAATCAAAATATACTAAAACACTTTAAAGCTAATGTCAAATGACTACCTATGATAGTTTCTGTCCTAGCGAGGTATCCGTAGGAGCGGACAATTTTCCGCAACGCATACTTCGTCGGAGGTTCAAATTGAATTCGATGTATGAGTCAAAGCAGAAAAAATGCACTTCACTACAATTCGTAAATAAATTCCGCGAAGAATTCGTGTTAAAGGAAATCATAAAAAGGATTTAACTTAGCTGTCAAAAATTGCACGAAAAATGCATCTGAACGCAATTCGTCGGGGTGCGTAACAAAATGTCAGAGAAAAATTTCGAACAGCATTTCAGAAAAACACCTCGAAGCTAAAATCCGATGGATACCTCGGTAAGACCGATTAGCTTTATTCAAAAGATAATATCATGCCATTGGTGTTTAAATATGATTTTGGCGATATGCACAGCTAACTCGAATGAAGCGCAATCGTGAAGTCCAATCTTCGACAACTTTATCGAGCAACTGGGCAATAATACGGTAAATGTGAACTTCTAAATCGTCCAACGTTTGTGGTTTGCCTCCATCGAGTGAATTGACATACCCTTAATGAAAGTAATCTAAGGGTCCAGTTATAGCTATCATTGAAAACCTACTACATACTTACTTACTTAAGTCGAGGTACAGTCCGGAATGAAACTTGGCCTCAACCAACATGCCTATCCAATTAGCCCGGTCCTTAGCTAACTGCCTCCAGTTGCGCACTTCAAGTTGGTTGAGGTCGGTTTCTACTTGTGCGCGCCACTTAAGGCGAGGTCTTCCTCTACTGCGTCCGAAGTCTGGCTAGGATTCGAAGACTCTACGAGCAGGGGTATTGGTGAAGATTCGTTCTACATGTCTAAGCCATCATAAACGTCCAATGCGGAGTTTTTTGACCAAGGGCATGTCGCTGTACAGCTCGTATAGTTTTTGGTTGAATCTTCGTCTCCATAGCCCGTCAACGCAAACCACAATCGACCAAGGATTCATTCATCCGTTTTTGAGACGGTCCATGCTTCAGCGCCGTTTTAGATGACTGGGAATGGCCGTAGAGCAGGACTGGGATGATCAGGGTTCTATACAGGATCTCCTTAGTAGTTCGAGTGAGAGCTTTACTACTTCTTTACAACGCCTTCTTAGCCCTAAGAAACAGCGGTTGTCAAGAGTAATTCTTCGTTTAATTTCTGACGATATATTGTTGTCGGAGTTAACAGCGGAGCCGAGATATACAAAGTCCAGTACTACCTCAATATTATATCTGTCAATGGTGACGTTCTGTCCAACTCGTCGATATTGTGCGTCCTTTCGTGTTGACAGCATGTACTTAGTCTTGCCATAATTTACTGCTAAACCCATTTTTGCCGGTTCCTTCTCTATACTTGCATAGTGCTACCAATGATGTCAATATCGTCGGCGTATGCTAGTAGTTGCACCGATTTTTGGAAAATTGTGCCTCTGGTGTTGGCTCGGGTGTTATGTACAATCCTCTCAAGAATCAAATTGAAGAAGTCACATGACAGAGCATCGCAATGCCTATACCCTTTTTTGTTATGGAATGTGTCGATGAGGTCGTTTCCGATCCTGACGGAGCTGCGAGAATTCTCCATATTCATCCTACATAAACGGACGAGTTTGACGAGTTTTATATATCAAGCCTCTCATGTGTGTTGTCTGTCGTCACTAACACGGTTTTTCGCTCAAAGCGCGCTTTATGAGCTTAGAATTAACTAACCGAGCTTCCGGAGCACCAACCAATTGGCATCTTTAAGCTCAACGTATTTCAAAATTATCTCAAAGCATTCTGGTACGCACTTTCTGTTTCAGCACGAGACTAATAAAGACGATTGACACCGTGTACACTTAGTACGTACATACGTGTCTTCTAGTGTTGGCTGACACAGCTTAAACCAGTGGAAGCCTGAAATTATTTTGGGCATCCACGCATTTTTCTTAACATAGGAGGGAGGATGACGTCTATCAAAAATATTTCATAACACGGCTTGGACTCTCAAGAGTGACCAGCGCGACTAGCTTCTATTATAAATTGGAATACCTCATAGCTAAATGATCTCTAAAACTTATCTCATTGAACAAAAGCCGAAAGCTATATTTTTGACAGAAGCTGAATTTACCATAAAAGTGTAGGTATAACTTAATCTTAAAATAGAAAATGAATCACAAACTTTAGAGTGTCAGCTCTGTTGCAACCTTTAGACTCTCTACGAAAATGATAACCTCATAACTCCAAACAACTCGGATGATTCATATGGATGGGACATTTTTTTATCTGCAGGGAAATTGTAAACTTCTCAGCTTAAGTTATTTTGCTTTTGATAATACATGATGCTAGGAAACTCTCTGAGTAAAGTAAGGTTATCTTAACATTCGTTTTTGCATAAATCATGATTATCGGCACGAACCAACCTTTATTAATAGTCCGCATGTCAACATAAAGTCAGTACATAAGTTACGGCTATTGCGAGAACTTGTTGATTATGTGTCCACTAGTCAATCAAAAGTTTATGGAATACGCCTTCTTCAAGCGTCCAGGTGGTAGCCTTTCGGCATTATCACTTCATTCCTACGTTAGCTACAGCAAGGACGTAGCTTCTGTTGCAACCTTTTGTTTATAACAATGACCTCAATTGAATTGACCGTTTGTTGATCTGGAAATCACTTTGTCCTGTTTGGATAACGAGATAAAAAAAATCGTATGTTGGAATTTTGATCTGCGGCTAAATCAATTAGAGTAGGTCCGTTCCCATACCTTGTGTAGATTACACAACACAATTCAAACAATACAGCTAAAGATGATGTCTCGTGATATGTGGTCTCAATCGTGACTTAAGATCTTATCGTTAAAATAACCCAACGCAACGTGACCATTGAGACTGTCCTCATACTTCAATGTAACATTGGTGGATGATAAGCTTATGTTAAACATTTTGGTCATGATGAGGATTTTCACAATGCGTTACTGATGTCATCGAAGTATAGGTCTAAATCTACCAAATACCCATTCGAAAAGTCCCTGCTGCTGCTCTATAAAACCGACCGTGTTAAATGTTGAAGAATTGTATCCTTCGCGGCGCATTCCACCGTATGGCAGTAATGTCTGCATCTCTCACAATTTTTAATATCATTTGAGTTTCAGCTATAAAAGTCATTAGATATAAAAAATATTGATTCTTGGTTTCTTCAAAAAAAAAAAAAAAATCTCGAACCCATTCCAAAACACAAGTTCCAACCTGTGCCCGCACGTCTATGTTTAACTACTGGAACAGAAGGTATGATTTTTCCAACCAGTCATTTTTTTTGCATTAAACACTCGGGCGCTAAGTGGCCCGATGGTTAGTGCGATTAACTACAGCGCTGAAGGACTGACAAATTATCCCAGTTGTATCAATTGTGAGGAAAAAGCCTTTCTCAACTAAGCCGTTCGAAGTCGGCATAAAACAGGAGGCCCCGCCATCGTCCAAGAACTTCACACGCACACATGAATCGTTGTGGGAAAACTAGGCCCTAGGTACTCACAAAGATTATAAAGTCATACAGATGAGGCATTGAAAACAAAAAAACAGAAACTTTTGCTCACCATCTTCATGGTACGGGCGGACGGTGTGTAGTGTGCATTCATGAGAAACGAGATCCAAACATATGGCACTGTGTGGACAACTTTTCTTCTATGCAGTGCGTCGTGTCATCTGTATGACTTTATAATCTCTGGTACTAACGCCAAAAATTTGTATTTTTGTGAACAATCGGGCTTATCATCAAGAAATACAAATCCATTGGGCTAGACAAGTAATTGATGATTACCGCTGTTACCTAGTAAAGGGTGATCCATTTCGAGGTTCCCTATTTTTTAAAGAAAAAAACACAGAAAATTCAAATTTAATGGAGAATGTTTATTATCATTTGAAAAAACATTCTTTGGCATTTATTTTTTGAAGATTATGTCTATCAAATGTTGGCCGTTGCTACGTAGCAGATGGTCCATCCGTTGAGTCCGATTTTCGATCACTCGTTCGAGCATTTCGACTGGTAACTGGCGAATGACACGCGTGATGTTTTCCTGCAAGGCCTGAATCGAAGCGGGTTTGTCGGCATAAGCTTTTGACTTTACATATCCCCACAGGAAAAAGTCTAACGGTGTCATATCACACGATCTTGGTGGCCAATCGACCGGCCCAAAACGTGAAATTATGTGCTCACCGAAATGCTCTCTCAATAAGTCCATTGATTGATGCGATGTGTGGGAAGTGGCGCCGTCTTGCTGAAACCAAATGTCGCCGAGATCACGAGCTTCAATTTCAGGCATCAAATAGTCGGTTATCATGGCACGATAACGGTCGCCATTGACGGTTACGTTCGCACCGGCATAATTTTTAAAGAAATATGCACCGATGATTCCGTCGGCCCACAAACCACACCAAACCGTTGTTTTTTCTGGATGAAGTGGCAGTTCTTCAATCTCTTCAGGTTGCTCTTCGTCCCAAATGCGGCAATTTTGTTTGTTTACATATCCATTGAGCCAGAAATGGGCCTCATCGCTAAACAAAATTTGCCTCGAAAACGTCGGATCTTCTTGGAACTTTTCAAGAGCCCATAGAGCGAAGCGATGTCGCTTGGGAAGGTCTAGCGGCTTCAGTTGTTGCACAAGCTGTATTTTGTACGCTTTCAATTTAAGATCTTGACGTAAAATGCGCCAAGTCGTTCCATACGTCAGTCCGAGTTGCTGCGAACGGCGACGAATCGACTCTCTACGGTCTTCGTGTACACTCTCAGCTACGGCCGCTATATTTTCTTCACAGCGTGCTGGACGTGGTCTATTTGGTCGAATATTATCCAATAATGAATGCTGGGTCTCAAAATGGATTATGTTGACCATAAGTTGAGCGAAGTGCACGAAAGACATTCCTCACAGAACGTGAATTTTCATAATAGAGTTGAACAATTTGTAAACGTTGTTCACGCGTAAGTCTTTCCATTATGAAATGCCAAACAATACTAAACAAAAATAAAATGACAGCATGACACGACTAACACGTGATCTGTCAAAAAAGGCTATTGAAAAAAGTATCTCTACTTGGATCACCCGTTATTAATTAGCGAGTAAATAATTTTTGACATAAGTTTGGTGAATTTTGACTTTATATTGCTACATTAGGAAACTCGAATAACTTTTTTTTTGAGTGTATGGAATTCATTTATCTTTTATTCATGGTAAAACTCATTGAATTTTATTAAATATTACTTAATAAGTTTTAAAAATAATGGAATTTAAATGCGCCCTCTGTTCGTTGATGCCTGTGCGTCATCTTACCAACAAGTTGTTCATTACTGTTTGGAGTGTTGAAACATGAATAACCGCAATTGTTCATTTAGTTCATTCAAATTTGTTGGTTTTTCTTTGTAGACGTTTTGTTTGCAATAACCCCACAAGAAAAAGTCAAGTGCAGTAAGCTCAGGCTACCTAGGGGCCAACGGAATGTTGAGTTTCTAAAAGGTGGACCAAAAGAAGTTGTTTGGCCTTCAGAATATCGGCTGTGGAAGTGTGTGCCGTTACTCCGTCCTGTTGGAACCACATGTCCTCCAGTCCTATTTCGTCCAATTGCGGCAAAAAAAAAACTCGGCCCTGAAGCGCGCACTGTCCACTAATGTCGTTTGACCAGCGGCGTTCTCGAATAAAATGGCTCGATAACTCCTCCAGCGTGAACAGCGCACCATGCAGTAACTTTGAGAAGGTGTAATGGCTCCTCCTGCATTACTCGTGGATTTTCGGTGCCCCAGAAGCGATAGTATTGCTTGTTCACGTACCCGCAAAGGTGGAAATGATCCTCATCGCGCGTTATGATTTTGGTCGAAAAATCGTTCACTTCGATTATTTCAAGTTCTTGGAGAGTATATCGCTCCCTGGCTTGCTCACTTGTATTCTACATCTGTCTAGTCCACAAACGTCCAAACAATTGCTGACATTGGCGGCCTTTCGCAAAAATAAGAGCATCTTCCAATAGGGTGAACTATTTTGGCCTACCTTGTAGATATCAGCTTATTGGGAAATTTTCGTCGCAATTCTGTCATAACAGGCCGGGCTATTTGAGGAGTTGCTCCATCTTGCTAAAGTCACACAGAGTTGAGAGAAATTCACATTCGGCGGAATTTTAGATAGAAAAACTCTTTCAACATGCTCAAGTAACGGTCTCCAGTAACCGTAACGGTGTAACCATTTTCTTCGAAGAAGTAGGGCCCGACAATGCAGCGTGCACACCACCACTGTGACACGAAATGGATGCAATTCCGACTCATGGAGTATCTAAATATACTTCCAATTCCATATCCGTCAATTTCGTTTGTTTATGTTGCCATTTAAATCGAAATATGCCTCGTCAGACATAAAAAGACAGTTCAACATGTTTCCGTCCTCTTCCACCATTTGAAGCATCTTTTGGCAAAATTCCAAGCGAATCGGCAAGTCTGTTGCGTTCACTTTGTTGGCCATTTAAATTTTATATATGGGAATGTGTCCAAATAATTGTGCATAGTTGACTGCAATGACTGTCTGCTTATACCCATTTGAGCAGATAAGCTTCTTGTCGAAACTCTCGGATTGTTTTGTATGGCAACAGCTTGAGCAGCGATTGTTTCCTCCGTCCAAACTGAAGGGTCTCGACTGTCCCATGCTCGGCAAAATTGTTAACAAGTCTCATTATAGTCCATCTGCTCGCAGGATTGCCGCCAAACGTGCGCCTACACTCTCTGTGAACCGAAATTACGGACTTCAGTGTGTGATAGCGGCGGACAAACCAAATTCTTGTTTCAGTATCCCAGTTATTAATTTTTGTTATAGATATCTAAAAATCTATCTGCTAAATAAAAAAAATAAGAAAATTCATTAAAAAGCGGTTTTTGGTAGCGGTTTTCATCATCCACCCTGTATTTAATCCAGAAACTTGGTAAAATTTGACGTTTGGTATACTTACTGAGGATTAAGAAAGATGGAAAGCACAATCTTCGTCCATTTCAAACGTCAGAAACGTCAAAATTAAGTACGTGGTTAAAATGTACCCCCAATTTTAGCACATTGGGCACATTTTGGTATGAAACCGGGGTTGTGGGCAAGGAGACTGAGAGAAAATGGTTGAAATTCTTCAACCTAGTTGAAAACCAACATAAACACATTTTTCACCATTTTAGGTCTGAAAATTTCTTTATGTCGTTCGGCTCTCATACGCGTTTTGTGCGCCGAACAGACAACATGAGTGTTGTTGCATTGTATCTCACACAAACCTAAGATCTTGCGAATTGTCAAAAGTACTCAAGATAATGTCAGTTTCGATAGAAACACTAACACAATTCATGTTCATGCATACAATTTCTTCTGCCGTCATATTCATCTCGTGTGCGCTTGTATTATGATATAAAACCGGTCTTGTGCCTGAGGTAAACTCATCTCATGTGCGGGGACCCATTTATCCCACGGCTGGTGATTTTTAAGCGTAGTTTTTTTGAAAATTGAATTTAACACTCAAATTTGCTTCAAGTATTCAAAAATTGTATTGTAATCGTCAAATAGGCCTCTGCCATTTACGTTTTAAAGACAAATTCATGTAAATGTTGTCCGCAGCTCCGTTTCAATGGTCCATTCGGAAGGTCCAATTTGGCGTCACTTTTTCAAGCATTGCGGCCTGTATTCCACAAATTACGCGTGTTATGTTATCCTGTAAGGCATCAATCGTGTTCGTCTTGTCCTTATAGACTAACGACTTTTCATAACCCCACAAGAAATAATCAAGAGGCGTTAAATCGCATGATCTTGGCGGCCAACTTACAGGGTTATTTCAAGAGATAAGCTGCTCACCAATGTCATCCTTCAACATTCCCATTGTTTCACGAGCTGTGTGGCATGTGGCATTGTCTTGAACAAACCACATGTCAACCAAGTTCAACTCAACCAACTGGGGCAAAAAAAAGTCCCGTATCATGGCTCCATATCGTTCTCCGTTGACGGTAACGTTTCTTCCACGGTCGTCTTTGAAAAAAAAAATGGACCGATGATGCCACCAGCCCATAAACCACACCAAACAGTCTTTTTTTTTGGGATGCATCTGTAATTCTTGTATGGCATGTGGCTGTGCATCACTTCACATGCGACAGTTTTGCTTATTTACGTATCCGTTGAGCAAGAACTGAGCCTCATCACTGAACACAATTTTTCGATAAAACAGCGGATTTTCATGGAGCTGTTCTAAGGCCCGTTCACCAAAAGTTAGACGTTGTGGTAGGTCATTCGGGTTCAATTCCTGAAGAAGTTGAATTTTATAGGCTGTCAAACCCAAATCGACACGTAAAATGTTCCATGTGGTTGAGGAGAACGGCGAGAACGGCGACGAATTGACATTTCACGATCTTCATTAACATTGGACGCTACGACTGCAATATTCTCTTAGGTACGCGCTGTTTAATATCCAACAAAGTAAATTTGGTGATAACAGCACGAATTGTTGATTCCCCAGGTCGATTATGACGACCATAATTATGGTCGTAACAAACGGTGCACATTTTTCACAGAGCACGAGTTTTGATAATAAATTTCAATAATTTGCAATCGTTGCTCGTTTGTAAGTTTTTCCATGATTAAATGGCAGAAAACTGAAAACTTTTCACTTTGACAGATGACGTTTGGGTGCCATTATTAACCAGTGCCGCCAACCTGAAAAACTTAAATCTTAAAAAATCGCCCGTTATTAGTAAAAGAACACATGACTGTTTTATGTTATCGCCTGTTGGACTTCGCCTGTTTACCCTACACCTCGAAGTGAAAACTTTTTGGCTGAACTTATCGTTTTGACAACACAAAAGCACAAACAGAATTCTAGCAACGAAGAGAACCTGCGGTGAAAAGGTTAAGGAACTTTTTTCATCTACATTCAGAAATTCACATACGAAAGATGTTCGTCACAAAACTTAACATTGCAAAGGCATTTGAAGTAACCAAACCCCTCAACGAAACAAGATCAGCTATCCCCCATCCCAAAGACAGCATCTACACCAAGTATTTAGGTATGTATCTGCTCCACAAATCTCGTCTATATTCGCCACAGTGTGGCCTTTTGCTGGCAAGCATTCTCCTAGGCATTGCAAACTATAACAACAACAACGTGGCATTCATTCAGTAGATTTTTTTTTCTCAGTTTCCTTCAGCTTTTTATGTTTAATTAACCAAACAAATAAGGTGGTGTACGATTCCAGAGTTCCCCACCAAAGTGATGGGGAGATGATGGTGCCGACGACACAGTGCGCTTCTCCGCTCGAGTTAACCTCATGACTTTTTTTTAGATTGATGTATTGGGGTCTGTCATCGTCGCCATCGTCGTAGTACCAATGAGTCCCATTCATTAAAATGAGCCATGAAAAAAAAAGGAAAACAATTGAAAGCTCTCTTTAGGTTTTGTGTCATAGTGTTGAGATCTTAGTCATCTGCGAGTAAGCGTTCTATAATTGCCAGGAAACGAAAGGTCAGTGTTATACATGGAACGACAAATAATAGTATAGAGCGATAAAGTACTGACTGCAATTGGAGACTTGAAAAATACTTTATCGAGGATTTTTTGCGAGAAAGTCAACAAGTGAGTTACTAAGTAAACAAAAGTTTGCTCTTGTGTCACAATTTAGGTTACTCAAGATGGAACAGATGATAAAATTCATTTGAACTGTGTCGGAACAATCTCTGGTGACGCATGTGTACATCTTAGCACTTGTACGAGTACATAATGAGCATTTAAGGGCTTCCATTTGCAACGTCTAGAGTTGTATTCTAATCAATTTGGACAAGAGGGCTGCGTTGTAGCTGAATAATTATCTGTAGAAGACTGACTGACGGTTTGGGGAAATTCCTGTTTTGTAATTCACTCATATATTTGTTTTGTTGATGAAAATATTCTGTGCGTTGCGATAATTTTCAACAAAGCAAACAAAGTGTTAGCATGGCAAGGGGTTAGAGGCTGCCGACATCTTTTAAGTTTCGGTACGATTCTTCTTTATTTTTGTATTTTACCTATGGATATCAACTCGGTCACTTGGAATCGGAATAAAATGGTGGGTTCCGCAAGAAACCTTAATATGAATGGTTGTATAAGTGGATCCTAAAAAACTTGTTGAAATAAGAATCGTATTTTTATAGTCGTTATTTGCTTTTTCTGAGGCTAAGGATTGGACAGGGTCTGAAAAACCAAATTTTTTTTTTGTTCATACTACGAATTGTGTCTAGTCCAGTTTTGGGATTGCGGTGACTCAATATTTCTTTTGTGTAGATCACTCTTAAGTTTGGGAGAAAAAAAGACAATTTGCTCGAAATTTTCTGAACAACTCAGAGTTAGATAAGCACTGAAAAATTAGATAGAAAATAAGAGGTACTCATCTCGTTTTTTTGTTGCAAACGTTTTTTTTTTATAGATACAGCGTTTTTTACTGAACGCCTTCGTATCAAATTTTTTAAAGACGTTCAGTAAGAAACGGCGTATCTTAAAAATTTTAAAACAAAACTACAAGTTTAGTACCTCGAATTTTTCTCTTACTTTTCAGTACTGAACTTACATGAGTTAGGCCGCGGTTACGACCAAAAAACGGAGCACCTTAAAAAAATTTACAACAAAACCACGAGTCTAGTACCTCCAATTTTTTTTGTTATTTTTCAGTGCTGAACTAACATTTTATTTAATCTCGAATCACCAAAGTTGTTGGGTAAAATAAAAATGAAAATTCACTGAAAAAAACTCGATTGAGATCGAGGTTTATCCTGAATCTAGAATGATTTTAACCTAGAAAACTGCCAACAAGTATTCAAAGACGTTTCCTTGAAAAAGTGCGAATCTAAAGAGAACTTGTTGCTGGTTTAGAACAGAGGGCAATACTGAACTGATTGAAATCTTTCCTAAAACCAAGTCAAAGGAGACATTACAACCATGTTCAAGTGAAACAATGGAGTTTGCTATAGTTGAATCTCCTATCAATTTTATGGCTCATATCCAGTAGGTGCAATGATGTTTTTGCTGCACCTAACCAGATGTAGGCGTTGAACTCATATTCGGGACATATGTAGGCTTTATATATTTAGGTCCGATCAGAAGGGGTGAAACAATTGATCTAACAGTTACATTTCTTTGTGTTTTTTAAGATTTTGAATATGGGGTCGTTGGTTTTCGATGGATTTCGATGCAATTGGCCGGTAGTTGGGGAGAAGAAGATTTGTCTTTTTTTAGGGACTGGCTGGACAAATGCCGTTTTATATCTACTCTGACAGAGTCCTGATGAATAGGACAGATGCAAACGCAGTGATTTTGCCAGCAAGAAAAAACCCAATTGGAATGCTTAGAGAATACCGTAAAATGTTCTTCCAATTTGTGCAGCAAGCATATTAGCTATGTCTAAACAGGTTAGACGGGCTCAGTTGCGCGATGGTTAGTGCGATGATCTGCCATGCAGAAGGCCTGGGTTCGATTCCCAGACGTAGCAACACCTAAATGATTTTTTACTGGCCCTCTTTTCGTGATTATCTGACAAATTATCCGGGTATTATCAATTTTCATGAAAAGCTTATCTCAACTTAGCCTTTCGGATTCGGCATAAAACAGGAGGTCCCGCCATAGTGCTAAGAAGTACACACGCACACATGAATGGTTGTGAGAAAAAAATTTTATCCAATACACTGCGAATTGTCCTCTCGGTAGGACGAATTTGGTGATCGTAAAATGGACAAAGCGCACGAAACGTCGTGTTTTGAAAAACAGACAGAATAAATGACAGCCAATTTGACAGATGTGGCTTTAACAATGACGGGCTCAGTGGTGCGATGTACTTTTTTTAGTACTTCTGACGCTCAATCGACCCTCATAATGGACAGTGAAGACAAAACGGTCATCTGAAATCCTATACTTGATGTATTCTCGCAAGTTCGCTAAAAGCTAAAAAGAAAAACAGATCAAATAATACACAGCTAGTCTTTTGATTGAAAGACGAAGAACAGTCCTCTGGAGTAGAGGAAGCACGGCTGTGAAAGCAGTGCTACCACAAAGTCAATTTATGTGTACCGATGTGTTTGGTGGGTTTATAGAATAAATCTGCGAATTTCTCTTATTGATATTCGATCGACGGGCTCAGTGGCACGATGGTTGGTGAGATGAACTGCCGCGCAGAAGGTCTGGGTTCGATTCCCAGCCGTAGCAACACATAATGATTTTCACTGGCTCTTCTCTCGTGATGATCTGACAAATCATCCGAGCAGCATCAATTGTCAAGAAAAGCTTATCTCAAATTCGCCGTTTTGGAGTCGGCACAAAACAGGAGGTCCCACCATCGTGCAAAAAGTACACACGCACACATGAATGGTTGTGAGAAAGCTCGGCCCTAGGTACTAACGAGCCTCTTGCGGCAAAAATTTGTATTTTATTTGGCTTAAACAATATGGCTGCTATCAGCTGTCAAAGCTTGGAAGTCCCTATTGGATTTACTAATTATTTTGGTTATGAGCCATGTGCTCATTCCCGATAGCACATGCTAAACTAATTGCTAACTTTTTCTATGGTTCTATAATAGTCTACAATGTTACCTTTGTAGGAAGTTCGACTTATGATTGTAGTGCTAACTTAATTGACTGATGTAACTGCTGATTGCACAGCTAGCCGGATCTTAAGTCACCCATTCGCATGAAAAAATGTGTAAAAAAAGTAGAAATAGGCCTTAAAATCCTGCAACAACTCTAGCGTACGATTGAACTAAGTGGGAAAAGCTAAGTCCGTATGCTACCCCAAAGTCAGGCATATTCTTCAAACTTTAATTTTGAAGTACTGAATGAGATTCTCTCTCAGGTGACAGGAACTCTGAAATCCCCTAAATGTATTATGATACATTGTTCACCTTGTTAGAATGGTAAACGAAATTGGGATCTGGGTGTGTGAATTCCATGAAATTATGTTGAAACAGGACATCGGTAAGATTAGCAACTCCTAAATTAATGCGAAAGTTTCTATTATGGCTCGAAAAAATGTAATTTTCCTAATCATCCTTCCTATAAGAACTCAATTTTAGTTTATTGTACACCTTGGATTATATTTTCCTATACAAAATATATGTAACCTGCTTTTGGTTTAATAAACTCCATGACGTGCAGTTTTTCCGCCACACGTGAACACTGAGGAATAACCCACACAATCTAACCATACACATCGAATGTGCTTTCCATCTTTTTTAATCCTTAGCAGATATATTTTTAATCCTAAGCAGATATAAATTACTCAATAGTCAAATTTACATGAATGTAAAAAAAAGAAGAAAAAAATGCGTCATAAAATTTTTTTTTTTTAGTAGGTGACAGCTGGAATGTCACTGTAAATAAGCGTTGGAATAGGTGATGAGGTCGAATTCTTAAATATTCTAAACGACTAAAAGTCTTTACTACCCTTGGGACATTTTTTTTGCCTCAACTTTTGTTTGCATTCCGATAAAAACTAGTGGTGGGTGCACGACTGGATCGTACGCCACTTAATCTTTCACAGCGAGTTAATTTGACGTTTTTAACAATTTGGCCCAAATACACGATAATATTTATTTCGATTAATGATGTTAGAATGTTATAAATGATGTCGAAATGAGAATTTACGAACGGTGTCCGTGTGAATAATAATGATTTTTCAATATTAGCCAAAACTGAAAATAGAGATAACTGGGCCAAAACCAATTAGCTATGTGGAATTCATGAAAACAGTAATAGTAGTATACAAATTAAATTTCATTCAATTTGGCAAAATAGTTTGCGAGAAATTGACAATTTTCCTTATATGACCTACATGCAAAAATCCGTTATATGGATTTTATCGAAAAAACTGGGTATGCAGTTTTGTTGAAACTAAAATGCTTATAGCATATAAGAAGTTTAATCAAAATCGTTAGAGCCGTTTTTGAGAAAAATTAAGTTATGTATGATTTTTATATGGCAGGTACCAGTAATTACGTTGGCTAAAAGCGAACAAATCAGAACTATGACCAAAAAAACGCTGGATACGAAGTTTGAAGAAAATCGGTCAAGTCGTTTAGGCTGGAGAGACTTGTACGGACAGACGGACGGAATTCCAAAAAAACACTTTTTTGAGTTCCGCTACCATCGTAATATTCGAATCAATCAAAATCTCGAGGTCGAAAATTTTCACGAAAACAATATCTTTCTCATTATAGGAGAAAGTCAAAAAAAAACAATAGTTATACCACTACCTTCATAAACGTCACGGATAACACGCGAGAAGACCTTTCTGAACCCTTCGACACCGTTGTATACCGTCTTTTATGCTTTAAGTTGCTTAAGCTTTTTTTTGATTTTTAAAAGGTTCAGTCAGACGTAATAATTCCTATTTCTTGCGTTGAATAAGACTTGTCACACAATTGAACAAGGCACCCATTGGAGGTATCTTTTTCCCAACGATATAGTTTTGGAGAATAAAAGAAGAGATCTGGAACATCCATCTGATGAACATCCAAGAGTAAAACTCTGTCATGATTTGTAGAAATCATTTAGAGCTACAAGTGGGTAGGGAAAGAGTTCACAATCACAAATCTTGGATTATACAGACTAGCCCTAGTTCGTTAAGTATCTTAGATATAAAAAATACTAATTTTTGGCCAACCATTTATGTGTGAGTGTGTTGTTTTTGCGCCATGATGCGTTTTCCTGTTTTATGCTGATTCCGAACGGCTGAGTTAAAATAGGCTTTTCTGGACTGTTTATTTTTTGAAGATTATGCCTATCAAATGTTGGCCGTTGCTACGTCGCAGATGGTCCATCCGTTGAGTCCAATTTTCGATCACTCGTTCGAGCATTTCGATTGGTAACTGGCGAATGACATGCGTGATGTTTTCCTCCAAGGCCTGAATCGAAGCGGGTTTGTCGGCGTAAGCTTTTGACTTTACATATCCCCACAGGAAAAAGTCTAACGGTGTGATATCACACGATCTTGGTGGCCAATCGACCGGCCCAAAACGTGAAAACGAATAGTACGCTCAGTAGGCCGATTATGTTGACCATAAGTTGAGCGAAGTGCACGAAACACATTCCTCACAGAACGTGAATTTTCATAATAAAGCTGAACAATTTGTAAACGTTGTTCACGCGTAAGTATTTCCATTATGAAATGCCAAACAATACTAAACAAAAATAACATGACAGCATGACACGACTCACACGTGATCTGTCAAAAAAGGCTATTGAAAAAAGTATCTCTACTTGGATCACCCGTTAGTATTGAAATGATTTGTCAGATTATCATTTAAGTGCTTGTATGGCTGGGATTCTTACCCCTAGAGCTGCAGTTCATGACAATAATTATCGCGACACTGAGACCCTCAGTTAATAACTGAGTTTATCTTTAGACTGGGCTCTCAGCCAGGCTACTTTCTACATGTCCTTACTTACTTGCCTAAGTGGCGCTACAGTCCGCAATGAACCTGAGCCCCAACCAACATGCCTTTCCAATTAGCCCGGTCCTTAGCTAACTGCCTCCAATTGCGCACTCCAAGTTGGTTGAGGTCGGTTTCTACTTGTGTGCGCCACTTAAGACGAAATCTTCCTCTACTGCGTCCGACGTCTGGCTGGGAATCGAAGACTCTGCGAGCCGGAATATTGGTGTCCATTCGTTCTACATGTCCTAGCCATCTTGAAAGTCCAATGCGGAGTTTTTTGACCAGGGCATGTCGCTGTACAGGTCGTCTCCATAGCCCGTCAACGCAAACGGGACCGAATAATTTTCCTCTCAAATCGACCAAGGATTTCTTCATCAGCTTTTAAGACGCTCCATGCTTCAGCGCCGTAGAGCAGGACTGGGATGATCAGGGTCTTCTATAAGATCTCCTTGGTAGTTCGAGTGAGGGCTTTACTACTGAATTCCGAGGAAACAGCGGTTAGCAAGAGTAATTCTTCGTTTAATTTCTGACGATAGGTTGTTGTCAGAGTTAATAGCGGAACCGAGATAGATAAAGTCCCGTACTACCTCAAAGTTATATCTATCAATGGTGACATTCTGTCCAATTCGTCGATGTTGTGGGTTTTTTCGTGTCGACAGCATATACTTTGTTTTGCCCTCATTTACTGCTAAACCCATTTTTGCCGCTTCCTTCTCTTTACTAGCAAACGTGGCTATGACATCACGTTGGGTCCTACCAATGATATCAATATCGTCGGCGTATGCTAGTAGTTGTACAGATTTTTGGAAAATTGTGCCTCTGGTGTTGGCTCGTGAGTTTTGCACAATCCTCTCAAGAATCAGATTAAAGAAGTCACATGACAGCGCATCGCCTTGAATAAATCCTTTTTTGGTATTGAATGTGTCGGTGAGGTCGTTTCAGACCCTGATGGAGCAGCGAGAATTCTCCATCGTCATCCTACACAAATGGACGAGTTTGGGCGGTATACCAAAACTAGACACGGCTCTGTATAGTTCGTTGCTATAAATGCTGTCGCTGTCGATGAATAGGTGGTGGGTATCGATTTGGACTGCTTGGGTTTTTTTTCAGGATCTGCCGTAGTATCAAAATTTGATCGGTAGTGGGATTTACTGTTCTAAAACCACTCTGATAAGGTCCCATCAGGTTGTTGGTAAACGGTTTCAGGCGTTCACATATTACAGCAGATAAGTTCTTGTAGGCGATGTTGAGAAGACTTATGCCTCTGTAGTTGGCGCAGTTTAGAGGGTCTCCTTTTTTGTGGATCGTGATTACGGGTTGCTTGTTTTTAACTTCTGACTCAGATTCAAGCTTCAGCTAAAGGTAGGCATTCCCGGTGGTTTGCTAAGAAAACTGAGCCATTATTAAACTGCCCTCTTATATTGGTAGGATTAGCAGTTTTATACGTACCATTCACTCCAGAACACCCGAATGTGTGTATTCCACCCTTCGTAGAAACATTGTTTCAGCTAAGGCGTTTACGGAGATCCCCAGCCCCTTACTAAAGCCATAAAACTCTGGATGGTGGGCTTTTAATGGAAGTGAATCAAAAATCTATCTCAGTTTTTCCTATAAGTATATGTGCATATGGTAGTCTCTAATAATAAATCCACTTAATTTAACTGTTAGAGCAGGCAATTCAATCGTTTTTACCAGCCTTTGCCGGATCGTAACTAATTAACCATTTTATCGAGCACATTTCAGCAAGAAATCCATCCAAGTACTTCCCCCAAATTATCTCATGGGTGATTGTTAAAAAATTAGCTTAACTTAATCGCTAACAAGAAATCAACATGGCGTGCTATTGAGTCATTTTATTCACCTAACCACATATTTGTCTACATAGTGGTCGGTTCGTATATATGTATAAGTTAGCTAATTCAACATTCATTCAGAGTGTATTTTGTTTGTTTTCATCAAAAATGAAAGTGAATGCAAAGATTTTACTTTTTAGAAACTTGACGGTAATTCTATCGTAATGAGACCTCTAATTAAAAGGTGAAACCAAGGCACGTCCAAACGATCATTTAATTACCCCCATAAAGAGAGGTAGTTGGTCATTAGGTCGCTACTATATTTCGGTCTCCAACATACCTTTTGAATAAGAAAAGGCTTATGCTACATCGAAGTCAAATCCATGAAAAAGAGGTAAAAAGTGTCAAGGCGGGGTGATAAATTTAAACACATTCCCCGGCACTTTGGATCATTTTATTTTCCTCTTAATGGCAATGAGTAATTTAACACTCCCCAGCAACCTATACTACTGTGTGTGTGTGTGTGTAAATTGAGTCACACTTTATCGCCGGAGCGGAGCTACGCTGCTGCCATCACCAATGGCAAATATCCGACAACATTAAGTTCGCTTCACTCCATGACAAGAGAGGAGCAACGCAGCAAACCCATCTATGGAAAGCCTCTTCAATGCGGTTTACTGACTCGCATTCCCATTGCGAAACTGCGTCGATGGCTAGCGACGGAATGAGACAGAGAAAAGCTTTTTAGATAGATCACCCATATATCACCAGGTTCTGACCGGCAGTCGATGTCTGAGGAGAGGATCGTTTGTTTTGATTGTGATATCACCCCCACCCTTCTGATAACGTGGTTAAAAATAACGAGAGAGGCGACAAACCTTGATTAACGAATAATTACGTAAATTTGTATTATCTGCACATTCAAAGAAATCCGATGATTGAGTGGAATTATGCAAAATTACGGTAATTAGCCTGATAATGGGGTGGCAGATAGACCGATGTACGTACGGGACGATTCCATAGATACCATGTACGAATACAAAGTTCCAGAGGAACAATGCATTCGTTTTTTTTTTTTTTTTGTATGTAGCCACTGTCACTCAATTTATTTGATTAACAAGCCACTTGAACATGAGGAATTGTGAGGAGGAACTTGCTTTGAGGATTGGCGTGGTATGCACGATGATGTAGCCAACGTGGGGGGATATTGGGGATTTTTCTTTATTTATCCGGGAGAGCTGTGGAGAAAGTGCTTGGAATTTGCAAGTTATAAAATATGGGCGAAGGGAAGGCAAATTCTTTATGATATAGCATGACATACTTTCATGATATTTTTTTTTTTTTAAATGAATGAAGATGTACTACGTTTTCATGGTGCATGAAAACATGCATGGGGCATGCATGTTGACTTTAAGATTAAAATGTTATTCATTTGCAACTTGTGACTTTGTCTTACGAAGGTAATTATTTTGAATATAATTCACGTAATTTGAAATTGTCGCCATTTCTGTTCATTTGGGAGAGTTTTGATATGAGTTGACAAATCATCTATCGCTGTCTTACTTACTTACTTACTTACATATCGGGCTCCCGACCCGTGAGGAGTCTCTGCCTGAGGCACTGCAGCCTTCCATCCCCTACGATCCCTCTTTGTAAAATCAAACTCCAGGACACCCGAATGTGTGTATTACTCCCTTCGTAGAAACAATGTTTTTGTTAAGGTGTTTGCGGAGAACCACAGACGCTTACTAAACCAACTAATCAAATCTAGTGATAGAATGTATTTCAGTTATTCCGATAATTATATTTGCATGTGGTAGTCTGTAAAAAAGCTCGCTGCTTCTAGTTGTCTAGGCCAAGCGCTCTGGCATCCGCGATGGCTTGGTCCTTGAAACGGAAATTCGGTCTTCCTATCTTTTGCTGTCCGGCCATGCTAAACTTAAATGGGTTTTCGTTGGGCCACAATCTCAATCTAACAATCATCCTGTTGGCTAAAGTTTATAACTAAAGAAGCCACTTTAGGCCGATGCGGGCTCAGTGGGCGGATGATTTGTGTCATCAATTGTCGCACAGAAGTTCTCGGTTCGATTTCCAGCCATATCTACCCCTAAATCTTTTTCACTTGTCTTCCTTTCACAATGATTTGACAAATCATTCGAGTAGTATCAATTCTCAGCGAAAGTTGATCTGAACGTAGAGGTTTGGTAGTATCAATTCTCAACGAATATCAATTATCTCGATGTAGCGGCTTAGATTTGGCATAAAGCAGAACGTTCAGCCATCCAAACAAATAAATAAATTGAACCATTGACCTCAGTAATCCAAAGCACTAACCACTAGCCCATTGCACCCAACATTAAAAGATATCCTCTCGGTAAGGTTGAAAAACACAGACACCGTACTGTAAACTCAGGAAACGATCTTAGGCAAGTCGCACATTGGATACGAATTTGTATCGTAAGTAACCCTATGAATACTGATCGTACGATTTAAGTGCGCACACTGACAACGTTTTTCTGCGTCAAATAGGCAGAGTCTCGGTGATATCGCAGTCACATGAAGTGGTTTCAACATAGAAAAAATCCCAACCAGTTCGGATTGTTTTCGGACGTCGGAACTACACGCACGTGTACGTACGGCTATAGGGCCGCCCAGAATGCGTATCTGTAGCTGAGTCAAAAGTTAAAAACAAGGCAAGCTGTAAGCGCTTACACAATGTGAATCTGTAGCTTGAAGTTGAAGTGCCCAGTGGTAGGAACTTCAAGAGCGTTAACGCCAATTTTCGGCCGTACTTCTCGTCCCAGTTAACATGCAATGCATAGTCTGTTGAATAAATTTGATTCAGAATATTCGCTGTTTGATGTTGCCGTGCCAATGTGTGGGCAATATTGCTGCCGTAGAGGCGTCCGCCGCAAACGAGCCAAAACTCAGTCAATTTCAAGGTGTTCTTAAGAATTGGGCCTATCCCAGAAGACATCCCGGTAAATTTAGCGTAAGAATCTTGGCCGCTTGATCATATAAAACGACGTACGTTCTCGAATCGGGCTCTGGACATAAGGGAAGAAAATAAATAATTTCATCGCAAATTGACGGCTTCGTCAAAAAGCAAAATATGCGTTACGAAACAAGCGAGCACCCTTATGTACTTCATGAAACAGCAATTTATGTTCACAAACTGACTTAATGTTCCGCAAAAAGCCACTATTTGGATCGGTTTTCATGCCGCTGGGCCGTTTTTTTCGTCGATTACCGTCACATTATGATACATCAGTGATATGTGATTCCAACAAGACGGTGCCACAAGCCACAAAGGAGGTCCAACAATGGAGTTATTGAAGTATGAGCTCGGTGAACGTGTTAGCTCGAGAATATAGTTATTGAAGTCTGAGCTCGGTGAACGTGTAAGCTCGAATATCGTGTGTGCCTCTAGACTATTTTGTATGGGCACCATTAAATCATTGGTCTATGACAACGAGCCGAAGACGCTACAGATGCTCAGAGCCAATATTAAACAAGAAATGGCGGCCGTACCGATCGAAATGCGATGCCAAGTCATCGAAAATTAGGTTCAACGTATCGACCGCTGGGTACCGTGGTGGACATACATATGAACAAAGTCGATGCCAATACACTTTTTTTTGGAATATATCTCAATTAGTTCCCATTTTTATTAAAAAAGAAGTTGTAAGGTCCTTAATAAAAGACCCATTCCTTAAATATTAGTAATTTCTAAACTCTCGTTCTTTTTGCAAGTCTCTTTACAAGAGGAAATTATGAAGTGGCCGAGTGTGGCTACTGATTGCAATGTGCTACTGCGATAATCGGTGAAGGTTTCGGGTGCCTTATTATGGTCATTATCGTGCACCGAAGCTCCTCAAACCTAATACAAGTTGTAAGCCACTGTAGGCCACGGAAGCATCATTGATGATGACGAGAAGGTCCCAGCACGGCTGTGATTGACAGGCTTAACTCATCGAATGACCTTTATGTCGCTACGGCATAAGCTGGGAACAGTGTGTATCAGAATTTATTACGAGTTAACTCGGGAAACTTGTTTTTCAGTCAATTTTATTCCAAAATTAACTTCGAATTAACTCAGCATGTGCTGTAACTTATTCCTGGATTAAGCAAGCAGATGTTTTGACACATGATAAAATAGAAACTGAACAGTTTTTTTCAATTCTATTTATGTGAACATTTTATAATTTTTTTTTGAAAATGATTTCAGCGTCTCCAAATTGTCTGAAATATAATAACTTTAACTGTTCAAAGAATAAGTGGCTTGTAAAATTCCGACCAAACCATTTTCATTATTTTGGGGAAAAGTAAATCAAACAGCTGACAAATTAAATATTTCAGATTCGATACATTTCGATAACTTTTTCACAGCAAAATCAACAAATCATCAGTGTTACCATACTAAATCACCATTCACGGAGTCAAATCTATAATGTACTTAGGCCCCGTTTTTCCGTGCTGAGTTAACTCTTAGTTAACCCAGAGTTAAATAACACTGGAATAAATTTAAGACAGAGTTACTCATGAAGCAGTTTTTCATTGCAGGATTAAATTTTGACTCCGTGTGTGGTGATTTAATTTGGTAGCACTCATGATTTATCGATTTTTCTGTCAAAAAGTTATCGAATTGCATAGAATCTGCAACACCTCAGTTATCAGCTGTTTGGTTTCTTTTTCTCCAAACAAATAAAATGGCTTTTGTCGCCATCTTACAAGTATTTTTCTTCTTTAAACATTCAAACTCAATATTTAAAACAGTTTCGAGTCACTGGGATATGAATTTGAAAATATCGTACACGTATTTAGTTTCCAAAAATTTGATCAAATGTCCATACAAATGGAATTCAAAATAATCAAAGAATTGTTTGTTTGGTGTTTTATCATCTGTCAAAAACATCTGAGCATTTAATCCCAGGGTTGACTCAGCAAACTTGCTGGGCTAACTCAAAGGTAACACTAGAGTTAAATCCTGAAACTAGGATGATCTCGCACTGAAAAAACCGGGCCTTAAAAACTACTTCCGGAGTTAACTCCTGATAAAATTTAATCGAAGGTTAGTTAGAAGACCCTCTAAACTGCGCCAACTACAGAGGCATTAGTCCCCTTAACATCGCCTACAAGATCCTATCTGCCGTAATATGTGACCGCCTGAAACCGTTTACCAACAACCTGATCGGGCCTTATCAGTGTGGTTTTAGGCCAGGAAAGTCCACGATCGATCAAATTATCACAATTCGGAAGATCCTGGAAGAAAAACCCAAGAAGACCAAATCGATACCCACCACCTATTCATCGATTTCAAAGCCGAGTACGAAAGCATTTATAGAGACGAACTATGCAGAGCCATGTTTAGTTTTGGTATACCGCTGAAACTCGTCTGTTTGTGTAGGATGACGATGGAGAATTTTCGCTGCTCCATCAGAGTCGGCAACGACCTCACCGACACATTCGATACCAAAAAAGGATTTAGGCAAGGCGATGCACTGTCATGTGAATTCTTCAATCTGATTCTTGAGAGGATTGTGCGAAACTCCTGAGCCAACAACAGAGGCAAAATTTTCCAAAAATCGGTGCAACTACTAGTATACGCCGACGACATTGACTTCATTGGTATAGAGAAGGAAACGGCAACAATGGGTTTAGCAGTAAATGAGGGCAAGACTAATTGTATGCTGTCACCACGAAAGGACACACAACAACGACGAATTGGACGAATCGGCACCACTAACAAATATAACTTTGAGGTAATACGGGACTTTCTCTATCTCGGCTCCGCTATTAACTTCGACAACAATATAGCGTCAGAAATTAAACGAAGAATTACTCTCGCCAACCGCTGTTTCTTTGGGCTAAGACGGCAATTCAGTAGTAAAGCCCTCACGAAGGAAATCCTATAAAAGATTCTGATCATCCCAGTCCTGCGCTACGGCGCAGAAGCATGGACTGTCTCAAAAGCAGATGAAGAAATCCTTGATCGACCAAGAACTATACGAGCTGTACAGCGACATTCCCCTGATCAAAAAACTCCGCATTGGACGTTTAAGATGGCTAGGACATGTAGAACAAATGGACACCAATACTCCGGCTCGCAGAGTCTTCGATTCCCAGCCACACGTCGGACGCAGTAGAGGAAGACCTCGCATTAAGTGGCGCGCACGTGTATGAACCCACCTCAACCAACTTGGAGTGCGCAACTGGAGGCAGTTAGCTTAGGACCGGGCTAATTGGAGAAGCATGTTGCTTGAGGCCCAGGTTCATTCTAGACTGTAGCGCCACTTAAATAAGTTAGTTGCTCAAACTGCTTAAACTCAGATTTAAATCAGGACTGCAAAATCTGGCCTAAGTGTACTGTTTACAAAAACAAAAACCGCCACAATATGTAGTCACATCCCCTACTGCCAGAATATGCTTGAACATCATAAACATAATCAGCTTGTATAACAATTAAATATTTACGCCAAATATTTGTACAACCAAAGCTGAAAAAATTCACTACACGCTTATAGAATCTTAAATATTTAAGAAGCCCAAACAAGACACGAAATGGGTGCCAATGTTATCACTTTCGTTTGAATAATAACAAAATCCATCTCCGAGGCGTTGGCCGTTCAGCCGCCAATTTCTCATTGAGTACGCTGGAGGTACCTACCTACCTACTCTTTGCACTATGACGCGTTGAGCGCGTTGTTGATCAAACAAAGCGATCTTTTTGATAAGATTGCCGCATGTGTGTGAACGAGCGAATATTGAAAAAAAAAACGCCGGATGCACGTTCTATTTTCAAACGACTTTTTTCTTCGTCTGCTTTTGTTTGCTAATTTTTGTTTTTCACTCTCAAGTTCACAGCAAGCGCGAAACTTTCTCAGACATTTCCATGTTTATGCGCGGTGTTACTGTTGTTACATTACAGCGCTACGTGTCGAAATGCGCTCGAATTTGTCGGACTAGCTATACATGATTGTGCGATTTTTTTTTTTTTGCATGCCGAAATGTCTCCGGGACGTATTGTACCTTTATGGACGTGGTGAATAAATTACGGCGTGAATGAGCAAATTTAAATTCTAAGCTGGTGTTTGGTGATGGTGAATGGGTGTCCCCGAGTTATACAGTAAACGGCTGATCCATTCAGAAATTGAAGCTCAGCTGTGACAACTTTGTGTCTGATAGAGGCACCTATGTGTGTTGGTATTTATTAAATTTATTTTTGAACCATATAAACGCAGCACATACTACACACTACACGATCAACGATAATTGGTGTTTCCAATTGGTAGTACTGAGAGTCCACGCTTCTGCATAATTCCGAAAGTGTATTCATGAATTCTCAAACATATTTGAGATGAAATAACAATCGGCCCTACCGAGTTATCCATCGGAGCCGAAATTTATCCGATTTTGTACGGTTCGGAGTATTTTAGCTTCGAGGTATTCTTCCGAAATGCTGTTCGGAATGTTTCTCCGACATTTTGTAACACACCCCGGCGAGTTGCGTTGTGTGCATTCAGGTGCATTTTTCGTGCAATTTTGACAGCTAATAGCAATTCTTTCTCCGATTTCCTCCAACAAAAATTGTTTGCGGGGTTTATTTACGAATTGTAGTGAAGTGATTTTTCTCCGATAAAACATACCTGGAATGCAATATGAACCTCCGGCGAAGTATGCGTTGCGGAAATTTGTCCGCTCCGACGGATACTTCGCTAGGACAGAATAATCTGTAAGCATAGTATTGGGAATTTATTCCTGTTAGTCCTTCTTGTGTCAGAAGAGATTGTTTCGCTGGTCTAGGGTTCCAGTTATACATCCAAGCTACAATTGAAACAATTCATTGGAAAATTCGTTTAAGAATTTAAAAAAATTTAACATATTACGGTAATATTTTACCAATAAATAACCACATTGCTTATTGTTTAAATTCTCTTAAAATTCACAAAAAAACTTCCAATGGTGCATTTCAAATGACAGTTAAGGAGTCTTTCAGAAACTACTTGACAACCTTTTTTTACTTAAAAAACTACATGAGATATCTCAAAAAAAAATTTGTTTGGCTTCAATTACTATCAAAACATTTATGAATGTCATTCGACTTCGTTGATGTGTCCACCACGGGAACGCATGCAGCGGTCAATAAGTTGTACCCAATTGTCAATGACTAGGCCACGCATTTCGACCGACACGGCAGCTATTGGCTCTGACTACTCTTACGTCGCGTCGTTAGCTTGTTGGCGTAAACCAATGATTTAATGTAGCCCCAATAAAAAAGTCTACAGGAGTTAAATCGCACAATTTCGGCGTCATATCCAGAGGCAATTTCGAGAACATACATCGCTTTATATCGTCGTACCAATCACGAAGTGGAGTTTGTGCAAAACCTGAATTAGCGTATACTCCGGATACGTTCTTTTGAATTTTGCGTTGCCAATTTTTTGCAGATACGCCACTTCGTGTGGAAGGACGATATGATGAAGTAGCTTTAGGTCACGATTCAGCTTGAAAAGTCGTGGGCCACGATCCTTACACGAAATTCTCCAAAATACGGCCTAGTAACAGTCCAATTCTTGATAACGACGTGAAATTGGCTGATTTGGCTCGTTTGCGACGGACTCCTTTACGGCAGCAATATTTTCCAAACATCGTCCAAACGTAGTATTGCTGGCAGCGAATATTCTGAATAAAATATTTTCACTAGATTATGAATTACTTGTGTACTAGCACGAGAATCAAGCCTGAACTATAATAGTCGGAAGCAAATGTCAAAGTTCTACGTTAAGTTTTGTTTAGTACTGTCAATTACTTAAGTTGCCCATAATCGACCTTTGCAAATGGAAGCGATTGTTAAAGGCTGAACTATAATAGAAGATGGTTGCCGACGGCCACTTCCTTAAATGTGCAAACACATGCAATTTTTATTGTACGGCCATAATAGCTTTTCGCTTCGATTCGTTCAGTTTTCGTTCACTTTTGCTCACTTGCCAAAAAGCGAATTCATTTGCTCATTCTCTTTCTTTCGTTCTTACATACAAAAAGTTGACATTTTACTTCAACAGCTGCGTACATTGAAGTTTGTAAGTTCATAAGCAACGATTTTTTTTTTTGTGAAAACGAATTCCACTCTGACAATCGTTTCCATTCGCAAAAGTCTGTTATGGACAACTTAAGTAATTTTCAGTACTGAAGAAAACTTAACGTAGAATTTTGACATTAGCTTCCGATTGCTTCCGACTATTAAAGTTCAGCTTTACGTTGTCAAGCTTTAATTTCCATAGTACCATGCTAACAAAAGAGCGACATCTTGTGTCTAGTCAAGTCAAATTGTTGACTTAACGCAGTAAGCCGTCGCGTGATGCATTTAGTCGGGAGATCTACTCGAAATGCAAATCTGAACCGATACCTCGGTACAAAATTCTCCTATATCGAACAAATCGAAGGAAATTTCGTTCCGAAGAGATACCTCGATAGGGGTGAATATTTTTATTGAATTCTAAACAGCGTATTCCAGGCGGAACTACTGGCTATCCAAGAGGCTTGTATGATACTGGGGCGTGACTCTTCCAAACAATTTAAATATTGCTATTCCTATAGATAGCCAAGCGGCCATAAAGGCCATAAACTCGGCTACCATATCCGTCAAACTGGTACAGGAATGCCGGAACGAACTTGCCTACCTTTGCGAACGCTTCAGGGTCACAGTTTTCTGGGTTCCAGGGCCCAATGACATTGAAGGAAACGAGCGTGCAGACAAGCTGACCAGGAAAGGCTCAGCTCTTTATTTCTTGCGATAACTGGGCGGGTTCTATTTAGTAGATCGTTTGCTCTGTTTTAGTCGGGGAAGCGTAATATCGTCCTCGATATAACGCAATTTGTTAACCTTCTCCATTTGTCCTACATCCGCATCTTTTTATATAGAGCTGACCATGTACATACTCCACCATCGGGCTTTGTCGAATTACATACTTAAGTGGCGCTACAATCCGAAATAACCTGGTCATCAACCAATATGCCTCTCCAATTTGCCCGGTCCTTAGCAAACTGCCTCCAGTTTTGCACTTCAAATTGGCTGACGTCAGTTTCTACCATGGCTTAGTACTTTTTTGGTATCTAAATCTTAGGCGGTGAGTAGTTGTCGACTCTCATGGAGCAGCGAGAATTCTCCAACGTCATTCTGTACAGACCACAAGTTTGGGTGGTATACCAAAACTAGAGATGACTACATATTTCGTCTCTACAAATGCTGTGGTATGCGTCTTTGATGAAGGGTGGTGGCTTTTTTCCATTTTGTTGAGTTGCGGGTTTTTCTGGCCTAAAATCATATAGGACCGAATGAGTTTTTGGATAACGGTTTCAGGCGTTCGCATATTACGGCAGATAGGGTCTTGTAGACGACCATCACTCTCCATTTTTGTTGCGATGATTAATCTTGCCGTTGGTTGTTGTGGGACTTGACCATTTCTAATCTCAACAAAAAAAATTCATGCCAGTCTTTTGCATCTAGGTTTGATGACACTTGCGATATTTTTTCTTACCCTCCCTAATATGGTTATTTTACTCGCCTCAATAACCCCGTATCTTGCCTTCCTTCACTTCCTAATTTTTGTCGCCATTATCGCCCTTCTCTATCCTACCATCCTCTCCACCAGCTTTATAAAGCTCGGTAGGAAGGCTTCCTCGCATACAGGACCAAAAATTCGACGATTAACTTTTCGTTCAAATCTGAGTAACATTTGCTTCGCTGGCCTATTTATTGTTCAGCACTTAGGGAAGTGATGTTGTACTGGAAGTATTAGGGACCGTCATCGAAGTAGTATCTAGCTACTGGATGCTATAATATATAGGTCCTAAAAGTCGATGAAGCAGTGCGTTAGATGGGAGTGCTCGGTTTGGTGCGTCCACCTTTCAATGGCATCCCCTCCGTATTGAAAGAGTTCCAATTTGACATCACTGTCGTATTGAAAGAGTTCCAATTTGACTTCACTTTCGTATTTGAAGAGTTCCGCTGGTGTTTAATAGAACCGGCTGCCATCAGCTCACTCCCAGAGTTCTATACTGGAAGAGTGCTTTATCTTATTTGGAGTTAGAATTAGTTGGGGTTCTTACTCTGTAAGACACTTCTTGCCGCGAAGTTATTCGATTATTGTATTATGTTGAGCTGAGAGGCAGCGTGATCTCTTATTTCTTACTTGAGAATTTCTAATGGCTACCGCTGAGAGAAAATGATCACTTGAATTTTTCAGTTAAATTTTCAACGCTCGCTCATTGTCTTTAAACACTTTAATTACTCAAGCCAAGGTCATATTGTTTAATTATTGAAAAATTTCTGTTACGTTTGTTTTTTTTTTTTAATTTGCAGGTGCCGGTGAATCGGGCAAATCCACAATTGTAAGACAAATGAAAATCATCCATGAAACCGGATACTCGCAAGAAGAATGTGAACAATATCGTCGTGTAGTATACAGCAACACAATCCAGAGTCTAATGGCAATAATACGAGCGATGGGCCGCCTTAAGATCGATTTCGCTGATCCATCAAAAACGGTAAGAGATCAATGCCCGTTAACTTGTAAGCCCACTGTCTAAATGATTTCTTTGATAACGTTTACAGGAAATCGCACGACAGTTTTTCACATATGCCTCGGCAGCCGAGGAGGGAATCCTCATTCCAGAAATTGTCGTTCTCATGAAAAAGCTTTGGGCTGATGCTGGAGTTCAGCAATCATTTTCGAGGTAAGCCTGCGAAAAGAAGGAAAGAATTTGAATTGCAGGTTAAATAATTTTTATTTCATTTTGTAGATCTCGCGAATATCAACTCAATGATTCGGCGTCGTTTTATTTAAACTCTTTAGATAGGATTTCCCAGCCAAACTACATTCCATCGCAAGAGGATGTCCTACGGACAAGGGTTAAAACTACCGGTATTGTGGAGACACATTTCACCTGCAAAGCGCTGCACTTTAAGTAAGTTTGTTGGTTGGTCATCAATTGATATGATTTCTGGAGTATTAAGTTCTATTCCGTTTTTTTTTTTTTTTTTTTGTAGGATGTTTGATGTGGGTGGCCAACGTTCGGAGAGAAAAAAATGGATCCATTGCTTTGAGGGCGTAACCGCGATCATTTTCTGCGTAGCTCTTTCAGGTGAGTTGTTATTACCGACAGTAAGAATCTATTGGATAAGCATTTAAAAAGAGATAGAAGTTTATTTATAAGGCATGGTCTGACCGGCTCAGTGGCGCGAGGTTAGTGCGGTGAACTGCCGCGCAGAAGGCCTGGGTTCGATTCCCAGCCGTTGCAACACCTAAATGATTTTTCACTGGCCCTCCTCTCGTGATGATCTGACAAATCATCCGAATTGTCAAGAAAAGCTTATCTCAAATTCGGCGTTCGGAGTCGGCATAACAAATGAGGTCCAACCATCGTGCAAGAAATACACACGCACACATGATTGGATGTGAGAAAGCTCGGCCCTGGATACTAACGAGCCTGTTGCGCCAAAAATTTATATTTTTATATATTTGTCTTCCCCTACTGCGTCCGACGTCTGGCTGGGAATCGAATACTCTGGGTCCTTTTTTTCTACATGTCCTAGCCATCTTAGACGTCCAAAGCTCGTACAGCTCTTGGTTGAATCTTCGTCTCTATAGCGTCTCTATAAACGGGACCGAAGATTTTTCGAAAAATTGTTCTCTCAAATCGACCAAGGATTTTTTCATCCGCTTTTGAGACGGTCCATGCTTCAGCGCCGTAGAAGAGGACTGGGATGATCAGGGTCTTATATAGGATCTTCCTCCTTAATAGTTCGATTGAGGGCTTTACTACTATATTGCCTTCTTAGCCCGAAGAAACAGCGGTTGGCATGAGTAATTCGTCGTTTAATTTCTGACGAGATGTTGTCAGAGTTAATAGCGGAGCTGAGATAGGCAAAGTCCGGACTACCTTAAAGTTATATCTGTCAATGGTGACGTTCTCTCCAATTCGTCGATGTTGTGTGTCCTTTCGTGTTGACAACATATACTTCTTTTTGCCCTCGTTTACTGCTAAACCCGTTTTTTCGTTTCCTTCTCTATACTAGCAAACGTGGCTCTGACATCAAGTTGAGTCCAAAAATGAAGTCAATATAGTCGGCGTATACTAGTTTTTGTTTTGTGTTTGTAAAATTGTACCTCTGGTGTTGGCTCATGCACAATCCTCTCAAGAAGCAAATTGAAGAAATCACATGACAGCGCATCGCCTTGCCTTAATAATTTTTTGGTTTCAGTGAGGTAGTTTCCAACCCTAATGGAGCAGCAAGAATTCTCAATCGTCACAAACGGATGAGTTTGGGCGGTATACCAAAACTAGACACGGCTCTGTATAGTTCGTCTCTATAAATGCTGTCTTATATGGCTTTGAAATCGTTGAATAGGTGGTGGGTATCGATTTGGACTTCTTGCGTTTTTTGCAGGATCAAGTGTGAAAATTTGATCGGTTGTTGACTTTCCTGGTCTAAAACCACACTGATAAGGTATGATCAGATTGTTGGTAAACGGTTGCAGGCGTTCACATGGCGATTTTGAGGAGACTTATGCCTCTGTAGTTGGCGCAGTTTAGAAGATCTCCTGTTTTGTTTATCGGACAAACGATAATGAGGTTCCATTCTTCATATCATACCATATTTCCTTGTTCATCTCGACAGGTTTCTGTTTGAGCCTTGAATTCTTGGCAATTTACACTTTGGTAAAACTTGCGAACATCGTTCCTGGAGTGGCACCTCTCTATATCCTCGATCGCGCGCTTTTCTTGCTCTTTTTTCTTCTTTCTGAAAAGTCGGTGTTCTTCCCTTCTACTCTGCCTATAGAGCCCAATATCGTAGTTGGCTGCGAGCATATGTGGGCATTCCTCATCAAACCAGGGGTTTCTTTTTCGTGGGTGCGAGAAACCTAGCACATCAGTTGGGGCTGATCTAATGGCTTGTTGGCATCGTTGCCATCCCATTTAAGATTCAGTTGACACAAGAGCTTCTTCCACAACACCATTTACGCCGCCTTAAATATGCTATTAGGATGTTACAGCTGGCCTATGACAACCCCGATTTTCATGAAAAAGTCATAATGAGTGAAGAGGCACATTTTCATAAAATAGTCGGTACTGAGCAATGGAAAACCCTCAAATTATTCATCAATCATTTTTGCATCCATTAAAAGTTACAGTCTGGTGTGCAAATTGGTCAGGAGGAATCATGGGACCATACTTCTTTGAAAATGAAAAAGGCGTAACGGTAACTGTGAATGGCGAGCGATATCGTGATATGATTGAAAATTTTTTAAAGCCATAACTGCATGCTTTGGGCTTGATTAACATGTGGTATCAACAAGACGGTACCACATCGCATACAGCCAGGATTACAATGGAATAACTGCGAGACCTCCTTCCACAACAAGTTATTTCAAGAAATGGTGATATTGATTGGCCTCCACGGTCGCCTGATTTGACTGCTCCGGACTTCTTTTTGTGGGGATATCTGAAAAGCAAGGTTTATGCAAACAAACCAGAATCGCTTGAGCAACTTAAACAAAATATTCGTGATGGAATTAATGAAATACCGCGTGAAATGTGTGAGAATGTAATGAAAAATGTGCGCAAAATGGTTCGCATTTGTGAGACTAACAGAGGTGGACATTTGCCTGATATTGTATTCCAAACCTAATTGCGGACATTAAATAAAACGTTTATCAATATAAGATCCATTGCTTTTCATTTAATCAAAAATTATAGACAAACAAAGTGGTATACCTTCCCGGCTGACATCATGTACAAAAGTTTAGGCCTTTTATTTATCGGAAGAGGCAGTACGAAGTCTGCCGGGTCAGCTAGTAGTTATATAAACAATATAAAAAAATTATTGATATTGACATCACAGTACTTCGCACATAAATGCAACGAACTAGCACTGGCGACTGAGGCCATCGGCTGGGACTGACAAGACTTAATACAACAGAGAGAAACACATAGACACATAGAAGAAAGCCATATAACATAAACCTACGTGGCACAGAAGAGGATACATAGATTTATATTGTCTCATATTATCGCACAGGTGGCCTCAGATAGGCTGGCTATTTTTGTAGAAAAAGAATGCTGCCGAAGCTGGGGCTTGAACTCGCAGCGTTTGGCTTAGCAGTCTCTGAGCCACGGCCACCTGCCACTATAAAAACTATTATATCCCTCTAGGAGAGGCGCAATAACTTGCCAATAGCCAACCTCGCTTTTATTACCTAGATCCATTTTTAACAAAATATATAATTCTTTTTCAGGATATGACTTGGTGCTGGCTGAAGATGAAGAGATGAATCGTATGATTGAATCACTTAAACTATTCGATTCCATCTGCAACTCCAAATGGTTCGTGGAGACATCAATAATACTCTTCCTGAATAAAAAAGATTTATTCGAAGAGAAAATAACAAGATCCCCTTTGAGGATATGTTTCCCAGAATACACAGGTAATACAATCGATTAAACATCTCTCTAAAAAAATATTGAATATCGTTGGGCTTCCTCCTACAGGTTCCAATACATTCGAAGAAGCTTCATATTACATTAGAACGAAATTTGAAAATCTCAACAAACGGAAAGACCAGAAAGAGATTTACACGCATTTAACCTGCGCCACTGATACATCAAACATTCAATTTGTATTCGATGCTGTTACAGACGTTATCATTAAGAACAATCTTAAAGATTGTGGATTATTCTAAATTATTTTCCAAACGTAGCTCTATATAAACATACTCTTCTTCTATCTCTCTCTCTCCCTCTCTATGATGTCTGTTCCAATGCTAAAAACAAAAGAGTAAGAGAACAACTACTCAACTATTTCGCAGAAGTTAATTTAAACGCACATTTTCAACACGCACAAACTAATACTTATATTTTAGTTGTATAGAATAATGTACACAGTATAATAGATAACAAGTAAACCCTATTGCTTAGAACGAGAACAAAACGAAAACGATTGTGACAATTGCTAAAATGCCTTTTCCTTGTATTCAATAAGTGATCTTATATACATTTTACACGACGTATCTACACATCTATATCTGCAACGCAGATCCAAAATGGCTCCAAGCTTTGAAGACTGAGAATTTGCAGCACAACTTACACGCCATAATTTAGTAAAAAAGAAGAAAACTTTTCGAGATTATTTTTTGTACTTTACACATTTTTTTTTTGGTGTTCAGTAGCTTTAGTGCTATGCGCACAACAGCACAAGTGAGATCCAAAGATTATTTTCGTCAATAAAATCAGACAACAAAACCGGTAAAACACAATCATTCCATTAAATTTTGGAGCTGCTTTTTAAATATAACTACCAGATAAATTTAATATCTTTTGTTAGTTTTTTATATAAATTTCAATCTTATAATACACGCGTTTCAAAACCCTGCATATTTAAGAACCTTTATCAAAGCATTTAAAGATTTTTTTTATAATTTCCTTTCACCCGACGTATGCATATGTTTTAGACATACATTTATAATAATTACCGATTAACATTTGTGAGTTTCTCATAACAATAAAAAAAAATCTTATTAGCTCAAGTGAATAATGTTTTACTAAACGATATACGAATTTGCGTATATGACGTGTAGAAATATAAATTTTTTATAAGTGCTTTATCGACACGCAAGAAAAGTGTCCACATTTTGGAAAATGCTTAGATTATTTGAAAATTAATGAAATACATGATGCAACAATTGATTTTCTAACTATCTAACTATAATTATGTACTTGTAAAATTTAAGTTATAGGTTAATGTACAAAAGTAAATAAAAAAACGAAATAAATAAATTAAAAACATGCTTTTAAAAGGATATCAATCATATTTTATTTTTGAAGTGAATTTTATTTTGGGACGTTGTGAATTGTATTTTATGAAACGAAAAAGCGTCACGAAAAAGACTGCAAAAAACTTCGCAACTGGTTCCAGAGTGTTGTGGCTGCTTGATCGTGATCGTGGATTGAACGGGTGTACTTATGCCTCAGTCAATACGTAGGTACATTGGTGTACAAAAGAGCTGGGGTGGCAGCACGTAACTTGATACAATCGAGGATTGTTCATCGTCAGCCAACTCGAAACAAAACAATTTTGGCAGCACGTAACTTGAAACGAGTTTCATTGTGACTTGTACTTAAAAAAATTATTGTGAACTATGAAGTGAAATGTCAAATCGGTATTTCAATTTCAACTATTCTTTATTTGAAAAGTGGATAGAAAAAATATGTTATTTTTTGATTCGGAGAGTGAGGACGAGGAAGTCTCTAATGCCAAAATAAAAAGAAGACTTCTAAGAGATAACAGCAACCCATTAGAATTAAGTGAAAAAAAGTGAGTATTCAGAAATAAAAGAATAACACTGACAACATTGAAAAATTAACTACATTTCTTTAGCTTTGTGCAGCAGTTTAGAGTGAACAAGGAATGCTTCCTTATGATCCTTAACTCATCAAAACTTTCAGGCAAAATAAGAAGCACATCAGTTCCAGCCATTTTACAACTTTGTTCAACATTGAGTCTCCCAGCCAGTGGGAGTTACCAAATCAATGTCGGAACAAACGTGTTACTAGGTATGGCACAGACAACAGTTTCAAAGTTCTTTCGACGCACTTTGGGTTTTTTGGAAAACGAAATTTGTCCGCAATGGATAAGACTTGATAGTTCTAAATTTCAAGACAGCAAAGAATATTATTACAGGAAATTTAAACTACCGGGAATAGTGGGATGCGTTGATGGTACTCATGTTCCTATTTTGAGACCAAAGGAAAATGAGCACATATATTTCAGGATTTCATAGCTTGAATGCAATGGTGGTAATAATATAATCAATATAATTAAATACTAAAATTAACATTTCTATGCATAGATTTGCAATCACCTAAACGAGATAATTGCAATCAACAGTTCACATGGTGGTGCTGCACATGACTCGGCTGTTTGGAATAGTAGCAATGAATTCGATTTTTTAAAACAACAATTCAATGCTGGCGATGTTAGCACTCGATTTCTAGGTTTGTTAGTTTGTTTCCATGTTGTATCATGTATACATTATAACGAATAATATTAACATATTAAGATTTGTTTTTCGTTTTAGGTGACAGCGGATACCCTCTACAGCCATGGTTACTAACACCTTACCGAAATGCTGCAGAAGGAAGTGCAGGAATACGGTTCAACAACATCCATTCGGTAGCTAGAAGCCAAATTGAGGGAACTATTGGGATTTTAGACCGAAGCTTTTACTTTACTGCTGAGATTCTATTTCTCGAAGTCGTATACGATTTTCCTCTATTTTGGTGCTCAACATTATTTCTTGCAACCGCAAGCGTTCTACTCCGTTCTTTTCGTAAATTGCAAGCTTCTTCTTTTTTAGTCTGTAAAGCTTCTCTTCAACCTCTAGTCTTCGTTTATGTATTTTTTGATTGCTGATGAGCAATTCATGAATTGCGTCCAATTTAGTGTTAATACCTTCTGTTGCATTAACATATTGCCTCATTAAATTTTCTTTGATTTCTTTTTTGTTAGTACGAACATTTGTCTTGTAAGTTGGGTTCCCTTAAATAAATTGTTTATTATAATATATTAAACGGTAAAATTAACTCACACAAACTACCTTCATATTCAATATCTGATTCTTCTTCAAGACTATTCTCCTCATTTTCAAAGTTCGAAGTTGTATTTGTTGCGGGAATATATGTGCTTTTAGGTTCGGAGCTCTTTATATTGTTTGTATCGTTATTATTATTGTCAGTGGTATTATTGTGTGGGGCTCCAAACAATTTTGCTGTTAGGACTCCTTCAACAGCTGCTTCTAGACCGGCGCACTCGATTATTTTTTCTTCCCACTCATCGATCTTTTTTTTGCATATATGGACCTCCGCCCGTGCCCTTTAAATGAAGTTTATTACTTCTCAGTTTATTTTTGACTTTATATTTTAAATCGCTCCAAGTCTAAAACAAAACACAATTTTATAAATAAATAAATAAGTACACTCGCATATTTAAAATCAAAACCTTTTTCCAATCTTTAATATCTTTTTGTGGAGGACCCTCTGTGTTCAGGGAATTGGATAGTCTTTCCCAGAGAAAACTGCTATTTTTCCTTCCTTGAGCCGTTTTCAAGATTCCTCAAGCTAAATCCTTATGATCGCTAATAAAAATTGTTATAATTTCTATTTGTTTTTTATTAATGGCCATATTTTGCTTATTTTCCATTTTTTTAGTTGTTAAACGATTTGCTATCGAGAATAAAGCTTTGTTTCAAACGTCATTTTCTAGTTTGTGTGCTGCCAACTTCGACGATACAATCGAGGGTAGTCGATTGTGACAAATTAGGTGCTGCCAGAGCTCGATTGTGTCGACTGAACTCGATTGTATCAAGTTACGTGCTGCCACCCCTGGTATGTCATTTAACCTAAGTGGACACTTATGTCTCGTCGCGTTGACGGTTTCATTTTTTTCATGATGGTTGGAGACCGAGGAAGATGTAGCGTTTTTTTTTTAAATAGCATAAAGGACGTTGGCGCACCGGCATCACAAGAAAGTGTGGGGGTGTGCAATGTTTGCCAATAAGTAAATTTGGGTACGTGGTATGGGTATGAGCAAAATCAATTTATGAAAATCATCGGTGAGTCCAGGATCGCAATATTCTTTGTTGTAAGGGATCAAACAAAAGTTGCTAGATATATGGATGCGACATTCGGTAACACGTTCTGAAAAAGATTATGTTTAAGGGTTGCTGACTTATATGTTTATTTCCCTTTTTTTAATTCATTTTTATTTTATATTGACTTTAGCGTTTTATTGTAAAATTGGAACCTTTGGCCGACTTACACATTTCAATTGTCTCCTTCAGGTCTATTTTGTAGGAATTTATTGGTGGCACTTTTTCTCAGCGGCTGTAGCTGCTGCTGGTGTTCCCGCTGATCCTGTTGTCGTTGTTCCTGCTGCTGCTGTTGTTGTTGTTTTTGTTGCTGCTTCTGCTGCTGTTGTTGTTGCTGCTTCTGCTGCTGTTGTGTTGTTGCTTGTCATAGATATATGGATGCGACATTCGGTAACACGTTCTGAAAAAGATTATGTTTAAGGGTTGGTGACTAAAATTTTTATTTCCCTTTTATTTTAATTCATCTTAAAACTAACGTAAATGCTAGACAAAACAATCATGAAAAACTAGCCTAGGCTGAGTTCCTAAATACAAAAAAAAATGCGCATTGTGAATGCACATTGCATCTGTTTTGAAATTATACCATGCTTTCTCATTTTGTGTAGTTGCTTTCTGTCTGCTGACATTTTGGAACGGCGCACACTGGGGCAGAATAGCCTTAAAACTGCTTTCAAATCAACTAAATCTGTGAGATTATTTTAAGTGGATCTATCGTTTTTATTGTTATATGTTCTATTTAAAGACAAAATTAAGCCCAAAAAAAATTGTTATTATTGAAAAACTTAACTTTTTTTATTATAATTTATTCAAGATACAATAAAGAATCGTCATCATGTTCATTACTAGTATTATCATCAATATCTGTATCACCTGTTGCGTAATCATTTTGTAGGGATGGAGCTTTCAACATACAAAGTGCTTCTTTAGGAATACTTTTGACTTTGTTTTTGACTGGCTTTTGCTTACCGGAACGGAGCTCAATAAGAAAAAGTTAAAAATATCCCTATTCGATTTTTCTCTGCTACATTTTCTGGAATGATGCTCTATATAACGCTTAAAATCTTTATTTCTTGGCTCCTGCGTTTCTTCTGTTAACTGTCCAATAGGAAGCATAGCAAAGGATATTACTTCTGGCCCATGAATCAAATACTTACGCTTAGTAGGAGGCATATTGTACCAAGGATATAAGACCAAATATAAAATAATGGGTACATATTAACTTCCGTTAAAACTATTTCATCAATCTTATTGAAGTCCTATGATGTTGCACCGCACAAGAAGCATTTCATGGTTGAGGTGGTTTCAGTTATTGCATTACACACCTTCCCGTCAACCATAGATAAAATTAATTCATGGCGAATTTTCAATTTTTTTGCAGCATGGTTAACAATGCTTTCGTGCAGATTCAAAATTTGTTTTTCTATCTGACGTTGTTTTCGCATAGATACATCAACAGATTCCTTTTGAAATTCTATTTTTATTGGTCTGCAATATAGTGTATACGCAGGACATTGGTTTTGCCACACAACGAGGTTCTTAACCATCAATCGGAGCAAACAATACATGAAATAAATACAGAGGAATCGTTAGCTTCAGCATCTTGAAACGCTTGCTTGTACGAGCTGTGTCCCGAAGACCCGTCAAACCCCCATTTGGAGATTAAGCATATTTCAATTATTTCTTCATTTTTCAATGAATGTTAATGTTTCGCATTGCCGCATTATGGTGTGATCTAAAAGAGGTTGCAACAAGACGGAAGCTCCAGTTTCAGTCACAGTAATGTCTGTTGGATAGCATAGCTTTTTAGCTAACTGATGGAAATTTTTCTGGTGCACATCTTCTTATAATATTATACTGTTCTCGGGATAGTTTAGCTTCTACTAGAACGGATAATGCATCTTCATCTGATAAAAGACTGTTTGGCTTTAAAGAGATCTCCTATGCTTCTTCATACATTTTGGCATGCTCTGGATAAGCAGAAATGTCTTTTGAAACTTTTACTTGGCCTGTAGCTCGTAAGCTCATAAAAGTAACGTACACTAATTGCGAGGTAGAAGCTGATTCACGAAGTTTCTTGGTCTTAAAACGTTTGCTGTTTTCTGAAGAATTTTCAAAAGGAATTTTCTATCTAAGTAGTAAATAAAGCTCTCCGCAAAAAAAAATTTGTTTGTATTGTCGGCAATTTTTGGTGTATTTTCCCCAATGTGCGGCGTGTGATACATAATATGCATCAGCTGTGTGTTTTGTCATCATTTGGAAAGTGTTGTCATAAACATTAGTTTCAACTCTTATAATAAATAATATTTTAAACAATTATTGCCAAAATAATAGCAGAATATTTACAAAATATGTAATAAAATTGAAACAATTATTGCTTATGAAAGGAATGTACCCAAATGTAAGAATTTTATTAAAGTTATTAATTCGTACCCTAACGACGTAAATTCCAGGTCCACTTTCTCAATTTCGATGTAAACATTTCTCCAAATCGTCATTTTTTTTTAGGCACAAAATTCTGATTCAAACTTTATCCTTGTTGTTGGCAGCAATTTTGTTTGGTTATTACAGCACTTTTGTCTGAAGAATTAGAAAAATAAGAACATTGCAATCAATATTTAACAAAATACTTAGGTCGTCGGGGAATCACTCATCTTTTGTAAACACGAAAACGAAATCAAACAAAATTTAAATTTGAAAATGTCATTTGCATCGTGCGGTGCGCTGTTTGCATTTGCTTGCGCAATAAAATCTGTTCACAATGCATTTCGGAACGTGACGCAATGTAACGATGCTTGTGTTTGCATTAAGGAATGTTTGCTGATGCACAATGAAGTCAGTACTGTATTTAGGAATTCAGCCCTATTTATCAACTACTTATTTAACTTACTAGCCCTATGCGGGCGCCCTAAATTAATAACAACTTAATTCTGATGCCTTTCGGCCTGTTTTCTAATATGTAAATCAGAATTAATATAATATTTACCAAGAAACACTTAAAGAAAAACTTGGTTCCTTACTTTTTTATGTTATTTAAACGTACAAGCTAATTAAAACTACTTATCGACTAATTAAAACTACTTAGAAACTAATTAAAAATACCTACAAGTTAACTAGAACAGTCACAGCAAGCAATTTTTAGATTTTTTTTTTTCTTTGTGCCACTACGACTGCTTCACCTACCCAAAACCTTAAACTAAAGGGTGATCCATTTCGAGGTTCCCTACTTTTTTAAAGAAAAAAACACAGAAAATTCAAATTTAATGGAGAATGTTTATTATCATTTGAAAGAACATTCTTTGGCATTTATTTTTTGAAGATTATGTCTATCAAATGTTGGCCGTTGCTACGTCGCAGATGGTCCATCCGTTGAGTCCAATTTTCGATCACTCGTTCGAGCATTTCGACTGGTAACTGGCGAATGACACGCGTGATGTTTTCCTCCAAGGCCTGAATCGAAGCGGGTTTGTCGGCATAAGCTTTTAACTTTACATATCCCCACAGGAAAAAGTCTAACGGTGTGATATCACATGATCTTGGTGGCCAATCGACCGGCCCTCATCGCTAAACAAAATTTGCCTCGAAAACGTCGGATCTTCTTGGAAATTTTCAAGAGCCCATAGAGCGAAGCGATGTCGCTTGGGAAGGTCGAGCGGCTTCAGTTGTTGCACAAGCTGTATTTTGTACGCTTTCAATTTAAGATCTTGACGTAAAATGCGCCAAGTCGTTCCATACGTCAGTCCGAGTTGCTGCGAACGGCGCTGAATCGACTCTCTACGGTCTTCGTGTACACTCTCAGCTACGGCCGCTATATTTTCTTTACAGCGTGCTGGACGTGGTCTATTCGGTCGAATATTATCCAATAATGAATGCTGGGTCTCAAAATGGGTGATGGTGTTGCGAATAGTACGCTCAGTAGGCCGATTATGTTGACCATAAGTTGAGCGAAGTGCACGAAACACATTCCTCACAGAACGTGAATTTTCATAATAAAGTTGAACCATTTGTAAACGTTGTTCACGCGTAAGTCTTTCCATTATGAAATGCCAAACAATACTAAACAAAAATAACATGACAGCACGACACGACTCACACGTGATCTGTCAAAAAAAGCCATTGAAAAAAGTATCTTTACATGGATCACCCGTTATGTAAGTCGGCCATTTCATAATCCAATATATTAGTCAACTGTCTATAACGAATCTTGTAGCCACCACAAGAGGTTCTCCTGTTGCAATCTACTCCGACGGTCCCAATCGGACACACTCCTGCTGAACCGCAGCCGCTCTCCCCCGCCTTGAGCGACGACGTCTCGGTCGTATAGGAGCCACTTGTCCACAGTTCTACGAAGGACGTGGTAAATTAGCGGAACCACCGATCTAACCTGTAACGACTATCCAAATATAGGAAAGCTTCGGTTGGAATAAAGCCGCTTAAACGCGCACTCTCAAAATATTCATCATGGGGGTAGAAGGCCCCAAAGATGAGACTGTGTTTCACCAGATAATTGTCTATTCTGTTTATGTTGGCCCGGTTGTATAGGACCTGGTTGGAATAATATTTTGTGTAGTCAGATACTGGTGTTTTGTGAAGTCCAAGACAGCTTTTAAAACACTGCCTCTCAAACACCTGTATCTTTTCCATCTGAGATGGGGCAGCGTTAAACCACACCGGGCACACATAGTTAATCATCGGCCTAATGAGGGCCATGTAGCAACTCACTTTCATCCTGCTGTCAAGACGACTGCTATAAAACATACGTCTTGTCAGGGCAAACGCTCCCCTAGCTCTCCGAAATATACAAGTTTTCCGAAATGTAGATAGATACTGATCTTACCAGATGCCAAGGTACTTCCCTCCACTTTTACTCGCCAATGGATGCCCGTTTGGTCCAACGATCAATTTCGCCAGTTCTTCTTCGTATCCTTAGAGGCCCTAGATAACGATGTCTTAAACAAAATAGTTTTCGATTTCTGAAAGTTGATTTTCAATTTGCAGTCATCACAATACCTCTGGATCTTGTCGAAATCCCGCTGCAAAAGAGTTCGAGCGACTTCGACAGTAGACGCGATAAGATCGTCCGCATATGCGATTGCCTGGGTAAGACTACCTATCATATCACTGGTGTAAATGCTGAAGATAATCGGCTAGTTTACCGACGGTCTCTTCATACGATATTTTAATTGCTAAGCTTAGTTTCGCTAACCATAAGCACATCGGGAATTTGATCTTTAAGCAACTGGAAAAGATTAGCTCTACGTTCGATCTAACTCAGTGAATTTACATTCACAGCTAGGATCTAAAGGGACTCTCTGACAGTGCGCCCATTACGATCTTTGATGCGTTAAGCTCGGCAACAAGGATATATATACTCCTTGTTGCCGAGCTTAACGCATCACCCTTAACGTCCACCCTGTGCCCGTAACTGGTTTTGAAGACCGGTTAGCTGACATTGAACGGTCAACAATGCAGTCAACAATTCCGCATCCACTGCTGGAGCCTTAGGCACGGCGGCCTGCCATAGGTGGATGCCGTTTTCCCTTTTCCTGACGACATGTGGGCGTAGGAAATTTAGGGTTCGACGGACATTGAGGGAGGGCGAACGGCTATCTGATTTGCCACTACCGTTTGCTTCGCTTTTTTGTTGATTTTTATTTGCTGAAACTTCGGACAGCCCCGATAGTTTGCAGGGTGCCCGCAGCCTCCGCATAGTACACATTTAAGCAGGGTCATGTATATGACCTGCTCCTTTCCTACCCTACGCTCTCCTATACTGTGGTTCTCCCCACACTTGACACAGCGTAACCGCATTTTTGGCAACGCATTCATTGAAGCTTGCTGTCACCTCTTTTTAATTGTTCCCAGTGTACAACCTGGAAGTTGAGGACTGAGATACTCCTCAACTTTTGCAGCTTGTTTTGAGGCGATAAACGTACAAGGAAGTAGTTTCCGATTCTCCCGTCTGGCCTTCACTGTTTTGAATGACTTTTCTCCAACGACCTCGAGTTCGTCGGTCGCTACTTGGCGGAGCTCACTTAACAGCGCCAGCGGATCCGTTGAGCCCTTTAAGACAAGGGTCTGGCATTTTTCTTTTTTTCGGAGTAGGTAAATATGAAGGACTGGGTTGTGGTGTCTACAAGCAGTTGCTTTAATATTTTATAATGCTCCGCTGTTAGGCAATGGGTAGCATGCCCATCTTGACTTAAGCGTTTTATTGTAAAATTGGAACCTATGGCTGACTTATATATTTCAATGGTCTCCGTCAGGTCTATTTTGTGAGAATTTATTGGTGGCACTTTTTTTTTTTTTTGAGGCGGCTGCTTGCTGCTGCCGCTGATCGTGTTGTTGTTGTTGCTGCTTCTGCTGCTGTTGTTGTTGTTGTTGCTGCTTTTGTATTGTTGCTTGCCTTTTTTCATCGCTGGCTTTTTTTTCTTTGGCGCGACGTTCCTCCTGTTTTTTTTTTAAAACTATAACTGACGTCTCCAGTTGGGATTTTCGGTTTTCAATCTTCTCCGCAACTGTGCTAATTTGCGTCAATAGAGCCACCTCCTCCTCTTCTTCATCATCATCATCATTATCATCAGTTGACAACACTGCTAACCTGTTGCTGTCCTGTCATCCGTTGTATACCGACCTTTTCACCTTCGTCGGATACATAGGACACCTCCTCTGAGGCAAATTGTTGGTGTTTTAGTTCGGCTGCCGCTGACGTCGTAGACTCCGACGTCATCAAGTTCGGCGTACAAATCGTTTTTTTCTTTCTCTTTGTAATTGGAAGTCCCGTAGCTACTGGGCTATCATTCGATAACCCCGCTACTTTTCTCGCAATGACATTTGTAATTTCTCTACTGTGGAAAAATGCTTCCAATACACTTTCGGCCACGGACCACTTCACAAATCACTTGTTATTGTTTTTTTTTTGCTTTTTTGTTAAGAAAGTACAAAATAAAAAAAAATAAAAAAAAGCATACGCCTGGCTGGGAATCGAACCAGGGTAGACCGGACTAACAGTAATAGCGTACGTACGAAATCTTGTGAACCAAGAATAATTCTCAAAAATTTCATACGAATTTCATTCCGCTTATTTGGATTCAAACTCATTCGCTGGTATAAATGCAGAAAGCTTTCCGACAGCAATTCTTATCCTATATCCAATCCAGTTTCTGAATTGAGTAATCTATCTGAGTGCCAATTAAATCGGCTCAAAAGTTGACGTTTGCTTTGCCATCTGAGTGAGTGATGTCAATGAACTCACTCACTATCTCATTCTCTTCTCAGCTCAGCTCAGATCAGATGATTATCGTTTGTTGATGGCAGTGGAAGTGCGCGATTTTGTGTTTAATGTAAAAAGGCGAATTTAAAAAAAAAATCGAGCTCAACTTGTTGATAACATTTAGCCTTTAATTAATCTTCACTTGGCTCATCACCAATTTCTAACTGTTAATTGTGCTTTCCGATTGGAAATAACCGATCGCAAATAATGCGTTATTTTTCGTTTCTACTGCTAGTCTGTCTAGCAATTTGTGTCAAGAGCTCGATTGGCAAGAGACTCTTCTCAAATGGATTCATTGGCGAACCAAACAAGATCCCACTACTTCACCGTGGTAAGGAGCCACAAATGAAATGGTTCAGTCAGATTCTCGACCATACCAATCCGTCAAAACACCCCCAATGGAAACAAGTAAGTAGAAAACGCCTGAAACGTTGACTAGCTGTAGAGTCAACTAACTAAGGTGCAATTTATAGAGATATTACATCAACGATGAGTACTACAAACCGGGTGGACCAATTTTTGTGATGATCGGTGGTGAAGGCAAAGCAACTATCAAATGGTTGACTAGTGGCGCGTGGATTAAATACGCCTCCGAGTTGAATGCTTTATGTTTCTCGTTGGAACACCGGTTCTATGGTGCCAGTCAACCAACTGCGTAAGTGACCCACGTTTCATTGCAGTCAAGAACTTTAGTTGTGTTTTTATTTGCAGAGATATGTCAACGGAAAACCTCCAATATCTCACATCAGAGCAGGCTCTGGCAGATTTAGCCAATTTCGTTGTTCACATGAAAGCGGATTTTAATCTTAAGGAGTCTCAAAGGTGGATTTCTTTTGGTGGATCGTACCCTGGCTCGCTGGCAGCTTGGTCACGGGAAAAGTATCCGCAACTTATCTATGGTGCTATTAGCTCTAGTGGACCCTTGCTGGCAGAGGTTGACTTTAAGGAATACTTTGAAGTGGTTCAGGACTCATTGGGATCATATTCAGAAGATTGTGTCACGGCAGTTCGTCGATCATTTTTGCAATTGGAGATTTTGCTGAGGCACATGATTGGACAACGTGAAGTCAATGATAAGTTTCAGTAAGTAAAAAAATGAGGTAACTTATTCTTGAAGTAAAACATGTTCATATATTTTTTATAATGAGTGGAACACATAAATAATCTTCTGTTATACTCTTTCCCCTACGCGGAGTCTTAAAATACGTTAATTGGCAATCCAATGGTGTTCTGCTTAACTAATCGCTCTTAGCATGGTCTTCCTCGACATTATTGTCCATGTGACTTGGATTCTTGGTGCAACGACGTGGTGTGTATCTATGTTCTTATCCAATATCTGATGCATTTCGTGACTGACCTAGGACCCAGTAAGAAAATTTATATTCGCCCGTTTTCTGCAATATCAATTACTAACTCAGAATGCAGTTTTGGACAAACTGGACCAATTTTGACCATAATTCACCTTCACCACTCTAGGGTTAATGAAGATGTGAGCTCGATAGAGTTCTATTATTCAAAGCACGCACGAATGTATAACATATAATCTGGAAACATAGTAATTGTGATATGAAAGGTTTCACGTCAGAACGACCAAATCGACCAAGGATTTCTTCATCCGCTTTTGAGACGGTCCATGCTTTAGCGCCGTAGAGTAGGACTGGGATTATCCAGGTCCTATTATAGGATCTCCTTAGTAGTTCGAGTGAGGGCTTTACTACTGAATTGCCTACTTAGCCCGACGAAACAGCGGTTGGCAAGAGTAATTCTTCGTTTAATTTCTGACGAGATGTTGTTTTCAGAGTTAATAGCGGAGCCGAGATAGATAAAGTCCCGTACTACCTCAAAGTTATATCTGTCAATGGTGACGTTCTGTCCAATTCGTCGATGTTGTGTGTCCTTTCGTGTTGACAGCATATACTTCGTCTTGCCCTCATTTACCGCTAAACATATTTTTGCCGCTTCCTTCTCTATACTAGCAAACGTGGCGTTGGGTCCTACCAATGAAGTCAATATCGTCGGCGTACACTAGTAGTTGCACCGATTTTTGGAAAATTGTGCCTCTGGTGTTGGCTCGGGAGTTTTGCACAATCCTCTCAAGAATCAAGTTGAAGAAGTCACATGACAGCGCATCCTTGCCTAAATCCTTTTTTGGTATCGAATGTGTTCGTGAGTTCGTTTCCGACCCTGATGGAGCAGCGAGAATTCTTCATCGTCATCCTACACAAACGGACGAGTTTCGGCGGTATACCAAAACTAGACGTGGCTCTGTTTAGTTCGTCTCTAAAAATGCTATCGTATGCGGCTTTGAAATCGATGAATAGGTGGTGGGTATCCATTTGGGGTTTTTTACAGGATCTGCCGAAGTGTGAAGATTTGATCGGTTGTGGAATTTGCGGGCCCAAAACCACACTGATAAGGGCCGATCAGGTTGTTGGTAAACGGTTTCAGGCGTTCACATATTACGGCAGATAGGATCTTGTAGGCGATGTTGAGGAGATTATGCCTCTGTAGTTCGCATAGTTCAGAGGGTCTTCTTTTTTGTGGATCGGGCAAACGATGCTGAGGTTCCATTCTTCAGGCATACTTTCTTCCGACCAGATTTGGCTTCTGAGTTGGTGGATGTTATTTAGCAAGTCATCTCCGCCGGCTTTATAAAGCTCAGCGGGAAGACCGTTATTTCCGGCAGCCTTATTAAGCTAAAGCTTAGATATTGCTATCCTCACTTCACTTGAGTCGGGTGGTTGGCAGTTTTCGCTATCGTTGCGAATATTGAATGGTTATTCTGCCTGACAACGGAATGTTGTTCGTCACGGCCGTTTAACAGTCTGCAGAAGTGGTCCTTCTACATCCTAAACATCGACTGTGTCTCAACTACGATATTTCCTTGTACATCTCGACAAGATTCTGTTGGAGCCTTGTATCCTTGCCATTGACGGTTTTCACTTTGATAAAACGTTCGAACATCGTTCCTGGAGTGGCACCTCTCTATATCTACTTTTTCTTGAGCTTTTCTTGCTCTTTTTTATTCTTTCTGAAAAGTCGGTGTTCTTCCCTTCTTCTCTGCCTATAGAGCTCAGTGGCAGCTCGCGTCTTCACCTGCAGCTTAGCCTTTTTGGCCTCGTTCTTGGCTGCGAGCATCTGTCGGGATTCCTGATCAAACTAGGGGTTTCTTGCTGGTGGGCGCGAGAAATCTAGCACATCAGCTGCGGCTGATCTAATGGCTTGTTGGCATCGTTGCCATTGTTTTCCGGCATTCGATGCTGGAGGTATGGTGTTAATCGAGAGGTTAAGGGATACGCGTTGCGCGAAGGTCTTGGCGGTCGCTGGCGATTGCAATCTTTCGACATTAAATTTGTTCATAGTATTTCTGAATTGTTGTGGGTTGGTATATATCCGCATTCTTATCTTGGCAGAAAGAAGGTAGTGGTCCGAGTCTATGTCTCGGAGTGTTCGGACATCCAAAATACTGGATGCGTGCCTCTTGTCTATCGCTTTGTTATCAATTTGATTGACCCTTCGTTGATCCCTTATGGATATCGAGGTGAGGAAACCGTGTGCTGGCTATGGTGGCATTTCGTTCCGTAGCGAAGTCAATTAGCCTTAGTCCGTTACCAGACGTGTTTCGTGTAGGCTATGTTTTCCGACAATAATACTTAAGATGTCTTCTCTTCCTACCTTTGCGTTAAAAGCTCCCAGCAGGATTTTAACATCGTACTTCGATAGTCGCTTATAGGTTTTGTCAAGGAGCTCATAGAAGCAGTCCTTAGCTATATCATCTTTTTTCTCCGTTGTGGCGTGAGTGCATATAAAGCTAATGTTGGCGAATTTGGCCTTGATGCGGATCGTTACAATGCGTTCGCTAATGTCTTGGAAACATAAGACTTCTTGCCTAAGTCTGGAACTTATAACAAATCCGCATCCGAATAGTTGCTGTTTCGGCTCACTATTACACGGTCCGTAGTAGATGCCGCAGTTTTTCATCCTCTTTTTGCCCGGCCCATCACATCGTATTTCCTGGATGGCAGTAATGTCTGCTTTGTACCAGTTTAGGGCTTCCGCTAGTTGTTCGCTTGCAACTCTCCTGTTTAATGTTCTCACATTCCAGGTGCAATAAAATCAGTCCTTTCCGAGGCTATTGGTTTCTTCGTAACAATTAATTTTTCAATGGTTGGGTAGTTCGGTTCATCCGCCACCATCTCTATTCAAGGGGCCTGACTAACCCTTGAAATTTCTAGACAACCTGTTGTCGGAATATGTCGAAGCAGCTTGTCTAGGTTCGCCTGTGACAGCAGGCCGGGTATTCATTCCGTGCCATTCTGACCTGGCTGTTTATAGTGTCGCTGTTTTTCCTCGTGTTATCAACACTCTCGCTTATCGTTTAGCAAGTCAAATCCGGTTGGATGAGACCATTACCGGATGGTTACCACTTGGAGATTAAAAATAAGCCCTTGATGTGTAGTCAGAGTTACAACTACTTGGCATTGCCAAGTTAAAGCCAGTCAGAGTCTACCCTCGTTCTACAGCACCCAACCATCAACCTTTCTTTTGTAACTTCATAATAACTCCATCCTTCCATTCCCGTGGGTAAGTTTCACTCTCCAAATAGCCTGCCTTGCCAAAATGTTGGCAAGCGATGAATTTCTCACCTTCTAGTGAAGATAATCTGGATTTTCATATTCAGACGGTGACTCTGATTATGTTCAGTACGAAAACAATACTATTTATAGCTATGGGAATCCTCTTCCCACCGCCTCCTCGTCTCCCTCCTGATCACAGAACAGACAGAAAGGACCAGTGTCAAAAGTCCGCCGGGCCGCACTAGATGTTACGAGCAAAGCAAATGCGTCAAAAGCATGATAGAAACTATTATCAAGCACATGTTAAGAAAGTTCCCATAAAGTGTGAACGTAGGTCCTCCTTCTATTTTTTTTTTGTCAGACTACGTTGATCTTCAACTAAAAAATCGATAAATCTGTTTAGTTGGTTGGGTTATTACTAACTAATTTCTAGATTCTCAATATCTTCGAATATCCATCCTACTTTACTTAACTTTGGCTTTTTATTTTTCATAGACTATGTGATCCAGTAGAGAAATCCATTGACAACGACTTGGACATTTCCAATCTTTTTGAAAACATCGCTGGTAACTTTGCCGGTGTTGTGCAGTACAACAAGGATAATACACCGCATGCCTCTAAAACCATCGATGAGGTAGGTACCACTTGTATTCACAAACATATACGTAAATGTATAATTGGATTATTTTAGATTTGCGATGTGATGCTCAACACAACAATTGGTACACCGGTACAGCGTTTAGCAGAAGTAAATCGCCTCATTTTGGCAGAAAGCAAAGAAAAGTGCCTGGACTACAAGTACGAAAAAATGATTGCCGATATGCAAAATATAACATGGGACGAGGACAAGGCGATGCGTCAGTGGACATATCAAACATGCAACGAATTCGGCTTCTATCAGACGTCCAATAACAAAAGCGATCTATTCGGTGATCGATTTCCGGTAGATTTTTTCATCAAACAATGCATGGACATCTTCTCGGACAAGTATGTACCAACCAGTAGAGAGATTCAGTGGGTATCGGGCCGAAGTTGGCTATTTTTGTAAAATTGTTCCTTGAATGCCTGCTCCTAGTGGGCTGTGGACTTGGTGATTTTTCATTTACCAATTTCATGGTTCGAGCAAATCAAAAATTTTATGTCGCAAGTATCAACAGCAGATCGATATTGACTCGAAATTTATGTTAACTCGCACTATGCTTGAGTGTTTATGCACCAATCTGTGAACAAGCAAAGGTCAGGTTGGTGGGTTGATGAGGTAGTTGGTGTGCGTCTTCCTCATCACCCTCAGGTCAATATAGCCCATTGTGATGCCCGTTGGGGGTCTACGTGTGTGGTTGGTTCCTTCATTATCCCATTACTGTCCATTGTTGTTGGTCCCTTTTCAGCCATCCAGATGTTGTTGCAAACCTGAAAAGATTAGAGAGAGGGAAAGTATTTTCCTAAGGCTCTTAATTGGCTAAGGCCTGGGCAGTGGCACAGAAAGTGGAGGGTATTCTCGTGTGATTTTTCATCACCCCAGGTCATCACCTACTTACTTACTTAAGTGGCGCTACAGTCCGGAATGAACCTGGGCCTCAACCAACATGCCTCTCTAATTAGCCCGGTCATTAGCTAACTGCCTCCAGTTGCGCACTCCAAGTTGGTTGAGGTTGGTTTCTACTTGTGCGCGCCACTTAAGGCGAGGTCTTCCTCTACTGCGTCCGAGGTCTGGTTGGGAATCGAAGACTCTGCGAGCGGAGTATTGGTGTCCATTCGTTCTACATGTCATACCCATCTTAAAAGTCCAGTGCGGGGTTTTTTGACAAGGGGCATGTCGCTGTACAGCTCGTATAGTTCTTGGTTGAATCTTCGGCTCCATAGCCCGTCAACGCAAACGGGACCTAAGATTTTTTTGGAGAAGGTCATCACCTATAAGATGGATTTTCAGTTTGTGGCTTTTTAGTAAGTTGTGTCCAGTTAGAATCCCTATTAAAATCGGGAAAGATTTTCTGTTTCTTCGAAGTAGCTTATGGATTCTGGCTTTGTCATACGCAGGCAACATCCTTTCGGAAGTTTCAAAGTTGGGGAGGGAGTACCACCTGTCCCACCCGAGATTTAAAATCACATAGTGGTGGCCTCAATGCTGGAGGCAGATCCTTTTCTCGCCAGTTCATCAGCAATTTCATTGCCCTGTATGCCTTCGTGTCCGGGGACCCAGCAGAGCTTAACATTATGTTGGACGCCAAGAACCTTTAATTCTTCACGACAACGCTTCACAAGTTAAGATTTTATTTCGACATCAGAGCTTTTATTGCAGCCCGACTGTCAATAAAGATGGTGATATCATCTGGTGGTATCGCCAGCATTGAGGTTGCTTTGTCTGCCTCTGCTACTCAGGGAGACTAAAAGTGCTGTTTAGGTTTAGTGTCTGTGAAAACACTCCAGGTCCAACGACTACATCCATTTTTGAACCATCCGCATAGATGGATATGGTTTCGGTGCCCAGTTCGTTTATCTCCCACTCCTCTCTACCTGGAAAGATGCAGGAGAATGGCATTTGAAGTCAAGGTGATGTAGCATGTAGTCAGAGGATACAGCTGAGCCCAGATATCTGTGTAGAATTCGAGCATGTCCTCCTGATGAGGGGACATCAATAAAATTGATCGCATTGCGTTAAAAAAGACCCACGCATCGAGACCTTCGCACAACGCGTATCCCTTAACCTTTCGATTAACACCGTATCACCAGCATCGAATGTCGATAAACAATGGCAACGATGTCTGGTTTGATGAAGAATGCCAACATATATGCTCGCAGCCAAGAACGAGGCCTACAAGGCGAAGCTGCAGGTAAAGACGAGAGCTGCCATTGAGCTCTATAGGCGGAGAAGAAAGGAAGAACACCGGCTTTTCAGAAAAAAGAGCGCGATCGAGAAAATAGAGAGGTGCCACTCCAGGAACGATGTTCGCAAGTTTTACCAAAGTGTAAAACGTCAAAGCCAAGGATACAAGACTCGAACAGAACCCTGTCGAGATGAACAACAAATGTTGGTTGAGGTTCAGGTTCATTCCGGACTATAGCGCCAGTTAAGTATGTAAGAAAGATAAGCAAATCAATGGCTAACATGACCGTGTTTCCCATAAGAAATACCCGCACAATTGTCCAAAGTTAGTCACTGATTAGTTAATCAGCTTAAATATAACATATGTACATACATAGATTCAAAAAGCGTATTTTTCCCTACTACTGATCAAAGCAACCGTAAGCAAACTGCAGAGATTAAAAAAAATTTCCTTTCCTTAAAAAATGAAACACCAGCATGTTTTTGTTTTTTTTTGTAGAATGGATTCAGAGTACCTACAAGCCGTGGTCGGTCAGACAAATAAGTACTACGGAGCATTGAAGCCAAACACAACAAACGTTTTATACGTACATGGATCTATTGATCCATGGCATGCATTGGGCCTGACTTCTTCTACAGATCCGAACACACCAACCATTTACATTAAGGGTGGGTATTGGTTTTCATTATATAACTCTATATAACCAATCCATTTATATTTTTAGGAACTGCTCACTGTGCTAACATGTACGAGCCAAGTCCGCACGATCCCACAGCGCTAGTCGAAGCGCGCAACAAAATTCGAACTTATCTCAAAAAACTATTGCAATAGACTAAGATTATGTAACAGCGATGTCAGTCAGTAATGCAGTGGGCAACAATTCTGACCGATTTGTTTGCAATAAATATTTTATTTTATTTTCATTAATAGACAATGTTCAGTGCGTTTTAAATACCGGTATCTGGGTGTTGTTACTGTTCTAGTTATACACCAGACTAGTGTTGAGTCATCATTTCATGGTGTTCGCAACAGTTGATAATAATTAACATTTCTTAACATACAACGCTATCTCCATATAATAATTTATAATCGTAGAAAAAAAATTTAACAGAAATGAAAAAGAAACTCTTCAACCTTAGTGCTTCCTTGCCTCATCAAGCTTCTGATTAAAGTTTCGCCAATACGACTGCACGGTGGAATTCAATATGACATGCTTTCTGAACATTGCCCAAGTCCAGAGCATTATCTTCCAGAACAGATCCCAAATGACAACTGTGACTTTGAAGAAAACCTTTTCAACCTCATTTTTGGTCGGAAGCGATGGCTGATTTGAATATGGTCTGTAGCCAATTACACTGGAAGATCTTGCGAACGATACGTTATTTACTGGGGAATAGAATAATAATTTTTAAATAACACCTAGAAAATTGATGAATGAATGTCCACCTCACCATCACTTCTACAGAATTCACAATGAAAAATAAAAACAAATAAAGTAAAACAAAATGCAAACTTGATTTCTTTATTGAAAGATGACTTCACCTCGCTTAATTCGGTTTAGAGTGCTTTTCAGACTGCAAAGGTAAACGAGACCGGCAAAATGTTTTGAAATGTATTATAGCGAAACAATTGCGTCATGCTAAAATGCAAAAAAGCACAAATAACCCTAAGCAATTACTTGGTGGTGCAGCTTTTATTGTTACAATTGAGAGCTTTCCTAAGAAATTTATAAATGTCATCTAAAATAAAAAAAAGCTTGATGTTATTTTACAGTGTAGTTTAAAAGTAATGGAAAGAGTAGGTATATGCTGTCAAAAACTGGGTCCACATTCCGTAAAGAAGTTATCATTGTCGCAGTTCACACGAGAGGAACATTGGGTGTTCACTCGTAATGAAAATTACTCTGCGTTTTTTCATTTCTCTCTGCTCTTTCGTTATTTAAAAATGGCGAAAACTGAGCTGTCATACGATATCGACTGTCTAGGACAGAGATACTATAAGTATACATTTTCATTGTATAATACACTCGAAAACCAAAACAAACGCATACATTGCTATCAAACCTGCAAATACAAAAGTTAATAATGTACCTGAGAATGAAGAAAACGACATAAAACCAATACACCTTAAACAAAATTATACAATGACTACATTAGCAACCTAATGCATACTCTTTCGTTCTCTCCCTTCCTTACTAGTTTTGTAAGTTAGGATAAGTTCTTATATTGTACAAACGACACTAGTCAAAAGAAAAAAAAAAAACATATTGCTTGTGAGCAGGAGCAAAATAATCTTTAAATGAAACAAATAGCCATGTGGCAAAAATATACAAACTTATAAGTCTGAGCAGGCCATACATACAGCCGCTATATACGCAACAAAAGTGAAACAAACATATGTACCAAACCATGTCAAAAAAAAAAAAAGACTCAATAAAGAATTCAATTCAATTCAATTCTAGGAGAGAGAGGAACATGGCGAACTGGGATTTCCATCATGGCGGAAAGTAAATATTTTCGTGCAGATGGAAGCTTGTAATATAATTTTATCTTTCTATCCTCGAGCTCAAACTTAAATGGAATAAAATTGACTTATCCGGAACGATGGAATAGGAACACAAAAGAGAACGTCAAAGTTACTCACCTAATAAATCTTAATTGTGAAGTGTTTTTTCATTCCCTTCCTCTTACACATGTTTCCCTGCGCACTTTCACTAGTGGATGAAAATCAGTGATTTTACTCTTGTGTTAACAGGCACATTGACTTATTCAGCCCTAGAGAGGTATCCTTCGGAACGGCAAATTCTCCAATTATGTACGATTAGGAGGATTTTTGCTTCGAGGTATTCTCCCGAAAAGCTGTTCGGAATATTCATCCGAGATTTTGTGACTCATGCTGCATTCAGGCGCAATTTTTGAAGCTAAGATCGTGTGTCAATGCGTTAAAATGGGGGTTAGACTTTATCCTCTGGCTAATTTTAACAATTTCTGCAGAGGTAAAAAAAAGTTACATTTTTGTTGTGTCAATTGGATTATTTATTTATTTATTTATTTATTTATTTATATATATCTACCAGGTAAGACCTTTACAGATTTGTTATAATGTTAATAACTTAATTCTATTTATTTAATATCTTATATTTATGCATTTGATAAGTAATAATTCAACAAAATTTAATATTAATTTATTAAATAAGCATATTTGGATTTTAAAATTTCAAGTGCAATTCGTTTAAAACAATCGCGATTTAAAGTTAAATCTAGGTCAGTGGTTACTACCGAATTGTATAAATTAACGCAACGCGTGATGATTTCACATGATCCATAGTTTGTCCTATGTAAAGGTGGAATAAATAAACTTGGTTCTCTTAGATACCTTATAGGAGCATTAAAAGGTAACGAAGAAAGCAACTCATCGCAATTTACGTGGTTATTAACCACATCACTTAAGAATACTAATGATAGCATTTTTCTTCGAACAAAAAGAGTTTGGAGATTAATTAATAAACAACGTGACGCATATGGTGGTAATTCGTTATCTCTGTTAAACCTTCGTAAGGCAAAACGAGTAAAAGATTTTTGTATTCTCTCGATTCTGACAGAGTGAACATCGTAAGTAGGGTCCCAAATTAAACAGCAATATTCCAATAAGGAGCGAACTAACGAACAATAAAGTGTTTTTAAAGTATACGGATCTTGAAAGTCTGTGGTATTTCGTTTGATGAACGCTAACATTGAGTATGACTTACTAATAATGTAATCAATGTGCCGATTAAAAGTCAATTGATTATCGAGCAGTATTCCTAAATCATTTACTTCTGTTTCACGGGTAAACATTACACCATTGGCAGTGTATTGGTATTGTAAGGGGCTTCGCGATCTATATACTGATAATACTTTACATTTGGGCAAATTAAGTTGTAACTCATTTGCTTTACACCAGCGCTCGAGAATAAATATTTCATTTTGGAACAGAAGACAATCACTATTATCAGATATCTTCATAAATACCTTAATATCATCGGCGTATAAAAGACATTTGCTGATTGATAGAAGTGATGGAATTTCGTTAACAAACAAAGTAAATAGCAACGGTCCAAGGTGGCTACCCTGTGGTACTCCAGAAGTCGCAGTAAATACATCTGAGTAGAAGTTATCAACTTTAACCCTCAACTTTCTATCTGTTAAATATGAGTTTAACCACAGAAGTATTTCAGAATGAAAACCAAGTTTTGCCAATTTTTGTTTTAGAACATCTTGGTTAATTCTGTCAAAAGCCTTTGAGAAATCAGTGTACAAAACATCTACTTGTGCTCCACTTTCAATTGTTTCAAGGCAAAATTTCGTAAAGATGGTTAAATTTGTGGTTGTTGATCTACCCTTAACGAAACCATGCTGCATTGGAGATATATGCTGCTTGATATCACTATAAAGTTTTTCTTTAACTATTTTTTCTAAAAGTTTAGGAATGCATGAAAGTTTAGTAATTGGTCTATAATTTTCAATAAGATGTCTTGCGCCTTTTTTATAAATGGGTGAAATATATGCAATTTTCCATTGGTCTAAGAACACTCCAGTTAATAATGACGTATTGAATATTTTTGTTATAGGAACAACCAAAGACTCAGCACATTTTTTAAGTATAATTGGATGTAAGGTGTCTATACCTGGGCTTTTACTAGCGTCAACATTTAACAATGCTTCTAAAATGTCATTTTCCGAAAATTCTAAATGCCCAATATCAGTAATTTGGCTTAAATTATTGAAATTAGCTGGGTTTGAAATATTGGATGCAAGAAAATTATCCGAAAAATATTTTGCAAAAAGTTCACAAGTGGACTTACCACCCTGAGATACTTCTGTCCGGTATTCCATTGCACTTGGAAAAACAGATACTTTGCGTTTTGAATTGTAAAAGGACCAGAATGATTTGCTGTTACTTTTAATCGTTGATTCAATAGAGATAATATAGCTGCGATTAAATGGAATATAATTTTAATACTATTTTCATTAATTTCCCAAAAGGATTAGAACGAAATTTCTTTCATTATTTCTTTTCTTGTAAAAAAAATACCGAATAGATTTCCAGAAAGATCATCAAAAATCCCCTAACACAACAATTTGCATTACATTTTCTGATTACAATAAGTTCTTTGCTTCTTATTTAATAATCTGAATATTGTACTATTTTCCCGCCACATATGAACACAGATAACGAGGAATAATCAATGAGCGTGCTTTCCATCTCTGTCACCCCACAGTAGGTATACCAAATGTCAAAAATTAGACACTGGGTACATTTTAGCGAGCTGTTGAGCCGGCTCAAATTTTTAAATCTCTATTCACCATACTAATGTCAAAATTTATCCACTGGCTAATATTTTAACCCAATTGACACACGGCCTAAGTGCCATTCAATTTACAATTTTGGCAAATTTTCGTATTCACCGATAAGAAATTAATTTCCACGTCGCTCAGTGGAACTTTTGCGTAACCCGTCACAGACATCGATTTTTGACAGATGGCCGGCGGGTTAACATTGTTTGCAAGCAATGAAATGTAATGGCATAAAAATGTCGTGAATAAATGTGTGAGTTTTGAATATATTATATTGTTTTAACTTTTAAAAAGGATTATTTAAATGAAATCTTGCATTGAAAAAAGGAAACAAACTGCTAGCAAAAATAAATATGTTGTGTGTGTTGAAATTAATTATTTATTGCTTGATATTTTAGTGAAAAATATGCATGTGTGTCTTCAGATTTAGTGTTGACGAATCAAATATCTACAGTTGCCAGGATGATGGCGAATTAGTATCCACATAGACGAGATAGCAGCCTATTCCAAAGGGTCGGTACGGGCACTTCGCGAAGGTGAAAAATTGTTGGAAGCTGGTTGGGTTTACTCCCTTGGACTTGGTCCTGGATCTAGTCATGTGTATGGACTTCCATACACTTCCAAATTGCATGAGATCAAAATCAAAAAAACTCGCTTTCGATGTTTGCCGTTGGAGCTGCGTTTGTTCGTGCAAAGCTGGCATAGGAAACAAGTGCAAGCACATAGCGCCGTGCCTTTTGTATGCACAAAGGTACATATATGATTATAACTAAATATTTTTTAATTCGGATGGATAGTATAAAACCATTTACTTGTTATAATTAGGAACCCTGTACTGCAGCCTCTCAGCTGCATCCTCGTACGGTGGAGTACATATAAAAAATATGTTTCATGTCCCAAAGATGATTTGCTGCAATAGAAATGAAGTCGTCACTGATAAAATGGAGGCCGTATTTATTACCAAAGTTTTAGACGGTATGTATAATTATGTGAAATTCATATTTGTGATTACATATCAAGTTAAGTTTTACAGCTGCACCTGAATCTGAATTGGCGAAAATGCTGTGGAATCAACGAAAGAAGAAAAGCATGTACACAAGTTTTTATACCCTCTGCCATAGGGGTATATTAGTTTTGATACATAGTTTGTAACATAGCGAAATAATTGAGCTAGGTATACCTCAAAGTATATGGATCGACTCAGAATCGATAGCTGAGTCGATTAAGCCATGTCTGTCCGTCCGTCCGCCCGTAGGTCACCAGTTTTTGGGCCTTTTGAGCTAGGATGAGGAAATTTGGTACACGTGTTTGTTGTTGCTCCCAGCAGAACAAGTGTAAAAATGTTTGAATTCCACCCACTGCCACGCCCTCTTTTTAGTAACCTTTTTTGGTTTTCTTCTTTTGTTTGCCAAAGTATGCAACATTCCAGAGCCTTTGATAAAAGCTTTATTGTATCTGCAAAATATTTTCTTACAGTTTGTTCAGATAATTTAAATGAATTTGCTATCTATGAATTAGATATGTTTGGCGCAAATTTATAGTCGCTTAAAGTAGACCTTTTTATTATTTTATCACGTGCTAACACGTTTTGATAAGTATAGTCGTCAAAAAGTGTACTTTAGCGTTATCACTCTACCTTAAAGTTAAAGCTACCGAAACCCCACTTTAAATATTTAATGCAGTGTTAGCGTTATGTCTTCTGTCATTTTCAAATCGGGCAACGGGCAAAGTCACAAACAGCTGAAATATTTTTTTCACAGGCACTTTTAGGTGTGTTTGAGAGTGTTCACTGAAATTGGGTTTGTTTGATTGTCATAACTGTCACTTTTTAGGTAAGTTTGACTTAGAGTTCTTTCAGTACGTTTCTTTAGTATACACTAATTAGCGCCACGTTAAAATATGCCTGTTGATGAAAATAAGTTAAAGCTTGCTTTTACCTTAAAGTAGTATGTTAACTAGTGTGGAGTTTAACCCTTAAACATGGATTTACAATAAATTTGCGCCGTAGTGTTTCCATCTGTACATAGATAAAAGAATGCGAATTTTAAGCGACATGCCTTTTCTCTTGTGTTCAGAGGGCCGAATAGTGTGAAAAGTGTGATGATTGGAAATCCTGCTGCAGTTTTCATCGAAGCTGAAATGGAATGAATGCAAATTTTGCCCATTCACATGAATACATTTATTTCGCTGGCTTATCTCAACCTGAACTCCGATCGAAATAAGCGTTTTTCATTTTCGAGCTAAGTATCTAAATTATCTGGTCTGTCTCCATTTACAGCCGGTTGGTCGAGCATTTTCTTGGGACAGTTGCTGAAACATTAACAGCTTTAATGAGATTTATATAAAAAGGGTTCAGTAGAATAAGAATACATTTCTCTTTGGGCTCTTCTTTTAATCAACCTTTCATACCTTTCTCTGATTTTCTTGTTCACATTGCTTAGTAGCAATGGACGACTTTTGTAGATTTAATGAAGTATAGGCTGAATCCAAAAGATATGGTTTTCTTTTTTTCTGTCCCCTAGCAATAGGAACCAATATTTCGTCTTTTTTGAAGTGAAGATTACATATTCCAATATATGTGGAAACTGTTTTCCCATTTTTAATACGTGTCTCCACTTGAAAAGCTCCTTCCGGTTTTCAATCAATCTCTTAGGAATTCGGTGCACAGAAACATTACTACTTCTACACGAATTGCATTGTGGTACTCCGCAATACTTTTATTTCATACAAACCTCTAACTGAGCTAGTGTGTTTGTTAATCTTAATAATTTGTATTGGTACTCAAACAATTCTTGTAGACACAAATTTTAATATTTCATAATTTGCTAAACAAGTTAAGCTTATATCAAAAGAGCTATTTACAATAACTGAGTATTTAAAAAAACATTCTTAAAAATAAAATAATTTTATTTGACAGCTAATTGTAAACCATATGTCTGTGTTAAAGTAACAAATTTATCCGCTAGGTTTTCCGTTGCATCTGTCAATCGACTAAGTGCTGTTGACGACTGAAGGCAAAACCTGGTGGCAAATTTTCGTATCGACTAAGTGCTATATATTTCGATACCTAGCGAATATCATCAAGTGAATAATTCAAATAAGGAAACAATAATAAATAATAACAATAATTGAGTGGATTAAAGCTGAATTCAATTGACGATTGTACAAGCAATATATAAATACAAAATATCAAGTCTTCGAAAATTGTTAAAGTGATTTCCAAAGATTTGGAAATCTGCTCCTAATTTGATAATTAAATTACTGTTTGTATGCATATGTATTTACTGCAGAACGATTAATTAAGCGATCGTTCTTCAAATTGGTAAAAAAAAACGCAAAAAAGTATGGTTCAGCAGTTTTTGTGAACATTGAATACTACATAAAGGATCGTTTTAAACCGGTTTTTTGTTTGTTTGTTTTAAGTGTCAAACAATTTGATTTAACACATAATGTCGAATAATCAGACCATCAATTTAGAAATTCAATTTATTTTTATTGCAATTAGTTACTTTTTATACACAAAATCGTTAATTTATTTACCTGCAAATTATCACACTCCTTATGGAAATTCTTCACAAATATCAGTAGCTCTCAAATTGTATAGCACTACATACATTCTTTTTTTGTCACTAGGTGTCGCATTTTAACTTTTCCAGTCGTCAAGACCCATAAACTGAGGTTTTGTAAATTTAGTTCTTACTAATGTTTTATGATCATTTACATCAATTTTTTTTGCAATTTGATGAAGCAAACGATTTTTTTGGCTTACTTAAATTTCCGCAGTGAAACCGTGGCGTTTATGTAGTTTATGTAGTTTTGGGACATAATAAGCCAATGGTTAGAAAAGATTTCACATACAAATTTTGACAGTTCATTTGTCACGTCGTATTTATATCACGAACGTTTAAGTGAACTTTCCGACGTTGCATGAATAAACGCAAAGTTTTTGTTTTACAATTCATACAATCATTTTCTTATCTTATCAAAAGAACTTCGGACACAAAGCTCCTTGTGAACGATGAATGTGGTTTGTGTTCATAAAACTGCTGTGAGCTTTGAACATTGACACCTAACTACCAGGAAAACTGTAACCGCATAAATAAAACTGTTATATAAGCTAAGGTACTTACCAGGTTTGAGTTCGAATAAGGAAACTATAGACAGAGCTTTCAATTTATTTTCACAATTAGTTCACAGGATTTCTTTCGCAAAGGTCGTGTGTTATATACAAACTAAATCACTCATCTCTTGGGCGGTTGCAAATTTCGCACTTCAAAGGTTGACCTCATTCCTTAATTGAGGGCAAGATACAGAACCCTTACCGGGAAAAACAAAGCAAGCCAATAGAATTTGATTTGAAAAAAAAACAATTCAAGGTGTTTGAGACACATGTGATCGCCTCTTTTTTGTTTTTGCAGAAACAAGCAAATGGCAAAGAACTTTTATTTGCTGTGTAATAAATTGCTTAAATTTTTTCACACAATGATCTCAAATTCAAACACCAATAAAATAAATCTTGATCTTTAAAAATAATTAAGGATTTCCTGCGGAAACTTTAATTAAAAATAAAAATATTTTTTGATAATTGTTTTAAAATTCGTAAGCTTTGTTTTGACACCAACTCACCAATGTTTTAAATTTATAAAAAACGACGCAAAAACTAAAACAAATTTTCCAATAACGCAATTCAATATAAGCTATAACTGGACCCTAACGGACCCAACCCGTTGAGGGCTCATGTCTAAAACAATGCAATCTTATCTTCTTCGATACTAAACTCCTGCCATTCGCAATCCTTCTTTGTCATCACGAACCTTAAGACTGGTATTCAAATATTTTCTTGGCTGGAGCAATACGGTTTGTTCTCTTAATGTGGTCGAGCTGTTGTTAGCTGTTGCACTATATAAACATTTATCTCCCACACATAAGACCAAAAATTCGACAAAGTTCCTAATATTTGCTCCGCTTCCAGCTTATTGTATCCCCCAAAAACGATACCATAAAAGTCTCCCCAACATTGCCTACAAGATCCTAAGTGCCGTAATATGTGAACTCCTGAAACCGTTTACCAACAACCTGATCGACCCTTATCAGTGTGGTTTTTGCCAGGAAAGTCCACAAACGATCAAAATTTCACACTTCGTCAGATGCTGGGAAAAAAATCCAAGAAGTCCAAGTCGATACCCACCACCTATTCATTCGATTTTAAAACCGCATACGAAAGAATTTATAGAGACGAACTATACAGAGCCATGTATAGATTTGGTAGACCGTCCAAACTCGTCCGTCATCCGCTTAGGATGACGATTGAGAATTCTCACTGCTTCATTAGGTTCGGAAAAGACCTCATCGACACATTCGATAACAACAAAGGATTTAGGCAAGGCGATGCGCTGTCATGTGACTTTTTAAATTTGATTCTTGAGAGGATTTGTGCAAAACTCCCGATCCAACACCAGAGTCACAAATTTTCCAAAAATTTGTCATCTACAAGCATATGCCGACGATATTGACATCATTGGTAGCACTCAACGTGATCTCTTAACCACGTTTGCTAGTATAGAGAAGGAAACGACAAAAATGGGTTTAGCAGTAAATGAGGGCAAGACGAACTATATGCTGTCAACACGAAAGGACACACAACATCGACGAATTGGACAGAACGTCACCATTGGCAGATACAACTTTGAGGTAGTACGGGACTTTGTCTATCTTGGCTCCGCTATTAATTCTGACTACAACATCTCGTCAGAAATTAAACGAAGAGTTACTCTTGCCAACCGCTGTTTCTTCGGGCTAAGAAGGCAATTCAGGAGTAAAGCCCTCTCTCGAGCACTAAGGAGATCCTGTATAAGACCCTGATTATCACAGTCCTGCTCTAAGGTCAGTCCCAGTCATCTAAAATGGCGATGAAGCATGGACCGTCTCAAAAGCGGATGAAGAAATCCTTGGTCGATTTGAGAGGAAAACTCTTCGATCCCGTTTGCGTTGACAGACGAAGATTCAAACAAGCTACGAGCTGTACGGCGACATGCAACTGGTAAAAAAAAAAACTCTGCATTGGACGTTTAAGATGGCTAGGACATGTAGAACGAATGGACACCAATATTCCGGCTGGCATAGTCTTCGAATCGCAGCCAGACGTCGAACAAATTAGAGGAATACCTCGAATTAAGTGGTGCGCGCAAGTAGAAACCAACTTCAACCAACTTGGAGGAAGCAAATGGAGGCAGTTAGCTAAGAACCGGGCTAATGGGAGAGGCATGTTGGTGGTGGCCCAGCTTCATTCCGGACTGTAGCGCCACTTAAGCAAGTTATTGCTGACTGTCCTGGCCCAACTGGTCAGGTTGGGTAAGGGTTCGGTAGAGCAAGCATTAAGACTTTCGAATTTTGATTCAATTTGTTTCGCTATCAGTTCCTTATGATACTGATACACCATCTTGTCCTGTTAATTTCGTGGATATCTCGGAGTACTCAATGTAGCCATCTTCAGTGGTCGGCGCTACCGTTGGGGATCCGAACATAACTTCACTAGACAAACTTAATGCTCGGCCAAATAAGACCACATATGGGTAGTGTCAGGAACAAGGGAATGCAACGATCCCAGTTTCGTTGATTGTCGTCTACTACCTTGGAGGGGTGGTCTTTCAAGGTTCGTTTGAATCGTTCCACCATTCCGTCTGACTGTGGATCTAGCGGTGTCGTTCTGATCATCTTAATACCTAAGCGCTGGCAAATATCCTAGAATACTCTGGGCTCAAAATGTCTACCTTGATCAGAATATAGTTCCAAGGTGTCCACGATCCACTACGGTTTTCGCTTCCTGGTTAGGTATGGCGAATGGTTCTGGCCATTTGCTGAAGTTGTCCATAATAACTAATATTAAACGGTTTCCGCTGTTTGTTTCTGGAAACGGGCCAGCAATATCTTTGCTATTCTTTCGAACGGTGTCCCAACGTTGTACTGATGCATTCGTATTGGTCCTTTACAGGCTCACTCACTTTGTCTAAAGTCTTATTTATTCCCAAATGTCCTCCCGATACTCCATGTAGCTCCCGTAGTACATCTTTGACCATGGACCGTGGAACGACCAGCTGTGATACAAATTACTTTCCGTCAGAGGACTCCCATTTTCTTTTCTAGACACCATCCTGAAAGTGAAGAGAATCCCATTGTGCCCAATACGCCTTCAGATTTGGACTACAATCCGAAATTTCTTGCCAATCTTGTTTCTTCATGTGTTCCCTCCAATTAGGAATCCGTTCAACGTCAGGGTCTTCCATCTGCACATCTCTGATCTTTTCAGACGTTGTTGGACGGGTGGTGATGAGCTCCTTTTCTTCTTGGCGGGTGCATTGTTTGCAGTTCATTCCGCATGGTCGACGATACAGTGCGTCAGCGTTAGAGTGCAGGGTGCCGTTACGATGCTGAATGTCAAAATCGTAGCTCTGCAACCGCTCAATCCATCTAGCAACTTAACCCTCTGTATTTTTAAATTGAAGCAACCACTTTAGAGCAGTATGGTCTGTACGAAGAAGGAACTTCCTGCCATAGAGGTATTTATGGAAATGCTTCGTCGCCAGAATTAACGCTAAGAGTTCCCTCCAGGTCACACAATAGTTTCTTTCAGGTCTGAAAGAACCTTGCTGAAGTAGGCCACCACTCTTTCCTGTCCCTCGTGTACTTGCGATAAAACGGCTCCAACTCCAAAATTACTTGCGTCGGCATCGACAATGAAGGTCTTTTCACCTTCGGGATATGCTAGTATCGGCGCTTGATATAACTGGTGTTTAAGTCCTTGAAAAGCATTACTCACTTGACCATTTAAATTGCTTTCCTTTCTCCGTGAGTTGAGGTAAGCTCTTAAGAGTAAAGTCCCTTACAAACCGCTGGTAGTAAGTCGCAAGTCCTGGATAGCTCCTTAGTTGATATATGTCCTTGGGGAAAGGCCAATTTTTCGCAGCTTCAATCTTCAATCGGTCCTCACTCCACTAGTCGAGATGATGTGTCCCAGGAATCGAACTTCGGATCTGAATAGTGCACAATTCTTTGGATAAGGCTTCAAATGGGCACTCCGAAGTCTTAGTAATACCTCCCGCAAGCCCTTTTGGTGTTCTTCAAATGATTTTCCCACGACAATTACATCATCAAGGTACACCTGACAGATTTTTCAAGTTAATTCTCGCAAAACGAATTCCATTAGTCGCTCAAAGTTGCAGGAGCGTTGCACAAACCAAATGGCATCACGTTGAACTGCCACAAGTCATTTCCTGTGGTGAAGGCCGTCTTATCCCTGTCTTTAGGGTGAATCTGCACCTGCCAGTAGCCGCTCTTCAGATCCAGCGTAGAAAACCATTGAGGTCCTTTTAGAGAATCGGGTTTGTCATCAATCCTAGGTAGAGGATAACTGTCCTTCTTGGTGACATCGTTGATGGTCAACGCAGAACCGGTTGCGTTAATCGGAACACATTTACCAATCACTTTTCCTTTTTGGATTCTCACCTCGTGTGGTCTGGTGTTTAAGACTCTTATTGGAACCATGGTTCCATGGTTCTTTGGTTCCACCAAATATGTAGTTTCGGAAACTATTGTCCGCATCTGGTTCAACAAGTAGGAATCGGTGGCTCCAAGGATCACCCTCCAGCTTAATCCATATAACAGTTTCCGATGACGGTGGTAACACTTGGTCCTTCCCGACGGCTGTTCTCAGAATAACTGCTTTTGTTAGACCGTATTTTCTATTGGGATCTCCACATTTCGATATCTCAAGACCTGCTTGCCAATATCCAAAATCATTTCATGAGCCTTTTTTAAGTCCACTCCAATAATGTATTCGTCACAAATATCAGCTACCAGCATGGGAGAAGGCGAGTCCCGTCAAGTATATCGTCAGCCGTACTTCCCCATATACTCGAGCTCTTTCTCCAGTTGCGGTCCTCAGGCAATAGCTGCTGGTGTTATGCAGCCACGACTCACGAACGATGTCTTTTCGGATAATGGAAGCAGTAGCTGCAGTATCAATTGTAGCTGCAATTTCTTTCCCTCCGATGGTCGCATCTACTATCAGACTCCTGTTGTCTCTCTTAGTTTTGGATACTTGGATTGTGGTCCCTGCAAACTATTGGGGCTGTCCAAAGTTTCAGCAAATAAAACTGAATAAAAAGCGAAGCAAACGGTAGTGGCGAATCATCCAGCCGTTCGCCCTACATCAATGGCGTCAGGAGAGGGAAAAACGGTCCAGCATCCCCTTAAGGAAGCCAGACAGGAAGGAAGCCAGCAGTGGATGCGGATTTGTTGACTGCGCTGCGGGCCATTCAAGGTCAACAAACCGGTCTTCAAAACCAGTTATGGAAGCAGGCGTTAAGGGTAGACTATATATACTCCTTGTTGCCGAGCTGAACGCAACTTAGATCGTAATGGGCGCGCTGTTAGAGAAACCCTTAAAGATCCTGGCTGTGAATGTAATGTCACTGTTTAGGATCGAACGTGGAGCTAATCTTTTCCAGTTGTTTATACAGACCAAAGTCCCGATGTGTTTATGGCTAGCGAAACTAAGCTAAATCAGAAGCATAAATAGACTAATAGTAATTCCAATATCGTAAGAAGGGACCGGCCCAACTCCACAGAAGGAGGCGGGGCCGCTATCTTTATACGAAAAGGCACTAGTTATAAGGTCATGTATAGTGGTGAAGTGCGCCGATTCCGGCCTGCGTCATATGCATTCCTCTCCAACAAGGGAAGCGACTGTATGTGATAGCGGCCTACCCACCGGAAGCACCTCAGTCTACACTTTTTACAACAGAGCTCGGAAATCTTTTCGAATCTTTAAGACTGAACTCAGTGGAGAACTTTTATCTTTTGGCCGGAGATTTAAATGCCAAACGCGAAGATTGGGGAAATCAATTACAAAATCCTCGGGGTAACCATCTTTACAATTGGATGATCCACTACTATGTAGAATATAGGATCGACATTCTCGCCACAGACAGGCCATCGTTTCAGAGGCGCGGTGCTTTCCTCTATCTTTTACTGCGTTTGTGCCTGTGCATTCTTACAACTACGGTAAGATGCGCTGGCCCCGCTTCACCAACGCCCTATCAAGAGAACTACGTTCGAGGGCCATTTCACCATCAAACTATAGAAACCTAACGAACAACGAAATCGACGAATACTAACAACAAATGGACGATTCAGCGAACAATGAACAGGACCATGCCGAAATACAAAGAACATGACATAACGTCTACGTACAGAAACGCGGCCATTGACGCACTACACAGACAAAAAAGCGGACTTATGACAAGACTTAAACTCTTGTACAGACGACTAACATACCCACGGGACCCGTCGAACAAAAACAATTGATCGAGGAGAACTATCGGTTGTCCATTAATTTGTTTTGGAATAACAGAATTCGGGCTTTTGACAGCAGGAATTGATCTGGGGGGGTAATTGAAGATCCTCATTAGAAAGTGGAGGCAGTGGGGGCTGTTTGTCAGGATATTTCCAAGATGAATGATAGCATTCGCCCAAACCGCGTCCTGGAAAATAATGCCCTGCTCCATTATTTATGTCTCCAAACCGACATAACACAATCTGAGAACCGTGGCTTAACCCCGTTTTGATGACGAAAACTTGGCAAACGCCATAGTCGCCGAGCGAAGTGGGTCTAGTCCCCTGTTAATCTCGAAGTTGAAACTTCAGATCATCTTCGATTCCATAAAGAAAAAGAAGTCAGCGATAGTCCCAGTGGATGACGGCGGTGGTTCACCCTCTCCCGAAAAAGGGAAAGGACAACTCCAATCCGACGAATTTCCGGTCGATAAGTCTCCTTCCGGGTTTCAGCAAGGTTTTCGTAAAGATCCTCAATCGAGCTCTGTTCAAGTGGTCTGAGGACAATAATATTATACCAGAGAACCAGTTGGTTTCAAGGCTGGACATGACTGTATTCATGCCGCCTCCAAACTCGTCTCTGATATACGATGGAACAAAGCCAAAAAACAGTGCACGGGTGCATGTCTGGTTGATTTAGAGAAGGCTTTCGACACCGTATGGTTAGAGGGCCTCTATCTAAAGCTGACCAGGCTTGGCATAAGTAAACCATTGCTATATATGCTTCATGACATGCTGACTGGTAGAACGTTTGTTGTCAAAAGTGGCAATGTAACTTCTACCACAGAATTTTTCATTAAGAATGGTCTGCAACAGGGAGCGGTAAACTCGCCGATATGATAGGTAGTCTTACTCAGGCAATTGCGTATGCGGACGATCTTATCGCGTACAGAGCCTCTACTGTCGAAGTCATTCGAACTCTTTTGCAGCGGGACTTCGACAAGATCCAGAGATATTGTGATGACTGGAAGTTGAAAATCAACTTTCAGAAATCAGAAACTATCCTGTTTAGGACACCGTTGTCTAGGGCCTCTAGGGATACGAGAAAGAACTGGCGAAAGCTGGTGATCGTTGGACCAAACGAACAGCCACTGGCGAGTAAAAGTGTAGTAAAGTACCTTGGCATATGGTTAGATCAGTATCTATATTTCGGAAGAAATATAGATACTGATCTAACTGATCTAAGAACACGTTTTAATTAGTTTTTAAGTAGTTTTAATTAAGTCACAAGTAGTTCTAATAAGTATGTAAGTTTAAAATAAAGTAAAAAAAAATACGATAACAGTTTTTTTTTTGTAAAACTTTTGTTGGTTTTTTTTAATACAAAAAATAATTATATTTTGAATATTCAAACTAGATAATAGGCCGACAGGCGTTAGTAGTAAGTTATCGTGTAATATAGAGCGCCGGCATAGGGCCAGTAAGTTAGTTAAGTATAGTTGATAAGTAGGCTTGTTTTTCCATTAATTTTTGTCTAGCATGTAAGTTAGTTTTAAGATTACTTATATGAATTACTTATTGACCCATAAACCGAACAAGTTTTTAAATTTATTTCTTACTAATGTTTTATGATCATTTACATCAATTTTTTTGCAATTTAATGAAGCAAACGATATTTTTGGCTTACTTAGATTTCCGCAGTGAAATAGTTTATGTAGTTTTGGAACATACGTGAAGTTGGCTACTAGCAGTCGATATATAATAAGTCAATGTTTAGAAAAGATTTCACATATGATACAAAGACTTTTTATCGTTTTTTAATCTTTTGTTCTTAATCTAAAAACGTGGTCGGTTTTACACGCCACGTTGTCAAAAAGTATACCATTAAGATAGTCGTTCTTCTCACAAGCCTCACCATCTAGATTGGTGATGGGTGAATACATTTTCTCTCGTAAGGGTGGCGCTGATTATCTGAGTAGGGAGCTTCGGTCGGTATCACATTATGAGAATATGTGATACCGAGCAAAGCTTTTTGTTTTACAATACGGACAATCATTTTCTTAACTCATCAATGGTACGTATAATATAAGCTTCATACACAAAGCTCCTTGTGTACGATAAAAGTGGTTTGTGTTCACTGCTAGAAAATGTTTTATTCCTATTAAGCAATCGGCGAACTTTGAACATTGACTCCTACCTATCAGGGAAACTGTAACTGGATAAATGAAACTGTTATATAAGCTAGGGCACCCACCAGGTTTGAGCTCGAATAAGGAGACTTAAGATAGAGTTTTCAATTTATTTTCACAATTAGTTCACAGGATTTCTTTCGTATGGGTCGTGAGTTATATGCAAAATAAAACACCAACCTTTCGGGCGGTTGAAAGTTTCACACATCGAAGGTTTACCACATTCCTTAATTGAGGGCCATTAATACGTGTATATTATGGTTTAGGTATAAGAAAAACGAAACAGCTCATTTCATTATTTCATGTGTTGAAATAACTGTAATCGCCTCCTTTTTAGTTTTTGCAGAAACAGGCATATGGAAAAAAGAATTATTTGCTGTGTGATAAATTGCTTCAAAGAAAATTTCCAATAAGGCTATTTAATATAAGCTATAACTAGACCTAACGGGCCCGACCCGTTGAGGGCTCATGTTTAAAACAATGCAGTCTTATCTTCTTCGATCTTGGGCTCCTGCCATACGCAATCGCTTCATCCTTAAATCTTCTTCGGCATCACGAACTTTAAGACTGCTATTCAAATATTTTCTTTGCTGGAGCAATACTGTTTGTTTCTAATAGTGGTCGAGCCAATGTGTTTTTAGCTGTTGTACTATATCAACATTTATCTCCCACACATAAGACCAAAAATTCTACAAAGTTCCTAATATTTGCTCCGCTTCCTGCTTATTGTATCCACCAAAAAGGATACCCTCTAAACTACGCCAACTACAAATGCATAAGTCTCCTCAATACCGCATAAGGGCAGACAGGGTAATATGTAAACGCCTGAAACCGTTTATCAACAACCTGATCGGCCCTTATCAGTGTGGTTTTAGGCCAGGAAAGTCCACCAATGATCAAATTTTCACACTTCGACAGATCCTGAAAAAAACCCCAAATGGATATCCACCACCTATTCATTCGATTTTAAAGCCGTATACGAGAGCATTTATAGAGACGAACTATAGAGAGCCATGTCTAGTTTTGGTTTACCGCCCAAGCTCGACCATTGGCATAGGATGACGATGGAGAATTTTCGCTGCTCCATAAAGGTTGGAAACGACCTCACCGACACATTCGATACCAAAACAGGATTTGGCAAGGCGATGCGCGCTCATGTGACTTCTTCAGTTTGATTGTTGAGAGGATTTGTGCAAAACTCCCGAGCCAACACCAGAAGCACGATTTTTCAAGAATTTGTTCAACTACTAGTATACGCCGACGCCACAGATTGGCCGATAACCCATAAAGTTGGCAAAAATAGGAAAATTCAAATTAAACCCAAATGATGCAGTGCTATGCAAGATCGATAGAGGTATTAATAAGATTTACAAAACAGGTTTTGAAAGTATGATAAGTGCGGGGGGGGGGGGGGTCTAGTTGCAACGGTTTAAACTGCGAAGATTGAACCTATGAATCGTCGTCATTGAAAATTTAGCAGAGCGATTGAGTGGTTCAAGTGTTAATTATTTTGTGAAAACAGTTTGTACCAATAACAAAATTTTATGGCGTCATTACCATCAGGTGGGCTTTAGTTAAAGAAAAATAAATAAATCTTGAAGTGTTTTGTTTATGTCAAAAAAATGTTTCAAAAACATGTTTATCTAACCACCTAGTTTTTCTGTTATTTATGTAAAGTGGCAAAGTTTTAGTTCACTTAGGTGTGAGATCGGGGTCCGTTTTTTGTGTTGTGTTGTTGTTAATGCTGTAGTGCTTCGTAAATAAAGAAAAAAGTTTGCACATATTTGCACTCTTTTATGTAATCAGCCGTTGATGTGACCATATATAAGCCGTCATATGCGATATGTTTTTTTAATCGTTTTAGGATCAGGCAGCTCTGACATTTTTTTGTCAAGGATTTTTTTATTTGAAAAAATGAATAAGTCAGGTGCACCAAAGCTGAGGACCGTGTTTTATTTTTGAGGAATTATTTAAAAAAACGCACAAGCTGTCCCAAGTCCAAAAGTTATGAGCTTAATGGGAAAATATCTCATTTTGTATCTGATTTTAAAAAAAGTTGGTCGATTTCTAACAGAATAAAAGACAGATTTTTGGTCACGAATTCTTCTTGGCTAGAGACCTCAATAGGATTTCCAAATTATGAAAAAAAATTCAGTGGGGAGACCTAAATCTAATTTCGTTGAATCTTCAGACAGGTCAAAGCGCTTGAAAACCCAAGATCTGCGCTCTAAGTATTCAACTGCTGAACTTTGTTATGCTGCACAAATGGGTCTGCGATTATCAGGTAATGTTGTTGCTTCAAAACTACTGAAAGAAATTACCAGTGCAACAGCGAGTAGCACAGCGATCGATAAGGCAGTCAGTAAGCGTGAAACCACTGAACAGGTCCAGCTTTCACCGGAAGAAGCGTTATCAATGTTTGTAGATGCTCAACTTACAATGCACCAATACAATATTATTAGGAGTAAAGATAAGGCGCGATTTCCGTCATACAAACTGATTCAACGTGTTAAAGGCGATTGCTACCCTGATAAGACATCGATTTCAATCACTGACTTATCAGCAGAGATTAAACTTCAAGCACTGCTTGATCATACGACTGTTCGTCCGATGCAGCTTCAACATGAAGTTATTCAAAGTCAAAGAAGTTTACAAAAATTAGTTTTAATAACTAAATGGGGCTTCTATGGCTCGTCTGGCCACTCAGAATTTAAGCAGAGGTTTGCCAGTGAAGCGTCTAGTGATGCAAGTATATGTTGCTTAAAGGAATACATATCTACACTGGAATTAATGAATTGTATTAATAAAACGAAATGTTTTTTTTTTTTTCAAACAAGGATTATATGAAATTCTTTTGAAATGCAGATATATAAATTATGTTCTGCATTAATTTTGATTGACTAAAATATTTTTTTCGCAATTTGAATTAATGAAAAAATAAAATATTAAGAAGAGAAATATGTGACAAAAAAAGAAAAGCCGAACAAAAAAGTTTAAAACCCTTATAACTTGATAATCATTGGAATCCTTGGTACCCCCCATAAAATTTTTCATTTGTCTCTATTCAAGGTATCATTTCCATAAAAAAAAATTAAACAAATAATTTTTGCCAACTTTTCATATAATTGGCCACTCTGTGGACGGTATCGACATCATTGGTAAAACTCAACGTGATGTCATAGCCACGTTTGCTAGTACAGAGAAGGAAGCGGCAAAAATGGGCTTACCAGTAAATGAGGGCAAGACAAAGTATATGCCGTCAACACGAAAGTACACACAACATCGACGAATTGGACAGAAAGTCACCATTGACAGATTTCACTTTGAGGTTGTACGGGACTTTGTCTATCTCGGCTCCGCTATTAACTCTGACAACAACACCTTGTCAGAAATTAAACGAAGAATTACTCTTGCCAACCGCTATGTCTTCGGGCAATTCAGTATTAAAGCCCTCAATCGAACTACTAAGGAGATCCTATATAAGACCTGATCATTCCAGGCCTGCTCTGCGGCGCTAATGCATGGACCGTATCAAAAGTAGATGAAGAAATCCGGACTGTAGCACCGCTTAAGAAAAAACAACCCACTGAATTGAATGTCAATTTAGTAATTTAGTTATTGATCGAAATTTCGTTTTTATTGTTCTCTTTCCGTTTTACATAATTGTGTGAAAGTGACTGATTAAATGTCAAAATAGCATTTCAAAAGGTTAAAACGTTTACCATCTCAGTTTACGCACCCAATTCCTGTGCGAAAATCCCTATATTGTGGGAAAAGATTTCCCATACAAACTATGACATTTCATTTATCACGTCGTAATTTTATCACGTTTACAACGTTTACGGACGGGCTCAGTGGCACTATGGTTAGTAAGTTCGATTCCCAGCCGTAGCAACGTCTAAATGACTTTTCACTGGCCTACCTCTCGTGATGATCTGACAATGATTCGAGTAGTATCAATTGCCACGACAAGTTAAGCTCGGAGTCGGCATAAAACAGGAGGTCACTCTATCGTGCAAGAAGTACTCACGCACACTTGAATCGTTGTGAAAAAGCCCTGGGTACTAACGAGCCTGTTGCGCCAAAAATTTGCATATGTTTTTTTTCTGCATTCTCTAACACAGAGAAATTATTTCGATAGGTATACCTCAAAGTATGTGAATAGACTAAGAACCGCTACCTGAGTCCATCTGGCCTTGTCAGTCCGTCCGTGTGTGTGTCACTGATTTTTGGGCCCTAATTTTGAGGTATAGTCTTAAAATTTGGTATGTAGACTCTCTATGCAACAAAGCAGAACAAGTGTTAACATTTTTTTAAATCCCCCCACTGCCCATCCCACTTCTAAGAATAGCGTTATGTTTTTTGCCAAAATGGAAAGGAATTTTAAAATCAATTCTGAACAAGATATTAAGACAATCTTAATGTCTGTATTTCGTCCATACTCAGTTTTTGTTACGCCCACTTTTTTGGGGGAGTTTTCAGTAAAGACATTTTTCGGTCAAATTTTTAAATATTCAAAAAACTTTTGATGCAAAATAATTGCTTATGAAAATATCAACCTTTTGTCTATATATCATTTTAGCCTATGCCCAATCTTTGGTAGTGTTTTTCTAAAAAACCATTTGTATACCCTACGCCTGAGAAAAACGTGTTTTTTGTCGAACCATACAAGATTTTGATTAACTGTCTGAACAATATGTTGTGACAAAATTTAGTTTTCTATATTTCATCGCCATAAAGCCCACATTTTGGGGATATTCATTTTAAGGATCCGCACAGCGGACCTTAGCCTTCTCATATGTTTTTTTTATTATTGTACATGTAACATATTAACGTATGTTACATGTACACTAATCTCCGGAAGCTAAAAAACAACGTTACATACCATCATAACTTCGGTTTTGCTTCTAAATTATCCTGCATTTGCGCACAAGTACTATATAAAGCCTACAGAAATAATTCCTTGTGGAAATTAAATTGCATTGCCTTATAGAAAATAATTGTTAGTTGGGATAAAAAAATATAGCGAAACGAATGAAATCATAACTTTTTTGTAAGAATCCCTTTTCAAAAACCCAGCTTTCAAACGTTAATTACATTTTCTTGTAAAAATAAATGCTCTTTGCATTTTTTTTCTAATCTGAATGATGTGGTATTTTCCCGCTAAATATGCAAAATATGATTAACTTGAACAAAGTGGTTGGTCTTGAATGCATTCCACAAATCATATTTACAACAATATTATTGTTACTGATATTGATATTGATAATGATATTTTGATGATCTCTCTTAAATCTTTTAAGTATTTTTCAATACAAGAAAATTTAAAGAAAAGAATTTATTTTCATTTCTTTTGGGAAATTATTGAAAATACTATTAAAATAAAATCCCATTTAATCCAATTGACAAAGCAAATATGTTGGTTACCTTGCAGAAATGTTAAAAATTATCCAGTGGATTAAATTTAACCCCCATTTTAACACAATTGACACACGGCCTATGATTATCTAAATATCTTGTTCAGACATTTTTTTTACAAATTCTTAACTGTTTGACCAAAAAGAACGTTTCTTTTATAAAAAAAAGCGGTCGGGATATGAATTTTGTTTTCACTTTTTGTAAGCATGGACAAGGATTATCATCAACCAAATTTCGTTACGACGATGTTGATTTCTTCAGATGATTTTCTGCGAAAACTGTAATTAGACATTTTTATATTGTTGGATAATCATGTTCTTAAATTCATAGGCTTTGTTTTGACACCAAATTGCCAATGATTGAATTTATAAAAACGAAGAAAGAAGTAAACGAAAATTTCCAATGACTGGTTTTCAATGATAGCTATAACTGGGCTATAAGTTATATCCACAGACCAAACATATTCTTTCATGTTAAGAAAATTGTCAAAAACTAAAAGAGCGGAGCTCAAAAATTTTGTTTAATAAAACAAACTGTGATTTAATTGGTTGGTTTAGCTCATCATTTGCGCAATTAGCCTAAATGATGTCATGAAACGTTTATCACATAGTTACTTAGTTAGCTTGTAATAAACCGTACTGAATTCAGACTAGTCTTTGAGTTAGGGCAACATTATTCTCAACGTAGTGTTATACCAACATAACTAATACCGTTTTCGAATGGGATTTTCAGATTTTTTCTCAGATTTTATAAAAGAGATTGATCATTGTTTATCTTCTTGCTGTGGAAGAATGCACTTATAAAAATGGATGGAAAAATTTAGCTGATTAAATTGTTGTAAACAATGAATGAGGAAAAGCTTTTGTGGAAATCTAATGAACTGTCACTCGATGTAGATGATGAGGAAGAATAATATTCCAACAATTTATTTAATGTAAATTAAATTTTTCTTTAAGGCCATGTGTCAATTCCGTTAAATAATTAGCAAATGGATAAAATTTGACATTAGAATGGTGAATAGAGACTTCAAAAATTTACCCAGTGGCTAATTTTTGATATTTGGTGTTCCACTGAGGAGAGAGATGGAAAGCACACTCGTGGTCTGTGGATTAATCGTAATTACCGCAGTTTTCACATTGTCGCGGAAAATATCACACCAGGCAGATTATAAAATAAAAAGCAAATAACGTTTATTATTACAAGAAAATGTAATTAACGTTTTAAAATAAACTTAAACTGGGGTTTTGAAAATGTATGGATACAAAAATGTTATGATTTCATTCGTTTTGCTATATTTTATACGCGAAATATACTTAACTTGAACAAACTAGAATTGGCATCATTCATCAAGAACAAAAATCATACAACAATATTTTTTTTACTTTTAAAAATAAATAGTTTAGTGTTTCTTGATGATTTCTCTGAAACTTATTCCGTATTTTGTTATTACAAGAAAATATAAAAAAAAGGAATTTGGTTTTAATTCGTTTGGGAAATTATTGAAAATAGTATTCAAATAAAAAATCCAACCCATTTAATCCAATTGATACAGCAAAAAGCCAATAATTAGGTTACAACTGCAGGAATGTAAAAAATTAGCCAGTGTATAAAATGTAACCCTCATTTTAACGCAATTGACACGGGGCCTAAATAAACATCTTTCAAAAAACTCTAATGGCGTTTCCATTGATAAATCTGCATTTTGATCTAAAATTTTATCTTTTTTGTCACCAATGGAACCAATGATTTTTTTCTGTGATTGTCCTGTTGTAATTTCGTGTCTGTGAAGTTGGTGTCAGTGTACTACAGCTACAGTTTTAATTGTTAATAAAATTTTTTCACAACCGAAATAATCTTAAAGCACAACGAAAATCACTCTAGTCAAACTGACAGCTGTCATTTGCATTAGTGTTAGTGCAAGGAGGGGTTAATATGCCAAAAAATCGAGATCTGCAAAATTATGACTAAAATCTGAGAAAAAAATCAATTTCTCTGCCTAATGGAACAAAACAACTGTCAAAATCTGTTTTTGACACATCAAGATCAAAAAAAGATTGATTTGTTGACAAATGGAAAGGCCATATATAAAACATTAACCAAACTATGAAATGTAAGATTCAAACTGACATAGGTCTGTTGGGAAATATTTTTTGTGTTGGTGTATGTAGGTGTAAATCTCACTTGAAATCGAGATTTTTTAAAAGTGATCTAGATAAAAAAGTAAGGGTTTTTTCCCCTAATCGAAAACGAAAAATTTATCTAGCACCTATATAAATAAACGTGTTCTTTTTTTTCTAAATGCGAAAATGCGATAATTAAACAATTTTGGAGATTTGTGAAAGTACCTTTAATGAAGAACTACCATACCGATATCATTACAATGTCGTCGGTAATGTAGGTATTTAAGTAGACGTTTGACGGTTGGTAAATAAACGCCGTTGGAGAATCTAAAACAGCAAAAAAACGGCTCTGCAAGCATTTAATTGTGCGATTGATAAAATTGCAATTAATTGCATATATTTGTATTAATTTATAAAACATTTTAACAAACGATAGAACGCGAATACCATGCCGCGAACTAAGGTGTCAAAGAACTCGAAGCGGAATCGGGAAGCCGCACTTCGTGAAGAAAAAATTCGTGAATTTGATTCTGCTCTCGATCAATTTTTGAACTCCCTGGACATGCAAATAAGACAGGACATCTTAAAAATGGACATTGAATTAGGTCTGATAAATTCCCGGATTCCACAGAAAATCCTAAAGATGAAATTGGCTGACGCTTTTGCGATAGTAATATCAGAACATTTTTAATCGAAGCAGGTGAAGTTTTTATCAATGTTTATTTTGGTTTCAGAATGTTGCAAAGTTTTCCGAGCTGAAACCGATTCCAAGTTGTACTAAACTTCAATCCACAGATAGCCTTGATTCGTTGCAAAGTCGCACGTCAGTTGTTCCTTCGGCTATGCGATCAAGGGATGATGAAGGTAAAGTTTTTTTTTGTTTTGAGAAATGAGTTAAAATTATAAAAATCTTCATTCCATTGTCCTTCATATCATTTATTTTTTGGCCACTAATTGGCTTTAAAACAAACATAAAAGGCTACCTTACGGAGGATAGTAGAGGTAGTGGCGTTGAGCCAGTCTTACCAAGTATATCCGGAATGCGAACATTAACAAACACGGGTCGTATGCCGGGGCCACTGTGTTCAGCAAAGGCTAGTAGAAAACGTCGAAGCCGTTCTGCGTGTGGTTATCCTGGTAGCGCACTTAAATCTAAGCCATCATTTAATGCCGGTCATATGTCAAGGCAGAAGATGCGTACTCCCATGATATCTAGGCAAAAAGCGATTAGCGCTGATCGTAATGTAAATCAACACAAAGAAATGCCAAGTAGTCCGACAGCATTACTTAGATGGCCGAAACCTGGTGAAATGGTAATTTCTATGACCGGCAGTCCAGTTGTCTCCCAAGCGTATGTTGCATTGTTTAATCTTAAGTTGGCATATGTAGTTAATCAATTGTTTGGTTTTAGGATGCCTGGGCAGTACGCCAATGTAAATATCCCCATTCGAGACGGGGTTCTGTCGCTACGACCAAAGAAGCTGCAAAACTTGGATCCCGAACTTGTACATCGAATCGATCAAGAAACGTTGACTCAGATCAAACTGCTGCAATCAAATTTGGAATTAATCATGAGTTACGCAGATAGAACGGATAGGTTGTAAACTTATGCGTTCATTAGATAATTTTAATTTATTTGTTCAATTTATTTGCTTTATTCGCTCAATTGTTAAAATTTTAAAAATTCGAATATTTATTAAAAAAAATAAAAATTAAATTATTTTTCATATTTCTTTAACTGCTTTCGTAATTCTTAGTTGATTGGAGTGGACATGGGCCACGGATACCATTAACCTGCAATAGATAGCTAGCGCGATGATTTCAACACTACATTACTCGACATTATTACCTAAAGGATTCGCACTTTTAAAGAGTTATTTATATTTCTGGTTGTAGAGGCAGGCATGAGAAAAAGAAATACTTACGATTTTTGTTATCTCACTCTATGTGCAGTCGACAGTTGATCAATATATTGAGTACTGTTAACAAAAGCTGGACAAGTGACGACAACATGATTACCCGTATGTATTTGGTACTTTTTCACTGACTACCCGTTACAAAGCGATACAAATCATATAATTAATTTATTAAAGTTTTCAGAGACCAATCCAAGGTACGTAAGCATACCACAGACTCCACGGAGCCACTCACACGTTCTCAACGGTTGTATCACTCATCAGAAAAATTGATCGTACGACAGCGACGATTTATTTGGTTTACAGATTTTATTTGGTGTAAAATGGAGTTGTAAACCCAAATTAGTCAGTTTTATGGAACAAATACGGAAAGATGTATGATTTTGATGATTTTGGATAGCTCAGATTAACAAAATGGCACGTATTTCTGATTGTAGGTAGTTATACCGTATGCCATAGGGGTATATTAGTTTTGATACATAGTTTGTAACATAGAGAAATAATTGAGCTAGGTACACCTCAGAGTATATGGATCGACTCAGAATCGATAGCTGAGTCGATTTAGCCATGTCTGTCCGTCCGTCCGTCCGTGCGTCACGAGTTTTTGGGCCTTAAATTTTGAGCTAGAATGATGAAATTTGGTACACGTGCTTCTTGTTGCTCTGCCACGGCCACTTTTCAGAACAACAAAGTTTTAGGCCAAACCGTTAGAGATACTGAAAAAGTGTCTGAACAACATATCTAGACAGTCATAATGTCTATATATACAAAGTTTTTCGCCACGCCCTCTTTTTGGGGGCGTTTTTAGTAAAAATCGTTTTTCGGAAATTTTTTTAAAAATGGTGATCTAAAATCATTGGTTCTGTTAATATAAACATTTCTTCAATATTTCATTTTAAGCAACGCCCACTTTTCGGAGGCGTTTTCATACAAAAACCATTACTATACACTACTTCATAGCATAACCAGGCGAAAAACGGTGTTTTTTGTCGAACCATAAATGATTTTGATAAACAGTCTGAACAATATGTTATGACAATGACATTTGCTATATTTCATCGCCATAAAATTTTTATATAGGGTACAAAACGATCCACACAGTGGATTGTAGCCTTCTCATATGTTTTTGTTGAAATGTTGTAATTTTTACATTAAGAAGACCTCTTCAGCGTTCTAAAAAGTGGTCGACCTTCAAAATCGGTCGAAGAATTAGCTGGGAATTCGATTCGCAAGTCACGATAGATGTCCAAAACAATTTAAAAAAAATTCTAAAATTTAATTCGAAAAATATTTTTTTGTTAGAAACGCTTTTTTTCAGCATAGTTTTGGATGCACTAATATTTGGTGTTAAATGGATATATGTACCAACATTTTGTTTTGGAGTTGTGAACCCATTTAAGTCAGTTTTATGGAACAAACGGAAAGATGTATGATTTTGGTGGTTTTGGATAGCTCAGATTAACAAAATGACACGTATTTCTGATTGTAGGTAGGTAGTCTTGCTGTAATGTTGTATTTTTAACGTTAACTAGACCTCTTCAGCTTTCTTAAAAGTGGTCGACCTTCAAAATCAGTCGGTGTCCACCATACTACTACTTCATTAAAAAGTATCGGTCTTATAACCGAGTTATAGGTCCAATGCGTGATGTGAGTTTTCATTCCCCATTTCATGCCTATGGCTTTCTTACAAAAATAAAGTGCGATTGTAGCTTTCTTTACTCTTTCTGTTATGTTCCTGCCTAGAAGGCTAGAAGGCTAGTTTGATACCGTATATTGACGAGGGTTTAATGTGAGGAATTTGGTTGTTTCTAGTGAACAGGAAATGTGGGGGTTGACACCTAGACGTGGCATTCATGCTTCCAGGATGATTAATACGCTCGTTTACCACTTACTTCCAAAGAAGAGGGGACAGAACTCCTCTTTGCGGGGTTCCTCTACTGTTGTTAATCCGGCTATTTAATAGCAAATTAATCAACGTTCCAAATGAGCGATCGACTTTAAGACATTTTAGCGCCATAATGATCGCTCCCGAATTAACGTTGTTAAAAGCACCATCGATGTCTAGGAATGCGACCATAATATACTTCTTGCAACACAAAGACTTTTCGATAGTAAGTATTCGATATTTCGATACAAAGTATTTTGAGTTGATGTTAGTTCTTAGGAATGTTCACAAGGGATTCCAAAATACGGGATGTGTGCATTTGGTCTATCGCAGTGTTGGCAATTCGATTGAGTCCGACGGGGACCTTCATGGAAACCAAAGTTGAGAAACCGTGCGCTGACTATAGTGGCATTTTGTGATTGATTAGTTGTAGCAGAAAGAAAAATTGATATAAAATAAGCACAATTGTTGTGTTGTTAAAATTTGAACTGCTAGGCGTTGTCATAGTTCACGCTGCTCAGTCTTTATCCTTGTTTTACAATACCCACTTAGAAATCCCTACGAAATCTCTGAGAAATTAGCAAGTAGATTTTTCTCAATATGCTAACACTAAGATTTATTGGATTCATTTCCTAATCCTTTTGGCTTAAACAGTATAGTATATGAACATTTTGTAAGTTTGTATGATGAAGGAAATTCATCATTGTTATAAGCTGCAAAGTAAGGAAATTGTTGGCTAAAAAATAAAAACTAAATTTATGGCGCAACAGGCTCGTTAGTACCCAGGGCCTAGCTTTTTTGTCACAACCATTTATGTGTGCGTGTGTACTTCTTTGCACGATGGCGGGACCTACTGTTTTATGCCGAATCCGAACGGCTAAGTTGAGATAAGCTATTCATGATAATTGATACTACTCGGATGATTTGTCAGATCATCAGAGAGGAGGGCCAGTGAAAAATCATTTAGGTGTTGCTACGGCTGGGAATCGAACCCAGACCTTCTGCGCGGCAGTTTAACGCACTAACCATCGCGCCACTGAAATTGTTGGCTGACAGATAAAATTGCCCTTTGCTGAGAATGTTGTTTCACTTAATCAATAACTCTCTGTTGAGCCAACGAAAAAAAAGCTCTATGGGATCCATAAGTAGAATATGCCTAATATCATAGCTCGGTACGATTTTCGTATGCTCTGTAAAGTTTGAAAATAATACGATCCTTCTGTAACCAAAAGCAAAAAAAAAACGTTAAGGATGAAACTGATTACTGTGATTAATTTCAAACAGACATTTGGTGGTTAAGTCATTTCCTTGGCAAAAGTTTTGAAAACATTTATCTACCATTATAGGGTTAATGTCTTTGGTATGATAATGTGTGTGGTATGAAGAATATCGATTACAGTTTATTTCTCACGTATTTAAAACTTCTCTTGTAGAGGGCAGTTTGAAACTCATTAAAAACTTTATCAATAGCTTAAGTGATTTGAATTGAGTCATACATATGCACACAAAACGGCTACACATGCATTCCCTATGCAAGATACATAGCTGGGTGAAGTTTTCGAATTGTTGTTAAGGGCTTGGAAAGTTGTGCGCCCAATTTTATAAAGTGTGTAACAACCTAAGCAAAACAAACAGTTTTCATTATATATTGTAGTAGATCACGATTAAGTGGAGCATCGAAGTGACAAGTAAAATATTAGTTTTGGGTAATAGCTAGGTTGGGTTACGAGGGTACAATCTGATTGGCCTTTACTTGGCAATGCCAAGTGGTTGTAACGCTGACTACACGTCAAGTGCTTATTTTTAACCTCCAAGTGATAACAATCGGGTACTGGTCTCATCCAACCGGACTCGTCTTGCTAAACGATAAGCGCAGGTGTTGATAACACCACGAAAAACAGCGACACTATAAACAGCCAGGTCAGAATGGCACGGAATGAAAGCCCAGCCTGCTGTTTCAGGCGAACTTAGGCAAGCTGCTTCGACATATTCGGACAACATGTTGACTAGGAATTTCAAGGGCTCGACAACATAACGAGAGGCAACGGCAACACTCAATCCCGTAGTAGATACTGATGGTCCCGTGTACTAGGGGTATCTAATAAATTGGAACTGGCCCTCCAGGTTAGGGGTTGTGCTTTGAGTTAGCTACCCAACCATGGAAAAAAACTCTATGTTACGAAGCAACCAATAGCCTCGGAAAGGACTGATTTTATAGTTGACGACTCTGCTTAACAAAAAAAAGGACAACGACGTTCGTATCTGCACCTGGAATGTGAGAACATTAAACAGGAGAGGTGCAAGCGAACAACTAGCGGAAGTCCTAAACTGCTTCAAAGCAGACATTACTGCCATACAGGAAATACGATGGGATGGGCCGGACAAAAAGAGGATGAGAAACTGTTACATCTACTACGGACCGTGTTATAGTGAACAGAAACAGCGACTATTCGGATGCGGATTTATAAGTACCAGACTCAAGCAAGAAGTCTAATGTTTCCAAGACATTAGCGAATGCATTGTAACAATACACATCAAGGCCAAATTCGCCAACATAAGCCTTATATTCGCTCACGCTCGAAACGGAGGAAAAGTGGATATAGCTAAGGATTGCTTCTACGAGCTCCTTCAGAAGACATGTGAGCGACTACCGAAGTACGAAGTACGCAAAGGTAGGAAGAGAAGACATCTTTAGCAGCATTGTCCGAAAAAATAGCATACGCGACAACACGTCTGGTACCTATGCTAACTGACTTCGCTACGGAAACATCGACTCGGATCACTACCTAACTGCAGCCAAGGTAAGAATGCGGATAGCCACCACGCCTCAAACAGTCCAGAAATACTGCGAAAAAATTTAATGTCGAAAGAATTCAATCGCAAGAGACCGCCAAGACCTTCGCGTAACGCGTATCCCTTAACCTCTCGATTAAAACAATACCACTAGCATAGAATGTCGAAGAACAATGGCAACGATGTTTACAAGCCATTAGATCAGCCGCAACTGATGTGGTAGGTTTCTCGCGCCCACCAACAAGAAACCCCTGGAGTGGGGTCGAACGAGGCTGCCATTGAGCTCTATAGGCAGAGAAGAAGGGAAGAACACCGGCTTTTCAGAGAGAAGAAAAAAGAGCAATAAAAGCGCGCGATCGAGGATATAGAGAGGTGCCAATCCAGGAAAGATGTTCGCAAGTTTTACCAAAGTGTAAAACGTCAAAGCCAAGGTTACAGGGCTCGAACAGAAACCTGTCGAGAAGAAGGAAATATCGTAGTTGAGACATAGTCGATGCTGAGGATATGGAAGAACCACTTCTGCAGACTGATAAACGGCGGTGACGAACAACATTCAGCTGGCAGGCAGCACGAACCATTCAATATGGGCAAAGACAGCGATAACTGCCAACCACTCGACCTGAATAAAGTGAGGATAGCAATATCTAAACTCAAGCTTAAAAAGGCTTCCAGAAATGACGGCCTTCCCGCCGAGCTTTATAAAGCCGGCGGAGAAGACATGGTAAGTAACATCAACCAACTCATAAGCCACATATGGTCGGAAGAAAGTATGCCTGAAGAATGGAACCTCAGCATCGTTTGAGCGATCCACAAAAAAGGACACCCTCTTCTAAGCTGCGCCAACTACAGAGGCATAAGTCTACTCAACATCACCTACAAGATCCTATCTGCCGTAATATGTGAACGCCTGAAAACGTTTACCACCAAACTGATGGCATGTGGTTTAAGGCCAGAAAAATCCCCAACCGATCGAATTTTCACACTTGGGCAGATCCTGGGGAAAACCCAAGATGTCCAAATAAATACCCACCACCTATTCATCGATTTAAAAGCCGCATACGAGATTATTTATAGAGACGAACTATACAGAGCCATGTCTAGTTTGGGTATACCGCCCAAACATGTCCGTTTGTGTACGATAACGATGGAGAATTTTCTCTGCTCCGTCAGGTTCGGAAACGACCTCACCGACACATTCGATACCAAAAAAGGATTAAGGCAAGGCGATGCTCTTCTTCAATTTGATTCTTGAGAGGATTGTGCAAAACTTACGAGCCAGAACCAGAGGCACAATTTTCCAAAATTCGGTACAACTACTAGCATACGCCGACGATATTGACATAATTGTTAGGACTCAACGTGATGTCATAGCCACGTTTGTTAATATAGAGAAGGAAGTGGCAAAAATGGTTTTAGCAGTAAATGAGGGCAAGACGACGTGCACACAACATCGTCGAATTGGACAGAACGTCACCATTGACAGATATAACTTTGAGGTTACACGGGACTTTGTCTACCTCAGCTCCGCTATTAACTTTGACAACAACATCTCGTCAGAAATCAAACGAAGAATTACTCTTGCCAACCGTTTTTTTTTCGGGCTAAGAAGGCAATTCAATAGTAAAGCCCTCACTCGAACTACTAAGGAGATCCTATATAAGACCCTGATCACCCCAGTCCTGCTCTACGGCGCTAAAGCATGTGCCGTCTCAAAAGCGGATAAAGAAATCCTTGGTCGTTTCCAGAGGAAAATTCTTTGAAAAATCTTCGGTCCCGTTTTCGTTGACGGGCTATGGAGACGAAGATTCAAGCAAGAACTATACGAACTGTACAGCAATATGCCCCTGTCAAAAAACTCCACATTGGACGTTTAAGATGGCTAGGACGTGTAGAACGAATGGACACCAATACTCCGGCTCGCAGAGTCTTCGATTCCAAGCCAGACGTCGGACGCAGTAGAGAAAGACCTGGCACACAAGTAGAAACCGACCTCAACCAACTTGGAGTACGGACCTGTAGGTCGTTAGCTAAGGACCGGGCTAATTGGAGAGGCATGTCGGTTGAGGCCCAGGTTCTTTCCGGTCTGCAGCGTAAGTCAGTAAGTAACCCCAAACCTATACAGATGATCATTCAAAAATACATTTTCAAATTTTTAGACAAAACAAAGTTTGCTGGGTCAGCAAGTATGAAATAAATTACATTATTAATCGTGAGTTTCATAGCTAGCTGCTAGGGCTTTCAGTTATGTAAAATAATACTAAAATTAATGGCGAAAATTATGTTCGAACAAATAAAATCCCCTCTCTTCACGTTCTTTGTTTAATTATCCCCAATACTCGGATTTCCTTTACGGGTAGCATTTACATTTTCCTTTCTACGTGCTACAACTACCAAATAAATACAGGATCATAAAATATGCAATTATCTCCCCTGGCTTTGCTGGAAAAGCCATTTCCTGTGCTTCATAATTATATGAAAATCTCACTTTAACATAATAAACCCTTTCTCAGACTCCGTTCACTTTGCTCCTTGATTTCTTTTAATTTATTTTAATTTAATGAACAAGTCCTTGCCATGTATTTATTGTGTTTGCCTCGCACGGTGGCCTCTGCTCCAGGAATCAGAGAGACTCCGAGAGCTAAAATATTAATTTTTTATTTATCATGAAGCAATTATCTGATTGGTTTACCTGATTAAAAAACCATGGCGCCTGCTTCGTATTATCCATGTGGGATTGGAAGGTTTACGATTTTAATTGTCTGGCTGAAGCCAGAAACCAAATTGCACTTACAAGGACATTGTGATAATTCTTACCGGGAGTGTCTATTGTATGGTGATAGGCACATTAATAACATCGACATCACCATTAACTTAAGACATCGGTGTTTTGTATTTTTTCTGCTAGGTGCACTAGTCTAGGGGTTTAGGGTGGTGTCTCTGGTCCTGAGTGTAACCTGAGGGTAACAACACGTATACGTTGCTATCACTGCTCTACCTCTTGCGAACATCTGACAAACATCAAGGAGGCCCTGTATGGGCCGTTTCTTTTCTTATATCTTTTTCTGCTGTTGTTGCTGTCAGTGGTGACGTTTTGTCGAATTCGTCGATCTTGTGTGTTATTTTTCTTGAAAATATATTCTTGGCCTGTTAAACATATTTTTTCCGTTCCTATTTCTTACTTACTTACTTACTTAAGCGGCGCTACAGTCTTGAATGAACCTGGGCCTCAACAACATGCCTCTCCCATTAGCCTAACTGCCTCCAGTTGTGCACTCCAAGTTGGATGAGATCGGTTTCTACTTGTGAGTTGTGCCCTCCACTCAGGGCGAGGTATGCGTGGCGTCTGCGTATTGCGACCGACGTCTGGCTATGAATCGAAGACTGTGCGAACCGGAGTATTGATGTCCAATCGTTCTACATGTCCTAGCTATCTAAAACGTCCAATGCGGACGTTTGACCAGGGGCATGTCGCTGTACAGCTCGTCTAGTTCTTGGTTGAATCTTCGTCTCCATAGCCCGTCACCGCAAACGGGACCGAAGATTTTTCGAAGAATTTCCTCTCAAATTCCTTCTTAGCATAAAGAAACAACGGTTGGCAAGTGTAATTCTTCGTTTAATTTCTGACGAGATGTTGTTGTCAGAGTTAATATCGGAGCCGAGATAGACAAAGTCCCGTACTACCTCCAAGTTATATCTGTCTATGGTGACGTTCTTTCCAATTCGTCGACTTTGTTTCCTTTCTTGTTGACAGAATCACTGCTTTATACGTTTTTGCCACTTCCTTCTCTATACTAGCAAACGGTGGCTATGACATCACGTTGAAACCTACCAATGATGTCAATATCGTCGGCGTAGTTGATAGTAGTTGCACCAATTTTTGAAAATTGTGCCTCTGGTGTTGGCTCGGGTGTTTCGCACAATCCTCTCAAGGATCAAATTATAAGTCACATGACAGCGCATCGCCTTGCCTAAATCCTTTTTTGGTATCGAATGTGTCGGTGAGGGCTGCGAGATGGAGCTGCGAGAATTTTCCATCCTCATCCTAAACAAACGGACGTGCTTGGGCGGTTGAACAAAACTAGACATGGCTTTGTATAGTTCCTCTCTATAAATGCTGTCGTATGCGGCTTTGAAATCGATGATTTGGACTTCTTGGTTTTTTTCCAGGATCTGCCCAAGTGTGAAAATTTGATCGTTTTGGACTTTCCTGGCCTAGAACCACACTGATAAGGGCCGATCAGGTTGTTGGTAAACAGTTTCAGGAGTTCACATGTTTTACATATTACGGCAGATAGGATCTTGTAAGCGATGTTGAGGAGACGTATGCCTCTGTAGTTGGTGCAGTTTAGAGGGTCTCCTTTTTTGTGGATCGGACGAACGATGCTTCAATTCTTCAGACATACTTTCTTCCGACCAGATTTGGTTTATGAGTTGGTGAATGTTACTTACCAAGTCACCTCCGCCGGCTTTATAAAGCTCAGCGGGAAGGCTTTAGTTTAGATATTGCTATCCTCAACTCACTTAGGTGGGATAGTTGACAGCTTTCGCTGTCACTGCCAATATTGAATGGTTCGTTCTGCCTGACAGCGGAATGTTGTTCGTCATCGCCGTTTAACAGTCTGCAGAAGTGGTCCTTCTATATCCTAACAATCGACTGTGTCTCAATTACGATATTTCCTTGTACATCTCGACAAGATTCTGTTGGAGCCTTGTATCCTTGCCTTTGACATTTTACACTTTGGAAATACGTGCGAACATCGCTCCTGGAGTGGCCTCCTTTATCTTTATATTCTTTCTTGCTCTTTTTTCTTCTTTCTGAAATTCCGGTGTTCTTCCTTTCTTCTCTGCCTAGGGAGCTCAATGGCAGCTCTCGTCGTCACCTGCGGCTTAGCCTTTTAGAACTCGTTCTTGGCTGCGAGCATATGTCTGCATTCCTCATCTAACCAGGTGTTTCTTGCTGGTGGGCGCGATAAACCTAGCACATCAGCTGCGGCTGATCTAATGGCTTGTTGGCATCGTTGCCATTGTTCTTCGACATTCGATGTTGGTGGTATGGTGCTGATCGAGAGGTTAAGGGATACGCGTTGCGCGAAGGTCTTGGCGGTCTCTTGCGATTACAGTGTTTCGACATTCAATTCTTTTACAGTATTTCTGGATTGTTGTGGCGTGGTGGATATCCGCATTCTTACCTTGCCTGCAACAAGGTAGTGGTTCGAGTCGATGTAAGCTCTTCGGATTGTATGGACATCCAAAATACTGGATGCGTGTCTCTTGTCTATCGCAATGTGATCAATTCGTTGATCTGGAGACCGCCATGTCGCCTTATGGATATGGAGGTGAGGAAACCGTGTGATGGCTATAGTGGCACTTTGATCCGTGGCGAAGTCTATTAGCATAAGTCCGTTACCAGACTTGTTGTCGTGTAGGCTATGTTTTCCGATAATATGGTGTCTAATGGTGTCTTCTCTTCCTATCTTTGCATTAAAATCTCCCAGTACGATTTTAACATCGTACTTCGGTAGTCACTCATAGATTTAAGCAAGGACCTCGCAGAAGCAATCCCTAGCTACATCATCTTTTTCTTCCGTTGTGGCGTGAGCGCATATAAGGCTTATGTTAGCATCCGTATAATCGCCGTTTCTGCTCACAATAACACGGTCCGTAGTAGATGTGACAGTTTTTCATCCTCTTTTTGCTTAGCCCATCCCATCGCATTTCCTGGATGACAGTTATGTCTGCGTTTGAGCAGTTTATGGCTTCCGCTAGTTGCTCGCTTGCACCTCTCCTGTTTAATGTTCTCACATTCCAGGTGATTCAGCCTTCCGATATGTTTTTCTTTCTGATGAAACTCTCATCATCCCCATATTTACCAACAATTCCCTATGCAATTACACAAATCTAAATTTCATAGAGAGAATATCCAAGAACCATACAATTTCAATGAAAATCGAATATACCCTTCCAAAGGAGCATTTTCAAGTTCTGATACATAACACTGCTCGCATGAGTACAGACCCTTAGCGTAATTCAACGAATGGAATGATACCATTTTTTCTAATTATCGCCGTGTTTAGGTACACACAATCACGGATAATCAGAACTAATTGCAAAGTATCCCCGCTTCTAGGAATTTCGCAAAAGCTACATATATGACGTAAAAATGAGAATAAAAGATATCTTGCATTCGATTGAAGTCAAACAAATAATTCTCTGCTGTTTGTTTAAGTTTTTACAACGAAATCAGTTCAACTTCAAAGATTTTATTTGATTACCTTCGTCCTTGGTATATTAATCGCTTTTAATATTCCATTGAAGTCCTCTCTAGAAGAATATTGCGATTTATATTTCATGCCACAAAGGTAATGATAAGTTATCAGTCATTTCCCAATTCAGACACGAAATCCATTATCAATCAAAGATTTGTCAAAAATCCATTACGCCTCATCCTCTCACAAGACCGAAGGTCCTAATATCCAGTCATTAGTAATTCCTTGTGGACGCGCGTACCGCCACTCTGTCATGTAATAATCTTTTGTTATGCTGCTCCATCTTAGCCGAAAGAGCTGCTCTACAGTTGGGCGCTGAATAACAAATGGGTTATCCTGGCAAGTTATTACATCCTGAGGTGATAAATTTTATGTAACAATTTCTATTATCCTCTCTACATGCTGCGAAAGGAGTCACGTTGGATCACATGTTGAAGAGTGGGGAAGTGGAAGGCAACTCACTTGAACTCCTTGATGTGGGCACTGCATTAAATGACAACACTGCTGCAGGGGGTAGATGGACATTTCTGAAAATGACAATATAAGTCCTTTGTCGGAATGGTATACTTGTTGCAGTGTGTACGTGTGGAATAAAGATAATTTCTTCTCGGAATATGGAAACTTTGTCGAAATTGTGTAATTAGTTTGTAAGCCGAAGGGATTTAGAAGCTCTTATTAAGTAATATGAACCTATACACAAAGAAAACCACTTTTGGGATTGGACGTCTCATAATCTATATTGTCTCTGTTTTGCAAACATTTGAGGTATTATGGAATGGATTTGTGTAATATAATTTAATTAGGAAAACAAATCAAGACTGACGTAAGCCATTCCAATACGATGTCAAATGCGGAGTATATATCTATCATGAATATTGAACATTCAATTGCACAAGGTATATCGAAGATATATTTGTGTCAGTATATGTTTAATTAGATTTTACTTAAAGGTGACCAAAGGAACAAATTAATAAACTTCTCGAAAAGACAGTTCTGCCAAATTCACTATCAATAGTTTTTAAACGCGATGAGATTTAGAAGCTACTTAGTCAAAATTTGATATCTTTCCAGAGAGCAAACCAGAAGCCCACGTCCCACTGTGCGAATCGTAAGTAAGCCCTGGTTTAATGGTGGAGCCTATCCTGGTCACACTTAGAGCAATGTAAACTTCACATACAGACTTGTCGTAAGATTCTTTTAAGTCCTGGATGATTAGGAAGTATTCTTCTAGCATCTTAAATCTATGTATACAGGGACTAGGGTAGTGACATAAGAAGTGTCTTCTGTCCTTTCGGATGTATTTCAGTAGTGTGGTTGGTAACAGAGCACATTTTCAACAGATTTTTTTTTGCCATAGCTCGTAAGCTCGGAATGAATACCCAGCCCGCTGTCCCAAGCGAACCTAAATGAGCTTCTGTCGGACAACAGGTTGTCTAGGAATTTAAAGGGTTAGTCAGGCCCCTTGAGCAGAGATGGCTGATGAACCGAAAGGCCAACGGCAGCGCTCAATCCCATAGCGGATACTAATGCCCCGTGTCCAATGGGTATCTAATGAATTGGAACCGGCCCTCCAGGTTGGTGGTTGTGCTTTGGGTTAACTACATAATCATGGAAAAATTAATTGTTACGAAGCAACCAATAGCCTCGGAAATGACAGATTTTCTTGTTCACGACTATGCTAAACGAAAAAAGGACAACGGCGTTCGTATCTGCACCTGGAATGTGAGAAATGTGCAAGAGAACAAAGAGAGGAAACCCTTAACTGATACAAAGCAGACAGTAGTGCCATCCAGGAAATACGATGGGATATGCCGGGCAAAAAGAGGATGAAAACTGTGACATCTACTACGGACCGTCTTATAGTGAGCAGAATTAGTGACTATTCGGATGCGAATTTCCCAGACTGAGGCAAGAAGTCTTATGTTTCCAAGACAAAAGAGAACGCAATGTAACAATCCGCATCAAGGCAGAATTCGCCATCGGAAGCCTAATATGCACTCACGCCCCGAAGGATTGCTTCTACGAACTCATTGACAAAAGCTGTAAGGGTGCGATGAGAGAGAGATTTTAACGGGGAGATTTTAACGCAAATGTAAGAAGAGAAGACATCTTTAACAGTTTTCTCGCAAAACATAGCCGACACAAGGCCAAATCCATACCCTCCACATATTCATTGATTTCAAAGCCGCATACGACAGAATTTATAGAGACGAACTATACAGAGTCATGTCTAGTTTTGGTAGACTGACCAAACTCGTCCGTTCATGTAGGATGACGATGGAGAATTGTCGCTGCTCCATCAGGGTTGGAAACGACCTCATCAACACATTCGATAAAAAAAAAGGATTTAGGCAAGGCGATGCGCTGTCATGTTACTTCTTCAATATGATTCTTGAGGGGATTGTGCAAAGCTCTCGAGCCAACACCAAAGTCATACTTTTCAAAAATCGGTGCAACTAATAGCATACGCCGATGATATTGACATACATAGGTAGGACTCAACGTGATGTCTTACCCACGTTTGCTAGTATAGAGAGGGAAGCTGCAAAAATGGGTTAAGCTGTTAAAGAGGGCAAGACTGAGTATATGCTGTCAACACGAAAGGACACACAACATTGACGAATTGGACAGAACGTCACTATTGACAGATATAACTTTGAGGTAGTACAGGTCTTTGCCTGTTTCGGCTCCGCCATTAACTCTGACAACAACATCTCGTCAGAAATTAAGCGAAGAACTAACTACTCTTGCCAACCCCTGTTTCTTCGAGCAATTCAGTAGTAAAGCCCTAACTCGAACTACTAAGGAGATCCTTTATAAAACCCTGATCATCCCAGTCCTGTTCTACCTTTTCATGGACCTTATCAAAAGCTAATGATGAAATCCTTAGTCGATTCGAGAGGACAAACTTTCTTCGGTCCCGTTTGCGTTGACTGGCTAGGTGGTTGGTATCGATTTGAACATCTTGGGTTTTTTCCAGGATCTGCCGAAGCGTGAAAATTCGATCGGTTGAGGACTTTTCTGGCCTAAAACCACACTGATAAGGGCCGATCAAGAGGCCATATTGGGGAGACTTATGCCTCTGTAGTTGGCGCAGTTTAGAGGATCTCCTTTTTGTTGATCGGACAAACGAACATGAAAAAGTAGTTTTAGTAATTTTTGATTTTATCAAAAATTAGAGGACAAAAAAGCATCTAGCTGTCTAGTTTTTATAAATAAATAATTAGAGCAACGAATATCAGGAAAAACATTTATATGTAATTTTGAAGTTTTGAAAAATTACACTTAAAACTTTTTTTTTACAATTTTGTTTGCTTAAATTTTGAGCTCAAAACCACTTTTCCCAAAATCTATGAATAAATTTCAATTTATTTAAAAATTAGCTAATAGAGCAATGAATTGGCTTTAAAAAATTGTAGGCATTACCGTTTTTTTTTTTCATTTTTAGTACTTTTTTATGAAATTGCTTCTCCCGCCCAAACGGGGGGGGGGGGGGGAGATAGACCCCCCCTTTCATAGTAAAACTTTATGTAATGAACTGTTTTACAAAACACCGTTATTATTTCTTGGCGCCTAAGTTATCGTACTCTTGCCGAAATGTTTTTAAAAGTACTGCAAGTACTTTAAATTTCACTGAATTATTTTTTTCGCTGCATATCTTATGGCACATTTTTAAATTTTAAATCAACAATAACTCTTAATTGTACCAAAGCTATCAACCAATAAAAAACAAAAAAATCCACTATATCCTTCCACCTCATAATCAACCACTACTCAAAGCAATCTCCCCAGCTAATCGAGGATTACATCCAAAAGTGTTGTGTCAAAATGTGCTCACTCATTTGTAAATCACCATATCAAAGTGTTCTCCTTTTTCGTTGAGGGAAAACACAACAAACGCTTAGTCGAGGTAAATTACCACCATCACGAGTGAATTCCCATAACAAAAGTCAATCAAATGATTTGCGAAAACCAATCAATTACTTAACTCAACAGGGTGGCATTTAAGTCGAAATGGGACCCCTTAATCGACATTCCTGGAGTATGTACAATCCTTTATGAGGTAAATTAGCTCTTTAGCTCGTCGATGGGTTATTATGTCAATTGAATGTGTTCCCTTGTTTCATGTTGCTTTTGATGTTTTTTTTTTAGCTTTCTTAAGAATTTCAGTTGTGCACATTCAGTGTAATGGCACATTCAGGACCCTTATGCAGTGTATACCAGATGAAGCAATCAAATAAATTCGGTATTATGGAAACGGTTAGTTGGTTGCTTTGTGGCAGGTTCCTTGGATGGAGCATGCTGTTGCTAGCACGTAGCGTATGGAATGATTTAAGAAAGGATTTCCAATACACATGGCTGGTACGTGCTTATCACTCTTACATTGATGTTGGAGGCGATTTATCATTTTGTATATTGAATGTACATGCCTTGTAGCTCTGGTTAGCTTATTTTTTTTCTAAATTTCTAAACGTGAGCGTTTTATTTAAAATCACGATGAAAAGATGGGATGTTCAGGAAACAGCATTTTTGTAGATGCATCCTTAGGGAGCATCTTAAACTTTGACAGGGCAATTCCCATGCAAATAGTTTTTGGAATCTTTTCACTGCTATTGAGATATGTGTCTTATAGTTAATATTAAAAATAAGTTGTTATAACAATTTTTTTAACATTGTCGACAGGGTGTCAAGTACGACTATTAAGTTAATGTATGTGTTGGTAGCCAACGATCACGCTCAATTCCATCTGGGCGTTTTGTAACTTTTTGGTAACTTTTTTGACAATTAAAAAAGTTGTCTGTGATGAGAGGGACATTATCTTCGGATATTCTACCCTTATGCGGATAGTAAAAATAGATATTATAATAATAAAACGATTGTCTTAATTCGATTTTCAGACACTCTTTCAAAATTCCTTACGGTTTGGCAGTCGGCGGATTTTACGAACACTTTGTACAAAAAACTGGTGACGCGCTTCTCCTACGGTCTTCAAGACATCCATCAGTCGATTAGATTTTCTTGGACTTTCTCAACGAAAGTTGACGACCCTGCTAAACAAAAAAGGACATCTGCACCTGGAATGTGAGAAAAAGGAGAGGTGCAAGCGAACAACTAACGGAAGCCCTAAACTGATACAAAGGAGACAATACTACCATCTTGGAAATACGATGGGATGGGCCAGGAAAAATGAGGATGAAAAGCTGTGACATCTACAACGGACCATGTTACAGTTAGCAGAAACAACGAAAATTCGGATGCGGATTTGTAATAAGTGCTAGACTTAGGCAAGAAGTCTTATGTTCCAAGACATTAGCGAATGCATTGTAATAATCCGCAAGGCCTAATTCGCCAACATAAGCCTTATATGCGCTCACGCCCCAAAGGAGGGAAAAGATAATACGGCTTAGGATTGCTTCTACGAGCTCGTTGACAAAACCTATGAGCTTAAAAATGACTTAAAACCGTTCTGTGAGATTTTTACGCAAAGGTAGAAATAGAAGATTCCTTTAGCAGTATTGTCGGAAAACAAAGCGTACACGACAACACGTCTGGTAACGGACTTGCGCTAATTGACTTCGCTACAGAACGAAATGGCACTATAGCCAGCACACCATATTGGGACATGGCGGTTTGCGATAGACAAGAGGCACGCATCCAGTATTTTGGAGGTACGAACATTCCGAGAAGCTGACATCGACTCGGACAACTACCTTCTTGCAGCCAAGGTAATAATGCGGAAATCCAACACACCACAACAATCCAGAAATACTGTGAAAAAATTTGGTTTCGAAAAACTGCAATCGCAAAAGACCGCCAATACCTCCGCGCAACGCGTATCCATTAGCCTCTCGATTAAAACCATACCGCCAGCATCGAATGTCAAAGAACAATGGCAACGATGCCAACAAACCATTAGATTAGCCACAACTGATGTGCTACGTTTCTCGCGCCCACCAGCAAGAAACCCATAGTTTGATCAGGAATCCCGACAGATGCTCGCAGCCAATAACGAGGCCTACAATGCTTAGCTGCAGGTTAAAAGGAGAGCTGCCATTTGGCTCTATAGGCAGAGAAGAAGGGAAGAACACCGGCTTTTCATAAAGAAGAAAAAAGAGCAAGAAAAGCGCGCGATCGATTATATAGAGAGGTGCCACTTCAAGAACGATGTTCACAAGTTTTACCAAAGTGTAAAGCGTCAAAGCCAAGGATACAAGGCTCGAACAGAATCCTGTCGCGATGAACAAGGAAATGTCGTAGTTGAGACACAGTCGATACTGAGGATGGAAGAACCACTTCTGCAGACTGATAAACGGCGATGACGCACAACATTCCGCTGTCAGGCAGAACAAGACGTTCAATGATGAAAAAAAAAACAGCGAAAACTGCCAAACACCCGACCTGAGTGAGGTGGGGATAGCAATACCTAAACTCAAGTCGGCCTTACCGCTGAGCTTTACAAAGCCGGCGGAGATGACTTGGTAAGTAATATCAACCAACTCATAGGCCAAATCTTGTCGGATGAAAGTGTGCCTGATATATTGCCCGATTCACATTAAAGGAGACCCTCTAAACTGCGCCATCTATGAGGCATAGGTCTCCTCAATATCCTATCTGCCGTAATATGTGAACGCCTGAAACCGTTTACCAACAACCTGACCGGCCCTTATCAGTGTGGTTTTAGGCCAGGAAAATCCACAACCGATCAAATTTTCACACTTCGGCAGATCCTGGAAAAAACCCAAGAAGTCCAAATCGATATCCACCACCAATTCATCGATTTCAAAGTTGCATACGACAGCATTTATAGACACGAACTATACAGAGCCATGTCAAATTTTTGTATACCGCCCAAACTAGGTTTGTATAGGATGACGATGGGGAATTCTCGCTGCTCCATCGGGTTCGGAAACGATCTCACCGACACATTCGATACCAAAAAGGAATTAGGCAAGGCTTCATAATGTGATTCTTGAGAGGATTTTGCAAAACTCCCGAGCCTACACCAGAGGCACCTACCTCAAAGTTGCATCTGTCAACAGTGACGTTATGTTTAGTTCGTGGTTGTTTTCTGTACTTTCGTGTTGACAGCAGATACTTGTTCTTCCGCTCGTTTAATGTTTTACCCATTATAGCCATTTCCATCTAAATGCTAGCATTGGACTGAAATTTTACCAACTGTAAAGTTCATGTTCAGGTTTTGGATTTGGTTGGATTAGTTGGACAAGAGTAGTTTTAATTATTTGGGACGAATCGAGAGACGAACAATCTTATTCCTTGGTTTTCTGCAGAACGATGAGGTTCATGCTGGCACAGCGGATTTGAATATTTCAAAATTAATGAGTGATTTCTCTTAGCCTCCAGCTCTTAATAATGGACGTCCTTTTGTGTGTATTAAAGAATGATTTTCCATCGGATAGCTACAGTTATAATTACGACGTTTCACTATAAAGCTCATTCGATGCTGATTTTCATCGTAAAATTTTGTTCAGTGATGAGGCTCATTTTTGGTTGAATGGCTACGCCAACAAGCGAAATTGCCACATTTGGAGTGAAGAGAATCCACATGAGACCCTTGAGACGCCATTACATCCAAAAAAACTGACTGATTGGTGTGCTCTATGGGCTGGTAAAGTCATTAGGCCATACTTCTTGTGAAATGATGCGGGAGAGGCAGTGACCGCTATTGGGTCACTGAATGGCCCTGTCAACTGGCCACCAAGATCGTGTAATTTGACACCATTGGACTATTTTTTTTGAGGGATATGTGAAGGCGCTCGTCTACGCCAACAAACCAAAATAGTTACGGAACTTGGAAGCCAACATTCGTTTTGTTATTGCCGAAACACGGGTCTAATGCTCGAAAATGTGGTTGAAAATTGGACCTCTAGAGTTGGCTTTATTCGAACCATCCGCGGCGTCCACATGCCCGTAATCATTTTCAAACATTAATGGCGTAAAACTATCCTTCCAATATGGCCAAATTGATGGACATTTAAACGATTTTCTTGTCTTAAATTTCCATTCGAAGTTGTATATCTCTAAAAAAAACACATTTTACTTCAGCGTTTCTACATATTCATTGATGTCCTGTTTTGGGCTATAAGATGCTTGATATTCCGCTGTTTATCACCGATAAACCGATTTTGAAAGCCTGAGGGGGATCTACCATGTGTTCGGATAGGGAAGCGCAGCGTGCTGATTCTAGTCTAGCTAGTTCGTTTGCTTTTCATTTCCTATCATGTCATCATGTCCTGGCACCCAGATTATTCGGACATGGTTCCGTTAATTAGAAAAGGCAGGATTTTTATCCGGGATTATACAAGGTTTTCCGGCTTCCAACTTCCAACAAATTGAAGTAGCAGCAGTTTTTAAAAGTTTATCGTTCGTCAGGTAATTGTTTACTGTTGTGAAGGAGAACTCCCTATTTACCACCTCAACAACAATCAAAATCAATAGGGAAATGTTGTCCAAGACTGCGAAATGTAAGAGTTAATCAACCAATCATCATTCTAGACTCACTCAAGTTCTTCTGATAACTGATTTCAAAACCTCCATCGCAACGTCTTCTTTGATTAAATACATTCCCTTGGTAAGTTTTGTACATTACTCCTTTTGTGTTCCAACCCCTTGAGGTATTCTCCCGTCTAGCAATGTAGGGGGACTAACGATGCTCTACGTTGCTGAAAAGTTTTACCAATTTACTCGGTCCTGGTATGCTGTCTAGACTATATAGTTGTTATCTTAACCTTTCGTGGAAAAGTTCGTTTGCTTTCCCCTGCTATCGCATGAATGTTTCCATCTGTGGTATCTTTTAACCTTGATCCACTGTTAGGATTCAAGATGAATTGTGTTCACGACTATGTCTTCCCCTACTATAGCATTAAGCGTTGAAATTGAATTCATAATTAATGGGCCGATACTCTTCTGAAAGTATACGGTGTGAGATAATGAACCTTACCACTCCAATTGTTTTGTCTTCTTTGACAATTACCTACTTTTCCAAATTAAATTTTTAACAGACGCTATAAGTCATTGGGTTTATATTGCCTAAGGTGGAAGCTACACTTGTAAAACTTTTTTCATTTGCTGTAGAGATGGATTTATTTCAGAAGCTTTCAGTGCCAATCAATTTAATTTTCAATAATTTAGCAAGAATTTTATGAGTTGATTTTACGTGCTTTGATTGAATAACAACCGGCTACAGGATGTAAGCTTCAACTTAGGAATAATGCTTTAGAATTGAGTAAAGGAAATCTTCGGTTCGTCCTTTATAAAGATAAGAGTAAGGGTGAGAAAATGTCTTCGTTATCAGTAGGTTGGTTACCGTAAGATATGATTTTTCTCTAATGCTGTTCCCGTATGCGAAATATCGCAAAAGTGTTTGCAAATGCGTGAAGGAAGGAGGGTTCCTGTTGAGTTGTTTAAGCCTGCTCGAATGAAATGCTGTGTAATTGTATAGGATGTGGCACTATTGGTAAAAGAGTGTAAGGAGACATTCTTACGATGTTCAGTCTTATCGCACGATATTGCATCCTGTATGGACTAAAGTTTTGGGGCGCAAATACGATTTATATATTGAGGTTTGAAATATTTCTTGCATTCACTAGAGAAACCTAAATATTTTGATGTGTTTTTGGAGACTTCGTTGCAAAGAACGTCATTACTAAAGGTAGAATAATAGCTAGCTATCATTGAAAAACATCATTGGAATTTGCATACCCTATCCCACAGGGATATATTTGTTTTTCTACATACCTATTTCTTTAAATAGAAAAATAATCTAGCTAGATATATTTTAATGTACATATATCGATCGACACAGAACCGCTAGCTGAGTCGATTTATCCCTGTCTCTCTGTCCGACCATTCCACAGTGGGACAGCTTCATACAACGCCACCACAAGGGTTTACTGGAAATCTTGCATTCAGAACTATATAGGTTTTATACATTTTTGGAAACCTCAGAGCTTCACGCATTTACAAACTTTTTACTTTAGCTTCCAATCACTTTTTTCACTTTTTTTTTGTTCCACTCACTAAGTTAAGCTAAAAATTTAGCAATTTTTTTTTGTCGCTCTCAATTAGTTAAAAAGTTATTAAACAATGAAATTTCCAAAAATCCCTATAGAAATCAACCAACTTTTGACAGTTCACACATAGCTGAGTGATAAATATGAAGAAAAACATTCCAATGGAGCATTGCAAGATAGGAAAAGAAATATAACATATTTCCCAAAATGTAAAGAAATGTAAAAAATGTAAAAAATTGAAAAAAAAATTATTAACAATGATTAATTAATAATAAAAAATGACTAAACAAAATATCTTAAAAAAATGCCGTAACGAAAATTTAGACCCCCTCGAAGAATTTTTTAAATGTGCCGGCAAACTACAACGGGCAAGAAGCAATTCCAGAACCATGTTCTAATGATTCTGACGATTCATCATAAATTAGTATAATATAATAAATAAATTAAATCCTAAGTCAACAGTTTTTCTATTAAGCGGTACTCTGCGTGGCCCGCTTCGCGGGAACAAAGGATTTCAACTCTCTTTCTGTGGACAGTCCACGCTCACGCAACTTCGTTGCTCCGCTCAGGGTATTTAAAGTCGTCAGGCAGGCGCCTAAGTCAACAGTTTTTCTATTAAGCGGTACTCTGCGTGGCCCGCTTCGCGGGAACAAAGGATTTCAACTCTCTTTCTGTGGACAGTCCACGCTCACGCAACTTCGTTGCTCCGCTCAGGGTATTTAAAGTCGTCAGGCAGGCGCTTAAGTCAACAGTTTTTCTATTAAGCGGTACTCTGCGTGGACCGCTTCGCGGGAACAAAGGATTTCAACTCTCTTTCTGTGGACAGTCCACGCTCACGCAACTTCGTTGCTCCGCTCAGGGTATTTAAAGTCGTCAGGCAGGCGCCTTAGTCAACATTTCTTTTTGTTTAAATATTTTTATTTGGTATGTTTTTTTTCAACATGGCAATGCTGCGTACACCGCAGCAGAAAAAAAAAATGAAGTGTCAAACTACAAACAATTTGTATGGGATTATAACCCAAAAAGTGCAATTTTATTTTATTAATAACTTTTAAACTAAATGTGAGCGACAATTTTTAAAAGCATATAAATGATCAGTGCGCAGAGACGAATCGATTAATAAAATTAATATAATAAAAAAGTGCAAAAAGTGAAAGGCAGCTAAAGTATATTTATGCCTTCATTTTTAATGTTGATGCTTTAAATCACATAAATAATGTCGAAATTTGAACGTTTACTCCGGAATTTGAAGGAATCGGTGAATTTGTGAATAATAATGGTTTTCCGTTCCTGGCCAAAACTGAAAATTGCGTTTACGGATAGTAAGGCAAATACTAATGCTGTAGAATGGTTTCCAACAGCAATAGTAGTATATAAATTAAATTTAATTCAATTTGATAAAATAGTTTGCGAGAAATTTACAATTTTCATTATACGGCCTATATGCAAAAATCCGTTAAATGGATTTTCTCGAAAAAACTGGGTATGCAGTTTTGTTGAAACTAATATGCTTAAAGTATATATAAATTTTAATCGAAATCTTTAGAGCCGTTTTCGAAAAAAAAATTGAGGTTATGTAAAATTATATGGCAATTACCGTTAACAACTTGGCTAAACGCAAAAAATTGGTCTAGAACTTTGATCAAAACAACTCTGGATCCGAAGTTTGAAGAAAATCGGTCAATCCGTTAAGGCGGGAGAGACCATTAACGACAGACGGGCGGAATTTCAAAAACAACTTTTTTTTTAGTTCGGCTATCATCCCAACTAACAATTTCAATTCGATAAAGCACAATCGAAGGTATTTCGCTCCCAGCAATATTACCTGTATGAAGTCTTTTGGAAAAACATTTGTCGTACTTAAAGGAAGTTATTTACTTCTATAAGACTTCATTAAATACTTCTTAAAAGACTTAAAAGCTGAGAAGGCATTGTATGCGTAGTTGCTGGATTATACTTATCCTGCATTTCCTTGGCTGAAACGTTTTATGAAAATTTGTGAAAAATAGCTACCTTGTCTGAAAAATACTCTAAAATATTAAAAAAAGGCAATGAAAAATGTTTATTGTCGGAAATAGAAAATGACAAAAAAAAAGATTTTATAATGTTAAAATATCGGCTAAAAGAAAACCTTTTTTTTAAGGCGCATATGCAATTTTAAAATATTAAAACATATGAGATGGCTACAATCCGCTGTGCGGATCGTTTAATACCCTATCCCATCCCATCCTTAAAATTAATATCCCCAAAATGTGGGATTTATGTCGATAAAATATAGAAAATGTCACTGTCACAACATATTTTGCAGATAGTTTATCAAAACCTCTTATGGTTCGACAAAAAACAACGCTTTTCGCTTGGTTTTTGTATGAAAAAGCCTCCAAAAAGTGGGCGTGGCAAAAAAAACTTTGTACAGAAGACAAAGTTTATAGACACTAGAATTGTCTAGATATTGTGTTCAGACAATTTTTGAGAATCTCTACCGGTTTGGCCAATTATGTACTATGTTTTTCTAAAAGGCGGCTTTGGCAGTGCTCGGATTTCAAAAAAAATTACACTTGTTCTGCTGGGAGCAACAACAAATTTGATCATTCTAGCTCAAAATTTAAGTCATAAGAACTTTAAGCTATACCTAACTAAATTATTTCTCTGTGTTACAAACTATGTATCAAAACTAATATACCCCTATGGGATAGGGTACAAAAATCGAGTGTGAGTTCGTACGCGATAGAAATGAAACTGTATTTTGCTTAATTTCTCTCTCTCTCTCTGTTTACCACCTCCATACTATAGTGGCAAAGTGCATACATCCCATTCGAGATGAGTTGAACTGACATATTTACAATTGTTTTGGGTACTTTTTGACAATTTGAAGATTTTGAGATTACGCGAGAATTATATGCAACTAAATTGATGTTGACTGTTCCAATCACAAAACGCGTATGAAAGCCGAATGACATACAATTCTGTTCAGACTTAAATTGGTGAATATGTGTGTTTGAATAGTTTTCAGCCTTATTCCACCGCATAAAATGGGTTGAAGAATGCCAACTATTTCTTACGATGAACCTCAGTTCCCAAGCTCTTTTTAAGTGCCAGTTGAACTCATCTGATTCTCTTCCAATAACCAATAACACGCAGAATTCCCAAGCTTTCCCATATCTTAGTACTTACCGCGACCGAAGCTGCTTAGTTTCGGTGACCAGACGACAACCAATATTTCGTTTGATATCTTTTTCTTTATACTTCTTCGATTCATTAAGTCGAATTCACAGTATTCCAAAAGAAGTTTAACTTCAAAAAGACAATCATTCAAATATCGCAATTAGTCTCTGAAGATATTTTCTCTTCATTGTGGCACCTCATAAAATCCAATCAAAGCTAAACGCTTTACTTTTCGTAAGGACTCCCAAATATCGATAAATCACGTTAAACCGTCTTGGCCAAAAGTACCGTTATGCAACTGAATACCTACATTATCAAATCTGAACACGTCATTCTAAGAATCAGACCAGATATCAACTTCAATCTTGAACATGCAACCTCCCTCGTCGAATCTGTCCTTTTCAAAGAATCGCAATTGCATTTACACCCACAACGTTGATGGCATTCGTCATATGAAAAATACCGTCCTTACTGAAGGCAATACTACAATTTCTAAAATACATCTTCGTTATCACTAATCACATACAAATCGAAAACTCAATCAAATCTATCATTTTGGATTCAATTTTTAATTACAGACTCCAGACGTTAGACACACACCTTCGCTTAAACAAATTTATGACACCAAAAGACTACAATCGCAAGAGACCGCCAAGACCTTCGCGCAACGCGTATCCCTAAACCTCTCGATTAACACCATACCACCAACATCGAATGTAGAAGAACTATGGCAACGATGCCAACAAGCCATTAGATCAGCCGCAACTGATGTGCTAGGTTTCTCGCGCCCACCAGAAAGAAACCCCTGGTTTGATGAGGAATGCCGACAGATGCTCGCAGCCAAGAACGAGGCCTACAAGGCTAAGCTGCAGGTGAAGATGAGAGCTGCCGTTCAGCTCTATAGGCAGAGAAGAAGGGAAGCACCCCGCTTATTAGAAAGAAGAAAAAAGAGGAAGAAAAGCGCGCAATCGAGGATATAGAGAGGTGCCACTCCAGGAATGATGTTCGCAAGTTTTAGCAAAGTGTAAAACATCAAAGCCAAGGATACAAGGCTCGAACAGCATCCTGTCGAGATGAATAAGGAATCATCGTAGTAGAGACACAGTCTATGCTGAGGATATGGAAGAACCACTTTTGTAGACTGTTAAACGGCGATGACGAACAACATTCCGCTGTCAGGCAGAACGAACCATTCAATATTGGCAACGACAGCGAAAGCTACCAATCACCAGAACTGAGTGCAGTGAGGATAGCAATATCTAAACTGAAGCTTAATAAGGCTGCCGGCTGCCTTCCCGCCGACCTTTATAAAGCCGGCGGAGATGACTTGGTAAGTAACATCCACCAACTCATAAGCCGAATCTGGTCGGAAGAAAGTATGCCTGAAGAATGGAACCTCAGCATCGTTTGCCCGATCCACAAAAAAGGTGACCCTCTAAGCTGCGTCAACTACAGAGGCATAAGTCTCCTCAACATCGCATACAAAATTCTATCTGCCGTAATATGTGAACGCCTGAAACCGTTTACCAACAACCCGATCGCCCTTATCAGTGTGGTTTTAGGCCAGGAAAGTCCACAATCGATCAAATCTTCACATTTCGGCAGATCCTGGAAAAAACCCAAGTCCAAATCGATACCCACCACCTATTCATCGATTTCAAAGCCGCATACGACAGCATTCATAGTAACGAACTATACCGAGCCATGTCTAGTTTTGGTATACCGCCCAAACTCGTCCGTTTGTGTAGGATGACGATGGAGAATTCTCGCTGCTCCATCAGGGTCGGAAACGACCTCACTGTCACATTCGATACCAAAAAAGGACTTAGGCAAGGCGATGCGCTGTCATGTGACTTCTTCAATCTGATTCTTGAGAGGATTGTGCAAAACTCACGAGCAAACACCAGAGGTACAATTTTCCAAAAATCTGTTCAACTACTAGCATACGCTGACGATATTGACATCATTGGTAGGACCCAACGTGATGTCGTAGCCACGTTTGCTAGTTTAGAGAAGGAAGCGGCAAAAATGGGCTTAGCAGCAAATGAGGGCAAGACGAAGTATATGCTGTCAACACGAAAGGACACACAACATCGACGAACTGGGCAGAACGTCACCATTGACAGATATAACTTTGAGGTCGTACGGGACTTTATCTATTTCGGTTCCGCTATTAACTCTGATAACAACATCTCGTCAGAAATTAAACGAAGAATTACTCTTCCCAACCGCTGTTTCTTCGGGCTAAGAAGGAGATCATATATAAGACCCTGATCATCCCAGTCCTGCTCTACGGCGCTGAAGCATGGACCGTCTCAAAAGCGGATGAAGAAATCCTTGGTCGATTTGAGAGGAAAATTCTTCGAAAAATCTTCGGTCCCATTTTGCGTTGATGGGCTATGGAGACGAAGATTCAACCAAGAACTATACGAGCTGTACAGCGACATGCCCCTGGTCGGAAATCTCCGGATTGGACGTTTAAGATGGCTAGGACATGTAGAACTAATGGACTCCAATACTCTGGCTCGCAGAGTCGTCGGACGCAGTAGAGGAAGACCTCGCCTTAAGTGGCGCGCACAAGTAGAAACCGACCTCAACCAACTTGGAGTGCGCAAGTGGAGGCAGTTAGCTAAGGATCGGGCTAATTGGAGAGGCTTGTTGGTTGAGGCCCAGGTTCATTTCGGACTGTAGCGCCACTTAAGTAAGTAAATAAAAAAAAAGGCAGTACCATCAAAGGCAAATAACCTTTTTAGCCACCTACATGTTACCAAATGTCGCATCCATACATCTAGCAACTTTCGTTTGATTCCTTCCAACAATGGATACTGCTTTCCTAGACTCACCGATGTGTTTCTTAATTTGAACCAACGTAGGTGTTGCCTGAGTTACAAGTCCATCCGTTCAATACACACGGTCAAACAGCCGTCCGGAAGTAAGTTTCACTTCAAACAATCAAGAAAAACCAACAAACGCGTTCACCGACATCAAGCAGCATCGGTTATGTTTAATACTTGGATGGTGGACCCGGATCAGAACACCGCCCTCGTGATGTTTTTATGTTTCATAAAATCGAATTCACACCGTCCCAAAAGTAGTTTCACTTCAAAAACCATGTTAAGGCTTAACTACTCTCTCAGATAAAAAGATCCAACACAACTGTCTTTTAAACTGACACTACCTCTAAGTAGTTGCCAGACCTTGAATACTCGTAATATCAAATTTCGAGATCTCAATTCAGAAGCCATAAAGAATCCATATACCTCTTCATGTATCCCATGCGTCACCTGTATCCACCACACCATGGCCCGATTTATTACTGAGCATTGGTTAGCATTCGCATCCATTATGGCTTCGATAATAGGCACTGTCAACCTGTCTAGCAACTTTCATATATCCTCCCTTCCATTAAGCGACTACAAAATAATGCTATAAATAAGCTTTAAATCCTTAAAAATCGATTTTCAACTTTACAGTATCCTTGTACGCAAAGAGAGCAGGGGAACGTTGAACGTTCCGTGTTCCTTGTTCCGTATAGCTGTAGTGAAAGGCAACAAAGAACGAATTCTCGTCCTCGCTTCATGTGGCAAACTCCATGGCGATTGAAGTAACAGCTTGCCATGCAACACCTACATTTACACAGGATCTTCACACATACTCAAGGATACGTTTTTCGTTAGTTCGTATTTCGTAAGCATGTTTTCAACATAAAAGGGTATGCGCGATCCAACCTTAGCGTAAATTCCAAAAATCCTTTAGTGGTTTGGTTGGAGTTCTTCTATACTACATCTCTGGGGCGTTGTAAATATGCCACGGAAGATGTTGTGAGGAGTTTCTCATAGTTTGCTGGAAGAGGGACACGCAAGGATGGTGTGCCAATCATAATAATTTGTATCCTGCACGTGTTCGAGTTGAAGGAAATACCCGAAGTTAGCATCACAACTCACGATTTACGAGAGTTGTAAGTTTCTCGGTCCACTTGTTCATTAAGATTCCATTTACCTAATAATTATGACACAGGACCTCGATGGGTGAGTGTTAAATAAGGGGGGGTTCCGCCTACGTATATTTATTTGCCGGATGGTGTGTATTTAATTTGCGGGATGGATGCGAAAAATTACTTATTACCTAGGTAAGGCTGGGATACGCATGAACCTACTTAGGGCTTTTTTTTAATTCGACCTATATGTATGTATACCAAGAACTTTAAAAAAAAAGCTTCAAGAATTGGGAATTAAAAAGATTTCTTACTGTTGCGCTATTTTTAGAGACCCCTATTTATTTAAAATTCTTAAAATATTAATGACAAGGACCTCCAAGCAGAATTATAGAAATTTAGGTTTCAAAAGATGAAACACATTTTTTGTCAAAACCTTATCCCATCGGAGCATATAAGGTTTAGAAGGTATAATGATGGGCATATCGTAAGGTATGATGGTTGGGTGTTGGGGGAACGAGGGTAGACTCCCTTTAATTTGGTAGTGTCCAGTGGTTGTAAATCTAACTACACATCAAGTGCTTATTTTTAAGCTCCAAGTGGTAACCATCTGGTACTGGGCTCATCCAACCGGATTTGACTTGCCAAACGATAAGCGCGAGTGTCGATAAAACGACAAAAAACAGCGACACTATAAACAGCCAGGACAGAATGTCACGGAATGAATACCCGGCCTGCTGTCCCAGTCGAACCAAGACGAGCTGCTTCGACATATTCGAACAACAGGTTGTCTAGGAATTTCAAGGGTAAGTCAGGCCCCTCGCACAGAGATGGTGGCGGATGAAAGGGCGACGGCAGCGCTCAATCCCGTAGTGGATACTGATGGCCTCGTGTCGTAGGGGTGTCTGATAAATAGGAACTGGGCCTCCAGGTTGGGGGTTGTGCTTAGGGTTTATTACCCACCCATGGAAAAAAAATACCAAGCAACCAATAGCCTCCGAAAGGACTGATTTTATTGTTGACGACCTATTAAACGAAAAAAGGACAACAACGTTCGTACCTGCACCTGAAACTGCTACAAAGCAGTCATTACTGCCATCCAGGAAATATAATGGGATGGGCCGGGCAACTAGAGGATGAAAAACTGTGACATCTACTACGGACCGTATTATAGTGAGCAGAAACAACGACTATTCGGATGCAGATTTGTTATAAGTGCCAGACTTAGGCAAGAAGTCTTATGTTTCCAAGACATTAGCGAACGCATTTTAATAATCCGCATCAAGGCCAAATTCGCCAACATCAGCCTATGCGCTCACGAGCGAAGGAAAAAGATGATAAAGCTTAGGACTGCTTCTACGTGCTCATTGACAAATCCTATGAGCGACTACCGAAGTAAGATGTTAAAATCGTGCTGGGAGATTTTAACGTAAAGGTAGAAAGAGAAGACATCTTTGGAAGTATTGTCGGAAAACATAGCCTACACGACAACACGTCTGGTAACAGACTTAGGCTAATTGACTTCGCTATGGAATGAAATGCCACTATAGTCAGATCAACGAACGGTCAACCAAATTGACCACATTGCGATAGACAAGAGGCACGCATCCAGTATTATGGATGTCCGAGGACCTAACATCGAATCATAGTTGAGAGGAATCGAAGACTCTGTGAACCGGAGTATTGATATCCATTCGCTCTTAATGTCCTAGCCATCTTACTGTCCAATTCGGATTTTTTGACCAAGGGCATGTCGCTGTACAGCACGTATAACTCTTGGTTGAATCTTCGTCTCCACAGTCCCTCAATGCAAACGGGACCGAAGATTTTTCAAAGAATTTTCTTCTCGAATCGACCAAGGACTTCTCCATCTGCTTTTGAAATGGTCCATGCTTCAGCGTCATAGAGAAGGACTGGGATGAACAGGGTCTTATATAGGATTTCCTTAGTAGTTCGAGTGAGGGCTTTACTACTAAATTGCCATCTTATCCCGATGAAACAGCGGTTGGCAAGAGTAATAAGTCGTTTAATTTCTGACGAGATGTTGTTGTCAGAGTTAATAGCGGAAGTCCCGTATTACCTCAAAACCCGGAAAATTGTTCCTCTGGGGTTGTGTCGTGAGTTTTGCACAATCCTATCAAGCATCAAATCGAAGAAAGTCACATAACAACGCAACGCCTTGCCTAAATCCTATTTTGGTATCGAATGTGTCGGTGAGGTAGTTTGCGACCCTGATGAAGCAGCGAGTTATACCAAAACTCTGTATACTTCGTTTCTATAAATGCCGTCTTTGAAATCTATGAAAGTTATCGGGTATCGATTTGCACTTCTTGATTTGTTTCCAGGATCTGCCGAAGTGTACAAATTTCATCGGTTGTGGACTCTCCTGGCCTAAAACCACACTGATAAGGTCCGATCGGGTTGTTGGTAAACGATGTAGGCGATGTTGAGGAGACTTTTGCCTCTCTAGTTGGCGCAGTTAAGATGGTCTTCTTTTTTGTGGATCGGGCAAACGATGCTGAGGTTCCATTCTTCAGGCATACTTTCTTCCGACCAGATTCGGCTTATGAGTTTGTGGATGTTACTTACCAAGTCATCACCGCCGGCTTTATAAAGCTCTGCGGCAAGGCCGTCATTTCCGGCAGCCTTATTAAGCTTCAGTTTAGATATTGCTATCCTGACTTCACTCAGGTCGGGTGGTTGGCAGTTTGTTTCGCTGTCGTTGCCAATATTGAATTGTTCGTTCTGCCTGATAGCGAAATGTTTTTCGTCTTCGACGGTCAAAAGTCTGCAGAAGTGGTTCTTCCATATCCTTGTTCATCTCGACAGGATTCTGTTCGAGTTTTGTATCCTTTGCTTTGACGTTTTTAAATTTGGTGAAACTTGCGAACATCGTTCCTGGAGTGGCACTTCTCTATATCCTCGATCGTACGCTTTTCTTGCTTTTTTTTCTTTCTTTCTGAAAAGCCGGTGTTCTTCCCTTCTTTACCTATAGAGCTCAATGGCAGCTCTCGTCTTACCCCGTAGCTTAGCCTTGTAGGCCTCGCTCTTGGCTGCGAGCATCTGTCGATATTCCTCATCAAACCAGGGGTTTCTTGCTGGTGGACGCGAGAAACTTAACACATCAGTTGCGGCTGATCTTTGGTATGGTGTTAATCGGTCTCTGGTGATTGCAGTCTTTCGACAATAATTTTTTTCACAGTATATCTGGATTTTTGTGGTACTGTGGGTATCCGCATTCTTACCTTGGATGGAACAATGTAGTGGTCCGATATAGAGGTAAGGAAACCGTGTGCTGGCTATAGTGTGGCATTTCTTTCCGTAGCAAAGTCTGTTAGCCTAAGCCCCTTACCGTTCGGTGATAGTGTAGGAGATGTTTCCCTACAATACTGCTAAAGTTGTCTTCTCTTCCTACCGTTGCATTAAAATATCCCAGTACGATTTTAGCATCGTACTTCGGTAGTCGCTCATAGGTTTTGTCAAGGAGCTCGTAGAAGTAATCCTTAGCTATATCTTTATCATCTTTTTCCTTCGTCTGGGGTCAGTCATGACTCATTTGTATGGAAAGAGAGTGAATTTTCCAGCAGCGAAAAAAAAAAAAAACAGCAAAGAAGCTGTGACAGATGCGACAGATACACGGAAAATCGGTTGTACATATTTATGTCTCTGAATCGACACCAAAACGATGTTCCTTCAAAAAGCAAAACACCTGAATTTGAAAATCTCAGTCCCTTATGTGAAATTGAAGTCTACTCCCCATTTCATGCCATCAAATGCAAATAAAAAATATTGACTCAGTGTCAACAGAAGGTATTTTTAATACACAAAATTATATTTATCTCCCCTTCAAGGGATCCCCTAATCGGCTGTAGACATCATACAGCCTTGGCATCATGATACATAGGTACTCAAACCAGGAATTAATTGCACGGAAGCACTTAGTCTTGATCGAATATCTTTGAAAATTGTTCTCGTGTACCATTAAGTTGAAATTCGATTTGACATTTAAATAATCGTTGGAAGCCTGTTGGAGGCACTCTTGGCAACGATAGCTAATCAAAATGAACAGCAAATAAATAAAAATGCCGTTGCTAAGGAATTTCTTTGAAGGTTATTCCAATTGTGATTGGATTGACATTGATTTCACATGTCACTTATGAATTCACTAGAATTATGCTGACTATAGAATTGCTTGAAACATAGCAACTGATATGGTAAATTCCCTCCCCCCTTCACTTGTAACGAAAACACGGGTTTGACTAAGAATTCCGACAGCTTCCCGTAGCATAAAGGCCAATAAGACACAGCTGCAGGTGAAGACAGGCACATCCATTGGGAAGGACTCAGAATGAAAATAGAGAACAAAAATAGCATGCGAACTCCACATCAAACCCAATACTCTTCTAAATTCTTTGTGTAATATTGCCCGAATCATGTCGGGGCTTTTGTTTTGAATGCTCTCACGAGGAGATATGTCTCTACGCAGCGGTTTGCCTCTAAAACCATACATTACATCAGAGGCAATATAAGATGTTATCATCAGGTCTATACTACTATCTTGTCAAGTCTTGGAATCGAAAGTTTTTCTTTCAGTTTTCTTTTCAGTTTGACGAAAAACAACGTCTTTTCTGAAAAACAGGAGTATCGGTCCCTATTGATGTATTTTTAAGGCAAAAAGATCCATAACTGATCAAATCTTCACAATACTGCAGATCTTGAAAAAAACTGAAAGAAGTCCAAGTCGATGCCCACCACTTATTGTCCGATTTCAAACCCGCATACGATAGCATTTATGGAGACGGAATATACAAAGCATTGTCTAGTTTTGGTATATCACCCAAAATCATCCTTCACTGCAGGTGGACGATAGAGAATTCTCGCTGCTATACCAGGGTCGGAAACGACCCCATCGACACATTCGATACCAATTAGGGATTTAGGCAAGCCAATACACTGTCATGTGACATCTTTAACATCATTCTTCAGAAGACTGTGCAAAACTCACAAGTTTTCCAATAATCGGACCAACTACTAGCATACGCCAACGATATTGAGATCATTGGTTGGACACAACGTGATGACATACCCATGTTTGCGTTGATGGGCTATGGAGACGAATATTTAACCAAAAACTATACCAGTTACTTACTTACTAAAGTGGTGATGCAGTCCGGAATGAGCCTGGGCCGCGAGCAACATGCCTCTCCAATCACCCCAGTCCTTAGCTAACTGCCTTCAGTTGCGCACTCCAAGTTGGTTGAGGTCGGTTTCTACTTGTGCGCGCCACTTAAGGCGAGGTCATTACGGCGAGGGCGCTACAGTCCGGAATGAACCTGGGCCTCAACCAACATGCCTCTCCAATTAGCCCGGCTAACTGCGTCCAGTTGCGCACTCCAAGTTGGTTGAGGTCGGTTTCTACTTGTGCGCGCCACTTAAGGCGAGATAAATACGGCGAGGGCGCTACAGTCCGGAATGAACCTGGGCATCAACCAACATGCCTCTCCAATTAGCCCGGTCCTTAGCTAACTGCCTACAGTTGCGCACTCCAAGTTGGTTGAGGTCGGTTTCTACTTGTGCGCGCCACTTAAGGCGAGGTCATTACGGCGAGGGCGCTACAGTCCGGAATGAACCTGGGCCTCAACCAACATGCCTCTCCAATTAGCCCGGCTAACTGCGTCCAGTTGCGCACTCCAAGTTGGTTGAGGTCGGTTTCTACTTGTGCGCGCCACTTAAGGCGAGATAAATACGGCGAGGGCGCTACAGTCCGGAATGAACCTGGGCCTCAACCAACATGCCTCTCCAATTAGCCCGGCTAACTGCGTCCAGTTGCGCACTCCAAGTTGGTTGAGGTCGGTTTCTACTTGTGCGCGCCACTTAAGGCGAGATAAATACGGCGAGGGCGCTACAGTCCGGAATGAACCTGGGCATCAACCAACATGCCTCTCCAATTAGCCCGGTCCTTAGCTAACTGCCTACAGTTCCGCTCTCCAAGTTGATTGATTGGTTGCTCCTTTCGCGCACCACTAAAGGCCTTCCACTACTGCGGCCGACGTCTGTCTGGGAATCTAAGTTTCTGCGAGCCAGAGTATTGATGCCCATTCGTTCTACATGTCCTAGCCATCTTAAACGTCCAATCCGGAGTTTTTTGACCAGGGGCATGTCGCTGTACAGCTCGTATAGTTCTTGGATAAATATTCGTTTCCATAGCCCGTCAACGCAAACGGGACCGAAGATTTTTCGAAGAATTTTCCTCTCAAATCGACCAAGGATTTCTTCATCCACTTTTGAGACGGTCCATGCTTCAGCGCCGTAGAGCAGGACTTGGATGATCAGGTTCTTATAATGATCCTTAGTAGTTCGATTGGGGGCTTTACTGTTGAATCGCTTTCTTAGCCCGAGAAAAAACACTGGTTGGCAAGAGTAATTGTTCGTTCGATTTCTGACGAAAAAGTTAAAAGCTGAGATAGACAAAACCTCAAAGTCATATCTGTCAATGGTGACGTTCTGTCCAATTCGTCGATACTGTGTGTCCTTTCGTGTTGACAGCATACACTTCGTCTTGCCCTCATTTACTGCTGACCCATTTTTGCCGCTTCCTTCTCTATACTAGCAAACGTGACTATGACATCACGTTGGGTGCTATCAATGATGTCAATATCGTCGGCGTATGCTAGTATTTGCTTCGATTTTTGGATAATTTTTTTTGGCTCGGGACTTTTGCACAAATTTTGGTACATGTGATCCTTGTACGTGCTGTTCGAACAAGTGAAAACAGTTTTCAAATGCGCCCACTGGCACGCCCTCTTTTTAGAAAAACCTAATTTTTGGCCAAAGCGTTATAAAATTTGAAGAAGTGTCTGAAAAACATATCTAGACAATACTAATTCCTATATTTCGTCCATACAAAGTTTTTTGCCACTGACATTCTGTGGTAAAATCGTTCAACTTTTATGTCATTTATGTTCAGTTTTGTTTGTGATTTTATCATGAACAATTTGACAAATAATGGTTCAGTTCGTGAAGTTTACCGCAAGCTCTGTCCAATTAATTCGGTTAACCATGGATCGTTTTCGCATTACGTTTACTCTTTGTGATAACCCGCATCCGCACCAAAGAAACAATTGCTGCTGTAGAGCAAAGAGTTGAAGAGGACCCGATTGAATCGATTCGCCACCGTGCACAGCAACTGGAGCTTTGTCCATCAACTTTATGGAAGATTTTGCGCAAATATCATGGCTTACGACCTTACAAGATCAGCTTGTACAAGAATTAAAGCCGCGAGACCATAGAATGTGTCGTGATTTTGGTGTATGGGCTAAAAATGAGATCGATCTCGATGCTGACTTTCATCGCAAAATTTTGTTCAGTTATGAGGCTCATTTTTGTTTGAATGGCTACGTCAACAAGCAAAATTGCCGCATTCGGAGTGAAGAGAATCCACATGAGACCCTTGAGACGCCATTACATCTACAATAACTGACTGTTTGGTGTGCTCTTTGGGCTGGTGGATTCATTGGGCCATAATTCTTCCGAAATGATGCTGGAGAGTCAGTTACCGTTAATGGAGACCGGTATAGAGCCATGATAACCGATTATTTTGTTCCCGAATTAGATGGCATGAATGAGGATGAGATGTGGTTCCAACAAGACGCCGCTACATGCGCACGTCACAATCGATTTATTGAAGGAAACATTCGATGAGCGCATAATTTCGGGGAACTTAGCCACCAAAATCGTGTGATTTGACACAACTGGATTATTTGCTTTAGAGAAATGTGAAGTCGCTCGTCTACGACAACAAACCAGAAACGTTAGGGAACTTGGAAGCCAACATTTGGGCGTTATTGCCGGCATACGGCCGCAAAAGCTCGAAAAAGTGGTTGAAAAATGGACTTCTAGACTTGGCTTTATTCGAACCAGCCGCGGCTGCCACATGCCCGATATAAAATAAAATTAAAATTGATGGACAGTAAAATTGGTATATATGTACAAAAAATTTAGCTTTAGAGTTGCAAGCCCGTTTTAGTCAGTTTTATGGAACAAATACGGAAAGATATACGATTTTGGTGATTTTGGATAGCGCATATTGACAAAATGATTCTTATTTCTGATTGTGGATTTTTGTGTTACAAGATTGCATCTTTTACGTTAACAAGACCATTTCAGCTTTATAATAAGTGGTCGCCCATCCAAATCGGTCCAAGCATTAGCTGGGAATTCGATTCGCAAGTCAATTTTTTGTGTTTTATTTCAATTCGAAGTTCTATACCTATAAAAAAACACCCGTTATAACAATATAACAAGCTTAAAAGTCGAAAATATTCAAGGAAATTTTATTTATCTTTTTCTTTGTAAGAGAAGTTTAAAATGGATATATGTACTCATTTGATACAAACAGCTGACGTTGGAGTGACAAATGCCAGTCCAAATCTTCGACCTGCTCTGTATACAAATCTTAAATGAAGACCTCTCGTTTTTTTTTTTGGTTGTCCAAACCTATACGAAATGGGAAAAAGACTGGTTGTAACAGATGCACAGGTATCAACATTTCATTAAAACAATAAACCTGCCATCACAATTTTCAGAAAGTTTTAATTAATATTTTCAGGATGATTTGTAGAAAATCAATTCAATTCGATTCCCATCTGTCCAATGGGTATATTATCTAGAGACGTATATCAACTATCACCTCCCCAAATTCGTTTGTTATGAAATATCAATGTCACATCCACGAGACAACACTGTTATTATATGTACATAACATACCGGCAGGCAACAATCAATTCTTAAGAAAGTCGTTAGAGTCCTTAAGAAAATCGATTTGCCTCGAGTGTCGAATCCGTCCTTTTCCCAACAACTAAGAATTTAATTAATCGCTTTCAATGTCATCGTTAGTCCTTGTTCATTGATTATTGTTTGCCAAGGGCTGCCTATCCGTTCGGGGAATAAAATCCTACACATCAGGAAATAATAATAATGAGCCTGTCATCTGTCATTCGAAGTTCAAAATCAAAGAATCGAGGCAACCTGTGAAATCGTTCTTTTGTGTGAAATTTGCCACGTGGCTGCTGATGAAGCTATGAGCCTTAGAAATTTTACACAATAATGCTAATTAATGAGTTTTTTTTCCGAAATCTGTTAAGAGGATTGAAGTTTTGGACGTAAATGCAAACCGAAATACGTTTAACAGCTTATGGTAACAGTTTTCATCTTTTTAGAATTATAGGACGCTTTTCCTATTAAATGTCATGGTAGTCAATTCTATTGTATTCCTTTTCGTTCTCTAAGGATGGTGACATCGCGAGAGAACTCAAACCTTTTGAAATGACAATGTCATGGCCATATTATGGATGCCACGGGGAAAAGATATGTAGGTTAACTTCGTATTCGGCGATGTTTTCGTTCGTTGAAAATGAAATAAAAACAAGGTTTGTATTATAACGGCGAAATAAGGGAATATTCATTCCCTTCAAGTTTTTCATGTTATTTTTCTGTCTCTTGAGAGTTTTGAAATATTCATGAGGGCTTTTAAATTGAATTGAATTGCATTTGAAAAACAATAAAATGTTTGTTTCAAGTTTTGTTACATGAGACAAGTTTTAAAAAAAAATAACCACCTGAAACTTTTGTCGATATAAATTACAAATCTTTTAAACATTACAAGGACATTTTTTGGAATAGCATATTTCAAAGTTTATTCCTTAATTTTAAGCAATTTTTCGTCTGTAAAGTTTGATTAAATGCAATGAAGATTTTTGTGGACATTATCCTAATAAGCGTTCAGAAGTGTTATCAGCAAAACAAACCCTAGCCAGTGGCGTATTGTAAGGTTGGTGCCGCCTGGGGCAGACAATATTTATGTGTAATTTAGTAAATTTTTACACATTAAAAAAAAAACGTTGTCTCGTATTCAATTAGTTATACCAAAGAGTATAGGACTACATAGACGCATATCATGGAGTAGTGATATTGGTACCCCAGTGTTCACATTCCTATCACAGCATCAAACAACAGCCTTATCGACGCATACGATAGACGAAACTTCCTCTTTGCACTTACTGCCTGCGTCTGAAATGGCTACAAAATTTTTAGCTTTGAAGCGTACTCTATATATGTAGTTCTATACTCTTTGGTTATATTGGGTGTTTTTTTTAGGCTTTATATATATATATATATATTTGGAAGGATAATTTTATAAATGTTTAAATATGATTTCCGGCATGTGGCCTCCGTGATTGGTTCGAATAAAGCCAACTCAAGAGGTCCAATTTTCAATCACTTTTCGAGCATTTGGGGCCGTATGTCGGCAATAACAACACGAATGTTGGCTTCCAAGTCCCCTAACGTTTTTGGTTTGTTGGCGCAGACGAGCAACTTTACATATTTCCAAAAAAAATAATACAATGGTGTCAAATCACAGGATATTGGTGGCCAATTGGCAGATCCATTCCGCGAAATTATGCACTCATCGAATGTTTCCTTCAATAAATCGATTGCGACGTGCACTGTGTGGCATATAGCACCGTTTTTTGGAACCACATCTCATCCACAATCATGTTATCCAATTAGGGAAGAAAATAGTCGTTTATCATGGCTCTATACCGGTGGTCTCCATTAACGGTAACTGACTCTCCAGCATCATTTCGAAAGAAGTACGGTCCAATGATTCCACCAGCCCATATAGAGCACTCCGAAGAGTTAGTTTTTGTGGATAAAATGGCGTCTCAAGGGTCTCTTCACTCCAAATACGGCGATTTTGCTTGTTGACGTACCATTCAACTAAAAATGAGCCTCATCGCTGAACAAAATGTTTCGATAAAACAGCGGATTTTTATGGAGCTGTTCTTAGGCGCATTCACAAAAAAAAGGGACGTTCTGGTAGGTCATAATCGTGAAATAATCGTGTAACAATTCGTCTGTAGTGTTGGCGCAGCGCGAATTGCGTCGCCGGTTCCTTGGCCGTCTGACACCGACTGCGTAAAAACTGCGCCGTTTGGCCACCAACCTTCAAGAGTATGGGACCACACGAGACGTTGCCAAGAGTGCCCGGCCCGGAGCGCCCGTTGTGCCGAGAATATCGCCGCTGTTGCCGAGGATGTCGAGCTGTCGCCGGAAACATCGAGCAGACGCCGTGCCTCGCGATTAGCCATCAGCCGGTCGTCCCTAAGGCGAATTTTGGTCAAAGACTTGAGCATGTTCCCGTAAACAGTCCAGTCCGTGCATCAGCTGCTGCATGTCGACTACTAAACGCGTGTAACCTACGCCCAAGCCATCCTCAAATTCGAGAACAAAGTGGAAGATTTTTCGACCAAAATGAGCGATGAGGCTCATTAGCTCATTAGCATAGCATCCCTTAAGAAAGTCAATGTTTCCTAGCTTTTTCGTAGAAATATTTTCAGAACTCGTAAAAAATCACATTAATCCAACTCACTCATGTAATTATACCTTCAGTACAAAATCGTTATCCTGGGCGACATATATATTGTGTATCGGAATAAGTCTGTATTAAGCAATAGTTTATCACCCCCATTTAGGCCAACTCCCACAAATCACTTATGCAAACTCGAACTCTTCGCCAACTCCAGGGAAATTAAGTAAAACATTTCTCAGTGCAAAGGCACAAACTTTTCTGGTGAATGTTGAACGATTGGATTGGCCAAAGTTGCTCCTTCGCTTTATTCATGAACGGCTGCATATTTCAGGAATGTTAAAGTTTTTCCTCTGGCGTTTAAAAGATTTATTTTGAAATTGGAGTCACACTTTCAGTTGCAAATGGGTAGCAAGGTCGGATAGGAATTACGAAAACTGCTCAGTCCATATTGCAATTCACAGATGAAATGGTTTTGTGAAGTCGGTACTTGGACTTATAATCTACAATAATATATCTAATACTCACTGACAAGTTTTAGGGACATTTGAAAACTTCTGACTCCCACGTAGCACACTTGCATTGATATCTTGTACTTGGCAGTAGGAATTGTTGTCCTGCATGCAATTTTTGTTAATATTCGTCGTGTGTTCAATGTGCAACTTTAAGGATGATGAGTTCTTTTTAATTTATGGCGTTAAAACAGGGAGATCCAAGTGATTCTTATTCCATCATATCTAACCAGTAAAACCTGACCATGTCTGAGCGCGATACATGTTAAGGTGAAGTGTGTTTTCTATAATTGGCTGTTACTTAGTGCCTGGTCTTCTTCCACTGCAGCTAATATATATTTTGAAATCGATGACTCTTTGGGCAACAGAACAAGTTATTTTGCCAATCAAAAGCTTCAAACCATTCACTTCCCTTTGACCAGCTGGTATCATACCTGCGTAACTTCGATACAACCTTGATATTCTGCTACCATGGCTATTGACCATCATGACCAGATCACTACGTTTAGTACAAATCGTAGGCATGGAAGGAAGCAGAAGTTGTATTCATCTCCAAAGCAGGAAAGAGGACTGGTATGACCAGATGCGCAGAGCAGGACTGGGATGATCAGGGTCTTATAAAGGATCTGCTTAGTAGTTCGAGTGAGATGCTTTCTTAGCCCGAAGAAACAGCGGTAATTCTTCGTTTAATTTCTGATGAGATTTTGTTGTCTAATAGCGGAGCCGAGATAGACAAAGTCCCATACTACCTCAAAGTTATATCTGTCAATGGTGACGTTCTGTCTAATTCGTTGATGTTGTTTGTTCTTTGGTGTTGACAGCATAAACTTAGCCTTTCCCTCATTTACTGTGCTAAACCCATTTTTGCCGCTTACTTCTCTATGCTAGCAAACGTGGCTATGACATCACGTTGAGTCCTACCAATGATGTCAATGTCGCCGGGGTGTGCTAGTTGTTGCACCGATTTTGGAAAACTATGCGGTAGGTGTTGGCTCGGGAGCTTAGCACAACCCGCTCAAGAATCAAATTGAAGAAGTCACATGACAGCGCATCGCCTTGCCTAAATCCAGTTTTGTTATCGGAAGTGTCGGTGAGGTCGTTTCCGACCTGTGAATTTTCCATCATCATCCTACACAAACGGACGAGTTTGGGCGGTATACCAAAACTAGATACGGCTGAGTATAGTTCGTCTCTATAAATGCTGTCGTACGCGGCCTTGAAATCGATGAAAAAGTGGTCGGTATCGATTTGGACTTCTCGGGATTTTTCCAGGATCTGCCGAACTGTGAAAATTTGTCGGTTGTGGACTTTCCTTGTCTAAAACCACACTGATAATTGCGGATTTGGTTGTTGGTAAAGGGTTCAGGCGTTCACATATTACGTCAGGTAGGAACTTGAAGGCAACATTAAGGAAACTTATGCCTCCGTTGTTGGCGCGGCTTAGAGGGTTTTTTGTTTGTAAATCGGGCAAATGGCGCTGAGGTTCCATTCTTCAGGCATACTTTTCATCCGACCAGATTTGGCTTATAAGTTGGTGGATGTTACTAACCACGTCATTTCCGCCGGCTTTAAACAGCTCAGCGGGAAGGTCGTCATTTCACGCAGCCTTATTAAGCTTGAGTTTAGATATTGCTTTCCTCACGTGACTGAGGTTGAATGGCTTGCAGTTTTCGCTGTCGTTGCCAATATTGAATCGCTCGTTCTGCCTGACAGCGGAATGTGTTTTGTCATCGCCGTTTAACAGTCTTCAGAAGTGGTTCTCCCATATCCTCAGCATCGTCTGTGTCTCAACTACGATACTTCCTTGTTCATCTCGACTGGATTCTGTTCGAGCCTTGTATCATTGGCTTTGACGTTTTACATTTTGGTTAAACTTGCGAATATCTTTCCTGGAGTGGCACCTCTCTATATCCTCGACCGCGCGCTTTTCTTCCTCTTTGTTCTTATTTCTAAAAATCCGGTGTTCTTCCCTTCTTCTCTGCCTATAGAGCTCAACGGCAGCTCTCGTCTTCACCTGCAGCTTAGCCTTGTAGGCCTCATTCTTGGCTGCGAGCAGATGTCGGTATTCCTCATCAAGCTAGGGGTTCTTTCTTGTCATAAAATCTGTTGCGGCTTGTTGGCATCGTTGTCATTGTTCTTCTACATTCGATGCTGGTGGTAAGCTGTTAACCAGGAAGTTAAGGTCTTGGCGATCTCTTGCGCTTGCAGTCGTTCGACATTAAATTTTCACAGTATTTCTTGATTGTTGTGGCGTGGTTGATATTCGCATTCTTACCTTGGCTGCAAAAAGGTTGTGGTCCGAGACGATGTTAGCTCCACTGAATGTTCGGACATTCAAAATACTGGATGCGTGCGCCTCTTGTCTATCGCAATGTGATCAATTTCGTTGACCGTTCGTTGATCTGGAGACGGCCATGTCCACTTATGGATATCGAGGTGAGGAAACCGTGTGCTGGCTATAATAGAACTTCGTTCCGTAGCGAAGTCAATTATCCTAAGTCTGTTGCCAGACATGTTGTCGTGTAAGCTAAGTTTTCCGACAAAACTGCTAAAGAAATCTTCTCTTCCCACCTTTCCGTTTAAATCTCCTAGCGACTATTGAAGTTGTTTCGCTTTTGCAAAATTAAATAACGCCGAATTTCGGAATTCGTTTTTTTCGGAATTTCGGATTTTTCCATTGGTAAATCTGGATTTTTATCTGAAATTTGATCTTTTTTGTTACCAACGGAACACGATTTCTAATTGATTTCCTTTTTTTTTTGTCTTTGACACGAAATCGTGTCTGTGAAGTTATTTCGGTGTAGCTGTCAATTGCACATTTATATAGGCTGTTGGCTTATGATTTAATTTATACAGTTTTAATAGTTATTAATAGTTTTTCACCACCGGAATTATAATCAATCAAAACTGAAATCACTCTAGTCAAACTGACAGCTATCATTTGTATCAGTGTTAGTGCAAGAAGGGGTAATCTGCCGAAAAACCCAGATCTGCAAAATTGATCTGAGAAAAAAAAACAACAATTTTTTTGCCTAATGGAATATACCAACTGTCAAAATTAGTCTTTTGACAGATCTAGTTCAAAAAACTTTGATTTGCTTACCAATGGAAAACGCCATTCGACAACTGCACTAAAACCGCGTTTTCGCGTAACACACCAGCCTACAATGACACGCCAAAAATCAAAACTGCAATAAATTTGTAAAAAAAAACCCTTAATTTTTTGTTTCAGAGATAGTGAAGCACGATTTGCTGCACATTTGAACCGAATCGGATGTAAGTGAGAGTTTCTAGGGTTGTTGAACTTTCGCTGGTACTCTTAAGTGCCATGGGGCCTTTCGCTCCGAACATAATGTACATGAATGAATGTTTTTTCCTTAGAATTTCCTTATAAAGGGTCTATGATTTCTGTATTATATTTAAGTCAAGTAGACAACTGACAACTAAAACTTTCAGATTAAAGTTTCCTCTCCTAAGTCTATATTTATGGTGTTTTTTGTTTAATTTCATCGGACTACATAGTTAATTTTTATGGGCCATTACTTCCGACTAATTGCATTTGAACAAGTAAGCATCCCAACAACAAAATGCCAATTACATGCAAAAGTGGTCTCTCCAACGTGCGTTTTCACCTTTCAATTTCGTGAAATTCAATTCCACGATAAGGCTGATAGGCACTCCTTGACATCGCATATATGGTTATAAAGTTCCCTTTGTCAAAATATGCGGACGCAACAAGAAGACCTCGAATGGAATTTATGTATGTGCCTGCACGCTGTGTAGTATGTACGTGACTGTTTACGTAACGCATACTACGGCTTATATTCCTGAATGCATGCAAGCATCCAGGACCAGCCTCGTAACAGAGAGTGTAAACAGAGAAAACCAACATAAAGTCCTCAAACGTGAACTGAATTTCAATCGATTGCGGGGTTGTTTTGAATGAAATGTTCGTTCCATTAGACAAATATGTTATTCACTTTACAGTTAGGATAGGTGACGGCCATTTTAACATACAAGTGGCGGATTGACTGAGAGCTGAATGCTAAAGGCTGACATACACAAATACTAAGTGCATCGATTCATGGTTTGAGATGTACATGTTTATGTTGGTGAAGGATATGCAAGGATATAAAGAAGAATAACAATATTATTTTTAACCTAAACAATTGGTATTGAGTATTGTGTCACTATGACAGTAAACACGTTATTTATCTATTTGTGAACAGTGAGTAACTGAAATGTGAGATCATTAAACAGGTGACGTGCAAGCGAACAACTAGCGGAAGTCCTTAACTGCTACAAAGCAGACATTACTACCATCCAGGAAATACGATGGGATGGGTCGGGAAAAAAGATGATGAAAAACATCTACTCCGGACCGTGTTAAAGTGAATAAAAACAGCAACTATCCTACTTCGGCAAGACTTAGACAAGAAGTCCTATGTTTCCAAGACATTAGCGAACGCATTGTAACAATCCGCATCAAGGCTAAATTCGCCAACATTAGCCTTATATGCGGTCACGATCCGACGGCGGAAAAAGATGATATACGAAGAAGTACGATGTTAAAATAGTGCTGGGAGATTTAAGGGCGATGGCAGGAAGACAAGACATCTTTAGCAGTATTTTCGCAAAAATTTGCCCACACGACAACATGTCTGGTGACGGACTTAGGCTAATTGCCTTCGCTACGGAACGAAATGCCACTCTTACCGTGTGCTGGTTTGCTCACCTCGATATTCATAAGGGGACATGGAGGTCTCCAGATCAATGAACGGTCAACCAAATTGATCACATTGCGATAGAAAAGATGCAAGAATCCAGTATTTTGGATTTCCGAACATTCCGAGGAGCTAACATCGACTCGGACCACTATCTTGGAATGCATATATCCACCACGCCACAATAGTCCAGAAATACTGTCAACAAAATTTAATGTCGAAAGACTGCAATCGCAAGAGACCGAAAAGACCTTCGGGCAACGCGTATCCCTTAACCTCTCGATTAACACCATACCACCAGCATCGAATGTCAAAGAACAAATGGCAACGATGCCAACAAACCATTAGATTAGCCGCAACTGATGTGCTAGGTTTCTCGCGCTCACCAACAAGAAAGCCCTGGTAAGATGAGGAATGCCGACATATGCTAGCAGCCAAGAAGGAGACCTACAAGGCTCAGCTGAGGGGAAGACGAGAGCTGCCATCTATAGGCAAAGATGAAGGGAAGAACACCGGCCCTTCAGAAGGAAAAAAAGGAGCAAGAAAAGCGCGCGATCGAGGATATAGAGAAGTGCTACTCCAGGAACGATATTCGCAAGTTTAACCAAAGTGTAAAACGTCAAAGCCAAGGATATAAGGCTCGAACAGAATCCTGTCGAGATGAACAAGAAAATATCATAGTTGAGACAAAGTCGATGCTGAGGATATGGAAGAACCACTTCTGCAGACTGATAAACGGCGATGAAGAACAACACTCCGCTGTCAGGCAGAAAAAACCAATCAATATTGCCAACGACAGCTAAAACTACCAACCACCCGCTTTGTGTGAAGTGAGGCTAACAATATCTAAACTCAAGATTAATAAGGCTGCCGGAAATGACGGCCTTTCCGCCGAGCTCTATAAAGCCGGCGGAGATGACTCGGTAAGTAACATCCATCAACTCAAATCAGGTCGGCGACCTTAACAGGCATACCGGACAGTTAAACCTGCGTGTGCAGCAGCCCCTACCAATAAATAGAGGTCACGCCATTTTGTTAGAATGAATGGTTGTGAGAAAGCTCGGCCCTGAGTACTAACGAGTCTGTTGCGAAAACAATTTCTTTTTTTTTTTATGAAATCTGAACTTTAGGTGACGTTTTCCAAATTCAAATTTAAGGTCAGCTTGTCAAAGTTACAGTAGCATGGTAAATAAATAATGACACCCAAGAATTGGAGCAGTTTCCCGAAGTCCTTTTGAATCGACGGACGGAACTTGAAGTTAAATATTTGAAGCAAAAGCCCAATATGGTAGGGTTCAGTATATTCAATCAATGATATGGCTGACAGATTGCCTTTTTCCCTAAGTACTCTAATCGGTATATGAAAATGACATCTACGTAAACGACAAGCATAACATAGTTCTGACGCCATTGTGACCTTAATAAAGAGCCATAAAAATGAATATTTGAATACGTGATTACACTAAAAATACGCTCGCTACAGAATGAATACCAGTGAATACACTATAATACCTTTGAATACGCGTGAATACTCTTGAATACATGTAAATACGTGTGAACACACGTAAATACATATGAATGCCTGAGAATGCATGCGACTAAGTGTGAATACACTATGATTTACCATGAATACGTTCTTTGAATACGCTGATTACTTACCCCTCGGCTAATGTAATCAAAATGCAAAATCATAATGAGCTGTCATTAAACGCTTCTGCTCATATAGTTAGCGAATTTCTATAAGTGGATTCATACAATTTACTGCAGAATTGAATACCGTTGTGTACAAAAGTTAAGACCCACACAAACACAATATTAAATCCACCCACAGCATGTATCATCCCTGCACACAATGCAGTGAAGCGTCGCATCGCCCATTACCATGACACAATACGCTGTCGCATTTTGTGCTCTCACGTATTGTGTGAATTTTGCACTTGGTCGAGTGGAAAAATCTCTCAATTATGTGACACTAGCCGTTCTCGGAACTGCTGAGCTGTTGGCGTTCCATAAGTCATACATCGAAGAACTTAATAAAATGCAACAGTACAAAAGACGTGGACATGTTAGAATGGAAGGACATTTATCACAAAAGGCCTTTGACAAAATATCGGACACGGCATTGTCAACAATAGATGAATCGAACTGAAAATTAAATGCTGACGTGATTGTATGCATCGCGGTTCGGTTGTAGGTGGTAATGTCACAAAGGCATCATTACGGATGACTTCGCAAGGAAAATGTCACACATGGGCATGGTTTGTGTGGAATTTCCATGCATTGGTGAAAATTTGCTCATTAAATTCAAGGCCATATTGAAATGGGCTTCAGGCTTTCACTTCCCATGGTCGAGCCGGGTCTGAAATAAATGAATCTAGTTTAAGCAGCAGTTTTTGGTAAAATAAAAGGGACGTTTTTATTAACTTTATTGTTACAAATTAATATTTTTCTTGTTATTATCCACACATATTAACAAACTAACTTAATTACTTACTTAAGTGGAGCTACAATCTGGGATGAACCTGGGCCTCAGCCAACATGCCTCTCAAATTAGCCCGGTCCTCAACTAAATGCCTCCATTTGCGGACTCCAAGTTGGTTGCGGTCGGTTTCTACGTGTGCGCGCCACTTAAGGCGATGTCTTAACTCTACTGCGTCTGACGTCTAGCTGGGAATCGAAGACTCCGCGAGCCGGAGTATTGGTGTCCATATGTTCTACAAGTCCTAGCAATCTCACACGTCCAATGCAGAGTTTTTTTGACCAGGGGCATGTCGCTGTACAGCTCGTACAGTTCTTGGTGGAATCTTCGTCTTCATAGCCCGTCAACGTAAACGGGACTGAAGATTTTTCGAAGAATTTTCCTGTCAAATCGACCAATGATTTGTTCATCAGCTGGGATGATCAGGGTCTTACAAAGGATCTCCTTAGTAGTTCGCGTGAGGGCTTTACTACTGAATTACCTTCTAAGCCCGAAGAAACAGCGGTTGGCAAGAGTAATTCTTAGTTTTTTTCTGACGAGATGTTCTTGTCAGAGTTAATAGCAGAGCCGTTTAAGACAAAGGCTCGTACTACCTCTAAGTAATATCTGTCAATGTTGACGTTCTGTCAAATTGGCCGATGTTGTGTGTCCTTTCGTGTTGACAGCATATACTTAGTCTTATCCTCATTTACTGCTAATACTAGCAAACGGGGCTATGACATCACGTTGAGTCCTACCAATGATGACAATATCGATTTTTTTGAAATCCTGCACAAACGGATGAGTTTGGGCGGTATACCAAAACTAGACATGACTCTGTATAGTTCGTCTCTATAAATGCTATCGTATGCGGCTTTGAAATCGATGAATAACTAGTTGGTGTGGATCGATCTTGGTTTATTTCCAGGATCTGTCGAAGTGTGAAAATTTCATCGGTTGTGGACTTTCCTGAACTAAAACCACACTTATTAGGGCCGATCAAGTTGGTGGTAGACCATATCAGGGGTTCACATATTACGCAGATAGGATTTCGTAGGCGATGTTGAGGAGACTTATGCCTCTATAGTTGGCGCAGCTTAGAGGGTCTCCTTTTTCGTCGACCGGGCAAACGAAGCTGAAGTTCCATTCTTCAACCAGATTTGGCTTATGAGTTGGTAGATTTTACTTACCAAGTCATCTCCGCCGGCTTTATAAAGTTCAGCGGGAAGGCCGTCATTTCCGGCAGCCTTAGTAAGCTTCAGTTTAGATATTGCTATCCTCACTTCACTCAGGTCGGGTGGTTGGCAGCTTTCGCTGTCCTTGCCAATTTTGAATGGTTCGTTCTGCCTGACAGCGGAATGTTGTTCGTCATCGCCGTTTCACAGTCTGCAGAAGTGGTTCTTCCAAATCCTGAGGATCAACTGTGTCTTAACTACGATATTTTCTTGTTTTTCCCGACATGCTTCTGTTCGAGCCTTGTATCCTAGCTGTGAAGTTTTACACTTTGGTAAAACTTGCGAACATTGTTCCTGGAGTAGCACTTCTCTATATCCTTGATCGAGCGCTTTTCTTGCTCTTTTTTTTTCCTTCTGAAGGGCCGGTGTTCTTCCCTTCATCTTTGCCTATAGAGCTCAATGGCCGCTTAGCCTTGTAGGCCTCTTCTTGGCTGCTAGCATATGTCGGCATTCCTCATCTTACCAGGGCTTTCTTGTTGGTGGGCGCGAGAAACCTAGCACATCAGTTGCGGCTAATCTAATGGTTTGTTGGCATCGTTGCCATTGTTCTTTGACATTCGATGCTGGTGGTATGGTGTTAATCGAATGGTTAAGGGACCTACGCGTTGCGCGAAGGTCTTGGCGGTCTCTGGTGATTGCAGTCATTCGACGTTAAATTTTTTCACAGTATTTCTGGATAGTTGTGGCGTGGTGGGTATCCGCATTCTTACCTTGGCTGCAACAAGGTAGTGGTCCGAGTCGATGTTCGCTCCTTGGAATGTTTGGGCATCAAAAATAATGGATGTGTGTCTCTTGTCTATCGTAATCTGATCAATTTGGTTGACCGTTCTTTGATCTGTAGGCCACCATATCCCTTTATAGATACCGAGGTGAGAAAACCGTGTGCTGGCTATAGTGGCATTTCATAGAGGAGTCAATTAGCCTAAGTCCGTAATAGACGGCTATGTTTTCCGACAATAATTCTAAAGGTGTCTTCTCTTTCTACCTTTGCGTTAAAATCTCCCAGCATGATTTTAACATCGTACTTCGGTACTCGACCATAGGTTTTGTCAAGGAGCTCATAGAAGCAGTCCTTAGCTATATCATCTTTTTCCTCCGTTGGGGCGTGAGCGCATATAAGGCTTATGTTGGTGAAGTTGCTCTTGATGCGGATTGTTACAATGCGTTCGCTAATGTCTTGGAACAAATCCGCATCCGAATAGTCGCTGTTTCTGCTCACTATAACACGGTCCATAGTAGATGCCACAGTTGTTCATCCTGTTTTTGCCAGGCTAATCCCATCGTATTTTCTGGGTGGCATTAATGTCTGATTTGTATCGGTTTAAGGCTTACCCTAGTTGTTCGTTTGCACCTCTCCTGTTAAATGTTCTCAAATTCCAGGTGCAGATACAAACGTCGTTATTCTTTTTTTTTTTAGCTGGGTCGTCAACAATAAAATCCGTCCTTTACGAGGCTATTGGTTGCTTCGTAGCAATGGTTTTTTAAATGGGTGGGTAGTTAACCCAAAGCATTGCTCGCAACCTGAAGGGCCAATTCCAATTTATTAGATACCACTAGGACACGAGGCCATGAGTATCCACTACGGGATTGAGCACAGCCGTTGGCCTTTCGGTTCATTTACCAAAATCTCTGTTCAAGGGGCCTGACTAACCCTTAAAAATCATAGGCAACCTATTGTCCAAATATGTCAAAGCAGCTTGTCTAATGGTAAATGGTTCTCCTCTGCCTAGTGAAGTTTCAAAAATTAATCTGCCCTTGCAGCTGAACGTACTTCAACGCAATTCGCTGGGACGCGTTGTAAAATGTTGGAGAAGTATTCCGAACAGATGTTCGGAAGAATACCTCGAAGCTATACTCCTCCGAATCGTACGAAATCGGAGAATTTTCCACTTCGACGGATACCTTGCTAAGGCTTAATATATTGGAGGTGAATATCGATCATTAAGCTGCTTGGATCATATATTTCCCCACCCTTGAGTAAAAAATAGACGAATACCAGCATAAACCAGGCTTTAAAAAAATATCTCTAACCATGATAGAAAATATCCGACTTTCACGAAAACTCTAGTGTCATAACAGTAGAAGAAGTCATAAAAGAGTTATGGAAAATTTCATAATTTTTGGAATTTATGTCATATTACGTTTTTATCATGGCAGAAAATTTAACCATCATTGACAAAGTTCCATGCTGTGACAACCCATGCTAAAACTACCCTCTGTTTCTATATAATAAGTGCAAAGTCTTATTATTACTCTAACTAACTTAACCTCATCACTGATTAGCTATACCTTCATGCCTTAAAATTGACTTCCGCGTAAGTATATTTTCCTCCCTAATCCACTCAAGCTTTAAGGTTTAGTGCACTTACAAAAAAAAATCATTCACCTCCACCCTAAACAACTTGTGCGTCCAATGCTCTCCATAGCGACTGGGTGGAACTACGCTTAGGGGTGGTCGTGTCTAAGACCACCTACCAAACCCCAAATTTTCGTGAATGTAAACTGCGAAAAAAGGACTTCGACAGTTGCGAATAAACAACTCAATTTGATTTGATATCTTCCTCGCTTCTGTTTATCCAAACTGTCCGTCATTCAAGTTGATGTCTATGGGTGTTTGGCTGTTGCCTTGTTTATTTATTGCCTACACGAATTCTCGCTATAGTGAGGGCAGGAAATTAAACTGTGCCGGGAGTATAGGACCTGCTAGTACTTGTAAGTATATCGATCGACGATATAATGATAATAATTTGATTGATGATTATTTTGTACTTTTACAAACTTTCAAATGATCTCCTTAAGAATCTTTTTGAGGTTACAGTCAGAACAATTGTTCAGAAATAAATAATTCTTACCAGGGAAATAAAGTTTTTCCCTTAATTTGAAAATATTTAATAAGGAAATACATTGCATTTGCGGTACAATACGAAAATGTAAGATACATTCAACTGTTTACAGGGCAAACATTTCTCTGCGACACCAATGGCAGCAAATCATATACTGCCATCAAAACAACGAGGGAAATACTCTGTGAAATTGATAAGCAGGGTGACTTTAAAAGCTTCAAAATCATAGAGCTTTAGGAGAACTCTCTAAGAAAGGCTGGGTTTGGTGAAGAGAAAAGTTTACTCTCTATTTCCACCTGTTTGATCTTTGATTGCAAAAGCCTTCGTTAAGTTTTAGAAAAGGTTTCCAAACTGTTACCGCAAATGTGTTGCTGATGATACAAATTTTGACAAAAGTGCAATAAGTTTGGCGCCAAAAATTGATAATGGTTTTCAGTAGAGGGGTCAAAAACAAGCGTTTTTTTTATTTTTTTGGAAGGGGGGTCGATCTAGCCCCGTTTAGGAGGTAGAGGCAATTTAAAAAAAAAAGACTTAAAATTCAGGAAGTTTGCAAAGTTTTTGAAAAAACGGGTTTTAAACTCAAAATTTAAAAAAAAAAAAAAAACATATGAGAAGGCTACAATCCACTGTGTGGATCGTTTCATACCCTATCCCATCCCATCCTTAAGACAAATATCCCCAAAATGTCGGATTTATGGCGATGAAATATATTAAATGTCATTGCCACAACATTTGTTCAGATAGTTTATCAAAATCTTTCATGGCTCGATAAAAAAAAACGCTTTGCACGGAAAACGCCCCCAAAACGTTGAACCTGGAAGTGTACACCTAAATACAGGCTGTCCGCCAGGATGGTATACTACTTTGATTGTTTATAATTTTTGATTAAATGAAAGAAAATGGATCTTCTAAATGTTTTACTTAATGTCGGCAATTATGAATGGAATATAATATCAGGTAAATGTCCGCCTTTGTTCATTACATTCTCACACATTTCACGCGGTTCATTAATTTCATCACGAACATTTTGTTTGAGTTGCTCAAGCGTTTCCGGTTTGTTTGCATAAACCTTGCTTTTCAGATATCCCCATAAAAAGAAGTCCGGAGCAGTCAAATCAGGCTACCGTGGAGGCCAATCAACATCACCATTTCTTTAAATAACTTTTTGTGGAAAGTGGCTCCCCGAAGCTAGTTCGGACACCACCCATGGAGTTTAAGTCTCCACTACATCCAAAATCTTTCCTATCCTCTCTTTCTTCCCCTTCTCTAACGCTCGTACTATGGTAACATATAAAAGGGTATTCATAACCCATTGAGTACGTGTAAATTATAAAAAAAAAGGTCTCGCAGTAATTCCATTGTAATCCTGGCAGTATGCGATGTGACTCCGTCTTGTTGATACCACATGTTAATTAAGCCCAAAGCATGCAGTTGTGGCATTAAAAAGTTTTCAATAATTTCACGATATCGCTCCCCATTCACAGTTACCGTTACGCCGTTTTCATTTTCAAAGAAGTAAGGTCCAATGATTCCTCCTGATCAAATTGCACACCAGACTGTAACTTTTAATGGATGCAAAGATGACTGATGGATACATTGAGGGTTTTCCATTGCCCAGAACCGACTATTCTGTTTATTCACATATCCATTCCAATGAATATGTGCCTCGTGACACATTATGATTTTTTTTTTATAAAAATCGGGGTTGTCATGGTCTAGCTGTAACACCTGTAACTTTTAATGGATGCAAAGGTGACTGATGAATACATTGAGGGTTTTCCATTGCCCAGAACCGACTATTCTGTTTATTCACAAATCCATTCCAATGAATATGTGCCTCGTGACTCATTATGATTTTTTAATAAAAATCGGGGTTGTCATGGTCTAGCTGTAACACCCTATTGGCATATGTACGGCGGTGTAAATGGTATTGTGGAAGAAGCTCTTGTGTCAACTTAATCTTTAGTGGAAACAAATTCAAATCCCTGTGCAAAATTGTGGCCAAAGTTGTTCTTTGAAGGCCAAGCTCCTGATCACAGCGTCGAATTGAGGTTGATGGATTATTTTGAACACTTCCTTGGGCAGCAGTTATGTTTTCAGCCGATCTTGCAGTATGTTGTGGACCATGCAGACCCTTTTTCTTCGAAATCATTTACTACACAAGAAGTAGTGCGTTTGCTGGCATGTTGTTTCTCCCAATAATTTCGCGTAACTTTCTCATCGTCACAATGATCGATGATTGATTTTGATAAAATGTTGTAACGATAATAAATTTGCCACGTGTCTACTTCACGGCTGCCAAATATGAACTGTCAATACTAATGTTTACTAAAACGGCGGCAAAACGAAGTATTATACCATCCCGGCGGACACCCTGTACATCAATCAGCGATGTTATTACTTGTGCACACAAATAACAAAAAAGAAACACAAAAGGCAGTACAAAAAATAAAACGCAGTACAAAACAGAGAAAACAGATATAAGTAATGCTTTGCAGAACTATCGACAGCACTGTTTATAATCCTTGCTACTAGTGTGTACCCACACGTGTGAGAACGAGTAAATCTGTAAGAGTAAACATGAAATAATCCTGAGAAAAGGCAGGACGAAATTTGCACAACAATCGACGCATTTTTTATTGATTGACGCTATTCGTTAGTAAAGGAACTACGTATCCTTCTAGGGGATTGGTAAAGTTCTATGCGCTACTGTGTCAAAAAAGGGAATATTGTGAGAAAGGTACTGCGATGTCAGAAAGGACAAGCGGATTGTTTTGAACTTCCCAGAAAGCTACAAAATCGACCAACGATTAAATCCTCCCAGCTCCCAATTTTCAATTGAAATCTCACTTATAATGCTGGGCACCCTTCCACGCTGTGATAGGCAGTCAATTGTTTTTATTTAAGGCGAACAAAAGCTGTTTACCTGCAGAGCTGCGTGTTTCGCCCTCAATCCCCAATACGCATAGTAGCCGGAATTTTGAAGTACTTGAAAAACGGTCAAATTAGTCTAAGGGTATGACAATATAATCTTTATTACAGGAGTCCAGCTTTTTTTTTGTCTTGGACGTATTATGTCTTTTTTTTTATTATCAAAGAGAAACGAATGTCCTTGTTATCCTACTGGATAACAAAAAAAAAAAAAAAACACCACAAAACAACATCAACATCAATTATCCTCTGTTGTGGTCCCATTAGTTGCATTGGAATGTTTTAAAAAGTCCTGCGTGTACATCAAAAAAATTAGGCGTGTTCACATTATTCAGCTGCAGAATTCCAATAAAACCACACACGTCTGAGAGAGTCTAGGGAAGTAAAATAAAATTCAATCGTTAATGTCAAGATTAACCCCTAGTGGACACTGTTCCAACTGAAATTAGGTAGTTGGTGTCGTCAAATACCAGTTGATTGTCTCATTATTTCCAAGAAAATGAGAAAATGTGTTTCACACAAAAAAGTTGTTTGCACACAAAAAAGGACCTCTTTCGAAACTTTTAGCTTGGTGAATATTTGATGACCACAGTGCACAGGAAAAGCCTGGAATCTTATGAAACATTTAATATTCACTTGTATCCTTTGGCAACTGTGCAGAAAAATATATTTGCAGATGGTTACATAAACGGAGCAATGGGAGTGCTTAAGGGTTCCAAAATAAAATCTAGCAACCCTATAACGGATACTGGGGAAATTAATTTCCTGGTTTTGTTTACAAAGTGTGTACCCACAAAGGAGGTACACATTTGTGTTTATGTTCGCAAATGTGCGGTAAATGGTGTCGTCGGTTGATGATGAAGCAATAAATGAAAGGATGTGAATCGATATGAGGTAGAAGTTTTTATTTTTTTTGTAAAGAGGAGTCATGACCGACAAAAGAACTTCTGATATTGGAACTTTTATGAATATCTGATTATTAAAGATTGACTCACGATGCAATGGGACTTGCGAAACTTTTTGAGCACTTTTCACCGCTAGTTGTGGATTCGACAACGAAAATAAAATATTTGTATATGGGCATACATATCAGCATGCCTCTCCAATTAGCCCGGTCTTTAGCTAACTGCCTCCAGTTGCGTACTCCAAGTTGGCGCGTCATTTAAAGCGAGGGTTCCTCTACTGCGTCCGACGTCTGGCTGGGAACCGAAGACTCTGCGAGCCCGAGTATTGGTGTCCATATGTTCTACATGTCCTAGCCATCTTAAACGTCCAATGGGGAGTTTTTTGAGCAGGGGCATGTACAGCTCGTTTAGTACTTGGTTCAATCTTCGTCTCCATAGCCCGTCAACGCAAACCTGACCGAAGATTTTTCGAAGAATTTTCCTCTCAAATCGACCAATGATTTCTTCATCCGCTCATGAGACGGTCCATGCTTTAGCGCCGTTGAGCAGGACTGGGATGATCAGGGTCTTATATAGGATCTCCTTAGTAGTTCGAGTGAGTGCTTTACTACTGAATTGCCTTCCAAGCTCGAAGAAACAACGGGTGGCAAGAGTAATTCTTCGTTTAATTTCTGACGAGATGTTGTTGTCAGAGTTAATAGTGGAGCCGAGGTAGACAAAGACCTGATCTACCTCAAAGTTATATCTGTCAATGGTGACGTTCGGCCCAATTTGTCGATGTTGTGTGTTTTTTCTTGTTGACAGCATATATTTAGTCTTGTCCTCATTTACTGCTAAACACATTTTTGCCGCTTGCTTCTATATACTAGCAAACGGAGAAATGTCATCACATAGAGTCCTACCAATGATGTCAATATCGCCGGCGTACGATAGTAGTTGCACTGATTTTTGGAAAATTGTGCGTCTGGTGTTGGCTCGGGAGCTTTGCACAATCCGCTCAAGAATCAAATTGAAGAAGTCACACGACAGCGCATCGCATCGTATTGCCTAAATCCTTTTTTGTTATCGAATGTGCCGGTGAGGTCGTTTCAGACCCTGATGGAGCAGCGCGAATTCTCCATCATCATCCTACACAAACGGACGAATTTGGGCTGTACACCAAAACTGGATATGGCTCTGTATAGTTCGCCTCTATAAATGCTGTCGTATGCGGCTTTGAAATCGATGAATAGATGGTGGGTATCGATTTGGACTTCTTGGTTTTTTTTCTAGGATCTGCCGAGGTATGAAAATTTGATCGGTTGTGGACTTTCCTGGTCTATCTATGGCAGATAGGAACTTGAAGGCGATGTTGATTAGACTTATGCCTTTGTAGTTGGTGCAGCTTAGAGGGTGTCCTTCTTTGTGGATCGGGCAAACGATGCTGAGGTTCCATTTTTCAGGCATACTTTCATACGACCCGATTTGTCTTATGAGTTGGTGGATGTTACTTATCAAATCATCTCCGCCGGCTTTATAAAGTTCAGCGGGTAGGCCGTCATTTCCGGCAACCGTATTGAGCTTGAGTTTAGATATTGCTAACCTCACTTCACTCAGTTCAGGTGGTTGGCAATTTTAATTGTCGTTGCCAATATTGAATGGTTCGTTCTGCCTGACAGCGGAATGTTGTTTGCCATGGCCCTCTAACAGTCTGCAGAAGTGGTTCTTCCATATTCTTAGCATCGACTGTGTCTCAACTGTGAGATTTCTTTTTCATCTCGACAGGATTCTGTTCGAGCCTTATATCCTTGGTTTTGACGTTCGACAATTTGGTAAAACTTGCGAACATCGTTCCTGGAGTGGCTCCTCTCAATATCCTCGATCGCGCGCTTTTCTTGCTCTTTTTTATTCTTTCTGAAAAGCCGATAGAGCTCAATGACAGCTCTCGTCTTCACCTACAGCCTAGCCTTGTAGGCCTCGTACTTGGCTGCGAGAGTCTGTCAGCATTACTTCTGAAATCAGGGTTTCTTGCTGGAGGGCGCAGGAAACCTAGCTCATCAGTTGCAGCTGTTATGATGGCTTGTTGGCATCGTTCGATGCCATGATGGTGTGGCGTTAATCGAGAGGACAAGTGATGAGCGTTGCGTAAAGGTCTTGGCGTTTTTTTGCGATTGAAGTCTTTCGACATTCAATTTTTCCATATTATTTCTGGATTGTTATGGCGTGGTCGATATCCGCATTCTCTCCTTGGCTGCAACAAGGTAGTGCTCCGAGTCGATGTTAACTCCTCGGAATGTGTTCGGACATCCATAATACTGGATGCGTGCCTCTTGTCTAGCGCAATGTGATCAATTTGGTTGGCCGTTCGTTGATCTGGAGACCGCTATGTCCCCTTAAGGATATCGTGGTGAGGAAACCGTGTGCTATCTATAGTGACATTTCGTTCCGTAGCGAAGTTTCTAGACGTGTTGTTGTGTAGCCTATGTTTTTCGACAATACTGCTTGAGATATCTTCTCTTCCTTTGGGAGATTTTAAGCTCTCAGCACGATTTTAGCATCGTACTTCGGTGGTCGTTCATAGGTTTTGTCATGGGGCTCGTAGAAGCAATCCTTAGTTATATCATCTTTTCCGCCGTTGGGGCGTGAGCGCATATAAGGTTTATGTTGGCGAAGAAGAATTTTAATAGCTCTTTAGCAACTTAGACTTGAACAAAAAAAACCTCCGTATTTGTATTTAAATATGGCAAGGACATGTAGTTATTAAGAACACCAATTCTCCGGGCCATATTCGATTGCCAGTCAGACGTTAGACGCATTAGAAGAAGACCGTGAAGTTATTGCCACAAAAAAGTCCACCTCCTGTTTAACCCTGGATTTGAACGGCAATTGAAGTAGCTTCTCATGACAATGTTACTCTTGGATATTAGTCAGACTTGCGCTAGAGATGGATTTCGGGATTTGAACCAGCGCTAAGTAGTCCAACTAGGCTACTAGACCACTGCACCTTCATAAAGGCCACCCACATCTTTTGTACAAAAATATATCTCATTATAACTAATTATATTGGTTTTTGAAAGCTTCTAAATTATAAAATTAACCATTACCTTTATACACCCCTTTAACTTAAATCACTACTAGCTCACACCTAACACCACTTCAAAGCCCGGAAATTCTCTGTTGTTTTTATCTGTGGATCGTAATTATTATTCTGCTCGACCGAGTTTAATAAATACGAAAACACTAATCCCCCCAAGGCATAACATCCCCATTAGTTTCGAGTTCCAAACGCTACAACAAAGTATCTGGAATTTACTCTTCCAACCTGCAGTCGGCAGGTGAACCACAAGCTTAGCGGCAACAATCGTAAGCGGCTAAAAAGAAGCCTCCTCACAACATTGAAACCGACTTCCTAAAAACATCAAAAGCACAAACACCAATTATATGTTCCTGTTCAGACATACACATTAGCAACAGATGAAAGTATTTAAGGAGAAAAGTTAATCAGGTCTGCTTATAATTTCCCCGTGACAAGTCGGTTTTTGGGGAGTTTGTGAAACTTTAACCTTCACAACCGCCCGGTGTGTAATCACTCCTTGTGATGCATGTAACCATGTTTTGTAAACTTGCTTCCTTCAAACGAGTATACAAATTACCCACCAGACATCCGCCCTTATTTCGCATCCCTTAACAGGTGGATTTTCAATTTCTGCCAAAACTCAACTGAAAGTTGTGCACAACAGGAAAAGCTAATTAATATGCAATGAGGCACTATATCTCTTGCATGGCTAAATTTGGACGGATCGATAAGCCCCTTTGGGCATTACATTTCCAAGTATAAAAGAGTAACATCAGGCCGAGAGATGAGTACCTCAACAACAAAATCCTGCACTAGGCATTGATGAAGGTTTCAGATACGTATGAGTTTTAGAAGAATGAAAACAAATTCCTCTGGTCGTGCTGAAATTGTATAGGCTTGAGGCATTTTTAATGAAAAGCTAGTTGGCTCAAATTCCGAGTTTTATTTATGGAAAATGTGTTTAAATTTAGGTCTTTTGCTTTTGCTTTAGCTTGACGACTTTGGGATTCGTGGGCAGACATGTTTATTCCCTATTCCATAGGGGTTTTTAGTTTTGAAAAATAGTTTTGAAAATAGTGAAATAATTTAGGTAGATATGCCTTAAAGTATATGAATCGACTAAGAATTTCTACCTAAATCCATTTAACCATGTCTGTCTGTCCTGGCGCCCATCCGTCCGTCTGTACGTCACCGATTCTTGAGACTTAAATTTTAAGCTACGATAATGAAATTTGGTATATACAGGTATAAAACTTCGAATTGAAATAAAACACAAGAAAATCGTTTTAATGTCCATCAATTTGGCTTTATTGGAAGGGATAATTTTATGCCATTAATTCTTAAATATGATTTCGGGCATGTGGACACTGCGGCTGGTTCGAATAAAGTCAAGTCTAGAGGTCAAATGTTTAACTTTTTCGAACAATTTTATTTCTATTCGAAAAACCAAGTTCTAAAAAAAAACACCCGTTATTTGAAAATGTGTGAAAAATATAAGTTAATTCATTATCAACTAACAAAGGCTGGGCCGATTTGACTCAGTTTTTTTGTCAGTTGTTTACGAAAATGAAATTTGGGAAAACCCTCATGAAAAGTCCTGAAATTGCAAAAATCGAAAACTATTCGTGGAATTTTGTGCGCAATTTTTCCACAATAGCTTTTCGAATAGAAAATTCTTTGTGAAAAACTCGGAAAAAACGCAAAAAATGTGGACTTGAATTCGTATACGATTCCGCAATTGCCAACAAAGTTATTCGCTACCTTGATATTTTTTTAAAAATATTTTCGCGCACTCAAGGGGTTATAAAGACCCTTTATATGTTTTAGCACAGTGCGGGCGTTAAGGAAATTCGGGATAAGAAGAAAGGAGATACCGATGATACCGGAAAGGAAAAACAGAGTTTGGTAGAGCATTCCACATTTGTGTTGTTCGGTTAATGTACGAATCTCTATACTTCAGCGTTCGTCCGAGGATAGGCTTGAGGTTGGATTCTTCTTGCGCGCGTCATTTAAAGCGAGGTCTTCCTCTACTGCGTCCGACGACGTCTGACTGGGAACCGAAGACTCTGCATTGGTAGAGCATTCCACATTTGTGTTGTTCGGTTTATGTACGAATGTCTATATTTTAGCGTTAATCCGAAGATAGGCTTGAGGTTGGATTCTTCTTGCGCGCGTCATTTAAAGCGAGGTCTTCCTCTACTGCGTCCGACGTCTGGCTGGGAACCGATGACTCTGCATTGGTAGAGCATTCCACATTTGTGTTGTTCGGTTAATGTACGAATGTCTATATTTCAGCGTTCGTCCGAAGATAGGCTTGAGGTTGGAATCTTCTTGCGCGCGTCATTTAAAGCGTGGTCTTCCTCTACTGCGTCCGACGTCTGGCAGGGAACCGAAGACTCTGCATTGGTAGAGCATTCCACATTTGTGTTGTTCGGTTAGTGTACGAATCTCTATATTTCAGCGTTAATCCGAAGATAGGCTTGAGGTTGGATTCTTCTTGTGCGCGTCATTTAAAGCGAGGTCTTCCTCTACTGCGTCCGACGTCTGGCTGGGAACCGAAGACTCTGCATTGGTAGAGCATTCCACATTTGTGTTGTTCGGTTAATGCACGAATGTCTATATTTCAGCGTTCGTCCAAAGATAGGCTTGAGGTTGGATTCTTCTTGCGCGCGTCATTTAAAGCGAGGTCTTCCTCTACTGCGTCCGACGTCTGGCAGGGAACCGAAGACTCTGCATTGGTAGAGCATTCCACATTTGTGTTGTTCGGTTAATGTACGAATGTCTATATTTCAGCGTTCGTCCGAAGATAGGCTTGAGGTTGGATTCTTCTTGCGCACGTCATTTAAAGCGAGGTCTTCCTCTACTGCGTCCGACGTCTGGCTGGGAACCGAAGACTCTGCATTGGTAGAGCATTCCACATTTGTGTTGTTCGGTTAGTGTACGAATCTCTATATTTCAGCGTTCGTCCGAAGATAGGCTTGAGGGTAAACTGATTTGCATTCATAGCGTAACGAGTATTGCGGCTGCATTGTTGAATGGGAGGAATGCAGCTGACTATTTCATTCGAGCATTGGTTGTTAAAATAGCGATCAAACAATGTAGGGCAGGAGATATTTCGACGGTGTTCAAGGGAAACTAAAGAGTTCGATATTCTAATGTCTCCTATAATTTTGTTTTTGGTGCACCCGACCAGATGTGGGCGTTAAACTCAAGTTTAGGGCGTATAAACGCTTTATATATTGTGGCCAGATCAGAAGGGGTGAACTATTTTTTATATCGATTAATCAAACCTAGCGACTTGGAATATGTTGTCGTTCCAACGTAAATCGTTACTAACACACTTACCTAGCATGGAAAGTTTTTCGGTTTCTAGATTTTGGTTTCGCTTTAACGACAGAAGATAGCATTGTGCTTTGGAAGCATTGAATTGTACTCTGTTAGATTTACCCCATTTGATGATGCTGTCAAGGTCGGAATTCAATGAGCTCAACATATGTTTTCGTTTAGATTCCACGTTCGAAAACGAGGGGGGTGGACCTGAGTACGAATATGAGCTTAGAGTACTGTCATCAGCGAAGGAATGAATTGGATTAGAAGTTGCAGACAGGAGATCATTGATGACAATGAGAAAGAGAATCGGAGACAAAACTGAGCCTTGAGGGACACCAGCATTTATTTGGTGAGTTGCAGACTTGATCCGTCCAAAACAACTTGAATTGAACGTTTCGAAAAATAATTTCGAATCCAAGTTTTTCATCGATTCCAAATGCACGCATTTTCGACAAAAGGGCTTGATGCCAAACCCTGTCAAATGCCTTTGAAATATCAAGTGCAACAATCTAACTTTCTCCACCATGGTGGATTGATCGGTTCCATTTTGCGGTGAGATATGTCAACAAAATACCAGTGGATCTGTTGCTGCAGAAACCATACAGCCGGTCATTAAGAAGCTTTCGTGTTTAGAGGTATTTCATAAGCTGACGATGGATGACCTTGGAAAGAAGGGACGTAAGTGCAATTGGTTGGTAGTTGGAGAGAGAAGACGATTCGCCTTTTTTTGGTACATTCTGGACAAAGGCAGTTTTCCATGTACTCGGAATGAGACCTGATGAGTAGGATAGATAGAAAATCTTACGCTGTGGTTTTCCTAGCGTAGAAGAACACCTCTTCAGAATAATGGGGGAAATACAATCTGGACCAGCGGACTTGTGAATGTCAAGATCTTATAACTCTTGCAACTGCACAAGTACGAAAGTGAACTTGTCCCATAGAATGATTAACGTTCTCAAGTACAGGAGGAGACTGGGCACAATCAGGCAATGTAGAACTGGCTGCGAAATGCGCAGCAAGCAGATCGGCTTTGTCTAAAGAGCTGACAGCTATGATGTCATTGTGAATGAGCGTCGGAACTGATGATGATGCCGAATTCTTTATATTTTTGACAAATGACCAAAAGTTTTTACTACCTCTGGGACATTATAGAATTTGTTGCCTCAACCTTTGGTCGTATATGAGTTTGACACGTTTTAAATGGGAATTACAGTCGTTTCTGGATTCTTTAAATTTTGTTCGATTTTCCTCTGTTGGATTGGCTTTGTATCACCGAAAGTTAGTCTCTCTCAACCTGATAGCTTCTTTGCAGCTCAAGTCATACCACCCTTTTGCCTTTGGGCTGATACTTTTTATTCTGTTGGGAATAAAAGATCGCATTCCAAGGAGAATGATGTTTGATATCATAATCTCTCGTATGCCAGCATTGCAATGCATTGAAGTTTCAATCGGAAAGCCCCTACTTGTGCTGAGCTTATGGTGTTGCAGAACGAAACATCGGCTGCTGTAATCTCGAGACAACTGCTGGCGCTTGCCAATGGCCAAATGCGTTTTGATGTTTCGACTGGATGGATATCGTTCTTGGAAAATGTTTGCGAGTTCACATCATCGAAGGAGTAACTAATCACCAAACTGTTCTCCGACATTGCACAAAATTATAAAAATCTCGATTGAATTTCCATATTCAAATTTAAATCGTGTGATGGGTTTCTTCTTTGATTTGATTTGGTAGATTAAGCTTGGCAGGGCACGAATGCCAATGGTTCTACCTGAGCTTGGATAGAAGATGCTAATCGAAGATGCTAATCGAAGGGCAGGGCACGAATGCCATAGGGGTCTGCCATAAGTGAGAACTCCGTTTGTTCGGTGTCAAAAGGAATCTGCTTTCCCTAACAGTATTCCCAATGCATATTGATATGAAGTGGGTCGCGTGCCATCAAATTCGGCTACAATGTCTGACATTTGATATACAGAACATTGGTCAGCTACACTTGTACACAATGTATGATCGTTTATGAATCAGTGCAGAGACAATGTTTTCTTCCCTTCTCGAGTGACGTTTTAATGGGACAGTGTGGCGCTCGTGAAACAGAACCCGATACATTGTGCAATACGATGTATTAATGTTGATTGTTGATGTTTTGGTTTGGGTTCACTACAATCGCTAGAGAACTACATTTGTACAAATCCGTTGACAACGTGACCAACAAGGATGAAGCGACCAACTATCCGACGGAATTTTTGAACTCGCTTGATGTACCAGGAACTCCACAGCATAATTTACAACTGATCATAATAATGTTGCGGATACTGAATCATCCGAACTTGTGCAACGGAACACGACTGTGCTTCAAGAAACTTCAATCATATCAGACTCCCGTTCTCAAAATCCATCGCTTGAAAAACTCCAAAGGTAACCATTTCAATCCTTGCAGCATACCAATCTGTAAAATCAATATTACGCCTTTCTAGCCCTAAATAAAACTCAATAACATCTATAAAAAAAACTCACAGCAACCCCTCCACCTTAAGAGTGTGGAGACCTAAGTTCTATCCCTTACAAGATTTCTTGAAAACCACTTAATTTCACAATCAATAATCTCCTTCGGGCTTAAGTAATTTTTCAAAGTTTTAGATAAAGTCTGCTCTACGACTGCTGGGAACTGGATTCTCACAAATTCATTTGAATGAATATTTCATCAGTCTGGCCGAGGATGTCGGTAACTAAAATGCCCCATCAGAGTTAACGATGATGCCATTTATCTCAAAAGGCATCCAAAAATCACTTGAATACATTTTAAGTGACCGTAATTGATTCACAGATAATAAATGCATAAAGTTTTTGAATTAATATCTCGAGTCCCTTTTAGAAATTGCCCGCATTAGTTTGGCCTCCTCCGTGGCAAGGACAGAGACATTTGCCCAAGTAAATGGTAATGGAACTGTGTGTGTGTGCTTCTGTTTTGTGAATTATTAAGTGGTATCACTTTTGCCAGTAAGGATGTGTCTGCATGTCCCACATTACTTAGACAACATCAAACGATAAAATCTTTTGTAAATATCCCTTGCATCCTTACCAGGCCAATCTACTCATTCGAATAATGTGATTTGGGATAGTAGTTGGGAGCAAGACATGCTGTCATCTGAAGGTCTGCTATAACGTTAAGAGAGAGCAGTAGAATCAAATTATTTAGAGGATAATTGTGAGTAAAGCAGATGTACATGCAGGAGCTGATACTAACTAGAGCCTAAAGTTGTCGTTAATGTCAGTGATTTATTAATTACAAATTTCGCTCCTATCTCGTAGTTCTCCCTAAACACTCCTTTTCGGCATCCATTACAAAACAATCTTCAAAAACACTGATGAGGTTAAAAAGACTTCCTCGGATACTGAAACAGAAAACATAGGAGAAGGCTTCAATCCACTGTGTGAATGATTGAATACCCTATCCCATTTCGTTCTTATATTTAATATCCTTTAACAAAGGACGTGGCTAAATACTTTATATGTGAAACATAGCAAATAAGATTGGCTGAATATCTTAATTTAACTGAACTACTTTCTTAAGTGGGGTCACAGTCCGGAATAAACCTGGGCCTCAACCAACATGCCTCTGCAATTAGCCCGGTCCATAGCTAATTGCCTCCAGTTGGGCAGTCCAAGTTGGTTGAGGTCGGTTTTTACTTGTGCGCGCCACTTAAGGCGAGGTCTTCCTCTACTGCGTCCGACGTCTGGCTGGGAATCGAAGACTCTGCGAGCCAAACGGACGAGTTTGGGCAACTCCGGAAGAAACCTGGGCCTCAACCAACATGCCTCTCCAATTAGCCCAATCCTTAACTAGCTGCCTCCAGGTGCACACTCCAAGTTGGTTGAGGTCGGTTTCTACTCTTGCGCGACACGGAAGGCAAGGTATTCCTCTACTACGTCCAATGTCTTGCTGGGAATCGGAGACTCTGCGAACCGGAGTGTCAATTCGTTCTACATGTCGTAGCCATCTTAAACGTCCAATGTGGAGTTTTTTTTGACCAAAGCCATGCGCTGTATAGCTCGTATAGTTCTTGGTTCAAACTTCGTCTCCTAAGCCCTCCAACGCAAACGGGACCGAAGATTTTTCGAAGAATATTTTTCTCAAATCGACCAAGGATTTCTTCATCCGCTTTTGAGACGGGCCATGCTCATTTACTGCAAAACCCATTTTTGCCGCTTCCTTCTCTATACTAGCAAACGTTGTTATGACATCACGTTGAGTGCTACCAATGATGTCAGTATCGTCGGTGTATGCTAGTAGTTCCACCAATTTTTGAAAAATTGTGCCCACGGTGGTGGCTCTTGAGTTTTGCACAATACAATTTTTTTTACAGTATTTCTGGATTGTTGTGGCGTGGTGGTAGTGGTAGTGTAGGCTATGTTTTCCGACAATACTGCTAAAGACGTCTTCTCTTTCTACCTTTGCGTTGAAATCTCCCAGCACGATTTTAACATCGTACTTCGGTAGTCGTTCATAGGTTTTGTCAAGGAGCTCATAGAAGCAGTCCTTAGCTGTATCATCTTTTTCCTCCATTGGGGAGTGAGCGCTTATAAGGCTTATGTTGTGACCGTGTGCTGACTATAGTGACATTTCGTTCCGTAGCGAAGTCAATTAGCCTAAGTCCGTTACCAGTTGTCGTGTAGGCTATGTTTTCCGACAATACTGCTAAAGATGTCTTCTCTTCCTACCTTTGCGTTAAAATCTCCCAGCACGATTTTAACATCGTACTTCGGTAGTCGCTCATAGGTTTTGTCAAGGAGCTCATAGAAGCAGTCCTTAGCTGTATCATATTTTGCCTCCGTTGGGGCGTGAGCGCTTATAAGGCTTATGTTGGCGAATTTGGCCTTGATGCGGATTGTTACAATGCATTCGCTTATGTCTTGGAAACATAGGACTTCTTCAGGCACTTATAACAAATTCGCATCCGAATAGTCGCTGTTTCTGCTCACTATAACACGGTCCGTAGTATATGTCACAGTTTTTTTATCCTCTTTTTGCCCGGGCCATCGCATCGTATTTCCTGGATGGCAGTAATGTCTGCTTTGTAGCAGTTAAGGGCTTCCGCTAGTTGTTCGCTGGCCTTTGGGTTCATCCGCCACCAGCTCTGTTCAAGGGGCCTGACTAACCCTTGAAATTCCTAGACAACCTGTTGAAGCAGCTTGTCTAGGTTCGCCTGGGACAGCAGGCCGGGTATTCATTCCGTGCCATTCTGACCTGGCTGTTCATAGTGTCGCTGTTTTTCGTCGTGTTATCAACACTCGCGCTTATCGTTTAGCAAGTCAAATCCGGTTGAATGGGACCAGTACCCGAAGGTTATCACTTGGAGGTAAAAAATAAGCACTTGATGTGTAGTCGGAGTTACAACACTGGGCATTGCCAAGTTAAAACCAATCACAGCCTACCCTCGTTCTACAACACCCAACAATCCTTAAGGTACATCTAGCTAAGTTATTTCTCTATGTAACGAACTACTACATCCATATGGGATACGGTATGAAGAGGACACTCTCATAAAAATAAATCCTTCCACACATCATAGCATCCAATTAACTTAACCGGGTGGTCTTTACGATCTTAAGTTTAAATAAAATCTATTCCTTGAGTCGATTAAATTTGATAGGGAACATGTCGTTTTGGGAAGCCATTTGCGACATCTCAGAATGATAAATATCCTACACAGCTGCTCGTGGAATGAGGATACGTGGTTCACTCTCAAATATAAAAACAATCTGAAAACTGTCTCAAATACTGTTCTTAACGGAGTGCAACCGTTTCTTGTTCCCAAACGAGGATAACAAAAACATATTAACGACTTCAATCGATGCAGGAGTAGGTAAGTGTGTAGAGAGTGATCTGGGAGTATGGGACACAGATGCAATCCCATTAACCGGCTATTCTCGAATCGCATATAAAACGTTAGCATGTCAGTGAATGTGCTTGTGCAATTTTCATGACTCGTTTTTCAATGGCAGTTAGGAGTTCGACAACAATTCGCAATTTACAAATGGAAGTGCAGGCGGGATGTGTCCTTCGTTGATGTCGTAATGATTCTTGGAGGATGTTATGAAAGCGAAAAACATATTGTGAGACTGAAATCTTATTTTTTACTGATATTACTCCATGGAATGGGTACCTAAAAGGAGATAGCAAGCTTAAGGAAAATGAGTATTTGCATACTTGGGTACTACCTGCATTGATAGTTAGAAATGTTTGTTGAAAATACTTTGGGATACAGTCTTCGAAACAAAGAAATATTTCTGAAGATTTTGAGTTAATGGTCCGGACTGATGGATAAAAATTAAAGTTTTGATCAGAAAACACAAGCGTTTTTAAGTAGCTAATGCCTACCAACTGCATCGCTCAGCCTCTACGCAATGTTCAGGAGCCCATTAAATTGACAGGTAGATTGAATGTGGACCCATTTCAAAATTGTTGGTGGCAGCAATGAGAGCAGTTTGGGACGTGTCCTCTTCTTTTTGCAAAACTGCATCAGCCGTCTTACTTAGGCTAGACGAACTGTCCAATTTATAGGTAAGGCAGATGGCCTTTTCCAATGCGAAAGCGGAATAATATTGAAGATGGAATGAGCTATGGCTGTTAAAGTAACTATTAGGCTGGAAGAACTGAAAAACTTTCATTAGCTGGTCTGATAGTAGGCAATCTAGAAATCTCAGGGGTTACCTAATCAGGCCAACTGATGATGCAGATGAGCCGAAAATCCAATCCCTGATGGCTCGATGTCATAGTGGTATTAAATAAATCGGAATATGCTTTCCAAGTTGGGACTAGTGCCTTCGGGCAACTTTTGTGACACATGAAAAATTGTTAGTTCTGATAAAGAAAAACAAGGATATCCCCATATATTCACTTGGAAATTACACGCATTTAAGACCATATGGTGTACTCTTAAGCCTTAATCTCTCCCAACTCGGTGCGGAAAAAACTGAATTCGTGCACGGATGTGATTAGTAGCGGTGGGATTCCTTGACTTCTAATCCGAAAGCTGGAGGTAATTAGGTGGTCGAATAGCCAAAAAAAATCCACAAATCTTTCGATTCTGTACATTTTCTCGTCGGGGGCGAATCCAAAACTCGATTGTCCAACGAGAAGAAGCTACGAATGGTACAGAACAATAGACTAGCTCTTCTAAAAGAACTTGGGAGTAACAACAAAGTTGGGTACTCCCTGCTTCAAAAAAGGCTTCCACGTAAGATTTCTTACCAGACCTCAGTGGAAGAGAAACGAGGCAATAAGAGATTTCTTCATGGTCGTCTTTACCGACGGATATAAGATGAACTGTGGTGTGGGGTGCGGAGTCTACTCGGAATCACCGAAAATATCAGTTTCATATCGTCCATGGGATTTTGCCAGCGTATTCCAGGCGGAACTACTGGCTGTCCGAGAGGCTTGTACGCTACTGCTGCGTGACACCTTATTGAACTTGCCCTCCTCGCTTCAGGGTAACACTTTTTTGGGTTCTAGGGCACAGAGACATTGAAGGAAACGAGAGTGCAGACGAGCTGGCCAAGCAAGGCTCACTTCATCAGGGCTCGCTTGCGGCAAGGGTCCGGATCCTGCAAGTTGCGGTTAAGGGACAAATACTCTCATACTTCCTGAAGAAGGCCGGCTCCAAATGGAGAAGGTTAATTGCGTTATACCGAGTACGATATGGCACTCCTACGACAAAAACAGAGCTAACGATCTACTAAATAGAACCCGCCGAAATATCGCATGAATTACGGCGATAGTCACGGGGCACTGGCCAAGTGGAGACCATGCTGCCAAACTAGGGATCTCATACAACCCTTAATGCCGAAGTTGCGGGAACTCAAATAAGAGAGAAACCCTCTCCTATTTCACCTGCAAATGTCCGGCATTAGCAAGAGCCAGATTGCGTGCGTTGGACCAACAATTTTTCCACAACCTTAGCGAAATCTCGGGTAAAAGGATACAAGATCTTATCCGCTTTCTAAACCTCACAGGCTGGATCTACAGACCGCCTGATCACATTTACAATAACAATCATATTGTAGGTCACACTAGTCGTGGTAACAAAAAAAAACATAAGTGCTACTTGGCTACACGCCGAACCGCCACTTCTACCTTCCTTACCTTACCTGATGTGTCATCAACATTTTAAATGAGGTTACCGAATTCAACATGGAGTACCAGCCAACCCCATAATATGATAGGGGGATGATAACATTTGTGTTTACTGGTAAATAATATCTGTCTAGTGTCTACCTCTTCATTTAATCGTTTCCGAACGTAAAGGGTGCCTGGAGTGGTACATATGAAAGCGATACAAACCGAAAACCGTACGGAGTTTCAAGAGTATAAAGTCAGAAGAAAGAAAAAATCCTTACTAACACATGTGACGCCACATTTTGACATCTGCCTCTCCAGTTGCGTTGTTCGTGTTGGAAAAAGTTTCCACTTGTGTGCCACACTTAAGGCTTTGTCTCCTAATACTGGGTCTACCGTCTGCCTACCGTCTTCACTTAGTTCGGTAGGCTGGAAGTTATCGCTTTTGTCGCCAATATTTAACATTGTTTTGACATTTTATGCTTTGGTAAATCTTACAAACACAATTCTCAAATCTAAAAAAAAAAAAAAAATTTTTAGCGCAACAGGATCGGTAGTAGCCAGGGACTAGCTTTCTCACAACCATTTATTCTTTGCACGATGGCGGGACCTCCGACGGCGATGGCGAGACCTCCGACCATGAACGGCGAAGTTGAGACAAGCTGTTCTTGACAATTGATACTTCTCGGATGGTTTGTCAGGTCATCACGAGAGGAGGGCTAGAAAAAAAAAACATTTTAGGTGTTGCTACGGCTATTGAACCCAGACCTTCTGCGCGACAGTTCATAGCACTAGCCATCGCGCCACTGAGCCCGTAAATTTGTTTTAACTTAATTTCTCCAATCATGTGAATTCTGTTTAATTTTTCATCATTCTGGAAAGGCGGTGTTCTTCCATCCTTCTTCGTGACGTCAGCTCTTTTGGCAGCTATCGTCTTCATATACAGCGTAGCTTTGTAGAATTTTTTTTTGGCAGCGATCATTTCTTGGTATTCTTCGTTAAACCAAGAGTTTGTACTGGTGGGTGTTAAAACCCCCGCACATCAATTACGGTAAGCCCTGCAGATGACTGGGTAGTTCCTTGCCATTGCAGTCTTTCGATTTGGCCTTTGTTCACCATATTGTTATGGCGTTTTGAATATTCGCGTTCTTACGTTAGCTGGAAGTCGTAGTCGAAATTGGCTGATCGGAATGTTCGGATATCCAAAATACGAGAAGTCTGTCTTAGCTCGTCTACCTACACTCGCTTCTCTACCTATACTTGCGTAAAGATCACCCAGGACGATATTAACATCATACTTCGGGTGTTTCTTATAAGTTTTATTGAAGAATTTCCTGAAGCATTCTTAATTGATGTCACCTTTTCCTTCGTCGCGTCGGACCATGAACGCATCGAGGACTTATTTTTGGAAAGGTTGCGAACTATTACAAAAACCGCATCCAGATAACTGGTGGTTCAATTTTAAGGGCCGATGTTGAATGTGAACCACACCTAAACGTCAATTTTTTTTTTGCATTTCACTTAACATTTCTCAATTCATGGAAAGATAAACCATGCGGTCAAGTTATTCAGAAGATTTTTCGGCCAATTTAATCGTCCAAATGTGCGTACAATCGGAAAAATCGTGCAAAAACTTGAGCAAACCGGGTAAGAGGTGTGAAAACACTAGTGCATGCTCGTACAGCTCGTACAGCAGAAAATATTGCTGCTGTTCAGGATGTCACGCTCTTCGTTGATGAACATAACGCATAAAGACTTGCAATACCTCGCTTACAAGATGCAATTGACTCAAGAACGAAAGCCTCCTGACCATCAAGCGTCGTCAATGGTCAAAATGGTGGCAAGAAATGGCAACAGTGGATGATCAATTTTCGAAGGAAATCATCTTCAGTGATGAGGCACATTTTCGCCTTTGGGCGAATGATAATCCAAGAGTGATTGTCGAAAAACCAATCCATCCACAAGGAGTGACTCTTTGGTGCGGTTTATGTGCTTGCGGCCGGTCAGACAGTTATTGTGAATGGTATTCGCTATCGTGAGATTATAACGAACTTTTTATGACCAGAACTGGAAGATATGGATGTGGACGATATGTGGTATCAACAGGACGGTGCAACCTCCAACACTGCTAACGAAACAATGGCTCTTTTGCGCGACGAATTCAATGGCCGTGTTATCTTACGTGGTGGCGATGTCAATTGGCCGCCAAGATCATGTGATTTGACACCGTTGGACTTCTTTTTTTGGGGTTATTTGAAAGAAAATGTGTAAGTCGATAAGCCAGCCAAAATTCAAGATCAGATGATTCGGCACATTATTGGCATAGAACCCCAATTATGCCTCAGCATTATCGAAAATTTGGAATATCGGATGGAGGTGTGCCGTAAAGGTCGCGGCGGCCATTTGGCCGATATTTTGTTCCTGCATATTTGAACCATACCAATATTATCATTATTAAAAGAAATGACAATAATTTCCTAACTTCAAAATCAACATGGGCTTTTAAAATTTAACCACCCGTTAGTTCCTGTTACAATTCTTCATCGTCCTTGATGATGTCGTTGTTGCTTATGATCATCCTTCCCAAATCTCCCTAGCCAATTCCACATATGTTTTTTTTTGTTAAATTAAATTTTGCGTTAACGAAATACTGCAAAACTACCACAATCACATTAGTTCGATTTTTATTTAAAAATCAAATGACATAAGCTGTGTTAGGACTTCAACTTTATATAGAATAATATCACCCCTGGATCCACACTACAAAAGCACCCTTTTTATCACCCGTCTTATATTTGCGAAAATATTTCATCTACTTCAATAAAATATTTAGAATCCCTTTTGGAAATTTTATCCAGTGCTTATGGGGCATTGTGAATATTCATATGAAGGTAGGACCTATCCTACTCCTATAAACAACAACGTTTCCCTGAGATGGGGATTAGAATAGTTTTGCTCATCTGCGATAGCGATGAGCAAAACTATCATTTATTCGAAAATGTGACTTTAAAAATATTTTACCCTCGGGGAAGTTTGTGTGAAAAGTTTTTTTTTTTTTAATTTGAACAAAGTTATCGATAGGTGAAAGTTTGGTTTTAATTTGAGAGATGAAATACAATTTTGTGTTGGATGCAACGATTTTCAGTGTTTCAAAGTATTTTGGCTCGATGGGCTTTTGATGTATGTATGATGTTTACGGTGGTTCTTACATCATCAACTTCCTTCATGTTTTCAGATCAATTCTTTTGGTCTTTTGGCAATTAAGGTCGTTGAATTAGAATTGCTATTAACCACCAAAAAAAAAAGGAGATGTGCAGCTAGAATCAAATCGTTACAAGGTTTAACTATCAAGTGATAGAAAAAAAAGTACCAACTAGAACCAAAAAGACTGCGGAACTTTTAAGCTTTGGGGCTTATATGCCTTTCAATATATAGAAATAAACACCGCCACCATACAGCATGTTATTGCCATTTGAAATTGGCATTCTATTCAAGTGTGGGTATTTGAAAAGTTTGAATACAAGTGAGTTCAGATACATGCGAAGGAAATAAGACCCATAAGCAAAAGGCATTAACAGCCGCGGGACTTATTTACATTGCCAAAAGGAAAAAGGCACCGCAAGGCTTCATGTATTTTTTTTCGTCAGCAAGAAACCGCTGCTTTGATGAGGAACGCCGACATACGCTCGCAGCTAAGAACGTGGCATACAAGTCTAAGATGCAGGTGAAGAGTAGAGCTACCATTGAGCTCTATGGGCAGAGAAGAAGGGAAGAACACCTGTTTTTCAGAAGGAAGAAAAAAGAGCAAGAAAAGTGCGCGATCGAGGATATAGAGATGTTCCACTCCAGGAACGATGTTCGCAAGTTTTACCAAACTTTAAAATGTCAAAGACAATGATAAAATGCTCGAATATGGAAGAACCATTTCTGCAGAACGAGCCATTCCATGTTGGCAAAAACAGCGAAAACTGCCAAACACCCGACCTGAGTGAGGTGAGGATAGCAATATCTAATCTCAAGCTTAATAAGGCTGCCGGAAATGACGGCCTTACCGCTGAGCTTTACAAAGTAAAGTAACATCCACCAACTCATAAGCCAAATCTGGTCGGAAGAAAGTTTGCCTGAAGAATGAAACCACAGTATCGTTTCCCGATCCAAAAAAAAGAGACACTCTGAACTGCGCCAACTAGAGAGGCGTAAGTCTCCCTACAAGATCCTATCTGCGGTAATAAACCAGGAAAGCCACAACCGCTCAAATTTTCACACTTCGGAAGATCCTAAAAAGAAAACCCAAGAGGGCCAAATCAATACCCACCACCTATTCATCGATTTCAAAGCTGCATACGACAGCATTTATAGAGGCGAACTATACAGAGCCATGTCTAGATTTGGTATACCGCCAAACTCGTCCTTTTGTGTAGGATGACGATGGAGAATTCTCGCTGCTCCATCAGGGTCGGAAACGACCTATCTAACACATTCGATACCAAAAAAGGATTTATGCAAGGCGATGCGCTGTCATGTGACTTTTCCAATTTAATTCTTGAGGGGATTATGCAAAAGTTCCAAGCCAAAATCAAAGGCACAATTTTCCAAAAATCGGTGCAACTATAGGTGCAACGATAGGACATCATTGGTAGGGGCTCAACGTGATGTCATAGCCACGTTTGCTAGTATAGAGAAAGAAGCGGCAAAAATGTTTTTAGCAGTAAATGACGGGAAGACGAAGTATATGCTGTCAAGACGAAAGGACACACAACATCGACTAATTAGACAGAAGGTTTCCATTGACAGATATTACTTTGAGGTAGTGCTGGACTTTGTCTATCTCGGCCCCGCTTTTAACTCTGACAATTACATCTTCTCTGAAATTAAACGAAGAATTACACTTGCCAACCGCTGTTTCTGCGGGATAAGAATGCAATTCAGTAGTAAAGCCCTCACTCGAACTACTAAGGAAGTAACATATAAGACCCTGATCATCCCAGTTTGCTCTTCGTCGCGAATCGTGGACTCTGTAAAAACTAATATTGAAAACCTTGGTCATTTTGGTCATTCGGAAAATCTTCGACCTCTTTGCGCGGACAGACTATGGATTTGAATATGCAACTAAGAACTTTTCGAGCTTTTAACCGACATAGACCTCGTCAGAAAACTGCGCATTGGAACAATATGATGGTTAGGACATGTTAAATGTATGAACACCAATACCATCGCCTCAGAGTTTTTGATTACCAGCCAGATGCCTGACTCATAACTGGAAGATCTTGCAATTGGTGGAACTTGGACATGGCTTTCAAAAGTAAGTAAGTCAGCAATCAGTCGACTACATTGACAACCTTATTAAGGTTTGACAAAATATGAAATGTCTGACGTAAATTACACTTACAGGGCCACATACCTGGCTTAATATTAGATAAAGACGCTTAAATCTATCAATAACTTGTTGACTTAATCTAACTTATCGGCCCTTAGCGGGTGCTGTAAGCTTATATCTAACATTTTTTGCTTATCATGTAATTTATATTTATGATAATTTATTTCTTTTCAAAGAAAAGTACAAAAACTTTGCGATGCGATGTTATATTTTGTTGCCACATGAAAATCGACTTCCAGTTTATTTCGCACAGCATATTTGAAAAGCTTCGCATTATAATTTCACAATCTTTAATGTTTTCCAGGCTTAGTCTAGAGAAGACTTTCCGAAGAGCGGTGTGGTTGTTAATTTCGGAATTAGACCCAGAGACCTTGTGATTGTCCAAGCCATTAACTACTAGACTAGTTTAGTTTAGTTTAGTTTAGAGAAACCTTATTTGAAAAATAGATTTAAAATTTGTTTACAGTAATTTGATAGTCTTAAGTTTAATATGGTTTGGCCAATGACCGTCTACCAGACTGACAATTTGTTTAAGCTTAATACGAATACGTTTTCTATATAAAAGTGCAGTTGTCGTATATTTATATAATATTTCCCAGGCAAATTTTCCATTCATTACTTCCAAAGTGTCGTCCTACACCATCGAAGAAACTCCAAAGTACCTCACATGAATCTCCTACAAAATTGGACATATGGCAATAAAGTGGTATACATCCTCCCTTTACTTTAGGTTGCATCGGTCACATAGGATCGGTAGATCGGGTCGATCGGGTCGATCGGGCCTCTAACTTTAAATATAACATTTATAATACTTAAGGGGCAGCGGTTGAGTAAGTATGTTTGTTCTCGAAGTTCCAAATTGAGTTGACTATATATCATTCTATATTGAGAAGATTTTACTTCATGTTTAAAATTTGCATATGCAAAGTGGCTTACTTTCCTTAAAATCGAATTGAATTTTTCTCTCGAATCTGGATCTGCTTATGTCAGGTGAAAACTGTACGCTTTCACCTACACCCAGAGCTAGCTCCTCCCACCTCTCGACTAAATTACATCTTGTTGTCAAAATTTTCTTAAGCACTCGCTCGGAAGTCTTACTTCATCCATTTCCATCACTTTCATAATGGTTCTTAAAAACAATGGACGCTCAGTTGTTTCCAAGTGCAGCATAAAGATTGGCGTGCAGAGTGGCAGCCGAAAAATACGTTTTAAAAAAATTATCTGAGGAACTTTTCCACCTCATCGTATTGGCAAAATCCCCAAACTTGCGCACAATAAAGCTTTATAGAAATTGCAGTCGCGTGAAAAAGTTTAAGCTTTGAGTTATGTTCAATCTACTTGTTATCGATACAACGTGCCCATACTGAAGAAACAGCTCTTTTCGCTTCCGATAGCTTGGATTCAAAGTGTTTTCTTATATTGAGATTTGATGTAACTATTACGCCTTAGTATTTGTACTCTCGAACAGTTGCAAAATATTCTCCTTTATAGATCCAATTTTTGTTGTTTGTATATCTTCCACCTCCATCTCTAAATATCATAATAAGGACTTCTGCAAATTAACAGAGAGGTTCCAATTTTCGCAGTAGCTCTCCAGTCGGTTCATCATTCGCTGCATTCTGCGAATATAGGGCCAGGTATTCGGTTATTTCCAAAATGGATTCCTCCTCCTATCTCCTCCACGATGACATTGATGAACAGAATGGACGAGTTCAAAAAGGAAATACCCCCGATAATTTTTCGGTACGTCTTAGGAGCCTTTTTTGTGTAGGGGGAATATTATTGTTCTTGTAAAGATATCTGGGACGTCTGCACTCTCGAAAATTCCATTGAACTCCTCTGTCAAAACGTACAAAAATTCCGTTGAAAAATTATAAAAAAAAAACTCTACAGGGACACGATCATCTCCCGGAGCCTTTGCAATTTTGGATTTTTCAATCACTGTCTCGAGGCTTAAACGGCTGCGTAGACAATTCACTGACAGACAAGACCCAGAGGTTCGGACACTGAAGTCACTGATCAAAAATCTTAAAAAATTAATATCGGATAATTACAGAAAATCTATAAATTCTACTGGGGCAACAAAATTCGGGCTATAAAAACCAGTAGCCCTAATATGTTCCCGTAAATAAATAAAATATTCGGGCGAAAAGGTCATAACGACATTCCATGTGTCCGAATTTCCAAAACGACAGAAAACAGACAGACACTCACGGCTGTTGGTATAATTCCGGAAAACGTTGACTCGAACGACGGTTTTTTCACGATCGAAGATCCTCAGGAGAAGGCGAATTTGATAGGCGCTATTTTCGAGACCGTGTATACGGTGAACAATACTGTTCGCCCAAATCGCGATATTGAGGAAAGAGCCTTTCTGAATCACTTTCATCTGCGCATTGAACTTCAAGCTTGGCGATCTGAGAATCACAGTTTTTCCGTATTCAAAGACGAAAACCCTTCCAATGGCATAGTCGCCAATAGCCTGATGCTGTTCGTGCAAAAAGATGAACTCCTGGACATATTGGTATCGCTGAAAAATAAAAAGTCGGCAGGAGAGGACGGTGTCCCAAACATCGTATTGAGACACCTGCCAATAGAAGCAGTCGATATCTTCACCACCCTGTTTAACAATGCACTGACGGCGGTGGTACATCCTAAAAGGACAAGGACACCTGCCAATAGAAGCAGTCGATATCTTCACCACCCTGTTTAACAATGCACTGACGGCGGTGGTACATCCTAAAAGGACAAGGACAAAACAAACCCTGCAAATCTTCGGTCAATAAGCCTTCTGCCGAATGTAAGCAAGGTATTCGAGAAGATAGTCAATAGAGCTCCGCTTAAGTGGGTTTGGTTTTCGAGCGAGGCATGACACCATTCATGCCGCGTCAAAACTAGTGTCCGACGTCCAATGGAATAAATCCAAAGCACAATACATAGGGGCCTGTCTGGTTGACTTTGAGAAGGCCTTCGACACCGTATGGTTAGAGGGGCTTTTCTACAAGCTGACCAGAATGGGCATGCGGAAACCAATGCTATATATGATATATGAAATGCTTATGGGAAAGAAGTTCGTTGTCAAATGTGGCAACGTAACTTCGAGTAAAGTCTTTGAAATTAAAAACGGTTTACAACAGGGGGCGGTGAAGTCCCCGATATTGTTTAACATTTATACAAGTGATCTTGTAGGTTCTCTCAGGCACGCTATAGCGTACGCAGATGATCTAGTGGCGTACAGATGAGGTCCGAAAATCGAGGTCATCAACACACTTTTGCAACGTGACTTCGATCACATTAAGGGATATTGCGATGATTGAAAATTGAGGATCAATTTCCAAAAAAACGTAACAATTCTGTTCAGGACCCCAGTGCAGAGGGCTTCTTACGATACCAGAAAAAACTGGAAAAAAGTTTGTATCATGGGACAGCATGGACGGCCGTTGGCGGTGAGAAGTGAAGTCCAAATACCTTGGCATCTGGCTTGACAAGTTTCTATATTTTAATAAAAATGTGGATGCTTGTCTGGCCAGGGCTAGGGGGGCTTATGCTCTGACAAGAAGATTGTTTCATAGCAGTCAACTTGATTCAAGGGTGAAAGTCATTTGCTACATGGCCCTCATAAGGCCGATCATCGCTTACGGTTGTCCCGTGTGGTTCAATGTATCACCATCCTACATGGAAAGGATACGGCTGTTTGAGAGGCGTTGTCTCCGATCCTGCTTAGGATTGTACCGAACGCCGGACTCCGAGTACATAAAATATTATCGCAACGAGGTTCTATACAATGGGGCTAAGTCGAATAGAATTGACAATTTCCTAATTAAGGTGACTCGAAGGCACGCTGCAAGGGCGATGGCTAGCGACAACAGCCTGATCTTTGGGGCTTATTATCCCAATGATTTATACATGGATAGCACGCTCATATCGGGATTTATTCCACCAGAGGCATTCATTTACATCGATTCGTTAGGGTTAGTACAAGACAGGAACGGTATCCCGGTTTTATACCACCGCTATAGTGACGCGCGGGACAAACGGCTAATCCGCGACGGGTACGTCGACAATGCTCCGGAGCTCCTCCGCTTTAGCACGGCGGTATCGGATCGCGATAGGATCGATGCTGCAAAACAGCGCACTGAATTCTGGTGGCTATATGAGGAAGGTGACTCTGCACTTCCTCAGGACTTTGCGGACTTTTAGTCCAACTCCATAGGTAAGATTTTAAATTAGGAACAAGGTCTGGGGCGGGGCTTGTGCACCATATTGGCGTAGAATATGGTTGAACGCAGGCTGCCGTGGGAACGAAAGACGCAATCAGGATGGCGACCCCTCGGGGCATGCGCAACGAGGGCTCGCCACCCCGATTATAATTAAGTTCGGTTTAAGTAGTTAAGTAGTCTTAAGTTAGGTTTAAGTAGTCTTAAGTTAGGCTAAGTAGTTTAAGTAGTCTTAAGTTATATATAATCTAGAATAAGCTTTTATATAAAACAAAAAAAGTCACTAAACAAAGTTTTAAATTTTTTCTTTGTAAATTAAAATTAAATATAAAACCAAAAAACCGACAAATCTTAGCCTAAAGGCAAAATAAAACAGCTAAATATAAGCTTACAGCGCCCACTAAGGGCCGATAAGTTAGATTAAGTAAACCAGTTATTGATAAGTTAGATTTAAGCATTTTTGTCTAGTAGTAAGTTAATATTTTAAGTAAATAAAAAAATGAGTTTGAAAGTTAAAAAAGTTGCTTCTCCCGTTGATTACTTTGGCGGCTTTCCAAAATTCTGCCGAAGATCTCGATGTATTCAGGACAGTTATGTTTCTTTGATCCAAACACTTTCTTTTCTCATAACAAAGTTGTTTAAAATTTTTATTGGCACCTGCGTACATCATTTTGAAAAAAGATGTGTTCTATTTCCTCAAAAGCTTTAGGAATGAGAACGATTTCTCTCTAGGTTTCTGACAATTAATAGTTCTCGCTTTAGCACTCACTGGAACAGCTTTGATTATAATTTGGGTAAGGTCCTTCATTTGTAACAGGTTGCGACCTACGTAATGCGAGTTCCAAGTTTAAGTTGTTTTGGTAAGAAGTAAGTAAGTTGACTCCACTTCAACTTGGGGAGCAGCCCCAGCTGTTTTTCATTGGACGCAATATAATCACCCGATATTACGCACGCCAATTCCAAGGGCATGTGGTCTGAAAAAGTCTGCTCTGCTATCCTAAAATGACTCACAATCGAATTCCACTTTTCCGACACAAAACAGTAATCTATGACTGAGCACGATGTTCCACGAATAAACGTATACTCGCCATTTTGGTCACCTTTGCAGCTCCCATTACGCATCCTTGCATCCAGAGTATCGGCAATATCCAAAATTTTAATACCTTTTCCATCACACGTTTCACCTTTTGATCTGCGCGTAGGGCTGATGATTGTTGATGCTGTCCCGCTCACGAAGCTGTTTTGCGACAGATCAACCCTAGCATTAAAATCTCCAATAAGAAGAACATCCACAGAGCCTAGGTTCTGCAGGGTCTCTACTGGACTATAAAAATATGTTTCGAGTTTGCTTTTTATTTAACGGTAAAAATTTGAAGTAAAGTGAGGAACCGAACATAAAACTACCCTGTTGATTCGTGTTCGCTGTCTTGTACATACTAGTACTGTCAATACATATCTGTGTCAACGCCCATATTAAGATAAAATTTTGTCTGATTTCTCGCTTATTTCCTAGGATGTCTTACCACTAGTTACTATGGTTCGGCTAGAAATTTCTCTCCAGATCATATATCCTAAGATGCGAGGAATGTGGTGAGATTCTTTATTAACAACACTGCAGATGAACACTCTTTTTGTGGACAAAACTCAACGTACTTTAACTCATTGGCCACAGGTATCATACATCAGGAATGGTTATGTTGGGACCACTTTTTTTTCAAATTGACAGCTAATAGCTATTCCGTTCAATGACTACCAGAATGATATCGCATTTTCGAGTTCGCTTAGGGACTCACTAGCGTTAAGGGACTCACATGTTCGAGCCAACAGCAGACACTTTTTTTATTATACAATACCGCTTCAACTTGACAAATTAGCTTCAAATAATGTGTGACAGCTAACTAGTTATAATAAGAATTTCCTACTTTCCTACTTTGTACATCGTTTACACTTGTAAATGGGAAGCGTACGAATGGTCGACAAAAAAATGTCGACAGGACATATATAAATTTCATCGACTGTTAAAATGTCGACTGAAGTTTGATCGACAGAAAAAAAAAGTTGACAGTTCAAAATCCAGACCTTTTAAATGTCAATTGAAAAGTTGTCGATAAAAATGTCGATGACTTATTGATCGACAGTTCGCATGCACGCAGAGCCGCATGCATGTGAACGTCATTCATTTTGCCACGGTCGACCTTTTACCAATCGATATTTTCAAAATCGACTTTATAAGAGTCGACATTTTGATCAGTCGATATTTTCACCAATTGACTCTTCCAAAGTCGACATTATGGCGGTCGATTTTCTTAAATCGACATTTTAAAAATCGGCAAATCGTACTCAACCTTTGTAAATTCGTTCGACTTGATGAAAACTACAGAACTTAATTCACAGCCTTAAAATCACATAACCAACATACTTCGAAACCAACAAACAGCCATTTAACACAAATTAAATTAAATTATCCACATTCAAGATATACTGCCCATTAGACACAAGGACCTTTCGTGATAATATTGAATCAGCAAACACAGTCTGGGAATGATAAGGACACTTGGTTTTAGCGTTGCGATAGCACGAAAATACCATCACACTCGGAAATGAATAATATTTGCATAAAGTATCGAAATCCTGCATCAGAAAATCCATAAAAGATAGATATTTATCTTTTAGGTTGCCTGGGTTATATTCCAATTTTGTTTCAGGTATGTATAAGGATGGCTTTAATAGGATTTGATAGAAAAGGGATAGCGCATTATTTGACATCACTTTTGGATTCAATTCAGAGGCAAGTTTGGAAAAACAATGCTACTAAGGCGAAAGTTACTTTAAGGTATGAATATTATTGAAAATGGAATTGGAGAAGTTTGTTGTAAGGACGAAAGAAGCTACTGGTTGTTTACTATGCAGATAAGAATCGGTTGGTATTGGTAGGGTGAATTTCTTTCCATTTGCATATAGTTACGGGTCGAGCGGCGCCGTAACAAACATAAATATTATTTATAACGGACCACTTGGGGTATATTAAAACACTTAGATTTTAACTACTAAGACTTTTAGTTATCAATTATGATTTTTTTTTAAACTATTTATGTTGCTGACCCCATACCACTGGTGGGGAGAAGTTGAGGGAAACCCTTTAAGTGTTTACCCACTCGATAACAACGAAAAATGATTGTTCAACGATATTATAATAATAATTGTGAATGAGGTTCTCGCTGCCTGGTGCAGGAGGGGACAAATTCGACCAATGCATGGGCGGAAACGGTCTTAATTCGCTGAGTTACAAAAAGAAAAGGAGAGAAAAAAAATACAGGGGTTCCGGTCCATAAAAAAAAAGATCGGCCTGTTTTATGAAGAAGGAGAAGCGAGTCGGACACGCGGTAAGAGCCGAAGTCGAAAAAAAGGCGAAAGTAGCGTGGATAAGAAATCAATAAATAAAGCGTACAAAAAGAACAAAGTGACAAAAAAAAAAAAAACAATTTCAATAACCCGCGAAAATAAATTAAATAATAACTACAAGAAGTGCCCGTCGCCAGCGCTCAATGTTTGCACGCGGTAAGAACACATTCATTCTGTAAAGTGTCGACTCACACCTAGTGTACAAAGTCAATAAAAAAAACCCTCTTCCGCTGTTTCTGTGCTATATCAAGCGGATATGTAAAGGGTTTTTCAATAAGAGCGCTACAAACTTTTTTTTTAAATAAAACAAAAACGGTAACAACAACCTGATCAGCCATAATCGTGTGATTTTAGACCAGAAAATTACACATATGATTAAATCTTCACACTTCAACAGATCCTGCAGAAGCAAAAAACCCAAGAAATCCAAATCGAAAACCACCACCTATTGGCCGACTTGAAACCCGCATGAGACAGCATTGATAGAGAAATATACAGAGAACTGTCTAAGAAGAAACGAAAGGATTCACATCCAGTTTAACGCCGAATCCGAACGGGAAAAAAAATCCAAAAATCCCAAGAAATCCAAATCAAAAACCACCACCTATTGGCCGATTTGAAACCCGCATGAGACAGCATTGATAGAGAAATATACAGAGAACTGTCTAAGAGGAAACGAAAGGATTCACATCCAGTTTAACGCCGAATGGCAGTATTAATCTTAGATGTTTGTCAGACTTTCTCAAGAGGTGGAGCAGCGAAAAATATTAGGTGTTCTCACTATGGCACTAATCTCTAGGCCACTGCACCCACAATCCTTTCCGTAAGCAGCCAAATACCCGCTAATTCACAACAAATAGTTCATTGTCGAGACCTTAAGATTTGTGTTTTTGGGTGACGTTTTATTAAGGAGCGGTTTTATCTTCTCCCATTTGCATTCTTGTTTATGCACTTTTACGATAAATCAGTAAAAAGTGAGAATGACTCAATAAAAATACAGAAAACACAGATCAGTTAACTGCCAACATTCTTATTAACCAAAATATCCTTAGGAAAGGTAGTAAACCTTCCACACAAAAAAAAAAAAAACTCCATAAAATATCGATTTTTCCTAGTATGTTTCATTTTTCGAAGGATTTTATGTCAAAAAACTTTACTTTTATGCTAATGAGGTTTATAATGTGAAAATCGAAGCAAGCCATCTGGTTTCGGGTATTTGTCTGAGCTTGCAAGATTTTATTCTCAGAAAGTATTAAACTACAATCTTATCCCATCGTGCAATCCGGTCAAATGTGTGTGTGTAAAATAACACCCATTACGGCCTAAGAGGATGTTCACCAATTGAGCTCACAAAACCTTTTTACTATCGCCGGAGAATCGCAAAGAGCTCAGTGTCCTTGATATTATTCCCCCTGGGGGACAATCCCGATAAACTAGTCCCATAAAAGTCGAAGACAAAAGTATGTAGATATTGACCCTTTAAGGGCTTATGTTTGGCAGTTAAACGGCTTTGCAAGTCCTTTGAGAATTAGGCAGAAACAGAATGGAGTTGAATGCAAATAATCATTTCTTTGAAGTGGGTTGTAACAGTAAAGATAATCTAAGATAATATTGAGCAGCAAAAGTTACGTATACGTCCCGTGTCGACCAATGAATTATCTTATATGGCAGTAGTAGTGCTGTTTAATATGACATCTCTTTAAAAATGCATGGCTACCAGTTTTTTTTTTTTTTTTTTTGAAGTCCTTGAGGAAGGTATATCAATTTTTCATAAGGCGAATACCTGAATGAATATTTCTTTTTACAAGAGGTAAACATAGACCGTGCTCAGGCGTGCTGTTGACAGATACAGTTCATGTTGGGGGGTGTCTTTCAAGCACGCTGTAGCCATAACCTTGTGTTAAATGTTTTCACTTTGCTATCAGCGGTAAACGAAAATTCTGAGGCAAAATACCACATCCAGTGAATTTTTTGTTGTTTGGAAATATTTAAAATGCAAGAATCTCGAGAATTTGTGTCTTTAAAAATTGGAAGATGAAGGGACATTGCGTAGGGATAGACAGCAAGGAAATACTTGATGACAGAAACCTTTGTTGTATATTTCTCTAAAATATATAAAAGTTAGTATTCATGCCAAAGGCATGAGTATTCAAGTCAAAACGTGGGTGAAATAAATTTCTTAGACCGGAGTCTTAAAATCAAAGCAAGTAAGCGATGTGATTGCGTTTTGGTTTGCCTATATTTTTCTTATAAGAAATTAATTTTTTTGTTTACTTTTAGCTGGGTGAAAAAAGTCAAATGACGTCTCAATTCGGTGAGACTAAAATCCACAAAAACAATCATGGAGGCATGATATAGGTTATCCTTTCCAATTATTACATCTAGTCGTCAAACTCATTACTCATTTATTTTTTATAACTTAAAAGCTCGTAATGAACTTCACACTATCAGGTTCTTTATCCTACCTATGTGGGTATGTTCAACCATTCCTTTCATTATGTGTTTTGAAAGTCATATTAGTGGATGTTAAAAATATATTTTGAGATTAAAAACTATAACCAAAGCTAGCTATTTTATAACCAAATAGTTTTGTTCTACACAATTTGTGGTTGTAATTTTGACCATAATTGAATCTTTATTTAGCCATGCCCCGTGGAACCCATTTGACCATGGAAAGAAAGGAAGTAATCACAACTCATATAGCGCACGGCCTATCAAATCGGTCAATTGCTACCAAGATAGGGCGATCCCTTACCGTTGTCTGTAATTTTGTCAATTCGGGTGAAAAGTATGGCTCTGCCAGACCAAGCGTTCTTAGCACCCGTGAAAAGAATATTATTTCACATGAAACCAGGCGAAACAATCTGAATGCTGGTCAGATAAGGTGCAAGTAGGACCTTCCAGTAGGTGTAAGAAGAGTGCAGCAAGCGTTGAAGGAAAATCCCAACATTCGATACCAACAAATGATGAAAAAGCCGCTATTGCAGCTGCATCATAAGGAGCCCAGACTAAGATTCGCCAGAGACCACATGGCATGGACCCGGGAGTGGGAATCCGTTTTTTTTCTGATGAAAAAAAAATTATATTTAAGCGGTCCAGACGGTTTTTGCGAGACGACAAAGCAGTGAAAATAGCCGGCACTCCGGAGGTGGAAGAGTCATGCTTCGGGGTGCTTTTGGATTCTATGGAAAAATCCCTTCGATGTGGGTACCACTCAGAATGAATGAAACAAAACACAGGGAGATGCTGGAATACGCCCTGGACGAATTTGGAAAAATTCCGGCGGGTAAAAATTTTATTTTTCAGCAAGACAATGATTCCATTCATACGGCAAGAACAGTTTGCGAAGGGTTTGAAGTCAGCGGGACAAAGTGTTTACCGTGGCCATCATGTAGTCCCGACCGTAACCCAATCGAACACATGTGGGGGATCATGGCTAGAAAAATCTATTCAAATTGGTGGCAGTACAGGAATGTGGAAGAGCTTAAGGTACAAATAATCCAGGCATGGAACGAGCTCAATGATGAAGTTTTGCATAACTTAATAAATTCTATGCCGAATATAATTTTTGAAATTATTGAGAACCGATGCGGCTGTACGAAGTACTGAGTTACAGTTTGGTAGTTAGATAGATAGATATATTTATTTCGTTAATAAAATACAGTTTGCTATCGCACAGTTTACATTATACGCACAGAGATATGATTTACAAATGTCTTTCTACTTTCTCTCTACTGAAAAATTATTTACAAACTTTTTTGTGATACTATAAATTTACAACATAAAACCTGAGGAAACAATGAAAAAAAACCTCAATTTGAATGAACGATGAAAAAAAAATTTATTTATTTTTTTTTTAATTCATTTTTATTTTATTTTTCTTAAAACTAACTTACATGCTAGACAAAAATTCGTGAAAAATCTAGCTTACTTATCAACTGCTTAACTAACTTACTTGCCCTATGCGGGCGCCCTAAGTTATACGAGAACTTAATTCTAATGCCTTTCGGCTTATTATCTAATATATAAATATAGAAGTAACACAATTTTTACCAAGAAAACTTTGAAAAACTTGGTTCCTCACTACTTAAAATAACTAAAAACTAGAACAGCCACAGCAAGTGTTTTTTTTTTTGTATATATATATTATATATATATTATTTTTTTTGTGCCACCATGACTGTTATACACCTAAACCTAAGACTACAACTATGTAAGTCGGCCATAAAATAACAATTTTAAGTCAACTATCTTTAACACTCATTCAACCACTGCAACAGGCTCTCCTGTTGTGACTACTCCGACGGTCCCAATCGGACACACTCCTGCTGAACCGCAAGCGCTCTCCTCCGCCCTGAGCGACGACGTCTCGGTCGTATAGGAGCCGCCTATACACAGTTCGTCGGAAGACGTGGTAGATTAGCGGAACCGCCGATCTATCCTGTATCAGCCCTCGACTATCCAAATATAGGAAAGCTTCGGGCGGAATAAAGCCGCTCAAACGCGCACTCTCAAAGTATTCATCGTTGGGGTAGAAGGCCCCAAAGATGAGACTATTGTTCGAAGCCATTGCTCTTGCAGCGTGAAACCGAATGAGTTTCACCAGAAAATTGTCTATTCTGTTTATGTTGGCCCCATTGTATAGGACCTGGTTGGTATAGTATTTTGTGTAGTAGATACTGGTGTCCTGTGGAGTCTAAGGCAGCTCCTCAGACACTGCCTCTCAAACACCCGTATCTTTTCCATTTGAGATAGGGCAACGTTGAACCACACCGGGCACCCATAGGCAATCATCGGCCTAATGAGGGCCATGTAGCAAATCACCTTCACCTGTCAAGACGCCTGCTACAAAACAATCGTCTTGTCAGGGCAAATGCTCCCCTAGCTCTAGCCAGAGCAGCATCTACATGTCTTCCGAAATATAGATACTGATCCAGATGACAAGGTACTTTACCACACTTTTACTCGCCAGTGGCTTTCCGTTTGGTCTAACGATCACCAGCTTTCGCCAGTTCTTTCTCGTATCCCTAGAGGCCCTAGACAACGGTGTCCTAAACAAGATAGTTTCTGATTTCTGAAAGTTGATTTTCAACTTCCAGTCATCACAATATCTCTGGATCTTGTCGAAGTCCCGCTGCAAAAGAGTTCGAATGATTTCGACAGTAGAGGCTGTTCTGTACGCGATAAGATCGTCCGCATACGCAATTGCCTGAGTAAGACTACCTATCATATCACTGGTGTAATTGCTGAAGAGAATCGGCGAGTTTACCGCTCCCTGTTGCAGACCATTCTTGATGAAAAATTCTGAAGTTACATTGCCACTTTTGACAACAATCGTTCTACCAGTCAGCATGTCATGAAGTATATATACCAGTGGTTTACTTATGCCAAGTCTGGTCAGCTTTAGATAGAGGCCCTCCAACCATACGGTGTCAAAAGCTTTCTCTAAATCAACCAGACATGCACCGGTGCACTGTTTTTTGGCTTTGTTCCATTGTACATCAGAGACGAGTTTGGAGGCGGCATGAATACAGTCATGTCCAGCCTTGAAACCAAACTGGTTCTCTGGTATAATATTATTGTCCTCAGACCATTTGAACAGTGCTCGATTGAGAATCTTTTCGAAAACCTTGCTGATATTTGGAAGGAGACTAATCGACCGGAAATTCGCCGGGTTGGAGTTGTCCCTTCCCTTTTTCGGGAGAGGATGAACCACCGCCGTCTTCCAACGCACTGGATAATATGCATTATTCAGCGCGTTGTTGAACAGCGTGGCGTAAATGTCCACAGCTTCAGGGGGCAAGCGTCGCAGTATAATGTTAGATATACCATCGACTCCCACTGACTTCTTTTTCTTTATGGAATCGAAGATGATCTGGAGTTCCACCTTCGAGATTAACAGTGGACCAGACCCACTTCGCTCGGCGACTATGGCGTTTGCCAAGTTTTCATCATCGAACCGGGTGAAACCACGGTTCTCAGATCGCGATTGCGTTAAGTCGTTTCGGAGATAGAAATGATGGAGCAGGGCATTGTTTTCCAGGACGCGGTTCGGCCGAATGCTATCATTCACCTTACACACTTCCTGAAAGACAGTCCCCACTGCCTCCACTTTCTCCTGAGGATCTTCAATAACATAGAAATCGTCGTCGAAGACGGCTTCCCCTGGATCAATTCCTGCTGTCAAAAGTATGTTTGTATTGTCAGTTGTTCGTTGGAGCTTAATACACGGAAGATCCTAAAGATTTTATTAATTTGTGGAAACATACTCGGGTCGCTGGAATTTACGGCCCGAATTCTGTTATTCCAAAACAAATTAATGGACAACCGATAGTTCTCCTTGATCAATTGGTTGATGTTTTTGATCGACGCCTTCAGTGTTCTAATCTCAGGGTCGCGTGGGTTTGTCAGTCGTCTGTACAAGAGTTTAAGTCTTGTCAGAAGTCCGCTTTTTGTCTGTGTAGTGCGTCAATGGTCGCGTTTCTGTACGTAGACGTTATGTCATGTTTTTTGTATTTCGGTATCGTCCTGTTCATTGTTCGTTGAATCGCTTCGTCCATTTGTTGTAAGTATTCGTCGATTTCGTTGTTCGTTAGGTTTCTGCTGTTTGGTGGTGAAATGGCCCTCGAACGTAGTTCTCTTGATAAGGCGTTGGTGAAGTGAGGCCAGCGCATCTTACCGCAGTTGTAAGCATGCACAGGCGCATACTCCTCCAACGCTACAAGCTCGTTCGGAAGCTGTATTACGATGGCGATTCCGCAGTGATCACTGTCGTACTCGATCGTCCGTAAACAGTTTCGCGGGTGTTGGTCTACTCTGTTAGTAACTGTCAGTCTTTTGCCTCGCAGTAAAAGATGCAGGAAAGCACCGCTTCTCGGAAACGATGGCCTATCGGCGGCGAGAATGTCGATCCTATATTCAACACTGTAGTGGACCATCCAATTGTAAAGATGGTTACCCCGAGGATTTTGTAATGATTTCCCCAATCTTCGTGTTTGACATTAAAATCTCCGGTCAAAAGATAAAAGTTCTCCACTGAGTTCAGTCTTAGAGATTCGAAAAGTTTTCCGAGCTCTGTTGTAAAAAGTGTAGACTGAGGTGCTTCCGGTGGGTAGGCCGCTATCACATACAGTCGCTTCCCTTGTTGGAGAGGAATGCATATGACGCAGACTTCCAGCAGCCGGAATCGGCGCACTTCACCACTATACATGACCTTATAACTAATGCCTTTTCGTATAAAGATAACGACTCCGCCTCCTTGAGTGGAGTTGGGTCGGTTCCTTCTTACGATATTGTAATTACTTTTAATTTATGAAAAAAAAGTATATATATATATGTATATGAGTGTATAGTTTTGTATTATATAGCAGGTATGACTAGGATAATAGTATTAAAGAAAGTAAATAAAATTAAATAAATAACTAAAATGACTAAATAAAAAAAAATAATACAAGAAATTATTAAATAAATAAATAAATAAGTACATACATAAATAAGTTATTAATAAATAAATAAATAAATACATACATTCATATATTAACAGAAAAACATTTAAGATTAACAATTAACAGATAATAAATTAAGATTAGCAATCAACAGTTAAATGGCAAATGGATTTGACATTGCCATGATTGCTTAGCTATTCTGTATTTAATTGATTAATTAAAGGATTGTTAGGGATGTCGCATCTGATCCTAAAGGAGTCATTGAGCTTTCTTATTATATTGGAGATCTAATATGCAGATCTGAAGTAGAATGTTGCTAGGTCAGATTAAGCATCATTTTTAGTACTTTGTTTTGAGAAATTTGTAATTTATTTATATGGCATTCAGCATATTTACCCCACAGCTATTAACCATACAAGAGAATTGATTGAAAGACGATTTCGTAAATTATTATCTTATTTTCGTTTGAAAGTATTGAATTTCTATTTACATCGGGTTTTTCAACAGGGACGCTACAAAAGTTGAGCGACAGGGACAGCAAACGACGCCATATTTCTTGCCGCTCTTTTGACATTTCTCTTCAGTTAGGTCTTCCATTTCATGATGGAAAGATAAACGATCCAACAACGAGTCGAAATTATTAAAATTTACAACCGAAATACGGAGTCCTAGCAGATCAACAATTGAGCGTCTAGGGGAAAAATTTGAATCCACAGGCACAGTACAAAATTTTCCCGTGCCAGTGAGACAAAGAAATGCCCGTAGTGTGGAGAATATTGCTGCCGCTGAGGCTTCAGTTGAAGTAAGCCCAAATGTGTCTCTCACACGTTGTTCCCAAGCGTTGGGCATCTCTGTGACGTCGTTGTGGTGAATTTTGCGAAAAGATCTTGGCCTACATCCTGACAAGATTAAATTGACGCAAGAAATGAAGCCGCTTGACCACCAGAAGTGTCGTATGTTCGTGAATTGGGCTGAGCAACAACTTGAAAATGGTTCGGATTTTTATCGAAAAATCATCTTCAGCGATGAGGCTCATTTCTAGCTGAATGGCTTCTTCAATAAACAAAATATGCGGTATTGGTCAGGCAGCAATCCACACGTACTCCATGAGTCATCATTGCAAAAAATGATGGAAAAATTACGGTTTGGTGTGGTTTATGGGCCGGCGGCATCATTGAGCCGTACTTCTTCCGTGATGATCAAGACCGGCACGTTACTGTGAATGGGAAACGCTTCCGTCCAATGATAACCCAATATTTTTGGCCCCAATTGGATGATATGGACTGGGAGGACATGTGGTTCCAACAGAACGACGCCACAAGCCACACAGCGAATGCCACAATGAATTTATTGGAAACCAAGTTTGGAAAACGTGTTATCTCACAAAATGGCCCAGTCGCTTGGCCGCCTCGGTCGTGCCATTTAACGCCGTTAGACTATTTCCTGTGGGGCTACGTCAAGTATATGGTCTATGCAAACAAGCCAACGACGATTGATGAACTTCGTACGAATATCGAACGTGAAATTGCAGCAGTATCGGCCGATTTATGCTTGAAAACCGTCGAAAATTGGGTACAGCGTCTGGACTTCTGCAAGCGTGCCCGTGGTGGCCATGGAAAAGAAATCGAGTTCCATACATAATGGCATCGAACGTACTTTCCTTCTTCTTCTTCTTCTTAAGTGGCGCTACAGTCCGGAATGAACCTGGGCCTCAACCAACATGCCTCTCCAATTAGCCCGGTTGTTAGCTAACTGCCTCCAGTTGCGCACTCCAAGTTGGTTGAGGTCGGTTTGTACTTGTGCGCGCCGCTTTAGGCGATGTCTTCCTCTACTGCGTCCGACGTCTGGCTGGGAATCGAAGACTCTGCGAGCCGGAGTATTAGTGTCCATTCGTTCTACATGTCCTAGCCATCTTAAACGTCCAATGCGGAGCTTTTTTTTGACCAGGGACATGTCGCTGTACAGCTCGTATAGTTCTTGGTTGAATCTTCGTCTCCATAGCCCGTCAACGCAAACGGGACCGAAGAATTTTCGAAGAATTTTCATCTCAAATCGACTAAGGATTTCTTCATCCGATTTTGATATGATCCATGCTTCAGCGCCGTAGAGCAGGACTGGGATGATCAGGGTCTTATATAAGATCTCCTTAGTAGTTCGAGTGAGGGCTTTACTACTGAATTGCCTTCTTACCCCGTAGAAACAGCGGTTGGCACGAGTAATTCTTCGTTTAATTTCTGACGAGATGTTGTTGTCAGAGTTAATAGCGGAGCCGAGAGAGATAAAGTCCCGTACTACCTCAAAGTTATATCTGTCAACGGTGACGTTCTGTCCAATACGTCGATGTTGTGTGTCCTTTCGTATTGACAGCATATACTTCGTCTTGCCCTCATTTACTGCTAAGCCCATTTTTGTCGCTTCCTTCTCTATACTGGCAAACGTGGTTATGACATCAAGTTGGGTCCTACCAATGATGTCAACATCTTCGGCGTATGCTAGTAGTTGTACAGATTTTTGGAAAATTGTGCCTCTGGTGTTAGCTTGTGAGTTTTGCACAAACCTTTCAAGAATCAGATTGAAGAAGTCACATGACAGCGCATCGCCTTGCCTAAATCCTTTTTTGGTATCGAATGTGTCGGTGAGGTTAATTCCGACCCTGATGGAACTGCGGGAATTCTCCATCGTCATCCTACACAAGTGGAAGAGTTTGGGCGGTATACCAAAACTAGACCTGGCTCTGTATAGTTCGTCTCTATAAATCCTGTCGAATGCGGCTTTGAAATCGATGAATAGATGGTGGGTATCGATTTGGACTTCGTGGTTTTCTCCAGAATCACCCGAAGTGTGACAATTTGATCGGTTGTGGACTTTCCTGGCCTAAAATCACACTGATATGTCCGATCAGGTTGTTGGTAAACGCTTTAAGGCGTTCACATATTACGGCAGATAGGAGCTTGTATGCGATATTGAGGAGACTTTTGCCTCTGTAGTTGGCGCAGTTTAGAGGGTCTCCTTTTTTGTGGATCGGGCAAACGAAGCTGAAGTTCCATTCTTCGACCAGATTTGGCTTATAAGTTGGTGGATGTTACTTACCAAGTCATCTCCGCCGACTTTAGAAAGCTCCGCGGGAAGGCCGTCATTTCCGGCAGCCTTATTAAGCTTCAGTTTAGACATTGCTATCCTCACTTCACTCAGGTTGGGTGGTTGGTAGTTTTTGCTGTCGTTGCCAATATTGAATGGTTCTTCCCGTCTGTTTCAGTCGTTCGATGTAAGGAGAAGTGAAAAAATTAACGCGCAGCTCTTTCTCGGAGCATAAAATCACCACGTTCTGGAAGTGGGGCACTAAAGGAACATACAGGATGCTATGGAATTTGTTTTGCCTTTCGTCAAGTCAAAACCTCAAAGTGGCAATTTACTATACGTAGAAGAAATAACTGAGACAGAGTTCCTAACTGGCAACAGTAACGATACTTTAGAATCAGAGGAACATTTACACAAGGATTGTCCTAATAACTGGTGCTTTTTTAAGAGTTAAGTTCTTAAGGTTGGCAGCACTGGTTATTAATGGCGTCCAAACGTCATCTACCAAAGTGGAAAGTTTTCAGCATACTCTGCGATTTAATCATGGAAATACTTACAGACGAGCTACGATTGCAAATTATTGAAATTTATTATCAGAATTCGTGCTCTGTGAAAAATGTGCACCGTTTGTTACCATCATATTATGGTAGTCATAATCGACCTGGTGGGTCAACAATTCGTGCTGTTATCACCAACTTTCGCACCAAATTTACTTTGTTGGACATTAAACCATCGACTCGCATGCGTACAGTGCGTGCCGAAGAGAACATTGCAGTCGTAGCGTCCAATGTTGATGAAGATCATGAAATGTCAATTCGTCGCCGTTCTCAGCCATTGGGCATGTGTTACTCAATGGATAATTTTACGCGTCGATTTGGATTTGAAAGCCTATAAAATTCAACTTGTGCAAGAATTGGAGTCGAATGACCTTCCACAATGACATTTTTTTTGGTAAATGGGCCTTAGAAAAGCTCCATTAAAATCCGCTGTTTTATCGAAAGTTTGTGTTCAGCGATGATGCTCGTTTCTAGCTCAATGGATACGTAAATGAGCAAAACTGTCGCATCTGGAGTGATGAACAGCCATGTGCCATACAAGAATTACCGATGCATCCCGAAAATAACGACAGTTTGGTGTGGTTTATCATCGGTGGCATCATCGGTCCATTTTTCTTCAAAGACGACCGTGGAAGAAACGTTACCGTCAACGGCGAAAGATATCAAGCTTTTTTTGCCCCAGTTGGCTGAGTTGAACTTGGTTGACATGTGGTTTCATCAAGACGGTGCCACATGCCACACAGCTTGTAAAACAATGGAAATATTGAAGGATGAATTTGGTGAGCAGCTTATCTCTCGAAATGGACCTTTGAGTTGCCCGCCAAGATCAAGCGATTTAACGCCTCTTGATTATTTCTTGTGGGGTTATGGTCGTAAGTCTGTGTGGACAAGCCGAACACGATTGAAGCCTTACAGGATAATATAACACTCGGAATTCGTGGAATACAGGCTGTAACGTGGTGGTTGTGTTGTCGGTAGAGCAGTTTGACCGTGTGGACATTTCATTTAAAATTTCCTTTACCCCTGTCGTGGCGCAATCAAAGACGAGGTGTAGTTTAAAATTTTATTTATTAGAATATCAGACAAGGGGCAAAGATCAGCCAAGGGTTAAAAGTAAACCAAGGACACCTCAACCCTAACCCAGACACCTTAACATCAGTTGACTTTGATTTCAAATGCAGGAGCTGTACTGCAGATTCTGTAATGAAAGGGGCCTCGGATCCTGAATCCAGCAATACCCGGAGTAGTAAACTGTGTCCCGAAGACGTCTTCACATTAACTATGGCTGCGGCTAGCATAACTTGTGTGTTGGTGTCTTGGGTAGAATGATGATTCCTCACTCCAGAACTGGTTGAAGGTTCGTTTGATGGATGGAAAACGAGAGTTTGGGTTATTGCGAGTAGAACAGTGGTTGTCGGAAGGGGTACAATGGGAAATTGCATTTCGTAAATGAGTAGGACTTGAGCTATTATCCAAAAATGAATGATGTGACTGTTGGCAGTAATAGCACCTACGTGCACTTGGACAATGTTGAGATAAATGACTATAGGCTTAACAATTAGTACGCACATCTAACTTGTTTACACTTTGAATTTTATCAGATATACTCATTTTCAAAAACTTGTTGCATTTTTTGATGGCATGTTGACCTTTGCTACAGACTTTACACGAATAATTTGACTTATTCGCTTGTGAGTGAAACTAGTTTCGCTGTAGACCCCTTTTGGACAGCTCCGATGGCATCTTCTCCTACTGGAAACTCACTGCCTCCAGAGTATGAAATCGCGTTTCGAGAAATTTTTTAAATTCCGCAAATGTCGGTAGTTCCTTGGTGTTTTTCTTGAGACCCAGTTTCTCCTTCCAAAGCTGCTGCGTTTTTGAAGGTAATTTTTGCAGTAGGATATAAATTATCATCACATCATAATGTTCGACCGGTACTTTCAAGTTTGCAAGGCTATGTACTATTTCCGTTGACGTATTTAGTAAATTTTTATGGCTTCAGATCGTTCCTGGGTTAAAGCGGTTTGGTTAAAAATCGAAATCCTGTATGGTTCGACCAAAAACAACGTTTTTCTCCTCCATATGGTATGCCGTAGGGTATACAAATAGTTTTTGTATGACAACGCCTCCAAAAAGTGCGCGTGAGTAAAAATGATATACGGAAGAACTGTTTATATTACCAAAACTAATTATTTTGCACCAACTTTTTTTCGAAATGTTTGAAATTTTACCGAAAAACGTTTTTTTATTAAAAACGGCCCTAAAAGGATTGCATGTCAAAAAACTTTGTATGGTTAAAAAATAATTGGCTTTGGTAATGCAAACATTTCTTCCATATATCATTTTTATCCATGCAAACTTTTTGGAGGCGTTTTCATAGAAAAACCATTTTTATACTATGCCATACCATATGCAGGAAAAAAACGTTGTTTTTGGTCGAACCATACAAGATTTTCATAAACTGTCTGAACAATATGTTGCGACATTTTCAATTTTAATATATCTTTACACACATTTAAGGGATACATTAATTTAAAGGATGGAATGGGACAGTGGGTTGTAGCCTTCTCATATGTTTTTTTTTAAAACGTAAATGGCAAAAGCCGTTTTATCGATTACGATAAAAGTTTTGAATATTTAATTCAAATTTGAGTGTTTTATTCGATTTAAAAAAAAAACTACGTTTAAAAAAATCACCCGTTACTTCTTCGACATCTCAACCAGCTGGTCCACTATCTGCAGGAGACATTGAAAGTCCAAAAATTTGTTTTCTCTCCTATGGAAACTTAGAAAATGTTAAAAAACGATCAACACTTACAACGAATGAAGCCGATAAATGTTTCATTGAATATATTAATAGGAAAAAACCCAAAACGTGAAAAAAGCCAAAACAGGCCAGTCATATACAACCGAGGATAATTGGATGTCACAAGAAATGCAACCACCAGAATTATTAACAGAAAGACTTTCTGCTGAATTTTACAGCTGAACTTCCTGATAATACAACTACTGCGGAATATAATAATAGGTAGTTGTAAATAATGTGTCAGTGGTAATAAAAGTGCTAATAAATATTATTTTGTAATAAAAATGAATTTCTCACCTTAGCGTTATCAATAATCTTTCAGTAGGACTGATATACTCTCAGCAAGTAGTGTAGATTAGATTTTGAAACAAATCAATGGCTCGACAAGATTTAAAAGATTTGCAAAAACTTCGGGATTCATTCTATAACGATTTTGAAATTGGGTAGGGTGTGCTCTGATTTTCCTTGCGCAAATATTTCTACCATGAATAATTAAATTAATCAATGCAGGGTTCACCCAATATTTCCTCATATTTTTGTCTCTTTTTTCTTAAATTTTACCACATTAGAAAAATCGTATCAACGAAGTCGTCGGATGACATGACAGCTAGAAATATTTATCTGGCAACACTGTTGCCTCAATGTGAGAATAGGTAAATACAAGGTGGCGCAAAAGTAATCCTTCTATCAGAAAATGCTATAAATTTTGCGATTGGCCGCTAATGTCAGTTCTGTTTTGACATTTGTGTAGTATGCACATGCGAAATACACGTTAATAAACAATGTTACGCTACACTGCTCCAGAACGCGGAATATTGGTGACTATTTATTTGAGCAATAATCGGTCGGTGACCTTGGCACAACGTGAATTTCGTCGCAGATTTCCTAGCAGTCCAATGCCTACACGAGATGCTGCCAGGCGTGGCAGACCCCGGAGTAGCCGTTCTGCAGAGAACATTGCTCCTGTAGCCGAAGATGTCATGGAAGCGCCGCGCCGTCGACATTGACCAGACGACGTGCCACGCAAATGGGTATCAGTCGACGGTCTTTACAGCGAATTTTGGTACATGATTTGAAGATGTTTCCATACAAAGTCCAGACGGTGCATCAGCTGTTAGCTGTTGACCGCCAATCGCGTCTAACATACGCTCAAGCCATCCTTAATCACCAGCAAGAGGAAGATGATTTTTCATCAAAAATAATCATGAGTGATGAGGCCCATTTCCATCTTAGCGGGTACGTAAATAAGCAAAATTTACGCTTCTGGGGCACTGAAAATCCGCGTGTAACCCACGAAGAGCCATTACACCCGCTCAAAGTCACTGTATGGTGTGCTGTTTTCGCTGGAGGAGTCATCGGACTTTTTTTCTTCGAAGAAGTCGCGGGCCAAACGGTTACTGTGAATGGTGAGCGCTACAGAGCAATGATCAACGAGTTCTTTTTGCCGTAACTTGATGAATTGGGAATGGAAAACATGTGGTTCCAACAGGACGGTGCAACGGCACACACTGCAAGTGCCACAACCGATATGCTGAAGGATGCATTTCCCGGGCGCCTAATCTCCCGTTTTGGCGATTTGCACTGGCCAGCAAGATCGCCTGATTTGACCGCTCCAGACTTCTTTTTGTGGGGCTTTTTGAGGTCGCCGGTTTATGTCAATAAGCCTCAGACTCTTGCAACTCTTAAAGACAATATCGGTCAAGAATGTGAGGACCTATCGCCGGAAGTTTTGGCCAAAGTAATGGAAAATGCCATAAAAAGGGCTCAAATGACAATCAACTGTGGCGGCGGCCATTTTCTCGACTTGATGTAAAAAAAATTAAAAGCCCAAATAAAAATAACCCACAAGAAGAATCAAAGTTTTTCTTTTTTTTTAAATTACAGCCAAAACACATCGGAAGGTTATTTTTGCGCATGCTTATTGCTTCTTGCCTCAATGGTAGAACCGCATTAGAGTTAGAATCTTTGTTACTCCTAACTTACCCACTACCATACGATAAATATTCCTGCTTATACCCTATCCCATAGGTTTATATTCGTTTTGATACATAGCTTGTAACAAAGAGAAATAATTTAGCTAGATGTACCTTAAATTATATGAATCGACAGAGAATAGCTAGCTGAGTCAATTTCTGTCCGTCCGTCCGTCGTTTTTCATGGATTAGTACGGTTAAAGCCAAGTAAAAATCAACTCAACCATGAATTAATTTTTCCAACCACCAATTAAAATGCGCCCCTATAATATTTAAATACATTCTCTGAGCCGTATTTTTCGTTTCGACAGCTCGACATGCAAACAAACAAATAAAAGCCGATACGTGCGTATGCATTTACATTTTTAATTTTATTTTATTAACCTGTGAACACATTATTTATCAAGATTGTCTGGCTTGACATTTAGCGATCCGATATTCGATTAAGTTACACACTCTCTAGAGCGTTAAAAAACGAATCTAGCGATACTATAGAAAATATGAAATAATGGTGGCCGCTTGTGCATGTCCATAATTAACCACAGGGATACCCCCATGGCAGTAAAGGGATATCGGTATTATTTATTAATTCCTTTTGTGTTTGTCTGCCATTGGACTGGTGAAAATGTAAACGTGGTTCGAAAGCTATATTGGTTGATGTGAAATTGACATTTTGAACAGAAATTAATAACAATAAATGTTTCGTTTGGTTTTCTTTTTAACTATTTTTCCGTTCTGAAAGCCGAAATGGAAAAAACATATGAGCAGACTACAATAAGTTTTTTTTTTTTTTTTATAATTTACACGTACTCAAGGGGTTAATACCCTTTTATATGTTACCATAGTACGAGCGTTAGTGAAGGGGGAAGAAAGAGAGGATAGGAAAGATTTTGGATGTAGTGGAGACTTAAACTCCATGGGTGGTGTCCGAACTAGCTTCGGGGAGTCACTTTTTCTTGTGTTCGTTAAATTTGAAGAAATTCAAGATGGTGTGCATACTTTTAGGTATTACACCGACCTTTTATTTCTTTTAAATAAAAGTGAAATGGATTTTGGTTGGGATTGAACGCGCAACCTTCCACTCAACAGACGAACACATTACCACTACACCGTGGGGATCAGTTAATACCCTGTGCCATCCTATCCTTAACGTGAGCTTTATGGGGATGGAACTTAGAGAATGGCAATGTTGTAATTTATTGTTCAGCCAGTTTATCAAAATCTTTTATGGTTCTTGAATAAATTTTTTTTACATATGCTGCGGTACGGAATACAAATGGTTTTTGAAGGAAAATACACCGGAAAAGTTGGGCATGGGTTATATTGACCTCTGGACAGCATTTTTTATGTTAATATCACAATTGATTTTGCATCAACATTTTTTTCGAATATTTTAAAATTTGACCAAAAATTGTTTATACCCTATCCCATAGGGGTATATTCGTTTTGATACATAGTTTGTAACATAGAGAAATAATTGAGCTAGGTATACCTCAAAGTATATGGATCGACTCAGAATCGCTAGCTGAGTCGATTAAGTCACGTCTGTCTTTCCGTCCGTCCGTCCGTCTGTAGGTAACCGGCTATTGAGCCTTAAATTTTGAGCTAGGATAATGAAATTTACTACATGTGATGTATGTGGTGTTCGAACAAGTGTAAACATTTTTGAAATCCGCCTACTGTCACGCCCCCTTTTTAGAAAAACCTATTTTTAGGCCAAATCGTTAAAGATTTTGAAAAAGTGTCTGAAGAAGTTATCTAGACAGTCCTAATGTCTATATTTTTTTGCACGCCCACTTTTTAAGGGCGTTTTCTGTAATAACAATTTTTCGGTAATTTTAAACATTTCGACAAAAATTTGATGCAAAATATTGGGTTTTGGTAACACACGCCCAATCTTTGGAGGCGTTTTCATACAAAAAATATTTTTATACCCTACTCCATACCATATGCTGGAGAAAACCGTTGTTTTTGGTCGGACCATACAAGATTTTGAAAAGCTGTCTGAACAATATATTGCGACAACTGCAATTTTAATATATCTTTGCCATTAAATCCACATTTAAGGGATATTAGCTTAAAGGATGGAATGGGATAGGATATAAAACGATCTACACAGTGGATTATAGCCTTCTCGTATGTTTTTTTTTTTAATTAAAGCTGAGCTGGCAGCTTTCTATGTATGGAAGCAGTAAGTTTAGAACATCCACAAGAAGATTGAAATGTCAATCAAAAATCTTACATTCCAAATTAAGGTTGGGATTGGTTGGTTTGATCGGTTGTTGGATTTATAACTATTATAAGCAACATGGTATCTGCATGGTATTAATACTAAGATATTAAGGTAGATATACCATGCAAGTACTCACTTATTCTTAAGTGACAAGTATTGGCAATTCCATTGTTATTATACCACCAGGGTGTCAAAGGTAATAGACCACTTTCGGACACTTGACAGCTGTTGTATGAACCTTAGTTTAAATCGTGACTATTTAGAAGGAGTGTTTTATATTTGTCTAAACCACTTCTATTCGATGCCGATTCTTTGCCATCACACGTGATGTTCATAGTGGCAGCAACAGTGACGTTGGGCTGTAACTGTTGCTGCTTCGTTGGTTTCTCATTTGGTGGAAGGAGAAAATTAACTCCTCTACCACAAAACATGTCTTTTCGCGTTTTGTACCCATGATTTGAAAGGAAGAGTTGACAAGTAATTTTCTTTTCTCACCAATTGATCTTGCAGTATGATGCCCGTCGCCAGTCTCCCACAATCTATTGTCATTGACAGCATGGCATGGTTTTTGTTGACTTATAGGCTTTACTATGTTATTCCCAATCACAACTGTATGCGTCCTTTGCATAAGATTGGAGTCAGCGGACGCAACAATCTGTCGAATTATGGTCATCATAGGCAAACCGATGAAGACAACAAAGGGGCTATGAATTCATGATGCTTCATCCTGTTATCAGATCCTTATTTAAGGAACGATTATAATCACGTGGCCTAAGTACCAGGCGGTTCATAAAATCAAGACATTGGTCTTACAATGTTAGAAGTCATGGTCTAGGATTCGCATTTTCTACCAATGGTCCCATTTGTCAACCCAACTGGTCAACCTTAATGCACAAATTTTTTCCTACATACGTCCTGGTATAGATGGTTTGGTCTAACCTATGAAAATCGGCAAACTTAACGTTAGGGAACTGAAACACCTTCTTGTTCGTCGATTTTGTTCCTTGCATGTTAACACAAAAAAAAAAAGCCGAAAAAATCAAATTGCTAACATAAACCGTACAGCGAATATGTTATTGGATTCCATTAGTTTTTCTTTTTTATCAACTCGATGGGGGATTCGTAATTGGCTCGCATCAATCTCTGATTGAAATCGCTCAATTGAATGGAAAACCTGCTACTTACCTTGTTGATCGTTGGCTTAATGGTTCATTTCTCAAACGAGCATGAACACTTTTCGTTCACAGCAGGAAGTGCCAAAAGTGAAATAAAAAAGTTAATTCACGGTTCCAACAACAACAGAAATAACAAATCCCTCACCTTTAGTAAATTCGCATTCCAGAGAACACAAGAAAATCCTCCGTTTGATGTAAAATACTTACCCTTCACATCAATTCCACACTGCAGGATTTCCCATAACGGAATACGGGGCATAAGTTTCAATTTTATTTCCCTAAATTTATGGCAGCCGTATTTTTTGTTTATAGAGGTTGTAGATACATATTCGATAATTTGATGTGATTTAGAATTTGCAAACTTGGAAAATAAAAAATCGTAATAGAAAATTGCAAGCACATCTATCATTCGAAAATAGTTTGAATATAAGAATATTATTTTTCGTAAAACATCTGCTTATAATATCTCGATATGGAGGACTAAAATGAGTGCAATCGTTTTTGAAATATAGAAAACAGAGAGTTAGGTTAGGTTAGGTTGTAGTGGATGCACGCGATGCGCGTACAAACTTAGACCATTAATGTCCGTTGTGGTACCCCGTGGATCTGTCGACTTTACTACAATCGTTCGCCTAATTGAAACATTCAGAGCTAAAAATGTAACGAAGGAAGTTTCTGGAATTGATGTTAGCCAGCTCACCTAAGTTGTCGAAAGAGTACTCTCCCAGATGAAGTTTCCTTTTTACTGAGAGAGCAGGACAAGAGCATACAAACTAAGATAAGTTCTGCCCGAAAAATTATATAAAATCCTCGTGTCGTATCTTGAAACGAACATTCGGATGCCAAAGAAATATTTATTGAAGTACCCCAAGGAAGTGTCTTAGGACCACGCTTGTACCTCCTATTTACATGTGATATCCCACAAACAAAAGATACAATAGTTTAGAGGAAACAAATATGAAATAACAAAACGCTCTCAACGAGATAAATGAATGGACAAAATCCTGGCGGATTGCACTTAACGAGAGCAAATCGATTCATGTGGATTTTTCGTATAAACGGACAAACGACTTGCTGTATTTCTCGATACGGTTGGAGTCCCTTATGCAAGTGAAGCGAAATCTCTCGGAATGACACTGGGTGCAAAATTAAAATGGAAGCCGCATGTAAAAAAGAAATGTGAAGAACCTAAACATAAATACAGAGAACTGTACTGGTTACTCGGAAAATATTCAAAGCTTAACCTTGATAACAAGCAGCTTTTATACAAGCAAGTGTTAAAGCCGTTCTGGACATATGGTATACAACTTTGGGGTTGTACCAGAATAACGAATCTAAATATTTTACAAACTTTTGAAAACAAAATGTAAAGATCATTCGTCAATGCGCCGTGGTATATAAGGAATCTACGTAGAAATTTGGGTATTCCCGCGGTTAAAAATGAAACGAAAATTTTGCACGCAAACAAACAAAAAAACGTTTTTTGGGACACGTTAACAAAACGGTCCTCCAAATTGTTAACGAAACGAATTTATTGCGGCGTCTTTAAGGAACTAAGCTTTTAGATTTGTCCCGACAATAACAACCCGCGCTATCTATTGCGGAAAAAGCAGGAACTTTAAAAGGACAGTTACCTGGCAAACATTCATTACTCGTGATAAAAAAATTGCTAGATAAGTCGCATACTTAGTTGCAATACAAATATAAAAAGAGTGGTGGTTTAAGTGGGTCTCAGTTAGTCTCACACTTCTTTGGGCATGTGCTCATCATGTCTATCGAGATTTCCACCAGCCCACGAAAAAAAAGGACAGGAGCACTGAAGGTGAGGAGTACTTTCCTCCTCTTCTTCGTCGAAGCAGCAGATGTCATTGTTGAAGAGGCCTAGTCTCCTTGCATGAAGGCCTATCGGACACCGAACACGGTGCTGATGATTGATCTGTTCAGCATTGTCAAGCAGATGGAGTGCTTCTGGTCTAAGTTAGCCCAGAGTTGCCTGGATATTTGGCACAATGTGCTGATTATCCATCTGCGGTTTGCTTTCTTGATCGCATCCAATTTGATCTGTAAATTACATGTAGGGCATACCTATCACGTCTACTGGCGGTAAAAAGTATAGAGGATTGTGCCCTGTCTGGCAAGCTCATCTGCTTGCAGTTCCCTGGTATGTCTCTGTGGCCCGGCAAACATAAGAGGTCAATGGTAAAATGCTCCGCCGTCTATTTTCATTAAGTCGTTAAGAGCCAGTCGGCATTCGTAGGCTGATTTCGAATTGAACGAGATTGCTTCCAGGATTGCATCTTTGCCGATGGCTCGTTTTCAGCCATAGAGGATTGACGTGCCCTGGTACACCCTTCCGCTTCGATTGGACCAGGTTTTAACAGAGTCTTTACGTTAGCGGGGGTTTTTCTGTTGGGAGAGGATACCAGTATGCTGGACCAGGTTGTGAGTCGGAGAAGTGGGTGACTCATAGCCCCCGCAGGGCCTTTTTTCTTTTCGAAAAGGAAATAAGCCCTATCACCAAAAAGAATTAATACCCGCGGCTGTTATTGCTATTTGAAATTGGCATTCTATTCAAGTTTTTGTGTATGCAATGTGTGAATGCGAGGAGGGGGCATGCTGCCACCCTATATCCTGCCTGCTGTGGCTTACTATTGGATTTTGAGAATTTGGAAGAGTGCCGTGTAATAACACCTGCGGCAATAAGTCCGATGGGGCTTGATTCCCAGAAAAAGGGAAATACCCTCTGCAAGGCTTATTTCTTTTTGGATATGGAAATGAGTCCCGCGGCTGGTAATTCCTTTTGCTTGTGGGGTTTATTTCCTTTGCATGCATCTAAGCTCGCAGATGATGCAGTGTAATAACCCCCGTGGAAATAAGTCCTAAGGGGCTTAGTTCGCAAAGAAAGGAAATAGCCCACACGGGGCTTATTTCTTTTACGAAATGGACTCACACACCCCAAAGCTAACAGTGAGTATAAGCAGGGGGTTTGCATGCGGCATGCAGCATGCCCCCATCTGGATACACCATACCAAAATTTCGTAACATAGAAAAATAATTGAGCTAGGTATACCTTAAAGTATATGGATCGACTCAGAACCGTTAGCTGAGTCGATTAAGCCATGCCACTCTGTCCGTCCGTCCGTCTGTAGGTAATCGGTTTTCTGGCCTTAAATTCTGAGCTAGGGCAATGAAATTTGGTGCATGTGATCCTTGTTCGAACAAGTGTAAACAGTTTTTGAAATCGACCCACTGCCACGCCCCCTTTTTAGAAAAACTTAATTTTAGGCCACACCGTAAGACATTTTGAAAGAAAGTCTGAAGAAGGTATCTAGACAATCCTTATGCCTATATTTCGTCTATACAAGTTTTTTTTCCATGCCTACTTTTTGGGGGGCGTTTTCCGTAAAAAAAACATTTTTCGGTAAAATTTTTAACATTTAAAAAAAAAAAAATTTAATACAAAATAATTGGCTTTGGTAATACAAACCACTTTTTGGAGGCGTTTTCATACAAAAACCATTTTTATACCCTACGCCATCGGAAAAAAACGCTGTGTTTGGTCGAACCATACAAGATTTTGATAAACTGTCTGAACAATATGTTGCGACAGCTTCAATTTTCATATATCTTTGCCATAAAACTCACATTTAAGGGATATTAATTTAAAGGATGGAATGGGATAGGGTATAAAACGATCTACTCAGTGGATTGTAGCCTTCTCAATTTTTTTTTTTTTACTTTTTCTGACTTTTATCACTTTTTACGGAAGTCGTTTAATGATAAGTCCGTACGTTATCAAAGCCGTTGTTTTACTTAGGTCGCACTTGTAAGTCAATCTTTAGGTCTGCCCGTCACAACCGCAAAACAAGAAGAGCCCCGTTAATCGCTTAAAATTTCCGCTCTCGCCACGTCTGGCCCATCATAATCTCTCTACACTTCCTTTCTAGTATTTTGGTCATAAATCTTTTTTAGTTCAGTGGATAGTGAAACCAATAATAATTTAAACTTAATCCCAAACTACCTATCAGCTTACTCTTGAGTCAGATTACAGTAGTTTCAGATATATTATTGAATTAAAAGGTGTTTGGATTTTGATTTTTCTGAAAATCTTTTAATCGGTTGCAACATTCGTAACAAATAATTCAAGAGCGGATTCAATAATCATCTGTCAGTATAATTCTAGTACGCTCCTGAGCTCCTGGAAAATTTCATAAAAAAAACCAAAACCTTGATGATAAACAGTAATTTCGAGTTGATTCTCAAAATCGATAATTTAATCCTTAGGGCTTTGTTTTGACACCAACTCGCCAATGATTGAATTTATAAAAAAAAAACTCGCAAGATGTAAAAGAAAATTTCCAATGAGGGTTTTCAATGATAGCTATAACTGATCCCTAACTGGGAACTTACTTGAAGAAATTTATTTGTTAGGTTTGTCTGTGTCCTTTTTTACTACAAGACCAAATCGTTTCGGCTTGATCAGTAGAATGGGTAACTATTCCATTTTTTAAGTCTTGGCGGCAGCAGGTTTTCCTCATTTTTTTTCTTTTACAGATATAGACACGAATTTCCATAATGGTGTCAACGTAATCTTTAATAGCTTCATCATTCAGTAATCGCCAAATTTACATGTGTTTGTAAAATTGAAGCCTAATTTCTATTTATCCGAATCCTACACATAAGTATATGTGAGATTCATGTGCTCTTGGAATTCGCACTTTCCATTCCGCAGTTTAAAAGAAAAAGTTATCTTCCTCTTCTACACTTCAACTTGAAGTGGAAAGTTGGAATCACGTAATGCCAGAGTGCAAAGAATTTGCGATATTAATTTCGTTGACTTGACATTAGTTAAACCAACGTAAATTTTTTTTTCTGAAAACTTTTTTGCTCATTCATTTTCGTTAAATTTCCAAACCGTTGACTATTGGTCAAGTGAAAACCCTAGGCGAAACTTTTTTTCACTTTACCTAGCACCTCAATCATTATCATGGTCAGTTGACAGTTGTCACAACATCAAGTCCGTCCCTCCCCCCATCGTCATTTTTTCCACCAACCCGCATAACAGAAACTTACAAGGATAAAGGAAGAAAATGCGAAGCTCCCTCTTACCTGTTCGCAGGAATTCACGTAAATAATGTAGTTCCGTTATCTGAAATTGAAATTCTTTCGGGTACATCTTGCAGAGCAATAGATTAACACCATCCGCCGCAGTCCCCATGCCGTATAATTGAATGTCCTGATTTTAGGATCGAGCTGTTGAAAAAGTGCCGACATAAAATTGAATGGCAATCCACTCGCACATCGTTGGTTCCATAATTGAGGCTTAAGTGTGATTTGATGTCCCTTTGCTTGAGTGCAGATGAATGATTCAATTTATTTTATCCCTCAAAATATTTCGTTGCCTCTTACTACAGATGGAGCTGCAAAAAAATTGCCAAAGGACTATGTGAGAATTTCTTCCAAACATGATTAACAAACACATAGTTGCGATTCACTGCGCAAGAGGAGCGAACAGGACATTCAAGATTTGTTGACGGACATGAATTGACAAAGGACAACAAGGAAAAAAAATCGATACACGTACGTTTGAAGAATTTTTATTTAAGGATATGGAAGTTAGCTGTTGAAATACAGTAAATTTGCTTAGACAGTTATTTACTTCAAAGGACGTGTAAAGGAAAGTTTAGTACGATCATCTCTTTTCCCCATCCCCGACGACAATTTCAATCAAAAAGATGTAATTGGTGGAAAAAAATCTATAAAACCCCCAGGCAAATAAATAAAAAGTGCGTCGCTTCAAAAACAATTAAATCGTCCTGTTGATTTGTGATCATAATTCGTGTCACGTGTAGCGTCGCTAATGTCCCTGAACTGTGACTAAACGGATGCCTAAAACCCAGACAAAGTTACATTCCACGGTAAAAAAAACGATTTCCCATTGCCGTTATGATAGCGTTTTTCAGTCTGTTTGATTAACATGCCAGGGGCTAGGCCAGGTGGTCCTTGTCTAGAGTAATGGTTGACGGTTGTATATTCAACGGTTGTATATTCGGGGGGATATGGTTTAATTAAAACCCGCCACAACAAAGCTGTAAGCATGTCAATGGCTTCTCGCAACTGATGGTTAACAAGTTAACGCTTTTTATGGGTTTGCAGGTTTTGTGGTTGCGGATGAATCAATTTAAGTCTTTTCACTGTTAGGGTAGTCAAATGAATTAATTCATAGAATGAGGCTTTAAAATGAGGTGTAGAGTTTTTGGGAATTAGGTTTTAAGCATTCTGTTGGGTCCTTCAAAAGTTACAATCAACGCTATTGTTGTTCATTTAAATTGATTGAAAGTCCTTTTTTGTTAATTTTTGAGAGGTGACAAAGGGATCAGCCCCTAAAGTAGTAGAAATTAAATTTTGTCAACATTTTAGTAGTACAACTAGGTAAGTGCTCGAAAGGGATAAACGTTCTTTATGGTCCCCCGTTTTTAGGAAAATGAGGGATCCGATCGACGTCTGGCTGGGAATCAAAGACTCTACACGGAGTATTGGTGTCCATTCGTTCTACATGCCTTAGACATCTTAAACGTCCAATGAGGTGTTTTTCCGCCAGGGGCATGTCGCCATACAGCTCGTATGGTTTTTGGTTGAATCGTCGTCTCCATAGCCCGTCAATGCAAACGGGACCGACTATTTTTCGAAGAATTTTCCTCTCGAATCGACCAATGATCGCTGTAGATAAGGATTCGGATGATCAGGGCTTTATATAGAATCTTAGTACTTCGAGTGAGGGCTTTACTACTGAATTGCTCTCTTAGCCCAAAGAAACAGCGATTGGCAAGAGTAATTCTTCGTTTAAATTCTGACGAGATGTTGTTGTCAGAGTTAATAGCGAAACCGAGATAGATAAAGTCCCGTACTACCTCAATGTTATATCCTTAAATGGCGACTTTCTGTGTGTTGACAGCATATACTCAGTCTTACCCTCATTTACTGCTAAGCGCATTTTTGGCGCTTCTTTCTCTATACTAGCAAACGTGGCTACGACATCACGTTGGGTCCTACCAATGATGTCAATATCGTCGGCGTATTCTAGTAGTTTTACCGAATTTTGGAAAACTGTGCCTCTTGTGTTGGGTCGTGGGTTTTGCACAATCTTCTTAAGAATCAAATTGAAGAAGTCACATGATTGCGCATCGCTTTGCCTAAATCCTTTTTTGGTATCGAATGTGTCGGTGAGGTCGTTCTCTGACCCTAATGGAGCAGCGAGAATTCTACAACATCATCCTACACAAACGGACGAGTTTGGGCGGTATACCAAAACTACACGTGGCTCTGTTTAGTTCGTCTCTTAAAATGCTATCGTATGCCGCTTTGAAATCGATGAATAGGTGGTGGATATCGATTCGGACATCATGGTTTTTTTCTAGAATCTGGCGAAGTGTGAAAATTTAATCGGTTGTGGACTTTTCTGGCCTAAAACCACACTGATAAGGGCCGATCAGGTTGTTGGTAGTTTTCAGGCGTTCACATATTACGGCAGATAGGAGCTTGTAGGCGATATTAAGGAGACTTATGCCTCTGTAGTTGGCGCAGTTTAGAGGGTCTAGTTTTTCGTGGTTCGGGCAAACGATGCTGAGGTTCCATTCTTCAGGCATACTTTCTTCCGACCAGATTCGTCTTATGAGTTGGTGGATGTTACTTACCAAGTCATCTCCGCCGGTTTTATAAACCTCGGTGGGAAGGCCGTACTTCCGGCAGCCTTATTAAGCTTGAGTTTATATATTACTATCCTCACTTCACTCAGGTCGGGTGGTTGGCAAATTCGCTGTCGTTGCCAATATCGAATGGTTCGTCTTGCCTGACAGCGGAATTTTGTTCGTCATGGCCGTTTAACAGTCTGCAAAAGTGGTTCTTCCATATCCTCAGCAGCGACTGTGTCTCAACTACGGTATTTTCTTGTTCTTCTCGATAGGATTCTGTTTGAGCCTTGTATCCTTGGGTTTGAAGTTTAACACTTTGGTACAATTTGCGAACATCGTTCCTGGACTGGGACCTCTCCATATCCTCCATCGCGGGTTTTTCTTGCTCTTTTTTCTTCTTTCTGAAAAGTCGGTGTTCTTTCCTTAGGCCTCGTTCTTGGCTGCTAGCATCTGTTGGCATTCCTCACTAAACCAGCACATCAGCTGCGGCTGATCTAATGTAGTAGAGGTCACAGTTTTTCATCCTCTTTTTGCCCGGTCTATCCGATCGTATTTCCTCGATGGCAGTAATGTCTGCATTATAGCAGTATAGGGCTTCCGCTAGTTGTTCGCTTGCACCTCTTCTGTTTAATGTTCTCACGTTCCAAATGCAGATACTAACGTCGTTGTCCTTTTTTCGTTTAGCAGAATCGTCAGCAATAAAATCAGTCCTTTCCAAGGCTATTGGTTTCTTCGTAGCATACATTTTGTCCATTGTTGGATAATTAACCCAAAGCACAACCCCCAACCTGGAGGGCCAGTTCCAATTTATTAGAAACCCTGTGGACACGGGGCCACCGTTCTGACCTGGCTGTTTATAGTGTTGCTGTTTTTCGTCTTGTTATCAGCATTCGCAACTCGCACTTATTTTATTTTTCAATTCAAATCCCGTTGGATGAGACCAGAACCCGATGGTTACTACTTGAAACGCAACCATCATCTGATAGTACAATCATCGTATATATGATGTCTGAAGAACCTTAGGTTTGATTACACTTCCCAAATGCATAGCCCTTGTTAAAAGGCAAAGCAATTATTTTTTTTAAAACAACGCTTACCGACAAGGGACATGTTGTCGCCCTATTGCGTGTCCAACCTGCATTGGGGGCCAAACGATAGCAATTAATCGCACTTAACAATAGTGACCGCGTGTTGGTAGATATTGTGGCTTTATAGATTCCATTAATTCCACTTTTTCACTTAAACCTTCAGGGATCACGTTCCATAACTCCTCCTCCACGCCTTACTGCTCCTGCATTGTTGCATGTCCTGATTACATATTTGTCCACCCACGCGGTTCAGATGTGTGGGTCTTTTTTAATCGGTATCTAGTGATTCATGAAGTCAATTTAATCCTTGATGAGGTAGCGATTTATACACCGCAGGAAGAAAGTAGCGAAAGTACGGTATTACCTTTGAAGGGATCTTCGCAATATTTCCCAAGCATTTGAGAGAATTTCACTGCACCAAAAAGGATTATGCGTCTACAAAGGAGGCGAAGTGAACGAAATACCACAGAGTTGAGAACCCTATACGGTTGAAGCTTTCATGATATATTTTGAGGTCAAGTCCGAAAATATTTACCCATGCAAATGATGCGGTTGCATGCATCGTGGCTTTGTATATTCAGTACTTATTACAGCATCACCTTATTTCACCATCATATTGCTTTATTGAAATTATCCTTTGGCAGGTATATGAAAAAGGATACATGAATCCTGTTTTTGTTAAGTTTACTTTGGTAGGTGGGTTCATATACTGGAAAAATATGTTCCTCAACATTTTTGTAATATGAAAACTTTCTGCACCGCTTAAGGTGCTCTTCGTAGCTACAATTAAATGCGTAGTTCGGCTCTTCTCTTTTTGTTATGCCCTATCCCATATGGGGTATCGAACTATCAATTTCACTTCGATAAAGCACTATCGAAGCTATTTCCCCTTACACCAATATTACCTGTATGAAGTCTTATGGAAAAACATTTGGCGCACTTTTAGGAAGCTATTTACTTCTATAAGACTTCTGTAAAAACAGTGGAGTCCCCCGTTGCGGAAACCTTCCTTTGGTGGACACATTTTTTTGTACGGAAATCGTTGTTTTTAGTTTCGTTGTTTTTAGTTTCTTTTGGACGGACACGGACAAAAAATTCACGTAGATTGGCAAAATATTTTCTCTTAGACGGACAACAGAAGTTGCAACGCGCTTAGAAATCACAGATTTTATAGCATTAGCTGGATAAAATTCGGAAACGCAATGGAATATCCTACAAAAGTGTAAGTGGAGAAGGCAGATCTTAGTCCTGGAGACGTTAAGACTTTTCTTGTAAAGCTGCCCACAATAACAGTTGATTATTCTGACTGCATTTTAATGCCGACGAGACGGGTCCCTTTTTTTGAGCACTACCCACAAAGACAATCGCCTTAAAAGGAGAGAAGTGCACAAAAGGCAAGTATTCTAAAGAGAGACTCACTATTTTGTACTGTGCCAATATGGCAGGAGACAAAGACAAACTGTTGGTGATGCGAAAATCTTGTCGCCCAAGAACTTTTTGTGGCCTTAAACGTGATCAACTACCTGCCCAATGGAAGCACAACAAAAAGCATGGATGACGCAAGAAATTATGATAGATTGACTTCGTTAATTCGACAAGAAAACGAAGCTTTAGAAGAAAAAAAGCTCTCTTGACATTGCTGATTCTCAATTTAAAGACCTGAAGCTGCAAAATATAAAAGTTGTTTGTCTTCCTCCGAACATCACATCGATTTGTCAGCCTTTGGATAAAGGTGTATTAAGAAATTTTAAATTTTACTACATTTTATCTGTAGATGATTTCAACCCACGCCCACTTTTTGAGGGCGAATATTTTTGGCCCCAATTGGATGATATGGACTTGGAGGACATGTGGTGCCAACAGGACGGCGCCACAAGCCACACAGCGAATGTCACAATCAATTTATTGGAAACCAAGTTTGGAGAACGTGCTATCTCACGAAATGGTCCAGTCGCTTGGCCGCCTCGGTCGTGCGATTTGACGCCGTTAGACTATTTCCTGTGGGGCTACGTCAAGTCTATGGTCTATGCCAACAAGCCAGCGACGAAAATAACGAAAGTAACGAATTCTTTGTAACGGGTAGTAGGTGAAAAAGTACCGCATCGATACGGGTATTCATTTTTTCATTAATTTTACAGCTCTAGTGGTTATGGGATTTGAACCAGCGACCTCGCGTTAAGTAGTCCAACTCACAAGCCACTAGATCACTGCCAGCACTCTGCATAGTTCGTATCGATAAATGCTTTGGTATAAGGCTTTAAAATTGTGGAGGGTATCGGCTTGGACTTCTTGGTTTTTTTTAAATTCCATGGCTTTAAGCCGGGTGTTAAATAATGTTTTCATGAGTTCACATATTTCCGCAGATCTGATCTTGTAAACAATGTTAGGATGGGTTTTACCTCTGCAGTTGGCGCAGTTAACATAATCTCCGTTTTTTGTGGATCGGGAAGATGATGCTGAGCTTACATTCTTCGGGGTTATGTGGTGTTTGCGACTTACAAAATCAGCTACTCAACTACTAAATTTCCTTGTTCATCTCGAAAAGATTCTGATCGCACCATGGCTTTGCCGTTTTTCACTTTTGTAAAACATAGAGGCGTCTTTCCTAGAGTAACACCCTTTCATCTCTTCGATAGCGCTTGACCTACTAAATTTTTCTCTTTTCTGAAAAGTTAGGTAATAAAGCTTATCTCTCGTCTTCACCTGTAGCTTAGCCTTGTATATATAAAAACAGAATATTTATAGATACTTTGTTAGCGTATACCCTTTACATAACCCTTAAATTACCTCCTTTAAAAATGACAGATATGCAAAGCTTTCAAGCCTATACACCTTTTTTTATAAAAACATTTTTCAAATACCATTTAAGTGAACATTTCTGAGGTTGTCAAAGGACTTGATTCGCTTATAGGGACTGAAACATCGATTTAAAAGCAAGGACTATGGAACTTTAATTAGATTTCATCGTGCGCAAGGAAAATTAAATTATTCCTCTATACAAACACCCTAGCACAGCCTGAATAGATAAATGCGACGTGCTTTCATGGAGGATTGAGGTTGTCTAAATTAATAGACTTTTATAGAATAATGTCTGGTAGGGTGAGAGGTATTACGATTTGTTTTACAGTACACCAATGGTTGCGATATTGGGTGTTGGAAATTAATTTTATTCTCATTAGAATGGTCGGTTGTGGAAGACAACGAAAGGAGTGTTCCTTTGAATAGAATGAATAGCAAACAGTGGGGACTGTTGTAGTTCTTGGTTAATGGACTTAAGTGAAAGAAGATAAATGAACTACAATATGACTATGGAAAACAAATAGCATGGGTATTCTGGTTTCTAAAGAAAATGAAATCGGATTATCTTCTTATGAGACATAGGTACATATACAGAGTGTTTTATTATAAGGGGTGTACGTTTTAAGTGTGAAATAGAATACTCACTTTAGGTAGGTCAAAGGTTTTTCTTTATTGACAGGCAGCTTAATAGATAAAAAAATTAGTTCGGGGATGTAGCTGCACGGGAGGAGCTCCATTCTACAACTCGAAATTTCAACCAATTTTTTTGAAGTGAAAATTCTTTCGGCCGGTATGAATTGGATTTTATGAAACTTAAAAACATCACGATGACGGTGTTCTGATACGGTCCAAGTACTAACCGCAGCCGACGATGCTTGCTGTCGGTGATCGCGAGTCGTTGGTTCATTTTGTTTGTTTGAAGTGAAATTCATTTTCGGACGACTGTGTTGTGGCTGTTTGATCGTGTGTATTGAACGGGTGGACTTGTCACTCAGCCAACAAGTACATTGGTGTGCAAATCAAGGGACGGTTTCGTGTTGGAATGTTGTTTGGAGAAGGGACGATGGTAAACTGGGGGTCAATTCCCGTTCCGCGAAACTATGAAATGAAAAGAGTTTTCATAAGTTCGCGATGATTTCAATTCTCTATCTATGAAAAAAAAAATGAAAACAAATGTCAGAATGTTTTTCATGTGAAAAATTTGTTATCACAGCAATTTCAAATTTGTGAAGAATTGTGAAATCGTTTTGAAAAAAAAAGACGAGTGGCTCGTACGCAACTTACTCTTTCACAGCGAGGTAATTTGACGTTTTTATTAATTTGGCCAAAATACACAAATAATATTTCTTTTGATTAATGATGCTAAAAATTAATATCGAAATGTGATTATAAAAACGCTTGTTCCGTAATTGAAAGTAGTCGGTGTTCATGTAAATAAAAATGATTTTCCGTTGTTGGCCAAAACTGAAAATTCCGTTTAGAGATAATTGGGCAAAAACCAATTACATGTAACTCATGAAAACTGTAATTGTAGTATACAAATTAAATGTCATTCAATTTGGCTAAATAGTTTGCGAGGAATTGACAATTTTCTTTATATGGCAATTTTATTTAAATAAAAAAATCCGTTTTATGGATTTTCTCAAAAAAACTGGGTATGCAGTTTTGTTGGAACTAATATGCTTATAGCATATTAGAAGTTTAATCAAAATCATTAGAGCCGTTTTGACATGGCTAAAAGCAAACAAAAAAATGGCCTAGAATTATGACCAAAAAAATACGCTGGATACGAAGTTTGAAGAAAATCGTTCAAGTCGTTTAGGCTGGAGAGACTTGTACGGACAGACGGACAGACGGACAGACGGACAGACGGACAGACGGACAGACGGACAGACGGACAGACGGACAGACGGACAGACGGACAGACGGACAGACGGACAGACGGACAGACGGACAGACGGACAGACGGACAGACGGACAGACGGACAGACGGACAGACGGACAGACGGACAGACGGACAGACGGACAGACGGAATTCAGTAGTAAAGCCCGAGCTCCTAAGGAGATCCTATAAAAAACCTGATCATCCCAGTCCTGCTATACGGCGCTGAAGCATGGACCGTCTCAAAAGCGGATGAATTTATACTTGGTCGATTTGAGAGGAAAATTCTTCGGGAAATCGTCGGTCCCGTTTGCGTTGACGGGCTATGGAGACGAAGATTCAACCAAGAACTATACGAGCTGAACAGCGACATGCCCCTGGTCAAAAAACTCCGCATTGGACGTTTAAGATCGCTAGGACATGTAGAAAGAATGGTCACCAATACTCCGGCTCGCAGAGTCTTCGCTTCCCAGCCAGACGTCGGACGCAGTAAAGGAAGACCTCTCCTTAAGTGGCGCTCATAAGTAGAAACCGACCTCAACCAACTTGGAGTGCGCAACTGGAGGCAGTTAGCTAAGGACCGGGCTAATTTGTGAGGCACGTTGGTTGAGGCCAAGGTTCATTCCGGACTGTAAGTAAGTTAGTAATAATATTAATAATAATATTAATTCTTCTTTAATTTTTACAATTTTTACTTAAGCTTTAAATATCAAATGCCTGGCTAACTGCTCTGTTTCAAATGCGTCTGCCTTCTTGCATAATTTGATTCGATGAAGTGCGTGGATCCTCTCCAGCAATAATTCGATATCCTCCAAATATGTGATTCCTCTTTAATTAATACATCGTGAAGTACAACATATGCATTGATTATTATTCCTGCTTTAGCTGTATAATAAAATGGGACTCTTTCTTTTGCCAGACAGCGAAATCTGCTATTTAGAATCCCAATACATCTTCTGACAAGAGCCCTTGTTTGCTTGTGCGTTGCATTGTATCTGTTCTCTGCATCGAAAGTGGCTATAAGAATTGGCGTCGTAAGCCACGGCTTCAATGCATAACCACTATCCCCAAGTATCCAAATGTTTCGTTCTCATTCGTTGTACAGATTTTCCAGTGTTGACTTTACTCTTGAACGTCGCCATACGTGTATATCATTTGAACGTTCATTGAATGCTCGTCTTTTCTACAATAATTCACATGCTTTTTTTCTCTTCTTGGAGCTGACACTTTGATGTGAGTCCCGTCAAAGCAAAGCACTCAACACCTTGACATAAAATGGAAGCGCTTTCATCCGTTGAGCTCAATCCATGAACGACTTCAATTCATTTATTAGATCCATGCAAAGGTGTTTTGGAAATTTATAAAGTTGAATAAAGTGCTCTGCAGTAAGAACCTGAAACGGGTTATGACTGTCTCGAAGGGAACGTCGCAAAATTGCCACTTTATTTCTAGGAAAGAGAGAACACATTGTTTTTGTAGAGAACAAAACAACGAATTGATAGATCACATTTGTTCAATATAAAAATAAAATAAATAAATTAAGGGCCTAGCTTTTTGTCTCACAACCATTCATGTGTACGTGTGTACTGCTTAGCACGATTGCGGGACCTCCTGTTTTATGCCGAATCCGAACGGCTAGGTTGATATAAGCTTTTCATGAGAATTGATACCACTCGGATGATTTGTCAGATCATCACGAGAGGAGGGCCAGTGAAAAATCATTTAGGTGTTGCTACGGCTGGGAATCGAACCCAGACCGTCTGCGCGGCAGTTCATCGCACTAACTATCGCGCCACTGAGCACGTCAATCTTAATATCTACATAAAATTGATGCAATCGTGATTATCTGACAAATCATCCGAGTAGTATCAATTGTCAAGAAAAGCTTATCTCAAATTCGCCGTTCGGAGTCTGCATAAAACAGGAGGTCCCACCATCGTGCACAAGCACATATGATTGGTTGTGAGAAAGCTCGGCCCTGGGTACTAACGAGCCTGTTGCGCAAAAAAAAAATATTTTCTAGATATGTTGTTTAGACACTTTTTAAACATTTTTTAACGGTTTGGCCTAAAATTAGGTTTTTTTTAAATAGAGGCCGTGGCAGTGGGGATTTCAAAAATGTTCACACTTGTTCGAACAGCACGTAAAAGGATCAAATGTACAAAATTTCATTATATTAAGGCCCAATAACCGGTAACCTACAGTCGGACGGACGGACAGACAGACATACATTACTTAATAGACTCAGCCAGCGATTCTGAGTCGACGAAAACTTTTTATGGACGAAATATAGACATTAGGTTTGTCTAGATGTGTTCTTCAGATTTTTTTTTAAAAAATCTCTAAGGGTTTGGCCTAAAAATAGGTTTTTCTAAAAAGGGGGTGTAGCAGTATTCGGATTTCAAAATTTTTTACACTTGCTCTGCTTCGTCGATTAAAGAGTCTATATACCAAATTTCAAAATTCTAGCTAACAATATAATTGGTGACAAGCATACAGACGTACGGAAAGACAGACATGGCTAAATCGACTCAGCTCGCGATTCTGATTCGATCCATATACTTTGAGGTATATCTAACGAAATTATTTCACTCTGCTACAATTTTAACGTCAAAACTCTTTACCCCTATGGGATAGGGTATAAGAACAATTCACATCGCTATTGCCAATGTTGGTTCCGAATGAATGGAAAACTTTCTTTGATGCAGATCGTTGCATGTAGTTATAGATGACGTTTTCTCAGATTGATTCTCTATAAATTCAACTCTCTCACCCATACTATTTCTCGACAACCAACAAATGCATTTTAAGTATTGGAGATGATAGTATTTCAATAGCGTCTAACTCGAATGACACGCCTACTACCGCATTTGCTGCTCACCAGCAGATATCCGAACAAATCTGCTCTATAAACGAAGACCTACAAAAGATTATAACAGGTGGGCCAAAAGAGATCACCCTATTGGAAGATGCTCTTATGTTTGCAAATGGCCGCCAATTTCAAATCTGTTTTGACATTTGTGGACTAGACAGATGTAGAATACAAGTGAACAAGCCATGCAGCGATGCACTCCCCGAAAACGTGGAAGAATCGTGTCTATTTTTTGCGTTATAATTCGTCTGTTGTGTTGGTGCAGTGCGAATTCCGTCGTCGATTCCCAGGCCATCGGACACCAACTGCCCAAAAACTGCGCCGTTTGGCCACCAACCTTGAAGAGTATGGGACACCACATGAGATGTTGCCATGAGCGGCCGGCCGCGGAGCGCCCGTTGTGCGGAGAATATCGCCGCTGTTGCCGAGGATGTCGAGCTGTCCCCGGTAACATCGACCAGACGCCGAGCCTCGCAATTAGATATGAGCCAGTCGTCCCTTAGGCGAATTTTGGTCAAAGACTTGCGTATATTCCCGTATAAAGTTCAGTCCGTGCATCAGCTATTGCCTGTCGAACGCCGAACGCGTGTAACCTACGCCCAAGTTATCCTCAATCTCGAGGACGAAGTTGACGACTTTTCGACCAAAAATCATAATGAGCGATGAGGCTCATTTTCAACTCAGCGGGTACGTCAACAAGCAATTCTGGAGCACCGAAAATCCACGAGTAATGCAGGAGGAGCCATTACACCCGCTCAAAGTTACTGCATGGTGCGCTGTTCACGCTGGAGGAGTCATCGGCCCATTTTGTTCGGGAACGCCGCTGCTCAAACGACAACAGTTGACAGCGCGCGCTATAGGGCCATGTTATCCGAGCTTTTTCCGCCGCAATTGGACGAATAAGGACTTGAGGACATGTGGTTCCAACAGGACGGAGCAACGGCACACACTTTGTGAGCCACAACCGATATTAATGAGAGCCAAACAACATCGGAATACTTCTTTTGGCCCATCTTGTACAATAGGGAAAGGAAAACCTAGTTCAATTCAACTACAACAAAACGCTGTACAAACAAATGGAGAGTACAGTTGTGAAATCAGATGAATTCATGCATTTGCTGGGGATCACAATAGGGTCAGATGTATCATTGCAGCAACATGTAACCTTCATTGCCAAATCAGTTTACCTATCCAGAGCTGATAGATATTTTACACTAGCACAGCCTCTTCTTCTATATAAATCAAAAGTACGACCAGATCTGGAATATTGTCCTTATGTCTTAAGTTCGACCCCGAAATATATGTATTTTACTTGATGAAACCTAAATTTACTGGACTCTATCCAAAGACGTGCAACCTGCATACATACGATGCATCCCTTATAGTGCTTTCACTCCGAACCAAAAACTGAGTTTTCGCAAAAACACTTGAAAACTTCATCGAAAACCGGAGTTTTCACATACATTTGCAGTTTTCATAAACTAGTAGGTTACGCCGTAACCATCTCGAAAACACTTCACAGACGTCATCTCGTTGTAGTTTGTTGGAACGAACACACTTATTCATACGTTCTAATGGGTGATCCAAGTAGAGATACTTTTTTCAATAGAATTTTTTGACAGATCACGTGTGAGTCGTGTCACGCTGTCATGTTATTTTTGTTTAGTATTGTTTGGCATTTCATAATGGAAAGACTTACGCGTGAATAACGTTTACAAATTGTTCAACTTTATTATGAAAATTCACGTTCTGTGAGGAATGTGTTTCGTGCACTTTGCTCATTTTATGGTCAACATAATCGGCCTACTGAGCGTACTATTCGCAACACCATCACCGGCCGGTCGATTGGCCACCAAGATCGTGTGATATCACACAGTTAGACTTTTTCCTGCGGGGATATGTAAAGTCAAAAGCTTATGCCGACAAACCCGCTTCGATTCAGGCCTTGGAGGAAAACATCACGCGTGTCATTCGCAAGTTACCAGTCGAAATGCTCGAACGAGTGATCGAAAATTGGACTCAACGGATGGACCATCTGCGACGTAGCAACGGCCAACATTTGATAGACATAATCTTCAAAAAATAAATGCCAAAGAATGTTCTTTCAAATGATAATAAATTTTCTCCATTGAATTTGAATTTTCTGTGTTTTTTTCTTTAAAAAAGTAGGGGACATCGAAATGGATCACCCTTTATATGTGTTCCACACGTCCCACAAAACAGCTGATGAACTCGCTGTCAAAACAAATTTTCTCATTTCATTTCAAGTGTGGTTCTGGCTTGTAAAACTATAATATACTGGAAATTGCAAAAAAAGAAGATTTGGTATGTACCACAGCAGCTAGTAAGTACCACAGCTAAGCTGATTGAAATGTCAAACGAAACCTGTTCAAAGTTCGGTCTGAAAGCACAAGTGGTTTTCGAAAAATTTCTGTCGAAAACTAAGTTTTCGATCCGGCGTGTAAGCACTATTACTTAAAATCTGCAACCCTGGTACAGGGAAGACTTGTAGAAGATCTTTGTCTTTATTACAGATATTATAATGGCAGATGTTCAGAGAACCTCAGAGAAAGCATCCTTATATTCGTTGCATTTCAGCGACCTACAAGAAACGCAGTTTCAGTTTACCAGACACACAGCAACTATAGGAACAAAGCATCAACAAAAATCTGTTCGTACCATAATAAGCAAAAAATGGAACGACATTCCAGAAGACGTCGACTGATGGAAACCAGTGTACAATCTACAACAATTCAAGAGCGAAGACAATAAACTTCATCAAGCTTCATCTTATGGCGCTCCCTTATAGTTATAACGTTTTTCTCATAAAAAGTTTGTACAAAAAATACCTTTATTTGGATTAGCGACTTGAAACTCCAGGCATCAAGCCCAGACGGAAATGGAGAGACATTACCTGCTTTGGTTTGTTGTGAACAAAGTTTAGCAAGTGACAACTCAACCACACCAAGTAAGAAAATTGCAAAAACCTGCCTTGTGAGAATGAACTTTTGAAAACATCATAGGTGAAGGCGAGGGAAAACATCCAGAAAACCTTTGGTCTATGCAAACTATACAAACGCTTCAAACGATTTGGAAGACAGCATAGAGCGTGAAATAAGGCCAGAATGGTACGAAAAAGAGTTCAAAAATTGAAGCGACTATATGGAGTCCATCCAGCACAGCCGAATCGTCCATTCGCCTTAAATTATATTCAAACAATAATGCCCTGAATTTATCTTTCTAATAAAGGCCTTTCGTAAGATTGTAGCATTTCACTGAAATTTCGAAAAAAAATCCGTAAATATATAAAATATCTCTATCGGTCTAACAAACTCTGAAATGTTATTAATTTTAATGATCCATTTTGTGCATAATACAATATCGAAGGGATGTCGCTGTAAGTCCCATGAATAGAACAAGCATTTCCAAATAACCTCCACTTCTTAAGAAAATTCCTCATGACATCATTGCTCATGAAAAAAACGAGTTGAATTCCATTGTATCGAAAAGTAAAAAAAAAAAACAAATTTAACAAACAATCCCTGATCCAGATTAGAGGTCCTTAATCCAATTACTGAACATCATCTCAAGCGTAACGGAAATAACTGCGCGGGCTTTGCGGTTGGCCATGCCATTGATTCTTTCCACTTGGATGGCTTTGAAAGTGTTGTTATCGATCTTTCTTTTCGGTTAACTAAATCAATTTCCTGAAGTAATGGGAAACCTGAGTCATATCCATTTTGGTTAAAATGAAAGTTCTAACAGGTGGTGCTGGTGCTGGTGTTTGTTTTGTTATCTCATAGCACTTCAATCCTTCGGCTGCCATAAACTAAGTCATTATTGATGACAATAGGGACATACTTTCATTCAATGATAAGACTGGATATTTGTATTCAGATACATTTTGGGTTGAGGGTAGGTTTTCTGTTTAGAAAGGCTGCGGTTTTCTGTTGGTAAGGTAAATAATTCAAATGAGTACCAGAACTATTTTGAATTTGAGATAAACATCAATTTCTTAAAAAAATAAAATTAAATTTATGGCGCAACAGGCTCGTTAGCTAGCTTTTTTTCTCACAACCATTCATGTGTGCGTGTGTACTTCTTTGCACGATGGCGGGACCTCCTGTTTTATGCCGAATCCGAACGGCTAAGTTGAGATAAGCTATTCATGACAATTGATACTCGGATGATTTGTCAGATCATCACGAGAGAAGGGTCAGTGAAAAATCATTTAGGTGTTGCTACGGCTGGGAATCGAACCCAGACTTTCTGCGCGGCAGTTCAACGCTAACCATCTAACCATCACGTCACTGAGCCCGTTGTTGTGCACCTGCCTTTCATAAATCCGTGCTGATAGGTGGATAAAGATTCCTTTACAAAAAAGTATATCTTATCTTCCACTATGCTTTCAAACAATTTCGGAATCGTGGACATCTTCGAAATTTTACGATAGTTTGTTACCAAATTCTTACTACCGGACTTATGAATGGGAGAGACAAACGAATATTTCCAACAATTCAAGGAAATGCCTGTCGAAAGGCATAAATTAAAAATCAATGTTAGTGGAATCGAAAGAGATGAACTAAATTTTAAAATTTATATGGATGGTATACCATCAAATCCCGGACTCAATTTGGCTTCAAGTTTTTGAGATGATTTCAATACTTCTTCTTCTTCTTCTGCTTAGGAAAGTATTCCCTATTCGGTGATAGGAGAAATATCATCGTATTGGTTAACCACAGAAGTAAAAACGTCATCTAAATAAACTGTTTGAGACTATGAGGCAAACAGTTCGCAAGATGATTGAACTTTATCTGAGCGAACTCCTTCATATTCAATACCAATAGGAATTAGAATCAAAGAAAATCTCGAGGTCAACATTTTCTCAGGGAAAGAGAAAGTTAAAAAAAAATCCAAATGTTCAGCCAGAGAAAACTAAATAAAATGTTTGGTACTCACTGTTTATCGTTGTTGTTTTGGTTGATGCGTGTAGCCCCGAAGTTTGTGCAAAAAATTTCGTTGACTTTTACACTGGAACTGTTTTCAGTTTGAATTGTTTTGTTTTTTTTTTTTCATAAATCACACTTACATTAGACACAATTTTTTTTCTTCGGATTTAATATTTGTAAAGATTGGTTAAATTTTAAGGGCCGACGTTGATTTTGAATAAAACAAAAATTATTTAAGAAATTTTTGTCATTTCTATTCATATGATTATATTGGTACGGTTCAATTATGTATGGAACAATATATCGGCGATATGGCAGCCGTCACCTCGGCGGCACACCTCCATCCGGTGGTCCAAACTTTCGATGACGCTGAGGCATAATTGAGGGTCTTTGCCGTTAATGTGCTGAATTTTCTCAGCCTTTAGCTCTTCAATTGTTGCTAGCTTATCGACGTTCACCTTTTTTTTAAGAAAAAAACCCAAAGAAAGAAGTCAAAAGGTGTCAAATCACCAGATTTTGGAGCCCAATTGACATCGCCACCACGTGAGATAACACGGCCATTGAATTTGTCGCTCAAAGGAGGCATTGTTTTGTTAGCTGTGTGGCAAGTGGCACCGTTCTGTTGAAACCACATATCATCCACTTTCCAATTCGGGACATAAAAAGGTTCCTTATCATCTCACGAAAGCGAGAAAGCCTCATTTCGAAAAAAATTACGGATGATGCCGCCAGCCCATAAACCGCACCAAACAGTCACTCTTTGTTGGTGCATTGGTTTTTCGACAATCACTCTTGGATTATCATTCGCCCAAGTGCGGAAATTCAGCTTATTGACGAATCCGCTGAGGTGAAAATGTGCCTCATCACTGAAGATGATTTTCTTCGAGAATTGATCATACACTGTTGCCACTTCTTGCCACCATCCTGACCATTGACGACGCTTAAAATGGTCAAGAGGCTTTAGTTCTTGAGTCAATTGCACCTTGAAAGCGCGTAAATGCAAGTTTTTATGCATAATGTTCACCAACGACGAGCGTGAGAGGTGCAATTGTTAGGCACGACGACGAGTTGAGGTGGACGGCACTTCAGCCACACTATCGTGAACAGCCGCAATATTTTGTGCAGTACGAGCTTTACGAGCATGTACTGGTATTTTGACATTTCTTACCCGGTTTGCTCAAATTTTTGCACGATTTTTCCGATTGTACGCACATTTGGACGATTAAATTGATCGAAAAAATCACGAAGTGCACGATATGAATTTTGATTTGAACGCCCATTTTCATAATAAGCCTGAATGACTTTAACGCGTTGATCGATTGTGTGTCTTTCCATTATTCAAATTGAGTTGGTCTGCAATTGAGAAATGTCAAAAGAAATGCAGAAAAAAACTTGACGTTTAGGTGTGGTTCACATTCAACATCGGCCCTTCAAATTCAATCTAATGTTATGTTATGTTAGGTTGTGTTAAATGATTTGCGTTGGTCTCCAAAAAAACGAATTTCGTGTAAAATTAAACCCAAAACAAAACACAAATATTGATGAATCCTTCCTTTCATTGCTGTAAACATATCCAATATAAAATTACTTCATACCCAGTATTCTAAAAAAATGATACATCCGCGATGTAACAGGCACGTGTAAAAGGTGATGATGGTACAAGCTCAAGCACAACACTACGAGGATGCTCTGTGGTAATTCCTTAAATGTGTGCCCTTCCAGATGAATTGTTTTTAATTATTTTGTAATTAAATTAATCTGAAAAGGCTCTGCCACAGTAAATTGACTGTGCTACGAGAACTCCTCGCAATTCATTAAAAATGAAGCGATAAAGCAATTACTGTCAGTGACAGTAAATGAATTTTAATTTATTTATTCCGACACCTGTCACGGTGGCGCCCTACAAAAGAGCTTCTTAACTTTTTTTTTAAAGAAAACACAGAAAAAAAACAATGCATTGAGGAATATTTTTATTTGATGTTTCAGTTTGGTTGATGTCATGATTTCCTTCAAATATTGCTCATGACTAACTGTTAAAATGTCCATTCAGTGGGTATTATCTTCGATCACTCTTTCAAGATTATTAGGATATACTCCATCGATTCCGGTTTATCGACGTAAACAAAAAATTTCACATATCCCTATAAGAAGTCAGACTTAGGCAAGAGATTTTATGTTTCCAAGATACAAGCGAACGCATTGTAACAATCCGCATCAAGGCCGAATTCGATAACATAAGCCTTATCTGTGCTCACGCCACGACGAAGAAAATTTTGATATACGTAGGAGCTCGTAGTACGTTGCAGCCAAGGCAAGAATGCGGATATCCACCACGCCACAACAATCCAGAAATACTGTGAAAAAATTTGCCATTAGATCAACCGCAACTGATGTAATAGGTTACTCGCGTCCACCAGCAAGAAACCCCTGGTTTGATGAGGCATGTCGGCAGACGCTAGCAGCCAAGAACGATGCCTGCAAGGCTAAGTTGCAGGTGAAGACGAGAGCTGCTATTGAGCTCTATAGGCAGAAAAGAAGGGAAACACATCAGCTTTTTAGAAAGAAGGGAAAGAGCAAGAAAAGCACGCGATCGGGGATATAGAGAGGTGCCACTCAAGAAACGATGTTCGCAAGTTTTACCAAAGTATAAAACATCAAAGCCAAGGATACAAGGCTCAAACAGAATCCTATCGAGATGATCAGGGAAATATCGTAGTTGAGACACAGTCGATGTGGAGGATATGGAAGAACCACTTCGCAGGGCGATGACGAACAAAATTCCGCTGTCAGGCAGAACGAAAAATGTTGACAGCAACATCAAAAACTGCCAACAACCCGACCTGAGTGAGGTGAGGATAGAAATATATTAATTCAAGCTTTATAAGATTTGCTGGAAATGACGGCCCTTGCACTGAGCTTTATAAAGCCATCGGAGATGACTTGGTAAGTAACATCCACCCACTCATAAGCCAAATCTGGTCGGATGAAAGTATGCATGAAGAATGGAACCTCAGCATCGTTTGCCCTATCCACGAAAAACTAGACCATCTAAACTGCGCCAAGTACAGAGGCATAATTCTCCTCAATATCGCCTACAAGCTCCTATCTGCCGCAATATGTGAACGCCTGAAAACGTTTACCAACAACCTGATCGGCTTTATCAGTGTGATTTTAGGCCAGGAAAGTCCACATCCGATTAAATTGTCACACTTCGGGTGATCCTGAAAAAAAACCACTAAGTCCAAATCGGTACCCACCATCTATTCATCGATACGACAGCATTTATGGAGACGAACTGTACAGAGCAATGTCTAGTTTTGGTATACCGCCTGAACTCTTTCGTCTGTGTAGGATGACGATGGAAAATTATCGCTGCTCATAAGTGTCGGAAACGACCTCACCGACACATTCGATAACAAAAAAGATTTAGGCAAAGCGATGCGCTGCCATGTGACTTCTTCAATTTGATTCTTGAGAGGATTGTGCAAAACTCACGAGCCAACACCAGAGGCACAATTTTCCAAAAATCTGTACAACTACTAGCCGAAGATATTGAAATCATTAGTAGGACTCAGCGTGATGTCATAGCCACGTTTGCTAGTATAGCGAAAGAAGCGGGAAAAATGGGTTTTGCAGTAAATGACGGCACGACGAAGTATATGCTGTCACGAAAGGACACACAACATCGACGAATTGGACGTCACCATTGACAAATACAACTTTGAGGTAGTACGGGCGTTTATCTATCTCGGCTCCGATATTAACTCTGACAACATCTCGTCAGAATTTAAAAAAAGTATTACTCTTGCCAACCGCTGTTTCTTCGGGCTAAGAAGGCATTTCAGTAGTACAGCCCTCAATCCAACTACTAAGAAGATCCTATATAAGACCGTTATCATCCCATTTCTGCCCTACGGCGCTGAAGCATGGACCGTCTCAAAATCGGATGAAGAAATCGTTGGTCGATTCGAGAGGAAAAATTATCGAAAAATCTTCGGTCCCGTTTGCGTTGACGGGCTATGGAGACGAAGATTCAACCAAGTACTAAACGAGCTGTACAGCGACATGCCCCTGGTCAAGTAACTTCGCATCGGACGTTTAAGATGGCTAGGACATGTAGAGTACGAATGGACATTAATACTCCGGCTCGCAGAGTCTTTGATTCCCAGCCAGACGTGCGTCGGACGCAGTAGAGAAAGACTTGGAGTGCGCAACTGGAGGCAGTTAGCTAAGGACCGGGCTAATTAGAGTGGAATGTTGGTATATGCCCAGGTTCATTCCGGACTGTAGCGTCACTTATAAGAACATAACTGCAGTTAACTCCCATAGTTAAGGGATAAAGAAAAAATCGAAGTCCTCCCGATGTGATATGTTAAAATCGTAAGAGCACTTTCCAAAACATTACTCACGCTTATATAATCGTAAATGCAATTTGTAACAGAATTCAAATTCCATTAACTTTTCAAACATGCACGGTAACATCGTTTAAATTTTCAACCTTTTATAAACTTTCTCCCACTAATGTCAAAATGTCTAACAATAGCGGCACGGAGAGCAAGGTCCTTGAATCTATTTCCAGAACACAAAGCACTATTTCACGAGCCATTTAATTGAGCACAAATGTTATTGTGTTTGGCGCAAGTGTGTGCGTGTATGTTTGTATCTCAATTTACATTCCCTAATGACTATTTACTGTTACATTTTTTTTTATGAAGTCAGCACCTGTAACCGTAAACGTACATTACATTCCCACGCGTAAAAGGTCACAATGGCAAGAAAGGTGTGAACACCAAAGCCTCATATACACGAGATAAGATCTCTCATTGTGGCGCGGCACAAGACACTGTTATCCTTTGTTGTCGCCCTTGCTTGTCATGCAATAAGAGAGGAAATTAATTCCATTGTAGATTTCAATCTTCATTGTGCGTAGCGTATAGAACGATGATATTACACCCTGAAGATACTCTGTGCTCCTTTTCACCAACTGAGTACAGTGTAATTGAATCCTTTGAATCACCATTTTAACAGAGATTTGCTTCTTGTTGTCTATCAGAGGTATTGAAAGGATGCTTTTGTGTTTGAGTTGTATCTGATGGAATGGTTTGCCAAGAATGACAGTAGTAGTTCGAGGGCTTATTTTTCCTGCAGTAAGCTCTACGGATAGATGGAGGGAAGGTTTATCTTAATCGTTAAATCTGTGTAATGGAATAGCCTGAAGCATATATTGCCAAACTTTGCGGTTAGCTAATTGCTGAAACTGACATTTTGCTTTGGAATTTTGTGGTTTTATTATTTCTCTAAAAGCGGTGGCGCCTTAAAGCTTAAATCACCATCAGTGTAGAAAAGACGTTGGTAATATACAATTTAGTTGAGTAAACTTCGGCACTTAACTGGTCTATGACACTTCCGAAAACTTTTATACTGGGAATGTGCCCAGGTATTCAAGATCTGTATATAAAGCTTCTATAGAAAATTATTATGGGTAATTGTTTGCATAGTTTGGAGAAAAGATTGTTAATTACTTTTGCCTTTGGATAAGAAATCAAAAATCAAGATGCAATTTGTATAAAAGCATTTCGTATAGATTTTCAAATGATTATCTTAATATTGCTCTGTAAGCAACATATCGGGTGTTTTTTTTAGAGGTATAGAACTTTGAAATAAAATAAAATACAAAAAAATCGTTTTAATGGCCATCAATTTGGCTCTATTGGAGGGTTAAATTAATGCCGTTATTGTTTAAATATGATTTTGTGCATATAGCCCTCGCGGCTGGTTCGAATAAAGCCAAGTCTAGAGGTCCAATTTTCACCCACTTTTTCGAGTATTTGGGGCCGTATGTCGGCAATAACGCCACGAATGTTGGCTTCCAAGTCCCCTAAAGATTCTGGTTTGTTGGCGTAGACGAGCGACTTCATATATCCCCAAAGATAATAATCCAATGGGGTCAAATCACATGATCTTGGTGGCAAATGTCCTTACTTACTGGGAATTCGATTCGCAAGTCATGCTAGACGTCCGAACCAAAATAAAAAATTCTAGAATTTAACCCGAAAAATATATATTTTTAAAAAAGCCTTTATCAAAAAAGTTTTATATGTAGTCTTATTTGTTGTAAAATTGATATACACAAAAATTTTGCTTTAAAGTTGTAAACCCGTTTTAGTCAGTTTTATGGGACAAATACGGAAAGATGTATGATTTTGGATAGCTCAGATTAACAAAATGACGCTTATTTCTGACTGTAGGTAGCTTTTTTTTAAAGTGCATTTCTCACGTTAACTTGACCTGTTCAGCTTTATAATAAGTGGTCGAACATCAAAATCGGTCCAAGCATTAGCTGGGAATTCGATTCGCAAATCATGGTAGACGTCCGAACCAATATAAAAAATTCTAAAATTTAACCCGAAAATTTTTTTTTTAAAAACGCCTTTATCAAAAAAGTTTTATATGCAGTCTTATTTTCTGTAAAATTGATATACACAAACATTTTGCTTTAAAGTTGTAAACCCGTTTTAGTCAGTTTTATGGGACAAATACGGAAAGATGTATGATTTTGGATAGCTCAGATTAACAAAATGACGCTTATTTCTGACTGTGGTTAGTTTTGTTGTAAAAACGCATTTCTTACGTTAACTAGATCTGTTCAGCTTTATAATAAGTGGTTGAACATTAAAAACGGTCCAAGCATTAGCTGGGAATTCGATTCGCAAATCAAGGTAGACGTCCGAACCAATTTAAAAAAATTTAAAACAACCTGAAAAATATTTTTTTTTTAAATACTCTTTTAGCGTCTTCCGTGTGAAACTTTGAAACGAATATGCAGAACTCAAAGAAATATTCTCAGGAGTACCCCAAGGAAGCGTCATTGGACCACTCTTGTAACTCCTATTTACACGGATGTCGTACAAACAAACGATACAATAATTGCCACGCTTGCTGACGATATAGCTATACTAGCAGTTGGCACAGCAATAGGGGAAACAAATATGAAATTACGGTCTCAACGAAGTTAATGAATGGACAAAGTCCTGGCGGATTGCACTTTTTGAGACCAAATCGATTCATGTAGATTTTTCGTATAAACGGACAAACAATTCGCTAGTATTTCTCAATACGGTTCGAGTCCCTTTTGCAAATGAAGCGAAATATTTCAGAATTACACTCGATGCTAAATTAAAATGGAAGTCGCATGTGAAAAAGAAAGATTAACCTTGATAACAAGCTGCTATTATACAAGCAAGTGCTAAAGCCCGTCTGGACATATGGTATACAACTATGGGGTTGTACCAAGGAAACGAATCTAAACATTCTACAAACTTTTGGAATCAAAATGTTAAGATCATTCGTCGATGCGCCGTGGAATATAAGGAATACAGTTATACGCAGAGATCTGAATATTCCCGCGGCTAAAGATGAAACACAAAAAATTTGCACGCAAACATACAAAACGTTTATTGGGATACGTTAACACAACGGTCCTCCAAATTCTTGACGAAACCAATTTATTGCGGCGTCTTAAGAGAACTTATCCCTTAGATTTGTCCCGATTACAACAAACCGCGCTATAAATTTCGGAAAAGGCAGGAACTCTCAAAGGAAAGCTACCTGACAAACATTCATTACTCGTGATAAAGAAATTGCCAGATAATTCGCATACTTAGTTGCAATACTTATACAAAAAGGGTGGTGATTTTAGTGGATTAAGGTTTCACACTACTTTGGGCACGTGCTCATCGTGTCTATTGAGATTTCCACCAGCCCAAGGAAAAAAATGATATCAGAGATATTTTTCTAATATATCTGCTTGGGTGGTGTTGAACGATGGAAGACTCTGATTGGCTTTAACTTGGCAATGCCCAGTGGTTGTAACTCTGACTAAACATTTTATTTTGCTTATTTTTAACCTCCAAGTGGCAACCATCGCGAGTGTTGATAACACGACGAAAAACAGCAACACAATAAACAGCCAGGTCAGAATGGCACGGAATGAATACCTGGCCTGTTGTCACGGTTTCCTCACCTCGATATTCATATGGGGATATGGCAGCCTCCAAACCAACGAAAGGTCAACCAAATTTATCACATTGCGATAGACAAGAGGCACGCATTCAGTATTTTGCATGACCGAACATTCCGAGGAGCAAATAGCGACTCGGACCACTACCTTGTTCTAGCCAAGGTAAGAATGCGGTTATTTACCACGCCACAACATTCCAGAAATACTGTGAAAAAATTTAATAACGAAAGACTGCAATCGCAAGAGACCGCCAAGATCTTCGCGCAACGTTTATCCCTTAACCTTTCGATTAACACCATACCACAAGCATCGAATGTCGAGGAACAATGGAAATTATGCCAACAAGCTAATTTCTCGTGCCCACCAGCAAGATACCCCTGGTTTAATGAGGAATGCCGACAGATGCTCGCAACCAACAATGAGGCTTACAAGGCTAAGCTGTAGGTGAAGACGAGAGCTGCCATTAAGCTCTTTATGCGTAGAAGAAGGGAGGAACATCGGCTTTTCAGAAAAAAGATCGAGGATATAGAGAGGTGCCAAGCCAAATCTGGTCAGATGAATGGAACCTCAGCATTGTGTGCCCGGTTCACAGAAAAGGAGACCCCTGAACTGCGCCAACTACAGAAGCATAAGTCTCCTCAACATCGCCTACAACATCCTATCTGCCGTAATATGAGAACGCCTGTTTACAACCTGATCGGCCATTATCAGTGTGGTTTTAGGATAGCAAAGTCCACAATTGATCAAATTTTCACACTTCGGCAGATCTTGAAAAATACCAAGAAGTCCAAATCGATACCCACCACCTAGATTTCAAAGCCGCATACGATAGCATTTATGGAGACGAACTATACAGAGACATGTCTAGTTTTGGTATACCGCCCAAACTCGTCCGTTTGTGTAGAATTCTCGCTGATCCATAAGGGTCGGAAAAGATTTAGGCAATGCGATGTGAATTTTTCAATTTGATTCTTGAGAGTACACTTTTCAAAAATCGGTGCAACTACTAGCCGATGTTATGGACATCATTGATAGCACTCAAAGTGATGCCATAGCCATAGAAGGAAGCGGGAAAAATGGTCTTAGCAGTAAATGACGGCAAGACAAAGTATACGCTGTCAACATATACAGTGGCTATCAGTGACAAAAAGGAGATCCTATATAAGACCCTGATCATCCCAGTCCTGCTCTACCGCGCCTCAAAAGCGGATGAAGAAATCCTTGGTCGATTTGAGTGGAAAGTTCTTCGAAAAATCTTAGGTCCCGTTTGCGTTGACGGGCTATGGAGACAAAGATTTAACCAAAAACTATACGAGCTGTACAGCGACATGGCCCTGGTCGAAAAAAACTTCTCATTGGACGTTTAAGATGGCTACAACATGTATGTCGGACGCAGTAGAGGAAGACCTCGCCTTAAGTGACGCACACAAGTTGAATCCGACCTCAACCGAATTGAAGTGCGTAGCTGGAGGCCATTAGCTAAGGACCGGGCTAACTGGAAAGGCATGTTGGTTGAGGCCCAGGTTCATTGCGGAAGGTACCGCCAACAAAGTAATTATTGAAGTATCTGTTTCCCAAAAAGAGTCTTAATTATATGATGATAAAGTACCACGAACCCCGCTCGTCCTTTGAAGCAGATTTCCCAAAAATATCTACATTTCCCTTTGGACTAAATCTTTTTCCAAATTTATAATTTATTACTGCCAAGACCTATTCATCTATCCTTTCCTAGATTTTTACTAAGGCATCGCCTTAGGGCACATTCAACTCTATTCCCATTTCCATTATGATACCTCACAATGTTCATCCATTTGTTTTGACATTCCAATTACAGTTACAAAAACAAAAAAATATTTTTAAATCAACACAGGGATGGCTACAGCCAGCATGAAAGCATTCAATCAAATTGAAGCTATGAATTGTCATTCAAATTGATTTCTCCTATTGACAGTCAGTCCTGGGGACGTACTTTCTGATATCGCATATCAACAAGCTGATGGAGCGTACAAATATTGAATGAGCAATGTCCCGGAAGGCTATTGATATGATGGAATCGATGACTTGTTGTTTGAAAGGGTTTTTACTTAGTTTTCCCCTTTCTTTTTAGAATATTTCGAAATAAACTTTTTTTTTAATATTCAATTAGTCTGAAGGGTAGATTTTCTTGACATAAGATATATTTTGTTCTTTTTGATAGAAAGTTCTTTTAGCTCTAAGGGGTTTTGTGAATGGAAATTTTAAAGTTGAGATTTAATATAAAAGAGTCTGCTGCTGAACTGGAAATCAGCGTTAGTCAAGTGAGAATGCTTCAATGCTAATCTTTACCGCTTTTTGAATTAAAAACAGCTGTAGGGTTCTTAGCTTTGATTTGAAACCATTTCAACTGGTTTGAAAAGCTTACTAATCAGACAATTGACGACTGAACAAAAGTGTCTACGCTTTCTCTGGTACTTATTTCTCACTGCATACTCTAAGGCGTAGGGTAGGTAACTAGGTAGAAGGGACTGTTCGGCATGAACCCAAGTGCCTTTTTGTTACCACTACTCGTGTGACCTCTATTATGTTTGTTGATGACAGGGATCGACGGGCTCAGCGGCGCGATGGTTAGTGCGATGAACTGCCATGCAGAAGGTCTAGGTTCGATTCCCATCCGTAGCAACACCTAAATAATTTTTCACTGGCCCTCCTCTCGTGATGATCTGACAAATCATCCGAGTATATCAATTCTCATGAAAAGCTTATCTCAACTTAGCCGTTCGGATTCGGCATAAAACAGGAGGCCCCGCCATCGTGCTAAAAAGTACACACGCACACATGAATGGTTGTGAGAAAAAAGCTAGGCCCTGGGTACTAACGAGCCTGTTGCGCCATAATTTTTTGTTTTTTATGACAGGGGTCAGTGGCGCGATGGTTAGTGCTATGAACTGCCGCGCGGAAGATCTGGGTTCGATCTCCAGCCTAAATGGTTTTTGAATGGCCCTCCTCTCGTGATGATCTGACAAATCATCCGAGTAGTAGCAATTGAGAAAAGCTAAACTCTTATTCGCTGTTCGAAGTCGGCATAAAACAGGATGTCCCACCATCGTGCAAGAAGAATACACGCACACATGAATGGTTGTGAGAAAGCTAGGCCCTCGGTACTTACGAGCCTGTTGCGCCAAAAAATTGTATTTGATCACAAATAATTTCACCTAGTCCTAGACAGTGCTTAAAAAAAGTACAAAATGTTCCCACTTTCTCATGCAATTACAGATCTTTCTCCAGACATTTATTAGAAAACCCTATCTACTGATTCACTTGTGACATATGGTTAGCCATCTCGCATACACATATGCTAAGTTACATTAAAACGTGTATACTCCTACAGTAGGTATTGTATTTCAAAGCTCCAACAACACATCAGTAAAAATATTTTCTATCGGATTTCAAGAATTCGCCATCACCACATAAAGTAAGTTTAACACCGAATCAGTGGATTCCTTTCATTTCAAAGAACATGGAAAAAGTTTTCCCAGAAACTTCCCCGGCTGAATGTTTTTGTTGAGTTTAAAGGATTATTTGAAAGTCCTTGCACACAACGCATTTGCCAACATGCTATTGGCGCTCGTGGAGGCAAGTGTACTTAGGTGCATTTTGTAATACGATTCGCTTAACGCGGGATGATACTTGTTTTGCAAATTTAGTTGAGTGTAATTCACATAAAATTTGGAATGGTATCCTGGGGAAGGGCGGAATGTGTTAAATGTTGTATCGAATGTTTTTAGGTTTTGGTAGATTATATGTTTGGAAGTGTGTAATTGGTTTTATTTCCACAGAATTGAATATATTAAGAGATTGCATGCGATTAAAGACTTTGTAGTTTCAATAAACCATAAAGGGTGGCTGATTAATATTACCACGTTCAGGAGCTTAATCATTTAATTTGGGATTCATACAACTTATGCTTTATTTGTTCCACGTATTGGTTTCGTGAAATCGAGATTTTTATAAACCCTAACATTATGGTTAGGTAGAAGAGTGAAAATGCATGGTAATACAATAAGGTCCGTCTGTCGGTTTGTGCCCTTAGCTCGAGGCCAAACGTCTGGACGAATTTACTTAACATTTGGTATAAGTTCTTGAGTTAATACCCAGAGGCGTTCGCGCGTTTCTTGCGCTTTTTTCTTCTTTCTGAGAGCCGATGTTTTTCGACAGTCGATGCAGGTGATATGGTGTTAATCGAGAAGCTAAGTGATACGCGTTGCGCGATGGTGTTGGCAGTCTCCTGCGATTGCAGTCTTTCCACATTAAATTTTTTCACAGTATTTCTGGATTGTTGTGGCGTGGTAGATATCCGCCATCTTAACTTGGCTGTAACAAGGTAGTGGTCCGAGTCGATGTTAGCTCCTCGCAATGTTCCGACATACAAAAAAAATGGATGCGTTCCTCTTCTCTATCGCAATGTATTCAATTTGGCTGACCATTCGTTGATCTGGAGATCACCATGTACCCTTAGGAATATTGAGGTGAGGAAACCGTGTGGCTGGCTATAGTGGCACTTCGTTCCGTAGAGAAGTCAGTTAGCCAATTTGCGTTACCAAACGTGTTTTCGTGTAGACTGTCTTCCGACAATACTGTTAAACATGTCTTCTCTTCCTACCTTTACGTTTAAATCTCCCAGCACGATTTTAACATCGTACTTCGGTAGTCGGTCACAGGTTTGGTCAAGTAACTCATAGAAGCAATCCGTAGCTATATCATTTTTTTCCTCCGTTGGGGCGTGAGCGCATTTAAGGCTTATGTTGCCGAATTTGGTCTTGATGCGGATTGATTACAATGCGTTCTGTAATGTCTTGGAAACATAAGACTTCTTGCCTAAGTCTGGCGCTTATAACAAATCCGCATCCGAATAGTCGCTGTTTCTGCTTACTATAACACGGTCCGTAGTAGATGTCACAGTTCTTCATCCACAGTATTTCATGGATGACAGTAATATCTGCATTCGAGCAGTTTAGGGCTTCCGCTTGTTGTTCGCTTGCACCTCTCCTGTTTATTGTTCTCACATTCCACAAATCAGTCCTTTCCGAGGCTATCGGTTGCTTCGTAAAAGTTCAATTTCTCCATGGTTGGGTAGATAACCCAAAGCACAACCCCCAACCTGGAGTGCCGGTTTCAATTTATTAGATACCCCTAGGACACGGGGCCATCAGTATCCACTACGCGATTGAGCGCTGCCGTTGCCATTTCTGTTCATCTGAAACCATCTCTATTCAAGGGGCCTGAATAGCACTTGAAATTCCAAGACAACCTGTTGTCCGAATATGTCGAAGTAGCTTGTCTAGGTTCGCCTGAGACAGCAGGCCATGTATTCATGCCGTTATATTCTGACCTGGCTTTTTATAGTGTTGCTGTTCTTGGTCGTGTTATCAACACTCGCGCGTATCGTTAAGCAAGTCAAATGCGGTTGGATGAGACCAGTACCCGATGTTTACCAATTGGTGGTTAAAAAAAAGCACTTGATGTAAAGTCAGAGTTACAACCACTGGGCATTGCCAAGTTAAAGCCAGTCAGAGTCTACCTTCGTTCTACAACATCCGACCATCAGGTAGAAGTGCAGTCATAGATAATAAGTGAGGATGCTTGACATCAATTACGTTTCGCCAAACCAAGGTAATATCGGTTTCCAATCCTTTTTGACCGGTTTGCAAATTATTGAACATTGCTTATGGATACATGACATTAAAAATATTAAAAAAAAAATTTTCCCATTATTATTCATAATTGGCACCAATAAAGTACAAATCGGGAAAAGTGATGCATTCCATCTTATACTTGGAATAAAAGAACGTTCGTAAGTGATAACTCATTCGAAAGAGTGGGATTTCACGAATCTGAATTTTATTGAATCACACTGGAGCGATGGTTAGTGCGATGAACTGCCGCGCAGAAGGTCTTAGATTTCCAGCCGTAGCAACACCTACATGATTTTTCACTGGGCCTCCTCTCGTGATGATCTGACAAATCATCCGAGTAGTATCAATTGTCATGAAAAGCTTATCTAAACTTAGCCGTTCGGATTCGGCATAAAATAGGAGGTCCCGCCATCGTGCTAAGAAGTACACACGCACACATGAATGGTTGTGAGAAAAAAGCTAGGCCCTGGGTACTAACGAGCCTGTTGTGCCATAAATTTATTTATTTACTGCGTTTTAAGACTGAGGCATTGTTTAAAGGACAAAGCAAATATTCAAATTCGTCTCTTCCATTTTTTGATTCATGTAGTGCTAAGATAGTGTTGGGTTGAGAGTGACACCTACGATTTACCGCCAATACTTCAAGTCAAATATGTGAAATTATGAAATTTATTGACTTTTTTTTATGACTTATTTTATTGAATATGTAAGTCCAAAAAAGTACCATTCAATTTTAAGTTCATGAACTGTGTGCATGGCCACAAAGCTATCGTAATACATCACTCATTCTATGAAACCAGTTCGCTATATCTCATGCATAAAATAATATCTCACTTCATTTTTTATCGCACACTCAATCCATGATGTGCATATTTTACAAAGCCAGAGTATGAGTGCCTGTCTAAGTGGTAAGAGATGTGTCAAAAGACTGAATAAATTGAACGTTCCCATCATCATTGACGCTCGTGTATATTTGCATAGCTGATGCTAAGCTTTCCGCAGGTTTGCACACATTTCCATGTGAGACGGTGTGGAGAGAAGGCGTAACTAAAACCCTAAGTAAGTTTGCCAAATAGTTTGCGAAATCTCGGAAAACATCTTCCTACTTAGGACACCAAATATTGAAAGCCACAATACATGTTGGTTATAGGATATGAACTGAGTTATCATAATAGTTAACATAACACTGACAAACACATACATATATCATGCTAATTGTAGAAAAAGAGAAACGTAAACTTTTGGTTATTTATATTGCTGGTTAGTGACCAAAATTCAAATGGCTCATTCGCACACTAGGATAACTTATGAATTTGCATACAAACGACTTAGCCTGTTGAGGATAAATTGTGTATGCATATAAAGTTGAACGGACACGTTCACCTCGATGCTAATCTACGGACATTTTCAGAGTATCTTCAAATTTCCAACATTTTGCAGAATATGCATGTTCTGCCTTTGCCGACGGAACAAACGTTAATATATCTTTGGACGTGGACGTAGTAGGTCATCCCGCATCATGCTATATTCTGGCATAACTCCGGTAACACATTGAAAATGAACCCCACCTGCCCTGCAGACCAATAGACAATTCTATAAGGCTTCAACATTTCCAGAGGCTCTGTGCAGTAACCAAAGTCTTGTATCATTTTAACAACAATACACGCATTTGGCCCAGACACAGGTGGCTATTGTCATGGCCAGACAAAGGAGAAGGATTCATTGCATTTTGATGTATCTACCTGTACCTGTACTTGTACCTCAAAAACGATTTAATTGGTTTTATCAGTACAACTTCCACCATCATATGCATGTCTTCCCTGGCATTACTATCAATCAAAAATAAACCAATTTCTGACGGCATGGAGAGTGTTTGAATTCAGGTCAAAGGATGGACCCAATTTTATTGGGAAAATAGCAATATTCATGCTGTCAAGTTGTAAGGCAAAGATCTATCAATTTCCGCATTTGTGATTTTACAATTTTATTGACTTAATAGCTTTGAGTTGTTGGAATGCATTGGTTATCACCTGCCTGAATGACTATGAAAAGATTTCACTTGCAGGCAGAAGAAACGAAAATTTATGTAGTTGCAAGGCAAAATATACAAAATTTCATCATTTTATCTGGTTCGATCGATTTTTTATAAATAAATTTATTTTATCCAAATTATTTCTTTATTTAAAGCTTTGTGTCCAAATTATTACAAAAAGGTGCGAAGTAAACCATTTTCTTGTTTAAAGGTGATACCCCTTCTAGATTTTGATAGACAGTTTACATTTCATATTTTCATCTATTATCTTTGAATCTCTGATATTTTTTACTAACATATAGTTATCGAACACTTTGACAGCTGCATTTTAATGTAACTTTTTGTAACTTTAAAACACACGATAATTACTTTAGACAGCTGTTTTTAAAATGTCTAGTACGTCCATCAAACATTATCATATGTCTCTAAAGCGAACGACGTATTTTGGTAATGTCGCGTGTCTCCCACAGAAGGCTTCTACAGCGTTATCTGTCACAAGGTAACGAGATCCTTTGAGTTTGTATAACATGGTTTGCTTACTTACTAAATTAAGTGGCGCGGAATGAGCCTGGCTCTCAACATACATGCCTCTTCAATTAGCCAGGTCCTTAGCTAACAGTCTCCAGTTGCGCACTCCAAGTTGGTTGAGGGCGGTTTCTACTTATGCGCGGAGGTTTTACTGTACTGCTTCCGACGTCTGGCTGGGAATCGAATACTCGAATACATGTCCTAGCCACCTTAAACTTCCAAAGCGGAGCCTTTTGACTAGGGGAATTTCGATGCACAGCTCGTATAGTTCTTGAATGGATCTTCATCTCCATAGCAAGTCAATCCAAACGGCACCGAAGATTTTTCGAAGAATATTCCTCTCGACTCGACCGAAGATTTCTTCATCCGCTTTTGATCCGGTCCATGCTTCAGCGCCGTAGAGCAGGACTGGGATGATCAGGCTCTTATATCGGATCTCCTTAGTAGTTCCAGTTAAGGCTTTATTTCAAATTGCATTCTGAGCCCAAAAAAAAAAAAGAACAGTGGTTGGCAAGAGTAATTCGTCGTTTAATTCTATGACGAGATATTGTTTTCATAGTCAAAAGCGGAGACGAGGTAGACAAAGTCCAGTATCTACTACTTCAAAGTTAATGGTGAAGTTCTGTCCAATTCGTCGATGTTGTGTGTATTTTGTGTTGAGAGCATGTACTTAGTCTTTCCCCCATTTACAGCTTAATCCATTTTTGCCGTTTCCTTCTCTATACTAGCAAACGTGGCTATGACATCACGTTCATTCCTACCAATGGTATCAATATCGTCGGCGTATGCCGAATTTCGGCAAATTGTGCCTCTGGTGTTGGCTTGAGATTTTTGCACACTCCTCTCAAGAATCAAATTGAAGAAGTCACATGACAGCGCGTCGCCTTGCCTAAATCCTATTATGGTATCGAATGTTTCGGTGAGGTCGTTTCCGACCCTGATGGAGCAGCGAGAATCCTTCGTCATCCTATTATTGTGGCGTCGTGGATCTGCATTCTTACCTTGCCTGCAACAAGGTAGTGGTCCCAGTCGATGTAAGCTCCACGGAATGTTCGGAAATCCAAAATACTGGATGCGTGTATCTTGCTTATCGCAATGTGATCAATTTGGTTGACCATTCGTTGATCTTGGGCCGACATGTCCCTTTATGGATATTGAGGTGAGGAAACCGTTAGCTGACTATAATGGCATTTCGTTCCGTAGCGAAGTCAATTAGCCAAAGTCCGTTACCAAACGTGTTGTCGTGTAGGCTATGTATTCCGACAATATTGCTAAAGATGTCTTCTCTCCCTTTGCGTTTAAATTTCCCAACACGATTTTAACATCGTGCTTCGGTATTCGCTCATAGGTTTTGTCAAGGAGCTCATATAAGCAATCCTTAGCTATATCATATTTTTCCTCCATCGGGGTGTGAAGGCATATAAGGCTTATGTTGGCGAATTTGGCCTTGATGCGGATTGTTACAATGCGTTCGCTAATGTCGAAACATATGACTTTTTGCCTAAGTCTGGCGTGTATAACAAATCCGCATCTAAATAGTTGCTATTTCTGCTTACTATAACTCGGTCCGTAGTAGTTGTCACCGTTTTTCATCCTATTTTCGGTTTTTCATCCTCTTTCCGGAATGGCAGTAATGTCCGCTTTTTAGCAGCTTAGGGCTTCTGCTGTATGTTCGCTTGCACCTCTCCTGTTTTTTTTTTTTTGTTTAGTTGGGTCGTCATCAATTAAACCAGTTGACTGATCGAAATTATAAGAACAACTTGAGTATAAAGAACACTATTTGGTTAGAATTATAGGTATTTCGGACATTTTCAAGTATCCTCGTTAGATACCTTCTAACGCTAGTGACGCTAATTGAACATTCAGTTATCTGTATGATTATTGGAACAACTTTTATTACCTTACCAGATATTGAACTTGTAACCACGTGTCTAGTGAGCCAAGTGCCTACGACTTGCGCCACTGAGGTCTTGGTTTGAGGACAGCCAATTAGCTGAATTGCATGAACCGAGATGCTGACAACTAACATTTTTTTTTTTGTATTTTATACACACATTTGTTGTTGTTTTTTTCTGTTCTTTGCTTGTATTTTTCTCTGCCTTCAGTATGCTAATAGCCACGTAAGCTTGGGGCTATCGAAACTGGGGGTTGCTGATTGGATTAATTACTTTATAACAAAAAACCACAGTTGCGGTAATTCTTCGAAAAGCGGCGGTTCAATCTGGGTTACAAAAAAATTAATCCATGTTTAGATTATGATCCGCTGGGGATCATACGTCTTGTCTGGGCCTTAATTTCAAAATGCGTCTTTGCGTTTGTTTTCTGAGGAAATGTCCTTTCTCTATGTCCTCTTTTCTATGTCCATCATTTAGTTAGTTTGGTATATGAGAAATGTCTTGTCAGGGTATTTGTTTCTAAGTGCGTTCTAAATCATGTCTCGCTGTATTTTATTGGTATCGCTTCGATCCCAATACCATATAGATCTCTCAGATAGATAGTTCTGAGCTGTGCACAGTTTTAATGGGATTTTCTTAAAATTATTGAATTTGAGCGCCTGTCTCAATGCTGTCCTCTAAAACTCTGTCTAAAGAATGATTAAAGTCATGCTCACCTGTGTGTCGGCAGTCACATTAGATATGAGGTAAGATAGGGTATTAGACAATACACAGTACTAATGGTAGACTTCTTATATGTTTTAATTTTGTGTTAATATTTCATAACCATTCTGATGCAAACTACTTAGTAAAGTGTGCTTTCTGCTAAGAGGCGATACGATAAAACTGCTGGTAATGTCAACAGTGTACAGTGAAACTAGGACGCACAACCACCTTTCCGTATCCTTGGGGCTCTCGAAACCTGTAATGGATATTATGATGTGATTACAAAAGAAAATTTAAGTGGTTTTTGTAGCCAACTTGGTTATGATTATAATGAAAGCAGACAGCCTTGTAATAGATACATATGTGGCTAATATGGTTCGAGGAAAAGGTAGGGTAATATGATATCAATATCAAGGTGTTGAACTTGAGGTCTGCACTTTTTAATGGTGAACATGATTTAAGATGGTTTTCCATATGGAGTATTAGTCCTTTGTACGTTTTCTAACTCGAGGTTTATATAAGAGAGCAAATAAAATATCTTTAAATTTCGCCATATATACTTCTTCTATATTCCTAATGTTTGAAGTTCAGGACTTCAGGTTAACAAAATGAGTGATATTCATTTTTTGTCTTTTAATAGAGTGTAGTCGGCTTAAAAATATAGCAATATACGTGCTGGTAGTATGCTGGGTTTCTTCCGCCCGTTTGTGAATTACTCTAAGCTCGACAAAATATTCCAAAGGATGGTTTCTGCTATAAGTAAAACTCTATCACTCTATCTTGGTTTTTATGGCGGAATGCCATATGAAAATGACAAAACATACAACATCACAAAATAAGATATCGGCAAACAGGAGCCAGGAATGAATGGTCATCAGATATTCCTGTATGCAACTTGGAATCAGTGATCTGCTGCGATGAATCTAAAATCGAAATCGGAGCTCTAGAATCTACTGCTTTTCATCTGGATAAATGCAGCAAAACCATTAAGAATGAACGTTTTTGCAATAACCAAAAGCGTCGGATAAAATTGATCAACCGTGGCGAACTCCGTAGTCTCTTTTGAACATAGAGGAAATCTCTTAGCATATATCTGCTCTTTAAAAATAAAATAAATAAATAACATGTTTTTTTTTTTTTTTTTGTGGGGGTTCGCTGGAAGGAAAAATCATCGAAAGACATTGCAGAGGTTTTATCGCTAGGGAACCTTCTGCAATAGTGAGGGACTTTAACCCGATCTAAAAAAAACCTCCCGAAGACTGACTTTTGTATGTCTTCCTAGTCGTTAGACTAATCAGCAATTTATTTTTCACATGTATTATATTTTATAAAAATATAAATTTTAAAAGAAATTCCGACGTTGGTCGGATTTCTATGAGTTTTGTTTGAAATTGTACTTAAGTTTCAGTATTTCTTTTTTTTTTCATATATATATCTTTAGCTACATAGGTCAAGGGGTTTAACCCGTCTTAATATCCCGACTATATTGTCGTTTCTTAAAAGCTGTGCTATTTCTAAATTAACATGGCTGAGAAGCCTATATGTCTTAGAGCTACTTTTTTAGCTTCATCTTCAACCATTTCAATTATAGATCTCTATGTAGATCGGTGTTACGTATGTACCACGGTGCGTTAACTATGCTCCGTAGTACTTTGTTTTGGAAGGTTTGTATTCTTAGTAAGTTTATCTTGCATGTGCATGCCCACAGCTGGAGCCCATAGGTCCATACTGGTTTAAGAATTTGCTTATATAGCAATAATTTATTGTGGTTGGATAAGGGTGAGTATCTCCCAATAAGCCAATACATTTTACTGTAGCGGATGTTTAACTTATCTCTTTTTTTCTTTACATGTGCTTTCCAGCGCAGTTTGGCGTCTAGAGTCATCCCTAAATATTTAGCTGTATTTGAATATTCCACTACATTACTATTGTATACTTTAATGTGTGGTACATTTTTTAACGTAAAATTTATATGAACTGGCTTCAGGTCATTTAATCTGATCTGCCAATTTTTAGTCCATTCTGAGATTTTGTTTACTGCCTTTTGAAGCTTTTTTGTAGCTATTTCGGTAGTTTCTCCTACGGAAAGAAAGTATAGCAGTATCATCTGCAAAGGTAGCTAGAGTGATTTCGTCACTTTCTGGTAGATCACTAGTGAATATGAGATATAGTACTGGACCTAAAACACTGCCTTGAGGTACACCAGCCTTAATTTATCTTAATGTTGAGTACGTTGTTTCTTGTTTAATTCTGAAAAATCGCTGTAGAATATACGGCTCCAGTATTTTTGAATACTGCTTCGGCAGTTGCTTTTGTAATTTATGGATCAATCCTTTTTGCCATCCTGTGTCGAAAGCTTGTGATATACTAAGAAATACTGTAGAGCATACTTTTTTCACTTCAAAAGCATTTTCAATTTTATCAGTGATTCTATGCACTTGGTCAATTGTTGAGTGTTTATTCCTGAACCCAAATTGATGGCTCGGTACTAGCGATTCGTCTACAATTATATTTTGCAGGCGTTATACCAGCATCTTTTCGAATAGCTTGGACAACATTGGTAGTATCGATATTGGCCTATATGAGGTTACTTCGCTAGGTGATTTACCTGGTTTTGGAATCATTATAACCTCCGCGACCTTCCATATGTTTGGCACATATCTTAATCTAAATACAGCGTTTATGATCTGCGCTAGATGTTTCAGTTTTTTTTTTTTTGAGAATAGTTTTAAAATTTCCCCCCTTATTAAATCAAACCCTGGGGCCTTTTTTATGTTTATACCTTCTTATACCTTTCTTTGGCAAGTTCTTTAGACGTTACCGGTCGAATTGGTACATCTTCCTGGCACGTTTCTTCCATTCCTTGATAGCCTTTATCTTACTATGGTTGGAAGACGCCTTCAAGATGCTCAGCAAAAGTATTTGCTTTTTCTTGACTGCTTTTTGCCCAGTTTCCTTCTCTGGTTTTCACCGGTGGGATGTGAGCCTGTTCATTTTCTTTGTTGCCTTCCAGAGCGAGTAGTCAGTACTAGCATCATTTGTTAGGCCTGTAAGGTATTTTTTTAGTGACTCATTTCCGAATTCAACTATTGATTTTCTGAGTTTACTATTTAGCCTGTTTAGTTTGTTTTTGTCAATTGGAGCCCTTATTTGTTGCCAACGTTTTCTAGCTTTTCTCTTTTCTGCAATAATTTCACATATTACAGGAGGGTATGAATTTTGCTTTATTTTGTTTTTTATTTTTGGAGTTGCAGCCCATGCAGCTTTTTGTATAGTGAGTGTAAATAATTGCACTGCTGTTTCAATAGCTATCATTTGGGTATTTTAAATAATATATAAGAAAGCTACAATCCGCTTTGCGGATCGTTCAACACCCTATACCCTCCAATCCTTAAAATTAATATCCCCAAAATGTGGGTCTTATGACAACTAAATATTGAAAATGGCATTGTCACAACCTGCGCTACAGCTGCTGTATATTGACATCTCTTCTTAACTCCTCCATGTTTTTCCTATCTTATAAGGGCTTTCGAAAACAGTTGACAGCCGAAAGATTCAGCTCGGCGCCAATAACCCATCAACCATAACTTTACCTAAAATTCTTATTGGTAATTTTTTGTTAACCAGTTGGGCACTAATGGCTAGTGCACTGCTAAATATTTTATGTTGCTAATGTTACTTTCACCCTAGTAAGAGAGCCCGCGATAGTCCACTCTTGTATTCTATAGAGAAACTTTAAAACAAGCGTGAACAATTATTGTCCATGGTTTGTCTTAATAACGGACTAGCACCGCCTAACTAGTGCACTTGCTTAGTAGCTTGGTGGATAGTGGTATGAACTGGATGCTGTGCAGAAGTTCCAAGCAATAGTAGTTGAAGTTTCTCACAGGCCCCCCTCTTAAGGTAATTTGAGTAATCATAAGCTTCGGATTTCATACAGAACTGTAGATACTTACTTATCGGGCTCCCGACCCGCTTGTTTGTTTGTTGATAGCATGTACCTAGTCTTGTCCTCATTTACTTCAAGGCCAAAGGAGTTCGCCTGTTCTTAGTTGCCATAAAAGCTTCTTTCACGGCATGCTGGGAGCAACCGATGATGTCAATATCGTCCGCATAGCCCATCAGCCTCGATAGTTCTTACAAAACATTGGATCGCCTTTTTTGTAGATGGGGCATGAGGAACTTATGGATGTTTTTTTTCAACAACTTTTTTTCAACAACTTGGTTGATGTTTTGGTGCATGCTTCCTACCAATAATTCACCACCGTATTTAAGAAGCTCCGCTGGTAAGCCATCAAGCTAGGCCAACTTCAGCTAGGCCAAGCAGCTGCTGAAAATGCTGCTTAAACACATCTACTATTTCCTGCTCTTCGGTGACTAGGTTTCCTTCGCTGTCTCGAAGAGCCTTACCAGCCAGTTGCTTGGATTTTTTATAAAACCCCCAGATGTTGATACGACAGCGCGATTCTTCGATCTCCTTGAGCTGGGATGCTGCGTAAGCCCTCTTCTTTCTACCTTTTCTTTTTTTCCTCCCTTCTCCTGGCTCGATACTCTTCTCTCGCTGCCCTTGTTTTGCGCTGCAGTGCTTTCTTGTGTCCATCTTCTGTCACCTTTTTTCTGTATACGCATTCGGCTACCTCCTTGATGATGTCGCGATACTGGCACCACTAATTGTTGGCGTTTGTGGTAGGTGAGTGCATAGAGTAGAGAGGCTACTTCAGGTGTGCTAAGGCGTCCAACGTTGAATTTCTTCTTCTGGGCAATTCGCAGCTTCCTCTCGTTGGACAGTCGAGCTCTGAATTTAGCTACGACAAGAAAATGGTCAGAGTCGACATTTGCCCTCAGAATGTGTGCATGTCGACGATGTTGGATGCGTGCCTCGCAATGATTAGCACATGGTCGATTTGGTTAGCGGTTCGACCATCTGGAGAGCGCCATGTTGCTGTGTGGATCCTTACCCTTGGGAACCAAGTGCTACTTATTCGTATTTCGAGTTGCTACAAAATCGATTAGCCGATTTCTGTTGCCGTTTTGGGGATTCTGTGCTTACTGAAGTACCGAGTACGACTTTTACATCATACTCTGGACATGCTCCGTAGGCTCCATCAAGGAGGTCGTAAAACTCCAGGTTTTTGGGATTTTCAGCCTCGTCGGTAGGGGCGAGTGCACATATTAGGCTGATGTTTTGGAACGTAGCTTTAATGCGGATCACAGAAAGGTGATCACTTATCGGCTTGAAGTCAATTATTTTTGTCCTTGATTTCCCAAGACGAATCCGCATCCTAATACATGCAATCTTGTGTTGCAGCTGTAGTAAATTTCGCAATTTTCATTATACCTGATCCTATCCATCGTATCTCCTGGATTGCGGTTATATCTGCCTTGCACCGCTTGAGGACAGATTCAAGTTTTTGAGTAGCACCCGGGGTGGAGAGTGTTCGTACATTCCAGGTAAATACTCTCATGCTATAGTCCATTGAAGTTCCCGGTCTTGTTGCTAAATGAGGACTTTCATTATCCAAGGCTGGTTGCGTCTCTCTCACAACTTTTTTTTTCAATGTCGCGAAGTTACCCCGACGGCACAACCCCCAACCTGGAGGGCCAGGTCTTTGTTTTGACCCTAGAACAGCGGAAAATACCAATGTCAGTAACCCATTTTGGGATATGAGCGATGCCCTTGACTCATTGAGGGCTAGTCCCCACCAACTCTTTTCCAACACCCTGGCTCAGTATTGGAAATCCCTAGAGACCTGTTGTTTAAATATGTCGAAACAGCTGTATAGGGATTATCCTTAACAGTTCAATCTAACTGGGGCTTTATAGGCTCCACCGTTGGCACCATCTAGAGAATTCCTACGCTGTCGCCTAAGAGTGAGTACCTTATTTAGAGAACACTCCTCCCCCCTGTCTCGTTCGCTGCCACCAACGACAGGGGTTTGATACCCCATCTCCAGTCGAGGTACTAGGCATTTACCAGTCACCAGCGTGGAGGTGAAAGTGTAGGAGTTGATAGGGAGAGGCTAGAGTGAGAACACTTATGTTCTCATGTCATCGCATTACTATACTTAAACACCGGTAAAAACTGTAGATATTCTGGGTAACAAGGCATTGCGTCCGCATAAGCAATTGCTATGGTGTCTAAGTTATTATAACCCTGCTGAAACAATAATTTGTCTCTCTTATGTCGCTTCACAGCTCGTAAAATCTTCACACCTCCAGAGCACAGCATGCAAAACTATTTGCAGAGAGTGACTCCGATAGCACAAAACAATATCCCTACTACCCAATTATGTCGAAATAAAAACGCACTTCAATTTATATCCACTAAATAAATAGGCAACCTAAATATACCCACAACAGTCCGACACCCATGCTGGCATTCAACGTTCCTGGCAACAATCATGCCAATCAAGTTCGTACTAGCAAATAAATTCGTTATTTACTCATGAACCAATATTGGCCGCCATTCATTTGGTCCATAAAACCAGACACTATTTGCGTAGACATTCGCATATCCACATACACACACGCCATTACAGTGGCGGGACGTGCCACAAAAACACATGACCCGCAGTCGATTAATGTATAGCAAGCCTCATTAAGATGGTATGCTACTAATTGTAAAAGCTGATATTTGCATATTAATGTGGGCTACGACATGAATATCTATGCGTGCAATTCGGAGAGAATTAGGAAGAAGGCAGCTGTCATTTCGGGGCCACTCAATTCTGTTGATTATGAAATCCAATTATTTTGAGCGTTTACCATTATAACATACTGTGTGGTTGCATTTGTGAACAATGAGAAATTCACACATATTGTGTAGGGTGAACCAAAGTGGAGTTTGAAACTGCTATTTCACGGTTATACAGCCCTTTCGAGGTATCAGTTGAAAGAATTTCCAAAACAAAAGTCAGTTCCGATTGGAACTCAGTTTATTATCAAAGTATCCGGTGCGGAACAAAAGAAAATTAAGAATACATTCGCTTAAGTTTGACAATCTGTCAGCTTTGTAATTTTATAAATGTGAAAAGTGAGCGTAGCTGTCAAAATTTCGTCGGAAGATCTGCTCGAAATGTTAATTCGAACGGATTCCTCGGTATCCAACAAAATTCTCCGATATCGAACAAATCGGAGAAATTTTTTGTTTCGAACGGATACCTCGATAGGGATGATAGTCTTGAGCACTTGAATTTATGCAAAATTTTCGTTAGGCTGGCTTTCTTGCAGATAACAAAGTGAACTTGACTCAGAAAATTATGTCTTTTTCATCACCGGTTGGGTTGGGCCCTTCAACAGGGAGTTTCAATCGGGTGTGGATTGTGAAGTCACTACTTTGTTACTTACTTGGCTTACCATCAGTTGACAATCTTTGACAGTGTTCATCTTCAATATATTTCGATCGCTCGGTTCTTAAATCGGAGCTTCGTTCTTTAATGTTTTCTCGAAGTTTCTCTAGATGTGGAGCATACATTTTCATTTGCTCGATTCGGGTGAACCAATATTTAACGTGTTTTACTTAATGTACTTCATCTGCACCTTCGTATGAAGGGCTATTTCCAGAAGTCAAGTATTACTGAAGCTCGACTATGCAAGATGTCCATACTTGTATTTTTTTTTTGACCTTTATTTAGATCAACTTCTTTACTTTGAAATTTTCAAATCCATGCCGGAATTTCGCTTTCGTATCACATATTAAGCTGAGTCGATGTAATTGCATTCACATTGTACCTACATGTGAATAGTAAAAAGCCAGACGATAACCAAAGTAACAAAGTTGACTGGTACTGATTATGAAGAAAAAATTGAAGTCTTTTAAACCAGCGAAGCAAGCCAAATGTTGATCATGAAAACGGTTGATATGGGGCAATCCCAAACGGCTGAATATACCATAACTACTTATATGGTAAAATTAGTCAACAATTAACAAACATTGGTTACTCTAATATTGGCTTAGCTCATTTCGTTTGTCCTCTCTTTGATAATATATGGCTATCATATCTAATTTCGCTGGGGTTTTTTTCAAGGCACCGGTCAATCTGTGTTGCATAAGAAAATTCAACATGGGATTAAAATCTTATAGATGGGCATTTAGAGCTGATATTTCAGTCACAATACTAGACTAATTTCATTTTTGAAGTCAAACTTCTTTTGGCGCGATGTGACATGGATTTTATGAAACATATAAACAACGCGATGATGGTGTTCTGATCCGGCTTACCATCCAAGTACTAACCATAGCCAACACTACTTGATGTCGGTGATCGTGTGTTGTTGGTTTATTTTGTTCGTTTGAACCCAACTAACAAATTTCGCTTCGATAAAGCTCTATCGAAGCTTTTTCCTTCCATGCTATATTATTTGTAAACAGTCTTATGGAAAAACATTTGGCGCACGTTTAGGAAGCTATTTCGTCCTATAAGACTTCTTTAAATAATTCCAAAAAAGCTTACAGAAAAAAACTTTGTTTGCTGTTTTTTGACTGTTTGAAAAAACAGTCAGTACAACGTGTTGACTCATTTTCCGGTTGGTTTCCGATCTTTTCACCTTTTCCCGATCTTTTCACACTTTTCCCGATATTTTAACCTTAACTTTCTTAAGCCTTCATTCGTAAGCTCTATACATGCTTAGCTTCGGATGAACTTCTTGCTAAGTTCTACCGAAACATCTTAACATATGTTACACGTACACACATTTCCGGAAGCTTAGAAACAACCTTACAGAGGTTATACCATCATAACTTCGATCATGCTGGAAAATTCCCTGCATAATGTCTTAAGCAGGTTTCTACCCAAACAATTGACTGCAAAAATGCTCAACTTCCGCGCACAAGTAATATATAAGGCCTACAGAAATAATTGTTTGTGGAAATTAAATTTTATTGCCTTATAGCGGAATAACGTTTCAATAATAAAATGAAACTTATTTTTTGGACGGCTGTGTTGTGGCTGTTTGATCGTGTGTATTGAACGGATAGACTTGTATTGTAACTCAGGAAATACTCACGTTGGTGTGCAAAAAAAAATGGATGGTTTCATGTTGGCATGAAGAAAGACGTAAGTGTACCAGTATGACCAAAGAAAGTGTGGTGTCTGTGAATAAGTAAATTTGGGTACGGTTTCGGTAAGTCCAGGAAAGCAATATCCATTGTTGTAGGGACCTTCGCGCCTTGTTGGTTATTGGAAGAAAATGAGATGAGTTCAACTAGCATATAACCAGTTTTGTAGGCTTGGGAACTGATGTTTGGGGTAAGAAATAGTTGAAATTCTTCAACTCAGTCTATGCGGTAGAATAAGATTGAATACTAATCAACTACACATTTTTCGCCAATTTAAGTCTGAACAAAATCGTATGTCATTCGGCTTACATACCTTTCGTGATTTGAAAAATCAACATAAATTTAGTTGCATATAACTCTCACACAAACCCAGGAACTTGCGAATCGTCAAAAAGTGTCCAAGGCAATTGTCATATCAACTCATTTCGAATGAGATGACTATACTATGCTACTATGGAGGTGGTAAACAGAGAGAGAGAGAGAGGGCGAAATTAATCAGATAATACTCACACTCGATTTTAGAAACATATTTTTTGATCACCCGTTACATGTGTCACAGTTGATAATTTGCTAGATAAGATAGTACTTTTGTAATTAACTTTGACTCTGTCCCAAGGATTTGAGTACTCATGTACGTACAATAATCCATTTAATCCCAACATATTACATAAAATTGAGATAAGAAGGGAGAACATACTTTTTTTTTCTAAATGGGGCTCACTATCTTTTTTGGGGGATTTATTTGTGTACGTTGGGAAGGTAGTAAAAATATTCCACATGTCAAAAGCTTAAGCGATATCGCTTGGAACGGTGAACAACACTAGGAACATATTATCAAAAAAAAAAAAAAAAACTTGTGATATATTATTCACAGGGTATCCCAGTTAAGGGGACAGATGATGATTTATTGAGTTAGGCCGAAGAATAAATGTTCATGATATGTCTCCTGACATGACTTGTTGAGTGTGTGTAGTCGTTTAGTGATTTTTCAAACCATTTTACTCCTAGCGTGATTATCACGATACGAATACTTACTTAAGTGAAGATATCTTACTTCCTTAAGTGGCGCTACAGTCCGGCATTAACCTGGGCCTCAACAAACATGCCTCCTCAGTTAGTCCGGAGAGTCCAATCCGGAGTTTTTTGACCAGTGGCATATCGCTGTACAACTCAAATAGTTCTTGGTTGAATCTTCGTTTCCATAGCCCGTCAACGCAAACGGGAACGAAGATTTTTCGAAGATTACTTCATCCGCTTTTGATACGGTCCATGCTTCAGCACCGTAGAGCACTGGGATAACCATGGTCTCATGCAGAATCTCCTTAGTTGTTCGAGTTTTTTTACTGCTGAATTGCCTTCATAGCCCGAAGAAACAGCTGTTGGCAAGAGTAATTCTTCGTTTTATTTCTGACGAGATGTTGTTGTCAGAATTCATAGCGGAGTCAAGATGGGCAAATTCCCGTACTCCCTCAAAGTTATATCTGTCAATGGTGAAATTCTGTCCGATTCGTCGATGAAGTGTGTTATATCGTGTTGACAGCATATACATATTCTTGTCCTCATTTACTGCTAAACCAATTTTTGTTGATTCCTTCTCTATACTAGCAAACGTGGTCCAATGATGTCGTTGAGTCCAATGATGTCAATATCGTCGGCGTATGCTATTTGTTGGAGCGATTTTTGAAAAATTATACCTCTGGTCTTGGCTCGGGAGTTTTGTACAATCCTCTCAAGAATCCACTTGAAGAGATCACGTGACAGCGCATCGCCTTGCCTAAAGCCTTTTTTAATATCAAATGTGTCGGTGAGGTCGTTTACGACCCTGATGATGCAGCGAGAATTCTCCATCCTACACAAACGGACGAGTTTGGGCGGTATACCAAAACTAGACATGGCTCTGTATAGTTCGTCTCTATAAATGCTGTCGTATGCGGATTTGAAATCGATGAATAGGTGGTGGGTATTGATTTGGACTTCTTGGGTTTCTTCCAAGATCTGCCGGAGTGTTAGAATTTGAATTCGGTTGTGGACTTTCTTGGCCTAAAACCACACTGATCAGGACTGATCAGGTTGGTAAACAGATGCAGGCATTCACAAATTACGGCAGATAGGATCATGCAGACTATGTTCAGGGGTTCTCCTTTTTTGTGAATCGGGCAAACGATGTTGAGGTTCCATTCTTCAGGCATACTTTCTTCCGATCAGATTTGGTATATGAGTTGGTGGACGTTATTTACCAAGTCAACTCCGCCGGCTTTATAAAGCTGAGCGGGAAGGCCGTCATTTCCGGCAGCCTTATTAAGCTAGAGTTTAGGTATTGATATCCTCACTTCACTCAGTTCGGGTGGTTGCCAGTTTTCGCTGTCGTTGCCAATATTGAATTGTTCGTTCTGCCTGACAGCGGATTGTTTGTCGTCACCGCCGTTCAACAGTCTGCAGAAGTGGTTCTTCCATATCCTCAGCATTGACTGTGTCTCAACTAAGATATTTCGTTATTCATCTCGACAAGATTCTGTTCGAGATTTGTATTTTTGTCTGTAACGATTTACACTTCTCTCTATATCCAGGATCGTGTGCTTTTATTGTTCTTTTTTCTGGTGAAAAGCCGCTGTTCTTCCCTTCTTCTCTGCCTATAGAGCTCAACGGCAGCCTCGTTCTTGGCTGCGAGCAAATGTCGACATTCCTCATCAAACCAGCTGTTTCTTATTGGTGGGCGCGAGAAACCTAGCACATCAGTTGCGGCTGATCTAATGGCTTGTGGGCATCGTAGCCACTGTTCTTCGACATTTGATGCGGGTGGTATGGTGTTAATCGAGAGGTTTAGTGATACGCGTTGCGCAAAGGTCTTGGTGGTCACTTGCGATTGCAGTCTTTCGACATTAAATTTATTCACAGTATGTCTGGATTGTTGTGGTGTGTTGGATATCCGCATTCTTACCTCTTCTGCAACAAGGTAGTGGTCCGAGTCGATGTAAGCTCCCCGGAATGTTCGGACATCCGAAATACTGGATGCTTGGCTCTTGTCTATCGCAATGTGATCAATTTGGTTGACCGTACGTTGATCTGGAAACCACTGTGTCCCCTTATGGATATCGAGGTAAGGAAACCGTGTGCTGGCTATAGTGGTATTTCGTTCCGCAGGGAAAGCAACTAGTATAGTCCGTTACCAGACGTGTAGGCTATCATTTCTCTTCCTACCCCTGCATTAAAATCTTCCAGCACGATTTTTACTTCATACTTCGAAAGTCGCTCATAGGTTTTGTCAATGCGCGTTGGCCTTTACATGCCTTAAAAGTCCCAGAATACATCATAGGCACCATTCTCATACAAAACTTCATTATCATATCTTCCTTAATATTTTGCTCAACCTTTCTTTAAAAACCTAAGAGGTAAATATCGCCGTGACGAATTGCTGCAAAAATTTGCATTGACAAAATGTCAAAACTTCTTTAGGTACTGGAGAAAAATCATAAAGTCTGAGAATGCACCCACACATTCATTCGTTGATAACATTTACAGCGACGAGTAATCTACAGTTTTAATATACCAGCTAAACTCGCCCACCCGTCTAGAATGAGGACCGGAAACGGTCGGTGGTTTTTCGACCTAAGTGACCATCAAGATGTGCGAGTATATGAAAGGAAGGGGCTCATATGGATAACCACCATCATTGTATCAATCATACTCAGTCAATTGGCTTTAACGAAACAAACAAAGAAACGCTGCATTAGCGAATGACAGTGAGGCCACAGGAAGTCTTTTGTATTTTTATTTGTACACGCACCCGACCTTTAATCGGATTGAATACATCCATAGCAACGTGATAACTACTCACCACTAATTCAGTAATGGAAACCACAATCGAACCTTCATATCGGTTGTAGCTACAAAGCATCAGGGTATTTCGTTGTGAGTGTATCCTATCTAACTGTTTGTTGTTTTCTGGTTGAATAGGCTTTACCAACAACAATAGGGATTATTCCCGGTAAACCTTGCAATATTTTCATGTACTTCGTTTTTTATATTTTAAGTGCCACTGGGCGATGTGGGTAGTCCTTGAGCTGCGGGATTATTTTCGAGTGGAAGCTAGAGAGTATCGAAGTGATTTTTTTTTTTGATTATGTGCGTCATATGGACTTAAAAGGATTTGCTCGTCGGTTTGTCATCGTTGAAGTAATTGAAGAACAAAAGCAAAATAGATTATCCAGCACTCTTCAACTTTCAATGCAGGTCGGGGATTTCAGTTACAAATGTTGAGCCTCGAGACATCTAACTAAATGGTAGGCAAACAACTTTTATTAGCTGGGATTTGTTGCCAACGAAATAATCACATTGTTTGCAACGTTAAAAGGCTTTGCAAAAGGGACTTAAAAGGACTTATTTGTAACATAGTTCGGTAGATGTTCAATTGAAGTTGGAATCATTCGGGGTAAGTGTATTTGGATTAGCCCTATCTTTCGATCTTGCTATAATGCAAACTCCATCAAGTAAGATATTTTAATGACAAAAGCGCACGTTCCTCAACACATTTCCTGCGGAAACTTTTTAAACGCGTAAACTTTCTCTTTCTTTATGGTTTCACAACTGTACTTACACGTTCGAATTCCTGTCGTTAAAGTCGAAATCAAACCAATGGAACACATTTCATTGCTCTGTTGTACATTTACGGTTTACCAGAAAGTTCTATCGAAAAGCCCAAGACAAATATAGAGGATGTAGATTAATGGGTTTTTCTTCTCTAGACATTTATGCAAATTGAAAGTAATGATGTCGGATTTATTACACATCCCTTACGAAAATTCATTCGAAACATCACGGGACATAAAATTACTTTTACGGCAAATGAGTGCTGGGGGAGGAACGGTTGCAGTACATTTAAACACACGTAGCACTGGCTGTCAACTCCTGGTGATGGTGTGTAAATATCACACATGGAGCATCCTTTAACCCGATTGGTGTTAAAATAAATTCAATATTTAAAAACAAATTGGTTAGCAAATAGGGGTTGATCGTTTGGATAGCTGAGCAGGCTGTTTTACATACGCGGCAGCTTTAAGAAAAATTATTAGTAGAACGTGTCATGTGCTTTTGCTGAAAAGGTGATATATTGACGAGTTAGCTGGAAAAGTTGATTAACTTTTGAAAATATATTTATGAAGTTTAGAGGAAATTTTGATTGGGAGGATGGTTTGGTGCTGTAGAGCGAGGGTAGACTTTGATTGACTTGACAATGCCCAGTGGTTTTAACTCTGAAGCCACATTTAATGTGCTTACTTTTAACCTCCGAGTGGTAACCAGCTAGGTCAGAACGGCTCGGAATGAATACCCGGCCTACTGTCTCAGGCGAACATAGACAAGCTGCTTCGACGTATTCGGACAACAGTTTGCCTAGGAATTTCAATGGTAAGTCAAGCCCCTGGAACAGAGATGATAGCGGATGAACCGAAATGCTAAGGGCAGCGCTCAATCCCGGCGTAGATACTGATATCCAGTGTCCTAGTGGTATCTTATAAATAGGAACTGGCCCTACAGGTTAGGGACTGTGCTTCGATTTACTACCACCCATGAAAAAAAATCGACTAGTTACGAAGTAACCAATATCAACGGAAAGGACTGATTTTATTGTTGACGAAGATAAAAGGACAACGACGTTCGTCTCTACTCCTGGAATGTGAGAAAATACAAGCAAACAACTAGCGGAAGCTGTTAACTGCTACTAAGGAGACATTACTGACTTCCAGGAAATCCGATGGGATGGGTTGGTCAAAAACTGTGACATCTGCTACGGACCGTGCTATAGCGAGCAGATACAGTGATGCGAATTTGTTATAAGTGCCTGACTTAGGCAAGAAGTCTTATGTTTCCAAGACATTCGCGGACGCATCGTAACAGTCCGCATCAAAGCCAAATTCGCCAACATAAGCCTGATATGCGCTCAAGTCCCGACGTAGGATAAATATGATATAGGTAAGGATTGCTTATACGCGCTCCTTGACAAAACCTTTGAGCGACTACCTCAGTACGATATTAAAATCGTACTGGGAGATTTTAATGCAAAGGTAGGAAGAGAGCAGCAGTGTTGTCGAAAATCATAGTATATACGATAACACGTCTGGTAACGGACTTAGCCTAATTTACTTCGATAGGGAACGAAATGACACTATAAGCAGCACATGGTTTCCTCAGCTCGATATGCATAAGGGTACATTGCGATCTCCAGATCAACGAACAGTCAACCAAATTGATCACTTTGCGATAGACAAGAGACACGCATCCAGTATTTTGGATGTCCGAACATTACGAGGAGCTAACATTGACTCGGACCACTACCTTGTTGAAGCAAAAGTAAGAATGCGGATATCCACCACGCCACAACAATCCAGAAATACTGTGAAAAAATTAAATGTCGAAAGACTGCAATCGCAAGAGACCGCCCAGACCTTCGCGCAACGCGTATCCCTTAACGTCTCGACTTACACCATACCACCCGCATCAAATGTCGGAGAACAATGGCGACGACTCCCAAAAGCCATTAGATCACCCGCAACTGATAGACTAGGTTTCTCGCGCCCACCAACATAAAACCTCTGGTTTGATGAGGAATGCCCACAGATCCTCACAGGCAAGAACGAGGCCTGCAAGGCTAAGCTGCAGGTGATGACGAGAACTGCCATTGAGCTCTATAGGCAGAGAAGAAGTGAAGAACACTGGCTTTTCAGAAAGAAGAAAAAAGAGCAAGAAAATCGCGGGATCTATGATATAGAGTGGTGCCACTGCAGCAACGATGATCGCAAGTGCAAAACGTCAATGACAAGGATGCAAGGCTCGAACGGAATCCTGTCGAGATGAACAAGGAAATATCGTAGTTGAGACACAGTCTATGCTGAGGATATGGAAGAACCACTTCTGCGGAATGTTAAACGCCGATGATGAACAAGGTCCCGCTGTCAGGCAGAACGAGCAATTCAACATTGGCAACGGCAGAGAAAACTGCCAATCACCCGACCTGAGTGAAGTGGGGATAGCAATACCTAAACTCAAACTCAATAAGGCTGCAAGAAATGACGGCCTTCCCGCTGAGCTCTTAATGCCAGCGGATATGACTTTGTAAGTAACACTGACCAACTAACAAGCCAAATCTGGTCGGAAGAAAGTATGCCTGAAGAATGGAACCTCAGCATCGGTTGCCTGATTCACAAAAAATGAGAACCCCTGAATTGCGCCACCTACAGAATCATAATTCTCCTCAACATCGTCTACAAGATACTATCTGCCGTAATATGTGAACTCCTGAAACCGTTTACCAACAACCTGATCGGCCTTTATCAGTGTGGTTTTAGGCCAGGAAAGTTCACAACCGATCAAATGTTCACACTTCGGCAGATCCTGTAAAAAAACCAAGAAGTCCAAATCGATACCCACCACCTATTCACCACTCGTTCTTCAAAACCCAGCAGTTCTCATAAATTTTTTTTTATATAAGACTCTCGACACTCTTATTAAAAAGTATGAATTTCTAGCCAGGGCTTTAAAGAAAACTCTTTTTTATGGTATCAAATGACAAACAACGCGAGTAGGTCGTATCAGCATCATATTATGGCATTTACCTCCAATTAAACTGTACATTTTCAATCGAGTTTTAACGCCCTCTTTTAAGCAAATAAGCGAGTAAATGTCATAATTACGAATTCATAGGACCTATGCTCACGGAGAAAACGGATAACCTTCTGGAAATTTAAAATTTTTATTGCCCAGACAAAAATATTTTCACGCGTTTTAAATGGCTTTTCTACGCAGCAACTTGAAGCATGCAGAGCTCGTAAGTGCTACTTTAAAAATAAATGAACAGATGCAGTAGCAAAGTAAAGCAAGTACACAGATACACACATACTTTTTAATTCAGTGAATTTTAAGCTCTGGTGTCTTACCTTTTTACGGGAGAATTGTTTATTTCACACGTATATTTCCCTTTTTAAACGAGTTTACCCGATAATCATTTGCAAGGACATAGAATTCGTGGTACTGTAAGGCTTGGTTTTATTATGTTTAGTAAAAAATATTATTAAAGTTTATGGCTGTATTGTAAATGGACTCTTTAGTATTTTTTAAGCTCATGGGATGTTCGCTTTTCGTTTTTATTATTTTTAATTAATATTTAAATAATATTACATAGATGAAAGGATATACCTGGCTTAACTGCCTTTACAGGCTTTCAAACGAAATGTCTCTGCATTTGTGTGTGCAAAGTTTTATTTTTGCCACAAGGAAGAGGACTATCTATATCAGTTGTAAATTCCGCGTCAGCCTATTCCCAAGTTAACTGCCTTCAGTGGCTCACTTAAAGGCGAGGTCTTCCTCTACTACGTGCGACGTCAGACTGGGAATCGCTGTTTGCGCGAGCTGTGGTATTAGTCTTCATTCGATCTACAACCCCAGCATACTTACTTTCTTTTGCAGATTATGTAGCTGTACAGCTCGTGTAGTTAGTGGTTGAATATTTGCCTCTACAGCGAGTAAACGCAAACGAGACCAACGATTTCCGATAATCTTACGACCAATTACGCCAATATCCTCAGCGTATGCCAGCAGTTCCACCGAATTCTTTTCCATCAAGTTTATGAACGTTTTATTGGAAATTATAAAAAGTCTTTCGATAAAATCTTACTATATTTTACCAGATTTTATGAATGGTCTATTGAAAGTATGAAAAAGTCGGTAGAATCGAATATTTTTTTAACCGATTTTATGGACGGTCGAATTATTCGAATTATTCTTAATCGATTATATGAACGGTCGAAATTAAAATATTTCTTAATCGTTTCTATGAACGGCCTGTACAAAATTATAAAAATTCTGTAAGTAAATACGATTTATTTTTAGTCGATTTTATGAACGGTCACAGAATCGCTAGCTGAGTATGTTCATCTTCCGTCTGTCCAACCGTACGTAACCACTTTTTGGGCCTTTCATCGTGGCTCCAGAAAGTCTACATTTTTTTGTTCAAATCCTCCCAATTTTCACAAAAACTTTGTTTGTTGACAAACGGTAGGAATTTTGAAAAAGTGTCTGAATAACATATTTCGTTTCCATAAATTTTCATCCACGGCAACTTTTTGGGACGTTTTTATTAAAAAAAAACCGTTTTTGGCTTACAGAAATTCGAAAAAAATCAACAAAAATGATTTTATGTAAATATTTTATCTAGAGATCATTTCAAATCACAAAATTATCACATTTTTCGTAATTGCCTTATACGATTTTGAGTGAGACAACTCCTGTGAGGCAACTCAACACTACTCCGAAACGACTTGTTCAAACAGGTAGCCATCTGCATATAGCGATTTTTAAGAGTTACGTTTTTCAGGATGGCAGGACTGGTCAGTGCTCTGGTCAGTCATCTGTCATCTGTCATCTGTCATCTGTCATCTGTCATCTGTCATCTGTCATCTGTCATCTGTCATCTGTCATCTGTCATCTGTCATCTGTCAAAGTGAAAAGTTTTCAGTATACTCTGCCATTTAATCATGGAAAGGCTTACAAACGAGCAACGATTGCAAATTATTGAAATTTATCATCAAAATTCGTGCTCTGCGAAAAATGTGCACCGTTTGTAACGATCATATTGTGACGACCAGCGATGAGGTTCATTTCTGGCTCACCGGATATGTTAGCAAGCTAAACTGTCACATCTGGAGTGATAAACAGCCACATGCCATACAAGAATTACGGATGCATCCGGAAAAACCGACAGTTTGGTGTGGTTTATGGGCTGGTGGCATCATTGGTCCATTTTTCTTCAAAGACAACCGTGGAAGAAACGTCAACGGCAGACGATATCGAGCCATAAAACGCGACATTTGTGCCACATGCCACACAGCTCGTGAAACAATGGAAATGTTAAAGGATGAATTTGGTGAGCAGCTTATCTCTCGAAATGGCCCTGTGAGTTGGCCGCCAAGATCATGCGATTAAGCGCCTCTTGGTTATTTTTGGTGCCGCTATATAAAGTCGTTAGTTTTTGTGGACAAGCCGAACACGCTTGAAACCTTACAGGATAACATAACAAGCGTAATTTTTGGTTTTTTTTTTTCAATTTTCAAAAGTGATATTTTTTTTAGGGCAGTCCGATCAATACGTATTGTATGATATAGATTGGTGTGTGTAGTAAATATTAACGGGGCATTTGAGATGCTTTACAGTGTAGCTTTGGCGGTAGTCGCGAACAATTCAACTGCTTCAACCATTTTTAATTAACTCAACACATACTATTGGATCCAACAAAACAGCGCACCAAGCATTTTTTTACGGGAAAGTCCATCAATAACGGATTTTTTTAATAAAAGAAAAACCTAATCAAATTAAATGCAATTTAGTATCTGTGTTACTATAACCATTTGTAACAAATCCTGGTAATTATCATTATTATTCCCATAGACCCCGATTCCTTCAAATTCCGGAATACATGATCTAACGTACAACCCACTGTTAAAGAAAAAGTTACTTCGGACCCATAGTCATGCACCCACCTCGTGTGTGAAATATGGACCAAATCAAAGGCGGGTGAAGAAATACTTGGCTTTTTTTGACGGGCTATACATACAAAGATTCACCGACGGATACTGAAGACTAAGGCCCTCGACAATCGAAGAGACATTTTCGCTGTGCTCCATATTCTTTCCGAACAACCTCAGTAAGCCCTAGATTTTCTCTTGCAACTTCCACAAAACTGTTATCAAGGGGAATGCAGAACTACTAACTTCCTAAATGCCAAAGCAGCATACATTGAACCCTTCGATTATAAGCATAAACGATTTTAGACATTAAGTCTAATAAATAAAGATAGTTTCCATTTCAAAATGTGTTGACGACCTTGGCAGTTTCCCCATCTTCTCTCTTGAAAAAGGCAAGACTCCCTACTCCCTACATTTGAAATGCCATGTTCGATAATTTATGAGTCAATCAGTTGGGCAATCTGCGAACTCATCAGCGTCAAGTGTAAGCTCAACTAAATTAAAAATTTATTGTCACGAAATCAAACATCACCTCTCTAGCTCGATTTGATTGGTTCCACTTCCAATTATTTGCAGAAGGTCATCGATGACTTTTGGGAATCCCATTTTTTTTCCACCAGGATTGGTGGACCAAAACCCACAAAAGTTTGTTCAACTGATTTTCAACCTGCCGATGAAACAACGTCCCAAGTACAAAAAATCCATGCATCGATGGCAGTCCTATTTGCAATCTATTCCTGGCAAGAAAGAAGAAGGAAATCTCTCGAAACTTATTTCCCCACGGGCGACGAAGCGATGAGTAACAACTTTGAGAAAAAGTTTACCTTAGCATTAAAAAGTAAACATCGTCGTGAAACTAATTTCGAAAGGACGAAATGGAAGTGGAAGGTCTTTCGTGGGAGAAGAGAAGTTTTTTTTTCAATTAATTCTGCCACGGAAATGGATAACTCAATGTGATGTAATTGGAGTTTAAAATAATTTTCAACGAAAACTTTTTTTTAGAAGTAATTTAGCTAAAAATCTTCCAAGAAGTGTTAAATTTTTAAGCCTGATAATATTTTTATGGAGGCAGGTTATCTTTCTGAAAAAAATTGTTCGCATCCTCTCTCAGGACTTAAGTGTGTTAATGCTGGTTGTACATTGGACGTTGGTAGATTTGAATGTCATTTTAACATGTGAGGACAATTTAATATAAGTTCCTGGTACTCACATTCAGGCATGACCTATACACCTCGATGTGGAGAAGTGTATTAAAGTTTAAATTTTCCATCCTTTGAGAGCTACACTTCCATAAATCTCAAATTAACCTTTTCATACGCATTAGTTCGTGTTCAATTAAATAGTTCAAATCATTTTCGAATTAAATTCTCTTCCAACTTTCGAATTTGAAATATGTGAGAACACAGGAATTGTGTTCGCAAAGTTTTACTCATAAATTAAGCTGCAGGAGGTGCTGTAGTTATAACTTGTAAGGTAATAAGGACATTATTGAGCAGCAGGGTAGACGCAAGTACGTTGGTAATAATGGTGGCACACTATATTTGAAATTCAAATGAAATTTATGCAATATTGTGAATATTCACGTATTTATAAAGTTTCAGAAGATGAAGAACAATTGTAACATCAACATGGTAAAGGTAATAAATGGTTATTGCACATCTTGGATATTTTTTTTCATTAAGAAAATTTGCGCAATGATTTGCAGTCATTGAGAGACGAATATCGCAGCTGAACTATTTAATAGATGGTATATACCTAGATGGTTTGATTTCAACACCAATTTGTATGTTTATCAGAAATGAATAAAAACATATGAGAAGGCTACAATAATCTGTGCGGATCTTTGAATACCCTTTCCCATCCAAACCTTAATGTGGGACATTGTCACAACATATTGTTCAGACATATTGATCAAATCTTTTCTAGTTCCATAAACAAACAACGTATTTCTATTGCAAATGCCTTGGGGTAGAGTATACATATGGTTTTTGTAGGAAAACGCCCCCAAAACTAGGGCGTTGATAAAAATAATCTGTGTGCGATATGTTTATATTGAAATTACGGAAGTATTTGCATCAACATTTTTTTCGAATTTCTTAAAAATTTGGATAAATTCTATTTTATACTAAAAACGACTCCAAAAACTGGGCGTAGTATACAAAATAAAGATTACCTACATATGTTTTTCAGACACTACTTCGAAAATTCCTAATGTTTGGCCAAAGAAAATATTTTTCTAAAAAAATGAGCGTTGCAGTATGCGGATTCATTAATGTTTACACTTGTTCCGCTTCGTCGGACAGAGAGTCATAATACCAAATTTAAACTTTCGAGCTCAAAATTTTAGGCCCAGTCATCGGTGACAAGCAGACGGATCGACTCAGCTGGCGATTCTGGGTGGATCCATATACTTTGAGGTATATCTATGGACATTATTTCTATTTGTTACAAACTTGATGTCAAATATAATATACACCTATGAGGTAGGGTATAAAAACACTATCGGCAACAAATATACAGTCGCATTTCTATAAGTCGAAATTCGGTGACTCGAAAATTCACTAACTCGAGTGGAATTGGTTGGCAATATCGACAAGACTGAAATTAACATGTACCAAATTTTTTTTTTGATAACTCGAATACTCGAATGCACCTTCGATAAGTCGAATTCTGAAAAAAAAATTCCAAAATTGTTTTTAAAATTTCGTTTTAAAATGCATCGCTTTCGGGTCACTGGGTTTTAAAGTTCCTACTAACTAGCTGACCCGGCATACGTTGTTTTGCCATATAAATTATTTCTAGTGAATATTTGGGTGGCTTAATAATGAAAAGGCTACAATCCGCTGTGCAAATCGTTGAATATCCTATCCCATTCCATCCTTAAACTAAAACATACCCAAAAAGTGGGCCCGGCTAAGATCTTTACGAAGACGGTACAATATAAAATGCACTTGTCACAATATATTGCTCAGGGAGTTTATACATTTTTTTATGATTGGACAGAAATCCAACGAGTTCAAAAATCTGTTGGATTATTTACACCTTCGCCCAACTAACAATTATTCCTTTATGAGTCAATAAAATGTAGGTTCCACAAGCAATTATTTCTGTATGCCTTGAATAATAATGGGTGATCCATTTCGAGGTTCCCTACTTTTTTAAAGAAAAAAACACAGAAAATTCAAATTTAATGGAGAATGTTTATTATCATTTGAAAGAACATTCTTTGGCATTTATTTTTTGAAGATTATGTCTATCAAATGTTGGCCGTTGCTACGTCGCAGATGGTACATCCGTTGAGTCCAATTTTCGGTCACTCGTTCGAGCATTTCGACTGGTAACTGGCGAATGACACGCGTGATGTTTTCCTCCAAGGCCTGAATCGAAGCGGGTTTGTCGGCATAAGCTTTTGACTTTACATATCCCCACAGGAAAAAGTCTAACGGTGTGATATCACACGATCTTGGTGTCCAATCGACCTGCCCAAAACGTGAAATTATGTGCTCACCGAAATGTTCTCTCAATAAGTCCATTGATTGATGCGATGTGTGGCAAGTGGCGCCGTCTTGCTGAAACCAAATGTCGCCGAGATCACGAGCTTCAATTTCAGGCATCAAATAGTCGGTTATCATGGCACGATAACGGTCGCCATTGACGGTTACGTTCGCACCGGCACAATTTTAAAAAAAATATGGACCGATGATTCCACCGGCCCACAAACCACACCAAACCGTTGTTTTTTCTGGATGAAGTGGCAGTTCTTCAGTCTCTTCAGGTTGCTCTTCGTCCCAAATGCGGCCGTTTTGTTTGTTTACATACCCATTGAGCCAGAAATTGGCCTCGCTAAACAAAATTTGCCTCGAAAACGTCGGATCTTCATGGAACTTTTCAAGAGCCAATAGAGCGAAGTGATGTCGCTTGGGAAGGTCGAGCGGTTTCAGTTGTTGCACAAGCTGTATTTGTACGCTTTTAATTTAAGATCTTGACGTAAAATGCGCCAAGTCGTTCCATACGTCAGTCCGAGTTGCTGCGAACGGCGACGAATCGACTCTCTACGGTCTTCGTGTACACTCTACGCTACGGCCGCTATATTTTCTTCACAGCGTGCTGGACGTGGTCTATTCGGTCGAATATTATCCAATAATGAATGCTGGGTCTCAAAATGGGTGATGGTGTTGCGAATAGTACGCTCAGTAGGTCGATTATGTGGACCATAAGTTGAGCGAAGTGTACGAAACACATTCCTCACAGAACGCGAATTTTCATAATAAAGTTGAACAATTTGTAAACGTTGTTCACGCGTAAGTCTTTCCATTATGAAATGCCAAACAATACTAAACAAAAATAACATGACAGCATGACACGACTCACACGTGATCTGTCAAAAAAGTCTATTGAAAAAAGTAACTCTACTTGGATCACCCGTTACTTGTGCACGGAGGTTGAGCATTTTTGCAGTCCATTGTTTGGGTGGAAGCCTGTTTAGGATATTATATAGGGTAATTCACAAGCATAACCGAAGTTATGATGGTATAACCTCGGTGCAGTGGCGAGGCGTCCATATAACTCGATTCCTACCGAGTTACCTTTTAAAATTCTACTTTTCAACAATGTACCAATAAAACAAGCAACATGAATCTTAATATCCCCACATAAACTTAAAATATGTGTGTTTCCCACACCTGCACAGCACACGCAGCAACAAATTCTATCAACAACTCCACAACCTGCAAGCTTTCCGCTTGGAAGTGTAACCCGAAAAAAGCCGTGTTATAAAATATTTGGCTGGTTAGAACAAATTGTTTTTCTTTCCTTGTTTTACCTTTATCGTTTACTGTGTTTGACTCCTCTCTGTTTAACACACGCTGTCTTATGCAAAAAATAACCCGATGTTCAACGACTTATTTGGTGAATTTTGTGTATCTATGATTATTTCTGTTGGAAAAAAATCAGTTATGAAGCAGATTGCGATGCGTAACTTAAAGTAATTTTGAGTGTAATTATTGATGTGCAATAAAAAAAAAAACAAAGAAAAGTGTGAAAAGTTTAAATTGTGGTATTTTTCAATTAAATTCAGCTAATTTTAAATAGCTAATTATTAGGAGATAATGGCATTATTAACTGTAAATTGTTGTTTGGTAGATTTGCTTTTGGAGGAAGAAAATGCTTTTTGTAAGTTAAATTTTCTTAAAAAAAAAAAAAGTTATAGAGATAGGGCGCTCTACTCCTTCTATGAAAATAGATTATAAGCGCAAGGATGGTTTTGTTTCGCATTTTAATGCATCCATATACCAAAAATATACTTTGGTTGACTGGTATTTGTAAGCTTAACAAAATGTTTTGTTTTCCTTGTCTTCTTTTTTCAAATTCCCCTAGTGTTTGGAGCCGTACGGCAAATAAACATGTCAAAACGAAGCTGTTTATCCTTGTACGAATTCGGCACTAATCGAATTGAAACCTCCTTAGGTAATTCCTTTGAAGCTCACAACAAAAACGTTGATAGAAACCGTTAATTAATGGAACGTTTTATAGATACAGTAGTTCTTTTAGGCAAACAGGAACAAGCATTTAGGGGTCACAACGAAAAGCAAGATTCTATTAATCGTGGTAATTATGTTGAAACAATTTTATACTTATCTAAGTATGACACATTAATAGACTCCCATTTAGAACAGGTTCAAGTGTACATCGGGTCTTTCAAATGACATACACAAAACGATTAGATACATAGTCTCGCTGCAGTGATTAAAGATGAAATTAAAGTAGAAATAAGTGAAACGCGAATTGTGTCCATTATGATCGATGAAACACCAGACGTGAGCCATAGGGAACAACTTAGTGCCGTATTGCGTTACTTATCGGAGGAAGGAATAGAGGATATGTTTCATGTTTTTTTTTTTTTTTTGACGTGAGTGAGAGTCGAAATGCAGATGAGCTCTCAAAACACATTTTTAATATACTTGATGTATACGGTTGCAAGGAAAAGTTAATAGGGCAATCTTTCGATGGTGCCGCGGTTACGTACGGGGAAGTAGGTGGAGTTAAAAAAAAGGTCCTCGTTGCATGTCCAATGGCTAATTTTATTTCTTGCTATGCACATATTTTTAATTTGGTGTTATCTCGATCAATAGAAAATATACCTGAGTTAAAAGTTTTTTTCTTGCAATATAAACACTGTAGTGCGCTTTTTCAATAAATCAACTAAACGTTCAAATATTTTAAGACAAATAGCAAACCGACGCATGCCGAGAGTATCAGAAACTCGCTGGCCTTACCATTCACGAATAATTAACGTTATTTTTTAGATATATATAATTAGATATAATTAAAACTTTTAACCAAATATTAGGCAATCCAAGAGAATGGGATAATGACGCACTTGCAATGGCTGAAAGTTTATTGTTTAAAGAAAGAGTAGGGAAAGAGTTTTGTTTTATATTATAATACGGTGTCCGAGATTTTTCCTAAACCCAATGTATTGTTTAATTTAATACAAAAAAAAAAAAACAAACGGACGTTGAAGTTGCTAAGCGAGAAATCGAGTGTTTTGAGTCTTGGCTTTGTACTAAGTTTGTAAACAAATTTGATTCCATTTTTGAAAGCATAAACGATTGTGCTGAACCTCCACGAAAACGCCGATTACTCGACATTGATTTGAAAACTCACTACAAGCGGCTTCTTGTAAAAATAAAGGACACAATTATATATATCTTAAAGACAAGATATAAATCTTTCACGAATTAAATTTTTATGGATTTAGTTGATAAATTCAAATACAGTAATTTTGCACTATCAAGCCCAGATGATAAAATATCTTCTCTGATTAATTTTTTTCCTGGAATTTTCGATTTCACAGCTTTGAAAAATGAACTAAAAGTTCTCTATACTACATCTTCACTTCAACAACTTGACGTTCTATCACTTAATAAACATTTGAAAAGCGAAATATTGCGTGAAACATTTTCACAGGTTTTAAAATTAAGTGCAATCCTTTTAACACTGCCGCTTACTGTTGCCTCCGTGGAGAGATCTTTTTCCACTCTAAAAAGAATTTATACATATATAAGAAATTCTCAAGGAGAAAACAGGCTCTCTGATTTAGCACTTTTATCAATAGAAAAGCGAATCCTTTTAAAAATGAAAAGTAGACTTAACTTTTATGAAAAAGTTCTTGCAGAATATGTTAAAAAAGATCTAAGAATAGACTTAGAGTACAAATAAAACAATCAATTTAGCATAACTTTTCACAGTTTTTGCTGTTTTTGAATTCTTACTTAATATTAAAATGTTTGTTTGGAAAAATTATATGTGGATTTTTTTATTTATGTATTTATTTATTTATTTAACAAAAAGTAATTTGTGAAGTTCTTTTTTTTTCTTACTAACCATTTTTTTCAGGTACCTACATTTGCATCTGCCAAAATGGTTTCTTTCGAAGCCATTTTTATTATACTTTAGGTTCATTGTAAAGTTTGGCTTAAGTGACTTGAAATATAAAAAATTGGCTTGAATTGCTTTACTTATATGCGAGTAGCAATACACAATATAATTTCAGAAAGCGTTTGCAGGTGCATATTTTTGCCGACTTACCATATAACATTTTTCACGCCACGCCACTGCCTCGGTGAGATTGTTTTTAAGCTCCCGCAGTTGTGTGTACATGTAGCATACATTAAATTATTTCGGTAAAACTTCGCAAGGAGTCAATCGAAAGCAATGCATATATAGAGCTTACGAATGAAGGCTTAAAAAAGCTAAGATTATAAGTTCGGGAAAAAGTGAAAAAAAAGCGGGAAAAGAGCGGGAATATATTTTTGGAGCACTGTACTGCAGCTCTTCGCTGCCGATATTATCGAGAGTAGCTAGAGATAGTATTGATTTTAAAGATTTCATAAAAAAAAAGTCTAATATTGGCCAGCAATATCTCTTTAGTTAAATGTAATTGCATCTACACAGTAAGTAAAAAAATCCTACATTCACGAATGTAACGAATATGTACCTATTTTAAAGCTAGTCTTAGAGTAAAGGAAAAACCAATGCTGTCCAAAAATAAGGCAGTGTCACATAATTTTTTTTTCAAAATGGTACGTATAACTAAGAGTATAGAACAACATAGAGTGCGCGAAAATTTTCTATGTGGGGTACTGATATTGATATCCCAGTGTTCACATTGCTACCCCAGCATCAAACAACACTATAGCCGACGAAATTTCCCATTGGCACTTACCGCCCGAGTCTGAAACGGGTACACAATTTTTAGCTGTTATACGTACTCTATGTAGTTCTACCCTCTTTTGTATGGTCCAGCCCTCCCATTCTGAAAAAAGGACTGAATCCACTATATGAAATAATAACTGCGTTACTTTTCTTCGAAATTCAATTAGTTTGCCCGTATTTCCGTTGCGAGAGTAATATGTTACGCATACGATATCCATTACGCGAACATAAAGTTGTATCAGGTCTCCCTTTCTTTGATTGCATGAAAGTTTTACCATGCATGCTCATCATGGGCATAACATCATCGAAATTCCAATTTACGTCAATTAGAATATTAATTGACGCACAGCAACCACTTCACTGTCAAACTGTCCATTGCCACTAGTAACCATCAAGAACGATAACCAATTGCAAAAACAGCAGTTTTCAACTTGGATATATCTAAACCTACACAGCACCGTAAGTGTATCTGTAAGTGACAGTAGCATTTTCAGCATTTAAGTTTAAATTTTAATTGCATCTCCATGGATGTGGTTTTAACTTTTTCTCTGTTATCTGTCAAACTGCTGATTTGTATCCCTAATTGGCGGTGCGCATTGATAAAATGTTACTTATTTAACTACCCCACATTTATCATTCACAGAAGATTGATTTATTATAACCCCCAGATGACGACAAACAATTTATTGATTAATGAATAAATATCCAATCAGTTGAGTTGTATAAATCATTCATTCAGCCTTAGGTTGTACAAGTTGAATTTTCCTATGTACACGATTGGAGGACATTCAAAATCTTTTCTGTTTAAATGCTTAATTTAAAAAAATTAAATTTTTAAAAGCAAAAAATGTAGCTTCACACTTGAGAGGAGGATATTCCTTGGGCAATTTGTATGCTCACGTAATTTTTACTACCCAACCATATAAATTTGTGATGGAGCTCTCTTCTTAAAAACCATTTAATCTTAACACTAATCACATTAAAATTAAATTATTTTGAAAGTATTTAAAATTGTTGTTCCGCCTTGTAAAGGTACCGGAAGCCCGCAGGTGGGTAGGTGAAAGTCAGCAAATGAAAGAGGATAAATATTAGGATGTTATTAAAATTAATTAAAAATCGTTAAGTCTTTAATGTTTGTGATGTTTAATTGAATTTATTATGCTTACAGTAAATACTTACTATGAATTATAATTTTACTACTTAAAGTTAGTAAGGTTAACTAGATTTGTTGGAACATCATGAACAAACAATTCCAAAAATATTTGACAACTAAAAGGCCAAAATATTTTTCTATAAGCAATCTTTATGGTTGGACTTTAAAATGGTTTATAAAGGGTGCATGCAGGATTTGAGTTCGCACAAATTGTGCGTTAAGATGTTGGCTACAAATAAAAACAATATGAGAAGACTAAAATTATTCTTATCATCCTTAAAATTAATATCCCGAAAAATGGGGATTGCACTGAATAAGGGTGAACTATAGAAATTGACATTGACACCATATCTCGTTCAGGTAGTTTATCAAAATCTTTTATGGATCAACAAAAAACAATGTTTTTCCATTGCTTATGACTTTTGAATTTTAAAGAGTTAAGTTTTTTTTTCAGGTTAGCAGCATTGGTTAGTAATGGCATCCTAACGTCATCTGTCAAAATGAAAAGGTTTCAGTATACTCTGAAATTTAATCATGGAAAGGCTTACAAACGAAAAAAGATTGCAAATTATTGAAATTTATTATCAAAATTCGTGATCTGTGAAAAATCTGCGCCGTTTGTTACGACCATGTTATGGCGCCCAGCGACGACGCTTATTTCTGGCTCAACGGATACGTATATAAGCAAAACTGTCGCATCTGGAGAGTACAGCCACATGCCATACAAGAATTACCGATAGTTTCCTTACTTAAGTCGCACTACAGTCCGGAATGAACCTGGGCCTCAACCAATATGCCTCTCCAATTAGACCGGTCCTTAGCTAACTGCCTCTAGTTGCGCACTCCAAGTTGGTTAAGGTCGATTTCTACTTGTGCGCGAGTTAAGTATCCATAGCAAGACATATTGAGAAAAAAGATAACATTATTTGTATTCAATGATATCTTTAGTCTCTAGTACAGTCTTGCACACAACGCTACAATGATAACATATGTAAAAGAGATAATATCGTTTGTATACAATGTGGGAATATTATCTCTTCTTCATTATCAAGCAAGACGATTGTACGCTTGGGTCTCCTTGTAGATAGATAAGAAAAGTATATAAATACGACTGTATGATGAATTTATCAACAGTCTTATTGTAACTACATAGTAGCCTTAAGCTCCTTTTAGAATTAGTAAAAAGTTATTTCAATAATAAAGGACATAGTTCCAAATAAATATTGTTTAATTTTAAAAGTAAGAAACAAGTGTTTTAATTGGCGATCCTGCCAGGAGGTTAAATATACTTTTTAACTTCAATCGAGCGGACCTCGGGAACAAGTAGTGAAATCTAGTATAAACAGAACACTCGCGTTACCGGTTACAAGAATTACCTAGCATAGCAGGTACAAATATAGCTTCTTCGTACGAAGCAGCAAAGCAATTCAGTGAAAGTGTATATGTGGAGGAAAAAAAACACACAAATTCGACGACAACAGACACGAGTTCAAAATGGAACAACTCGCAGTATTAATGGCAAGATTAGAAGCTTTAGAAACCAGGAGCAACACAGTAACACAAACCCTAGAGCACACACGCACAGAGAATGCAAGGTTAGCAGCAATAATAACTAACCAAAATCAAATAAACACTAATTTAGAAACAAAACTAAATGAAGTAAAATCTGGATTAGGCATAGTACCAAACATACCTGTGCTAGAGGAAATAAGAACCACATATACAGATGGTAGTGAAATACAGTTAGACGCATTTAAAAGCCTACCTATTTTCAACGGCGATCAATCAAATTATCGGTCGTGGCGCGAAGAAGCATCCAGATTAATGGACAGCATTAAAAACTTCAAAACACACAGTAAGTACGCAGCAGCATTGACTATAGTGAAAAGTAAAATACAGGGTGCAGCCGCGAATGTGTTAACTAATTATAACACAATTTTTAATTTTGAGGCGATACGTAACAGATTAGATTATACGTACTCTAATCAAGAACCTCTATACGTGCTACAAGACATGATGAAAGCCATCACGCAAAAAAGAAGCACACTGTCTGAATACCACGACGAGATAAATAAAAATCTCAATTTAATAATATCAAAAATCACTATGTCAGGTGATCCGCCGAATATAATCGACAGACTAATTAAAAATGCTAACGACGACGCAGTTCGTATATTCATTGATGGTATGAGTGACAACTTTACAAGAGGATCATTATATTCAGCTACAATAAATGATCTAGAACACGCATTCGCAATTGCTCGCAGAATAGAACATGATAATGTGCACAGGCATTTACATCTCACTCAAGATAAGCACCACAAAAATATGCCACATGAACGCAGAAACGAAAGAAGACCAAATTATTCGAGCCAAACAACGAATTATCAACCCCAGAAGCAATACGATAATATGCAGCAACACAATCAAGGACCACAGCCGATGGAGATAAACTCGAGACAAATTGTACATGCACAGCGACAAAATTGGAATCAATACAAACCCGATGTATATAATCCACCAGCGAAACGTGAACACAGCGGGAGTTTCAACACACACAATAGACCGCAACGATCTTATCAGCAGAACTTCAAGCAGCAGAGAGTAAATAACTCCCGACAACAACGCAGAGACGATGTCAGCAGTACATATGCAGAAGCAGATGAAACGGAATGTATGGTAAATAATAACATAAGAATAGATCATTTAAACTAGTAGACGGGTTGCCCTGCTTAAATTTAACTAGTACTATTTCTAAGGAAATTTATAAAATTCTTATTGATACTGGTGCAACCCATAATTACATTAATAGAAAATGCGATTCTAGCGAAAAAATTAAAATTAAACCTATAAAAATAAAAACAATGCATGGTTATTCTATGGTAGATACAAAGAAAGTAGTTAGGATATTAAAGAAAAATATAACATTTTTTGAATTAGAGGATATTCAGTCTTTTGATATGATATTAGGATATGAAGGACTTAAAGTTCTAAACGCGGAAATAAATTTCAGTAATATGACTCTAACTACCATAAGCAGTGTCGAATCTATTCAGAAAATTAATTACATAATTGGGGAAAATAATATTTATAAAGCAGACATAGATAGACTGATGAAGATTAATAACAGCATAGGACCGTTACCCTTTACAGATACTATAGAAGCAAGCATTAGGACGACCAATGATAATCCGGTTTATGTTAAACAATATCCATATCCCATAGCAGATAACGAATTCGTAAACAAAGAAATACAGAAACTCTTACATGACGATATAATAGAAAAAAGCCATAGTCCTTATAACAGTCCCATATGGACAGTACCTAAAAAAGGTTTGGACGAAAAAGGAAAACCAAAACGGCGCATGGTTGTTGATTTCCAAAAACTTAACGTTCACACTGTAACAGACAGATACCCCATTCCGGATGTCAACATGACAATTCAAAATTTAGGTAAAGCCAAGTACTTTACAACATTAGATTTGGAGTCAGGTTTCCACCAAATTAAAATCAAAACAGATGATAAAGAAAAAACAGCTTTTGCTATAAATGGCGCAAAATATCATTTTAAACGAATGCCTTTCGGGCTCAAAAATGCACCAAGCATATTTCAGAGATGCGTGGACGACATTTTGAGAGACTTTGTAGGTAAATTCGTACACGTTTACATTGATGACGTATTGATATATTCCTCATCTGAGGAAGAACATATACAGCACATAAGTCAAGTATTCGACGTACTCAATAAAGCCACATTAAAAATATCTGATGAGAAAAGTAAGTTTTTTCAAGAAGAAGTAGAATACTTAGGTCACATAATCAGACATGGTAGAATCACTACGAACCCTGAGAAAATAGCAGCTATAGAAAATTTTCCAGTCCCACAAACGGTAAAGGATTTGAGAGGATTTTTAGGTCTTACAGGTTACTATCGTAAGTTTATAAAAGGATACGCAAGCATAGCCAAGCCCCTGACATTATATTTACGAGGAGATAACGGTAAAGTAAACAAAAAACAAAGTAAAAATATTAAGTTAAATCTGAATGATTCAGCATTAGAAGCGATTAGAATTTTAAAAAATTATTTGAAAGAACAAGTCGAACTTTTTCAACCGGATTATAGTAAACCATTCGAGCTTACTACTGATGCATCCAACATAGCTATTGGAGCCGTACTAAGTCAGAATAAGCAACCTATACACTTCTTGTCAAGAACACTGAGTAAGACAGAAGAGAACTATAGCACAAACGAGAAAGAGCTATTAGCGATCATATGGTCCTTACAAAAACTCAGAAACTACATATATGGTATAGCAGACTTAACCATATATACCGATCACCAGAGCCTTATATATTCTGTATCAGAAAAAAATCCCAACACAAAGCTGAAACGTTGGAAGGGAATCATTGAAGACTTTGGAGCAAAATTAGTTTATAAACCAGGAAACCTAAATCTTGTAGCTGACGCATTATCACGTCAACGCATAAATGCTTCTACCATAGAAACAGCACATTCAGCTGAAAGTTCTTCTAATGATATAATAAAAACCGTGAATCAGCCTTTTAATGCATACACTGCACAGTTCGAACTTATTGAAGATATAACAAATAATATCGAAACACAAATCTATTTTAGTAACAAAATAAGACTCATAATAAAGTTTAAGGACAAAGACTCTTTACTAAGGCAGATGAAAGAAGTTATACAACCCCAAAAGATTGTAGCTTTGCATACGAAATTTGAAAACATATACAAATATGGTGAAAACATAAAAAAAGAATTCCCACTAGTAAGATTTATATTCACACCAAGAAAACTTCAAGACGTGACAAATTTGGAGGAACAACTAAAACTTGTAAGGGTAACTCACGAAAGAGCACACCGAGGGTTACGTAACAATATACAAGAAATCTCAGAGAAATATTACTGGCCCGATCTAAATAAACAAGCAAAGAGTTTCAACAGAAAATGCATAGCATGTCTATTTGGAAAATATGAAAGAAAACCTATCAGAGAACCTCTGAATAATTCAGAAATACCAACACATGTGGGAACACACATTCATATGGACATATACTTCAACGACAAGTATACTTTCCTTGTAACAGTAGATAAGTATTCTAAATATACAATCCTTCGGGAAATCGAAACTCGAAACAGACTGTACGACGTTATGGAAGAGGTCTTATCTAATTATTTCCCAAAATGTGAACGACTCATGACAGATAACGAGAAGGGATTCAAAACAGAAATGGTGAACCAAATGTGTTTGAAATACAACATAACTAAAGTAGAAACTCCAGTATACAGATCGACAGCGAACGGTCAGGTAGAACGTGTAAACGGTACAATAACTGAACTGTCTAGAATATTCACAATTCAGAATAAAACAAGACTTATCGAAGAAATATTTAGAACAGTGCGTGAATTAAATAATTCTATACACTCAGTTACCGGTTTGAAACCTAGAGACATTTTCTTTAATCAAAATAAATATAGCAATAGTGAAATTATAATAAATAAACTAAACTCAGCATCCAAAAAAGTGATCGAACGTCTAAATAAAGGAACTCGACACAGAGAGTATAAAAAAGGAGATAAGATAATGGTAAGAATCACAGGTCTTAGAAAGAAATCTAACGCCAGATACATAACAAGAATAGTAGAAGAAGATAAAGGAGACACTGTAATCTCTAAAGAAGGAACAAAAATTCACAAGGATAACATAAAGAATTATCATTTTTCAGATGACGAAAATATTAATATTCCTAACATTACTAGGAATTGTACAGAGTCAAGAAGGGCAAGGAAACGTTCAAATAACTGAGTTACTAAACAAGAAGTTTATACTTACGCAAACAGATGACGTGTATTTATTCAAAGAACAAACTTATTTGTTACATGCCACCAACCTGACTTCGATATTTCAACCTTACGTAAATATCGTAACTAGTAAATATCAACCTACACAAGAAGAAAAAATTTGGTTAAGTAAAATTAAGAATTTAGCAGACCAATTACAAGAACATACTAGGCATACTAGATCAATTAACTTTTTAGGAACAGCTTTCAAATATGTGTTTGGTAATCCTGACCATTATGACTTAGTTAACATAGAAACGAGTATAAATAATCTCATAGAAAACAATAATAAACAAAAAACTATAAATTCTAGATTTGAACAAATTTTGCAACAATTCGAAGGTCAGAGCCTTAAAGAACATTTAGTAATAGAACAAGTGTACGAACAATTATTATTATTGACCAGAACAATTAATGCAGCAAAAAATAATGAATATTTATCAGAAAGCCTAGACTTAGATGACATTAAAAATATTATTCAACATGAAATAATTCAAGTACCCATAATAAATATACTTGAGTACTCTAAAATATTATTAGCTAGAACTGATGAATTCTTCATCACAATATATAAATATCCAGTTCTAATTAAATCATGTAAATTGTATAAAGTAACACCTTTAAATTCAAAACATGGAAAAATCATTACAGATAAAACAATTGCCTTATGTAACCAAACTTATTTAAGAACAAGAAATTGTCAAAATCATCTAAGTAAAAACATTTGTGAAATTAACTTTGAAGAAGAAAATTGTCTTATTCCACTTTTAAAGAATATAACTTCAAAATGCAACATTAAACAAGAATACGATTACGACTTGGAAATTGAATCCGGTGTTATGTTATTAAGCGGTAAGCATAAGTTAAATAATCAAACAATTAATGGTATAAACTTAGTTACTTATGAAAATACTATAAATCTAGACGATAAAATATACAAAAACATGCATAAGCAAATTAAAGAAGTTATATTAAGAAATCATAATTCAGAATCTTACATCGACCAAATAATTAAAGAAGATACAATGTACAAATTCGATAACATAGATACTTTAAAAAAACTAATTATTCCTTTTGAAGAAAAACCGATATTATCAACTATATACACAATTGTAACACTGATTGTTATTCTAGCATTTACGTACGTAATGATAAAAACTATACAATGTATAACAGATCGTCAAAAACAAAAAAAGATTGACGCATATAACAAAACTTATGAAAGAGAAATGTTAAAAATAGCGTCGAAAAATCGGGACGATTTCGTTTAACAAGGGGGGGAGTTAAGTATCCATAGCAAGACATATTGAGAAAAAAGATAACATTATTTGTATTCAATGATATCTTTAGTCTCTAGTACAGTCTTGCACACAACGCTACAATGATAACATATGTAAAAGAGATAATATCGTTTGTATACAATGTGGGAATATTATCTCTTCTTCATTATCAAGCAAGACGATTGTACGCTTGGGTCTCCTTGTAGATAGATAAGAAAAGTATATAAATACGACTGTATGATGAATTTATCAACAGTCTTATTGTAACTACATAGTAGCCTTAAGCTCCTTTTAGAATTAGTAAAAAGTTATTTCAATAATAAAGGACATAGTTCCAAATAAATATTGTTTAATTTTAAAAGTAAGAAACAAGTGTTTTAATTCGCGCCACTTAAGGCGAGGTCTTCCTCTACTGCGTCCGACGTCTGGCTGGGAATCGAAGACTCTGCGAGCCGGAGCAATGGTGTCCATTCGTTCCACATGTCCAAGCCATCGTAAACGTCCAATGCGGAGTTTTTTTGACAAGGGGCATGTCGCTGAACAGCTCGTATAGTTCTCGGTTGAATCTTCGTCTCCATAGGCCGTCAACGCAAACGGGACCGAAGATTTTTCGATTAATTTTCCTCTCAAATCGACCAAGGATTTCTTCATCCGCTTTTGAGACGTTCCATGCTTCAGCGCCGTAGAGCAGGACTGGGATGATCAGGCCTTATATATGATCTCCTTAGTAGTTCGAGTGAGGGCTTGACTACTAAATTGCCTTCTTAGCCTTAAGAAACAGCTGTTGGCAAGAGTAATTCTTCGTTTGATTTCTGACGAGATATTGTCGTTAGATATAATAGAGGAGCCGAGATAGACAAAGTCTCGTACTACCTGAAAGTGATATCTGTCAATGGTGGCGTGCTGTCCAATTCGTTGGTGTTGCGTGTCCTTTCGTGTTGACAGCATATACTTCGTCTTGCACTCATTTACTGCTAAACCTAGTATCAATTTAGTAGTATCAATTTTTGGAAAATTGTGCCTCTGCTGTTGGCTTGGGAGTTTTGCCCAATCCTCTTAAGAATCAAATTGAAGAAATCACATGATAGCGCATCGCCTTGCCGAAATCCTTTTCTGTTATCGTATGTGTCGGTGAGGTCGATTCCGACCATGATGGAGCAGCGGGAATTCTCCAACGTCAGCCTACACAAGTGGAAGAGTTTGGGCGATATACCAAAACCAGACATGGCTCTATATAGTTCTTCTCTATAAATGCTGTCGTATGCGGCTTTGAAATTGATGAATGGGTGGTAGGTTTCGATTTATACATCTTGGGTTTTTTCCAGGATCTGCCAAAGTGTGAAAATTTGATCGGTTGTGGACTTTCCTGGCCTAAAGCCACACAAATAAGGGCCGATCAGGTTGTTTGTAAACGGTTTCAGACCTTCACATATTACGGCAGATAGGATCTTATGGGCGATGCTGAGGAGACTTATGCCTCTATAGATGGCGCAGTTAGGCGGTCTCCTTTTTTGTGGATCGGATATACGATGCTGAGATTCCATTCCTCAGGCATACTTTTTTCCGACCAGATTTGGCTTATGAGTTGGTGGATGTTTCTTACCAAATCATCTCCGCCGGATTTATAAAGCTCGGCGGCAAGGCCGTCTTTTCCGGAAGCCGTATTAAGTTTGTGTTTAGCTATTGCTATCCTCCCTTCACTCAGGTCGGGTGGTTGGCAGTTTTCGCTGTCGTTGCCAATATTGGATGGTTCGTTCTGCCAGATAGCGGAATCTTGTTCGTCTTCGCCGTTTGACAGTCTGCAGAAGGGGTTCTTGAATATCCTCAGCATCGACTGTGTCCCAACTACGATATTTCCTTGTTCATCTTGACAGGATTCTGTTCGAGCCTTGTATCCTTATCTTTGACGTTTTACACTTTGGTAAGACTTGCGAACCTCGTTCCTGGAGTGGCAACTCTCTATATCCTTGGTCGCGCGCTTTTCTTGCACATTTTTCTTCTTTCTGAAAATCCGGTGTTCTTCCTTTCTTCTCTGCCTATAGAGCTCAATGACAGCTCTTGTCTTCACCTGCAGCATAGCCTTGTAGGCCTCGTTCTTTGCTGCGAGAATATGCCGGCATTCCTCATCAAACCAGCGGTATTTTGCTATTGGGCGCGAGAAACCTAGCACATCAGTTGCGGCTGATCTAATGGCTTGCCAATCGCAATGTGATCAATTTGGTCGACCGTTCGTTGATCTGCAGACCGCAATGTCCCCTTATGGATACCGTGGTGAGGAACCCGTGTGCTGGCTATAGTGGCATTTCGTTCCGTAGCGAAGTCAATTAGCCTAAGTCCGTTACCAGACGTGTTGTCGTGTACCGAAGTACGATTTTAACATCGTACTTCGGTAGTCGCTCATAGGTTTTGTCAAGGAGCTCATAGAAGCAGCCCCTAGCAGTATCATTTTTTCCTCCGTTGGGGCGTGAGCGCATTTAAGGCTTATGTTGGCGAATTTGGACTTGATGCGGATTGTTACAATGCGTTCGCTAATGTCTTGGAAACATAAGACTTCTTGCCTCAGTCTGGCACTATAACATGATCCGTAGTGGATGTCAGAGTTTTTCATCCCCTTTTTGTCCTAGAATTACCGATGCATCCCGAAATAACTACATTTTGGTGGGGTACCAGTTGGCCCAGTTGGCTGAGTAAAACATGGTTGACATATGGTTTCATCAAGACGGTGCAACATGCCAAAAAGCTAGTGCAACAATGGAAATGTGGATGAAACAGGCCTGTGAATTGGCCACCAAAATCATGCGATTTAACGCCTCCTGATTATTTCTTGCGGGGTTATGTAAAGTCGTTAGTCTATGTGGCCAAGCCGAACACGATTGAAGCCTTACAGCAAAACACAACACACGTAATTCATTGAATACATGCTAAAATGCTCGCAAAAGTGACGCAAAATTGGATCTTCCGAATGGATCATTTGAAACGTGGCATGAAGTTGCCTTTAAAACGTAAATGGCAAAGGCCTTTTTATCGATTACAATAAAATTTTTGAATATTTAATGCAAATTTGAGGGTATTATTCGATTAAAAAATTAAAAAATACGCTTAAAAAATCATTCGTTATACATGTTATGTATGTTATGTATGTTCTGCAGCAGTTAAATCGTCAGATTCACAACACGCATTTTAAATGCAGATTCATGATAATGTTTTCCAGCTGTAGGTGCACTCCTCATTCCACTATCCGTGACCGTACTTTATTATCCTCATGACATTTCTCCTGTTTTGAATTTAACTGTCAATTTTCATCACAGAACTCCCTACAAATGTAAATATTTTTCTAATAATAGCCGTGTACATCCATTATATTATATTGGAACGATTTTACCAAGTTTTTCAAAGTTTTCTTGATAAAAATTTTGTTAATTTTGTTACTTTATATTTTTATATATTAGATAATAGGCCGAAAGGCATTAGAATTAAGTTATCGTATAATTTAGGGCGCCCGCATAGAACAAGTAAGTTAGTTAAGTAGTTGATAAGTAGGCTAGTTTTTTTTCATGAATTTTTGTCTAGCATTTAAGATAGTTTTTAAGAAAAACAAAATAAAAATGAATTGAAAAAAAAAGAAAAAAAAAAGAAAAAAAAAAAAATTGGAACGATTTTACTCTGTTTCAATGCCTTGACGTCATTCGTAGACAATGGTGGTTACTGCAGATCCACCGTACTAGTTTTTGACTTAGAAGAGGAAACTTGGTAATACCAATACATCAATATTGTTAGCTTCTTCTTTTCAATGTTATGGTTATGTCCTGTTACGAAAAAAGTTTGTTGCTGTTAAATGCTGTTACAACTTCGAACTTTACCGGCTGGTGAAATATAGTTGACCATTCAACACGTCCCTTGGATCAAGGGTGCGTTTGAAAAGGTTGCCATTCTCTTTTACTCTGAGCTCTAGTGAGTTGTGAACTACTTGTTTCTTCGGAGTAAAATGATTTCAGGGATATCAGATAAGAAACAACATAAAACCATTCCCTATGCTTTCAAACGGAAAACATACCCAAAGAAAGGAAAAGGACTCTTTAAAGGATTTCGTATGTAAAATTTAACTAAGAAATAGTGACTCAACAGCTGTGCCGGATAGCTTTAGTCTGTCTGTTAAATGTTTAAGAAACGATCTCTCTGAATGGGTGGCCATTTAATTTACTACTTACGTAATCGTTTTGCAGATATGAAATAGTCAGGAGGATTTCCTACTAATTTTGCCATATTGCATTTTGCATTTTGCCGTTTGGCAGAGAATTGCATTGCTTCTTGTTGCAAGTTATTTAATATTCAAACTATGCTTAGATGGAGATGCATGTTCGTTGAGGACCAGGTTCATTCTTGATTGCAGCTCCATTTTAGTATGCAAGCATAGTTGTGTCAGGACTATCATATATATGCAAAAGGGCAGTTTGCTAGAAACCTATATAAAGTTCATAATAGCAGTTAAGACACAACTTCATGATATCGAAACGATGTATTATGAAATTTCAATTACTACCAGCTTAATGATTATGAATTACTACCAGCTTAATCCATCGTTTCTGGAAATCTGTTTTGGATGACCACTAACATACCCCCAAAATGTCAACATGTCATAAACGCTTGGATATAATTTTATTGGATATGATTAGAAAGGGCATTTCAGGTATACACGCAAGATCCTGTTAACTTGGAAACAGGCCCGGGTATGTGTTATGCAAATTAAATGTAAATAGACACGACAGTAGGCATCCGGTCATAACACGATTTGCCTATTATCGGGTTTTTCAACAGGGACGCTACAAAAGTTGAGCGACATGGACAGCAAACGACGCCATATTTCTTGCCGCTGATGGAAAGATATACGATCCAACAACGAGTAGAAATTATTGAAATTTACAACAGAAATTCCGAGTCAGTGGCCTCAACGTTAAGAGCGCTACGTCCAATTTATGGTCGTCATAATCGTCCTAGCAGATCAACAATTGAGCGTCAAGTGGAAAAATTTGAATCCACAGGCACAGTGCAAAATGTTCCCATGCCAGTGAGACAAAGAAGTGCCCGTAGTGTCGAGAATATTGCTGCCTGAGGCTTCAGTTGAAGAAAGCCGAAATGTGTCTCTCACACGTCGTTCTCAAGCGTTGTGGCGAATTCTGCGAAAAGATCTTGGCCTAAAAACTTACAAGAATTAACTGACGCGAGAAGCGTCGTATGTTCGTGAATTGGGCTGAGCAACAACTTGAAAATGATTCGGATTTTCATCGAAAAATCATCTTCAGCGATGAGGCTCATTTCTGGCTGAATGGCTTCGTCAATAAACAAAATATGCGGTATTGGTCAGGCAGCAATCCACACGTACTCCATGAGTCATCATTGCATCCCGGAAAATTTACGGTTTAGTGTGGTTTATGGGCCGGCGGCGCGCGTCATTGGGCCGTACTTCTTCCGTGATGATCAAGACCGGCACGTTACTGTGAATGGGAATCACTACTGTTCAATGATAACCGAATATTTTTGGCCCCAATTGGATGATATGGACTTGGAGGACATGTGGTTATAACATGACGGCGCCACAAGCCACACAGCGAATCCCATAATCAATTTATTGGAAACCAAGTTTGGAGAACGTGTTATCTCACGAAATGGTCAAGTCGCTTGGCCGTCTCGGTCGTGCGATTTGACGCCGTTAGACTATTTCCTGTGGGGCTACGTCAAGTCTATGGTCTATGCCAACAAGCCAGCGACGCTTGATGAACTTCGTACGTATATCGAACGTGAAATTGCAGCAGTATCGGCCGCTTTATGCTTGAAAACCGTCGAAAATTGGGTTCAGCGTCTGGACTTCTGCAAGTCTGCCCGTGGTGGCCATGCAAAAGAAATCGAGTTCCATACATAATGGCATAGAACGTAATTTCACAAAAATAATTAATTTTATTGATATCCAAAACCGTTTTCGTTTTATTAAAAAAAAAAACTTTTGCAGCGCTCTTATTGAAAAACCCTTTACTAACATTTTGTCCGTTTTCTTCTAATGTGGACACAGCTAATGATTAAATGATGCATTTTGGTATGCAGATGTGACACTTGAGTTAGGCACGTCTTTGTGCGTTTGTTATTTAGGATATACCGGCTGTCACAGACCTAGACTAAAACTAGGACTCAACTCCAAAGAATAACACTGACCTGACATCTCAGCTCTTATAAGGTAAGTGCCAGAAGGGGGTAGGAGAAAGTAAAATTTTCAACCATTTATGACGCTTGTATAACTTTTGATATTGATAGGAAAATTAGGTTATGTGAGGTTTGTTTTGATTGGTTGTTGACGCGCGAATGTGTTGTCAGTTTGTCAAACAATTGCTTGCACAACGTAAAACTTCAAGAAATTTCATGTTCATTTGGCTGTATTATTAAAACTTGTGTGGTTTTCATTTTTTTTTTCATTACATATGTTTAAATGACTATTCTTATACGTAACATAAACAAAGAAAGAACAAAAAATAATAATGCAACGGTAAATAATACAAAACCAAAACCTTCTTCATATTTTCTACTGTCAAGTAATTGTTTGCAATTGACGGTAATAAATCTTTGAGGCAAGGTTTTAGTTTAGACATTTGGTTTAGCGATTCAGTCATATTTCAAATTTCCAAGAAGTGGACATCAGAGATTTTTTTAAAATTTCATCATGCCTGGAAAACGAGTGGATAATAATGTTATACAATTGGTGTATTTTACCTACCAAAAAATAATATCTGTGAAAGAACTTTCCGAAATGTTCTCGATTAAAGTGAGGACAATTTACAGCATAATCTCAATGGCAGAGAAGGAGAATCGTTTGGAACTAAGGCATAGTGGCGGCAGGCCAGCCAAACTAAGTCGGAGAGATGAATCCAAAATTTTACGTGCAATAGATAACAACCCCCAAACTAGTCTCAGGCAGTTAACAACAAAAATCAAAAACGATTTGGACAAAGAGGTCTCTCACGAAACAGTGCACACAATTTTAAAACGAAAAAAAATTGGGTCTAGAGTAGCCCGAAAAAAGCCGTTACTCTCAGAAGTTAACATGATTAAACGAAAGTGTTTCGGACTGGACCTCATTTCGAAAGATATAACATACTGGGATTACGTCATTTTTTGTGATGAGAGTAAAATTGTGCTCTACTACCATGACGGTGCCAATAGAGTTTGGAGAAATTCAAAAACTGCTCTACTTAACAGAAATATTATCCCAATTGTAAAGTTTGGCAAATTGTCCGTAATGTTGTGGGGTTGTATCTCAGCCAAGGGTGTCGGTGAACTTCGAATTATCACGTACATAATGAACAAGGAAATGTATTTGGACATTTTGCGTAAGGAGCTAACTGAGAGCACCAAAAAAATTGATTTTTTCTGCAGCCAGGACCCTCAAAAATTGCATTATAAGTTGTACCAAGATAACGACCCGAATAAATCGCTTTTATGTAGAACCTGGGCACTGTATAATGTTAGTAAGGTCATTGACACCCCTCCTCAAAGCCGAGATTTAAACCCGATAGAAAACGGAAACCGAAAAAAATTCGCCAAACGGTCGCCGAAAATAAAAAATGATTTGGTGCGAATACTCAAAGAGGAGTGGCTGAAATTGCCGGAACATCTGGACTTCAAGAGGCTAATTGAATCCATGCCGACAAGACTTCAAGTCCTAATTGATGCAGATGGTGGCCACACCAAGTACTAATAACAAAATACAAATTAGAACCGCTTTTCCGTTCATTTTTCATTCTCTCTACACCTTGCATTCTGCAATTGCAAACAATTACTTGACAGTAGAAAATATGAAGAAGGTTATGGTTTTGTATTATTTACCGTTGCATTATTATTTTTTGTTCTTTCTTTGTTTATGTTACGTATAAGAAAAGTCATTTAAAAATTTGTAAATAAAAAAAAATGAAAACCACACAAATTTTAAGAATGCAGCCAAATGAACATGAAATTTCTTGAAGTTTTACGTCATGCAAACAATTGTTTTACAAACTGTATATACAAATTTAACAAAACCTACGCAGTCCATACACGTAGCGTACAATGCTGTTAAGGGCAACATTTAATTTTCTTTTGCTTACATAGGGTCTTTGCATGTAATAAACGTACGTTCACAGGCGTAAACGATTGAGTTACCCACAATGTCCGAAGCACACCACATAATACTTATCCAACGATTGCATTTATACGGTTATCCCAAGTCAGATACCTTTTGAAAGTCCCCCAAGATTTTTTGTTGTTTCAACATATCCAATGGGAGCGTTGCTCAACACGCTCGAAGGGGCTTAGAATAAGGCCATTCAGATAAGACCAATGTACAATTTTCTCTAAACCTTTGTTGACACATAAGGCACCATGATCAATAAGCCCAAGAGGACAACTGAAGTACAATTGTGCATTATCAGCATACAATTGCGAGGAACAATTCTTGATTTTAGATGGAAGCTCATCGACAACAATAGGGGGCCAAGTGTAGAAACTTTGGGGATACCGGTAGCATTAGGTAGAAAATTAGATAACTTGTCACCAACTGGAACAGCCTGTTTCTATTAACGGGTTTTTTTTATAGAGGTTGGTTTTTCGAAAAGAGATAAAACTGAAATTTTGTAGTCAAATCAGGCAACTCTAATGTAATTTATGTTCAGTTTGGTTAGCCATTCCATTACAAAAAGCTTGAGAAATGAACAGCACATGTAAATCGTGCAAATTTACTATGAAAATATTGGTTCAGATGACGATGTTTACCGCAAGCTCCGTCCATTTTATGGTCGACATAATCGTCCATCAGAGCAATTAATTCGGTTAACCATGGATCCTTTTTGCACTGAGTTACTCAACGTGATAATACGCATCCGCAGAGATGTCGAACAGTGCGTACCGAAGAAACAATCGCCGCTGCAGAGCAAAGTGTTGAAGAGGATCCGAATGAATCGATTCGCCAGCGTGCACAGGAATTGGAGCTTTGTCCATCAACTTTATGGAAGATTTTGCGCAAAGATCTTGTCTTATGACCTAACAAGATCCAGCATGCAATGCGTCGTGATTTTGGTGTATGGGCCGAAAATGAGATTGATCTCGATGCTGATTTTCATCGCAAAATTTTGTTCAGTGGTGAGGCTCAGTTTTGGTTGAATGTCTACACCAACAAGCGAAATTGCCGCATTTGGAGTGAAGATAAACCACATGAGACCCTTGAGACGTCATCACATCTAACAAACCTGATTGACTGGTGTGATGTATTAGCTAGTGGAGTCATTGGGCCATACTTCTTCCAAAATGATGCTGGAGAGTCAGTTACTGTTAATGGAGACCGGTATAGAGCCATGATAACCGACTTTTTTGTTCCCGAATGGAAAGACATGAATATGGATGAAATGTGGTTCCAACAAGACTGCGCTACATGGCACACATTCGATGACCTCATAATTTTACGAAATGCACCTGTCAATTGGCCACCAAGATCGTGTCATTTGACGTTATTGCATTATTTTCTTTGGGGATATGTAAAGTCGCTCGTCTACGTCAACAAACCAGAGACGTAAGGGGACTTGAAAGCCAACATTCGTGGCGTTATTACCACTCCTGTAACAAAGAGGTCGGCTGATCCCGATACCATTATATAGGAGCTTGCTAAGTGTAGAGTCCCGAGTCTCCCTGCACAGCTGGCATCGGTATTCTTATAACAGCACATCTGCCCAAATCTTATATCCATAGAGGAGGATGGCATGCATAATGCATACTGGCCGTTGAGCCGCCTCTGTTCGCCATCGCCCTACTAAGTGACGCCACATTTCTTATCTCAGGGGCAAGTTCCGAGAGCGTGACTTTTCTGCCTGTAAATACATTTCACTACCTATGTACGCCCACAGTAAATTGTGCAATTCCGCAACCTGTTGTGACTATTATGACTGTGAGTTTGAGTGTGCTGAATTGCTGAGTGAATAATTGTTTGTCAGCTAAGGGCGCGGAATTGAGTTTGACGTTTGATTTTTAATTTCACGAATCTGAACAAATGGTTATAAAATGTTAAAATGAGCTCTGCATATAACAATTTTTTTAATAAGGTTATTGTATCTTTATAAAGGGTGATCCATTTGGAGGTTCCCTACTTTTTAAAAAAAAAAAACACAGAAAATTCAAATTTAATGGAGAATGTTTATTATCATTTGAAAGAACATTCTTTGGCATTTATTTTTTGAAGATTATGTCTATCAAATGTTGGCCGTTGCTACGTCGCAGATGGTCCATCCGTTGAGTCCAATTTTCGATCACTCGTTCGAGCATTTCGACTGGTAACTGGCGAATGACACGCGTGATGTTTTCCTCCAAGGCCTGAATCGAAGCGGGTTTGTCGGCATAAGCTTTTGACTTTAAATATCCCCACAGGAAAAAGTCTAACGGTGTGATATCACACGATCTTCGTGGCCAATCGACCGGCCCAAAACGTGAAATTATGTGCTCACCGAAATGTTCTCTCAATAAGTCCATTGATTGGTGCGATGTGTGGGAAGTGGCGCCGTCTTGCTGAAACCAAATGTCGCCGAGATCACGAGCTTCAATTTCAGGCATCAAATAGTCGGTTATCATGGCACGATAACGGTCGCCATTGACGCACCGGCATAATTTTTAAAGAAATATGAACCGATGATACCAACGGCCCACAAACCACACCAAACCGTTGTTTTTTCTGGATGAAGTAGCAGTTCTTCAATATCTTCAGGTTGCTCTTCGTCGCAAATGCGGAAATTTTCTTTGTTTACATACCCATTGAGCCAGAAATGGGCCTCATCGCTAAACAAGATTTGCCTCGAAAACGTCGGATCTTCTTGGAACTTTTCAAGAGCCCATAGAGCGAAGCGATGTCGCTTGGGAAGGTCGAGCGGCTTCAGTTGTTGCACAAGCTGTATTTTGTACGCTTTCAATTTAAGATCTTGACGTAAAATGCGCCAAGTCGTTCCATACGTCAGTCCGAGTTGCTGCGAACGGCGCCGAATCGACTCTCTACGGTCTTCGTGTGCACTCTCAGCCACGGCCGTTATATTTTCTTCACAGCGTTCTGGACGTGGTCTATTCGGTCGAATATTATCCAATAATGAATGCTGGGTCTCAAAATGGGTGATGGTGTTCCGAATAGTACGCTCAGTAGGCCGATTATGTTGACCATAAGTTGAGCGAAGTGCAGGAAACACATTCCTCACAGAACGTGAATTTTCATAATAAAGTTGAACAACTTGTAAAGGTTGTTCACGCGTAAGTCTTTTCATTATGAAATGTCAAACAATACTAAACAAAAATAACATGACAGCATGACACGACTCACACGTGATCTGTCAAAAAAGGCTATTGAAAAAAGTATCTCTACTTGGATCACCCGTTACAAGGTGAAGACCTTCAGAATATCGGTTGTGGCTTACGCAGTGTGTGCCGTTGATCCATCCTGTTGGAACCATATGTCCTCCAGTCCTAATTCGTCCAGCCGCGCAAAAAAAACTCGGTTAACATGGCCCTATAGCGCGCACCGTCCATTCTTGTCGTTTGACCAGCGGCGTTCTCGAAAACTATCTCCAATTGTCCAATGCAGCCATGGTAACGACACCATGTAAATCAAGATCCAATAGAGCAATGGAAAGTAAAATGTTGCTCATAAAATCAGAAGATATACGGTAGAACGTTCTATCGGAATTTTAAAAAGCATATTTCGTCTTTCTTCGCACAGAATACTCAGTAACGATCTTATTAAGGCTTGGAATATTATAAACGCTTGCGTTGTTCTACATAGCATTCTCTCTAAAGAAAATGTACACATCGACTTAAGATCAAGTGAAAAACTGGAAACACCAAGCAATTATTGTTTGTTCAACATTCATATTTGGATGACCCTAATACGTTGAGACAAGGACATGTAATAATGCAGAATATAATTGAAACCAACTTTTCTTAATGTTTTTATTTGTAATATTTTTCTTTTATGTTAAATAAATTAAATTAATTTGAATAAATTCACTGATTATTATTTATTTTGAAATTAAACGCCCTTTCTTGCAGAGATATCTATCTTTCGCGTAGTGCAAGGAGAGTTTTGTCGTACTCCTTCTGCCAATTAAATGATTTTTCCTGTAGCACGTAGTATTTTTTTTTGTATTTAATTTTTTTTCTCCTCAATTTTAAGGATTTTTTCTTAGAATGAAGATATATGTCAGTTTGCTTGCCTGATGGCGCCCTTTTTCTTTATCGTGAGGTCCTTGTGGTATAAATTGCAGAAGACAGCGACGCCACAGATGTTATTGGTATTGGTTCTGCAATTCAACTCATGTTGTCATTGGCTTCCACAGATCCTGCCAAAGTAATCTCATCCTCAGGTAGTAAAAGCTGACTAAAAGTAACTTTAGTTTCAGATATCTGATTGAAAATTCAAAATTAGCATTCGCTAATGTCTTGGAAACATAAGACTTCTTGCCTAATTCTGGCACTTATAACAAATCCGCATCCGAATAGTCGATGTTTCTGCTCCCTATAACACGGTCCATAGTAGATGTCACAGTTTTTCATCCTCTTTTTGACCGGGCCATCACATCTTATTTCCTGGATGGCAGTCTGCTTTGTATCAGTTTAGGGCTTCCGCTAATTGTTCGCTGGCATCCCTCCTGTTTAATGTTCTCACATTCCAAGTGCAGATACGAACGTGTCCTTTTTTCGGACAAATGCTCTTTTGGCGTAGTCATTTATAATCATGCTTACTTTCATTCCCGCTTCAGCTCAATCTTTTTAGTTAAATTTGGGTTGATCCCCTAGGGCCGTAATAAGATCGAATAGTTTATTATTACTTCCCATAGTATAAATTATTTTTCTTAACGCAACATCCAGTTCATATTATATAGAAATAACGGATAAGAGACAACTAATAAAAAATCCGTTACATCAACAATCCATTATCCTTGAGAGAATAACTGATGGTATCATTAAATTTGCTCATCGAAATCGGATTAAATGTCCCGCTTTGTTGCAGATGTCTTTTAATATTCCAATCGATTCCAGGCCACTTGGTTTACTATCTGTTTCTGTGTAACTTCACAGGCTAAACCGATTATCCTTTTCCTTCGCTTCTTCTGCTTATTGTTCAATTTACTGAGTGGAAAATTGTAGTTGCTACCGAAGATTTTTATTTTTACTTTCACTAAAGGACCAACTAAATTAGTTTATACGTATTCTTGAGCTATTGGTATTTATATTGCCAATTTGTGCTGCCAACATTTCGAAATGATTTGCTCTTGCACTCGATAAGATTACGTAGCCGGTAACAGATAGCTGAAGAGGATACAAATATAAAATACTTACTGAAAATAAGGACTAGGAAGATTCAGAAAGTCTTGTTTAAAATAAATATCCGCCCAGGGCCGAATTCTGTTTTTAAGATAAATATTCATCAAGGCACCTAATTTAATGAAATCTTGACAATTTAAGTTATTTCGCTTCTTGCGCTCGGAATAAAGGATGACATAAAACTGGATAGGTAATATATTTTCATTACACACAGTTAGATACGAAACATGGAGCAATCCTTCGCATCCTGTGCTACAGGAATTAAAGCAGACCCTGGCAAAGGTGGAGAATATATAATAGATTGCGCGCGTAAACTTGTTGAAAATGAATTTATGTTTCATTAAAGCTTTCGAATGAATATTCATCACCACCAATTTAATGTTAATCTGAAAGCAAATTGAAAATTAGTCAACAGAAGGTTTTGGTATGCTTAAGGATGTAGGCAGGTAGTATGGAAGAACATTTTTGTTTGTAATTTTCGGAATGTAATGGAAAATAGGCAGGAAAGATCCTTAAGAGGTTATGTGTGTTTTGATTATGAGTTATGTGTGAAAAGTGTGAGACAACATTTGTTGTACCTACTGGCAATGATGTGTTTGCTTGAGAAGTTGCTTCCTACATTCATTTTCTCGTGACAAATAGCTGATGGTTCATATAATTTCAACATTATTTCGAATATTTCACCCAGAAAGAGAGAGAGAGTCCTATGTGATATAGGGCCTTATGGTTGGTTTCTGAAGCTAATCTCGAATGTACCTTTAAACCGTTTGATGGTCAAGCAACAGAACTACTACTTGACGTTTAAGCACTCAAAAGTGAAACTTTAAGAGAACTAAGCGTTGAGTTTTTGAGTAAAGATAGCTCCTATTTATGATTTTATCACCGGAAAAGTACTCAAAAGTATACTTAGAACAAAATTAACTGAGCTTATCGATATTATAAATGCTGCACTCAGACTAAGAGCCTCAAAAAATATTGGCAGGAGTACCCCAAGGAAGCGCCCTTGGAATATTCTTGTACCTCCTATTTAAACGTCATATCCCACAAACAAACGATACAATACTTGCCACGTTTGTTGACGAAACAGCTATACAAGCAGTTGGCATAACAAGAGAGGAAACAAATATGAAACTACAAAACGCACTAAAAGAGGTCAATGAATAGACTAAACTTTGGCGGATAGCACTTAACGAGTGCAAATCAATTCATGAAAATTTTTCGTATAAACGGACAAACAATTTCACAGTGTTTCTCAATATGGTTCGAGTACCTATTGTAAATGAAGTAAAATATCTCGTTATGACACTCGATGCAAAATTAAAACGGAAGTCGCATGTAAAAGAGAAATGCGAAGAACTTAAAAATAAATACAGAGGACTGCACTGATTACTCGGAGAATATTCGAAGCTGCTAAACCTTGATAACAAGCTGGTATTATACAAGCGAGTGCTAAAGCCGGTCTGGACATATGGTATATAACTGTGTGGTTGTACCAGTGAAACGAATCTTAACATTCTACAAACTTTTGAAAACAAAATGCTAAAATTATTCTTCAGTGCGCCGTGGTATATAGAAGTTATACGCTTACATTTGGGTATTCCCGATGTTAATGATGATACGAAAAATTTTGCACGCAAATACAGGTGGCGCAAAAGTAATCCTCCTATCAGAAAATTTTATAAATTTTGCGATTGGCCCCTAATGTCAGTTCCGTTTTGACATTTGTGTAGTAAACACATGCGAAATACACGTTAATAAACAATGTTACGCTACACTGCTCCAGAACGCGGAATATTGGTGACTATTTGTTTGAGCAATAATCGGTCGGTGACTTTGGCACACCGTGAATTTCATCGCAGATTTCCTAGCCTTCCAACGCCTACTGGTGAAACACTGCGACGTTTAGCCGCTCGCCTCGAAGAGACTGGCACAACACGAGATGTTGCCAGGCGTGGCAGACCCCGGAGTAGCCGTTCTGCTGAGAATATTGCTGCTGTAGCCGAAGATGTCATGGAAGCGCCGCCGTCGACATCGACCAGACGACGTGCCACGCAAATGGGTATCAGTCGACGGTCTTTACAGCGAATTTTGGTACAAGATTTGAAGATGTTTCCGTACAAAGTCCGGACGGTGCATCAGCTGTTAGCTGCTGACCGCCAATCGCGTCTAACATACGCTCAAGCCATCCTTAATCACCACCAAGAAGAAGATGATTTTTCATCAAAAATAATCATGAGTGATGAGGCCCATTTCCATCTTAGCGGGTACGTAAATAAGCAAGATTTACGCTTCTGGGGCACTGAAAATCCGCGTGTAACCCACGAAAAGCCATTACACCCGCTCAAAGTCACTGTATGGTGTGCTGTTTTCGCTGGAGGATTCATCGGATCTTTTTTCTTCGAAGACGTCGCGGGCCAAACGGTTACAGTGAATGGTGAGCGCTACAGAGCAATGATCAACGAGTTCTTTTTGCCGCAACTTGATGAATTGGGATTGGAAAACATGTGGTTCCAACAGGACAGTGCAACGGCACACACTGCACGTGCCACAACCGAAGGATGCTGAAGGATGCATTTCCCGGGCGCCTAATCTCCCGTTTTGGCGATTTGCACTGGCCAGCAAGACCGCCTGATTTGACCGCTCCAGACTTCTTTTTGTGGGGCTTTTTGAAGTCGCCCCTCAGACTCTTGCAGCACCTAAAGACAATATCCGGCAAGAATGTGAGGACCTATCGCTGGAAGTTTTGGCCAAAGTGATGGAAAATGCCATAAAAAGGGCTCAAATGACAATCAACTGTGGCGGCGGCCATTTACATGACATCATATTCTCGACTTGATGTAAAAAAATTAAAAGACCAAATAAAAATAATCGACAAGAAGAATCAAAGTTTTTAATTTTTTTCTTAAATTACAGCCAAAAAACATCGGAAGGTTATTTTTGCGCCACCTGTACAAGAAACGTTTATTGGGACACGTTAACACAGCGGCCGTCCAAATTCTTAACGAAACAAATTCATTGCGTCGTCTCCAAAAAAAGGAACTCATAAAGGAAAGTAACCAACCAAACATTCATTACTCGTGATAAAAAAAATTGCTAGACAAATCACATACTTAGTTGCAATACAAATACAACTAGTGGTGGGTGCACGACTGGGTTATATGGATTTTCTCGAAAAAAACTGGGTGTGCAGTTTTGTTGGAACTAATATGATAATAACATATGAAAAGTTTAATCAAAATCGTTTTCGAGAAAATTGAGGCTAAGTATGATTTTTATATGGCAGGTACCGGTAACAACATGGCTAAAAGCAAAGGCTGTAGAGGCTTGTACGGTTAGATGGAACGACGGACGGAATTCCAAAAAAAACACTTTTTTGAGTTCCGCTATCATCGTAATGATAGAATCAATCAAAATCTCGATGTCGAAAATTTTTACGAAAACAATATCTACACTACTAGATTTGAGCACGTGCTTATCGTGTCTATAAAGACTTCCACCAGCACACAAAAAAAAAACCTGCCTAGCTAATGGAAAGTCATTATGCTTCTAAAACCGCCAAATGAATTTACATAGACCAATTTTGCTTCATGCAATCGTATTCAAGATTCTCGAGAGGCTTTTACTAAGCCATCTCCGACAGTTCTAGTAGATAATAATCGTATCCCTAACCACCAATTTGGGTTCACAAATAAGCTTTTGACGATTGACCAGGTGCACAAAATTACTGACGTTATCGAGAAAGCAATCGAAGAAAATTATATCATTTAGCGTATTCCTGGAGTTCTCGGAGAACATTTTTAAAGTGTGACAGGATGGCATAGAATGCAAATTATGACAAGTTCACCCACTACGCCCACACAATAGCCTGGAATTATATTCTTCTTCATACTGATTTTCACCTGCTCTAGGAAAAAAATGTGAAAAGCGAGAATTCTCCATGGTTATCCTACATAAACGGACGAGTTTGGGCGGTATAGAAAAATTGATCGGTTGTGGAATTTTCTAGCCTAAATCCACACTGACAAGGGTCGACCAGATTGTTCTTAAACGGTTTCATGCGTTCGCATTTTACAGCAGATAGGTGATACATAAACGGACGAGTTTGGGCGGTATAGAAAATTTGATCGGTTATGGAATTTTCTAGCCTAAAGCCACACTGACAAGGGCCGACCAGATTGTTGTTAAACGGTTTCATGCGTTCGCATTTTACAGCAGATAGGATCTTGTAAGCAATTTTGAGCACACTTATGCCTCTATAGTTGGCGCAGTTTAGAGGGCCTCCTTTTTGTGGATCGGGCAAACGATGCTGGGATAACAATCTACAGGCATTCTTTCTTCCGAATAGATTTGGCTTATAAGGTGGTGGATCTTACTTACCAAATCATCTCCGGCGGCTTTATAAAGCTCAGCTGGAAGGCCGTCATTTCCGGCAGCCTTTACGTTTTACATTTTGGTAAAACTTGCGAACATAGTTCCTGGAGTGACACCTCTCTATATCCTCAGTCGGGCGCTTTTCTTGCTCTTTTTTTTTTTTCTTTCTGAAAAGCCGGTGTGACAGTGCTCCTTGTAGGCCTTAGCCTTGTAGGCCTCGTTCTTGGCCTACTGGTGGGTGCGAGAAACCTACGTCAGTTGCTGCTAATGGCTTGTTGGCATCACTGCCATTGTTCTTCGACGTTCGATGCTGGTGATATGGTGTTGATCTAGAGGTTAAGGGTTAAAGGTTGAGATCTTGAAGGTCTCTAGCGACATTACAATTTTTCTGGATTGCTGATGCGTGGTGGATATCCGCTTACATTGGCTGCAACAAGGTAATGGTCCGAGTCGATGTTAGCTTTTCGGAAAGATCGGACATCCGGAAAAAAACCTGGAGACCGCCATGAATATCGAGATGACGAAACCGTGTGCTGGGTATAGTGCCATTTCGTTGCGTAGCAAAGTCAATTAGGCTAAGTCCGTAAGCAGACGTGTTGCCGTGTAGGCTATGTTTTCCGACAATATTGTTAAAGATGTTTTATCTTCCTACTTTTGCGTTAAAATGTCCCAGCACGATTCTAGCATCGTACTTCGGTAGTCGCTAATAGGTTTTGTCAAGGATCTCGTAAAAACAATCCTTAGAAGTGTGAGCGCATATAAGGCTTTTGTTTGCAACGTAAAACAACAGTCAAAACCTCACGCTGCAGATAAAACGATATTCCTCGTCATCGCGGGTGTATATTCTTTCAGATTGCTCTAAAAGTGAATGAAGACTGACTACAGAAATGATCCTGTGAAGTATAGTCTTGACACATATAAGGCTTATGTTGGTGAATTTGGCCTTAATTCAGGTTGTTACAATGCATTCGCTAATGTCTTGGTAACATAAACTTCTTGCCTAACTCTGGCACTTATAACAAAAAAACCCCGGATAGTCTCTGTATTTGCTTACTATTACACGGTCCGAAAATGATATCACAGTTTTTCATCCGGCTCATCCCATCGTATTTCCTGGATGGCGGAAATATTTGCTTTTTAGAAGTGTAGGTCTTCCGCTATTTGTTCGCTTGCACCTCTCCTGTTTAATGTTCTCACATTCCAGGTGCAGATACGAACGTCGTTATCCTTTTTTCATATTAGGGGATGAAGAAATCTATTTTCACCATTCACGATGGCATCTGACGTCTGGCTTGAAATCGAAGACACATAGTTTGACTTTGTCATTATCGTCCATTTCTGATAGGTTTTGTTGAATTGTTAGCAAAATTATTATTCCATATCATTATTCCTCGGGTTGTGGATATAGTGAGCCGCCGAAAGTTAAGTATCTGCATTGTATATGAAAGCTTCATATACAATGCTCATGTAGATCCCCGTCCATTAACTACTAAAACTTGCCGCAAGAATATTTTGTTTTCTAAATGGCGATGTAATCAGGCCAATAATCTGCACCAAACTGTCACTCTCTCTGGAAGCAACCGCATTCTCGACAAAAAAGTGCGGTTTTTTCCAGCCCCAGATGCGACAATTTTGTTTGTTAACGTAGCCGCCGGAAAGATGTTTTTTTAGCCAAAATGGTTGTCCAATACAAGCTGCTCTAAGGCTCAAACTTTCAAACGAAAACGAATCGGATGGTCGTGCGCCTGAATTAATGAGTCAATTGGACCTTCTAAGCGTATAATTCAAAATCTTTGTGCAGAATTCTCCTCCGTCTTTTGTGCGAAATGTTAAGCTGTTGAGATCGATGGCAAGTTGATATTCTTGAATTGAGTCTCACACTCTAGACTACAGCAGCAATTCTCATCTGTGCGCACCGTACGACGACGGTCACCGTAAGTGTTGTCCGTTGGATTAAAATATCACGAACTTTTTGCACAAACTTAAGTACAGCAGTCGCAGTGGGTGCTTCATTTCGGCTAAAACTTCATTTCAAATGATGAGCTATCAAGATTTCTAGCATGAAACAGCTGTCAGTGTCAAAATAACCTATGATTTGAAAAGAAACCACTAGATGGCCTCTGCCTCCTAAGTTGGTCGCATATGACAAATGTGTATGAGATTTCATGTGCCCAAGCAATTATATCCTAATTATGGATGGCCGTTGGTAAGTATGCTCTCTTTTGTAGCAGTTTATCGGGTTTTCTAGTTCATCGCCTGTATTATTCCCTTAGTTGACATGTGCCTGAGTACGCCATGATTTTCCAACTCGTACCGATCACAGACATCCATGTTGCATAGATCACTTCTGTAATCGTATAGTTCAGAGTATTAGTGCAGTCATATTAAGCCACTGTAAGCTAAGTCTGAAGGCTGATTATCCTGATATTTATTATGAAGGGAACCATCAAAAAAGTAAATTTCATGTACACATATTCTCACTAAAGCTTAAAATGAAAAAAAATATTTGTAGTGACATAAGTCCTAATGAACAAAATAAAAGAAAGAAATTTTAAATTTGAAGGGCTTTCCCAACCGATAACATTCTTTTCTAAAAAGGTAGCAAACACTACCAATAATTCTAAACCCATTTATGTCCATCCAACTTAACAAATACCTACAGAACCAATCTGCGGATATATGTAATCTTCATCGCTCCTCTCTATGTTCTGTGTGTATACGCCTTTTTTGTTTGGAGTTTGCTTGACCATACCACTTCACAAAATCCCATTACGATAACGAGGTGCTTTATATACCCAGGACTTCCTTTGAGCAAATTCCCTTTCACAAAAAATAAATGGGTTCCTGAAGTTCCTAAAGCTAAGAGGGTATTTCTCACATATTCCTGTAACTTATTTAAGCATAAATTTGTTATGTTGCTGCCTTATCTGTCCGGGACGTATGTACCTTTGCCTTAATTTACTTGATGCAATTTCGTGGAAATAATTCAACCGATAATGCTTGATTATATGACTACGTCATACTCTGAGTGCTATCCAACTGTAGGTCCTATGGGAAACAACATTAACATTTCGCAACTAATTGCTTCCTAATGTAGGCGAATGCCCATAAACGTTGATTTCGTACTTCATTATCGTAAGTTTAATTGATTTAACGTCATACGGTCTGACCTAATTGATAATTCATCACTAAAACCCACACGCTAACATAAGCGCTGGCGGATTTGTCCTGTAGCATGAGTGGGTTAAATTTGGTACCAATATTCTATGTCCTAAGTGACAGATTGAATTGCTAGTAATAATCTGCCATAGCAATATTAAGAGCATGAAGCCTTTCCCTGTCGATATTTTATTGAATTACAAATTCTATGTATCTAGGAGCCACATTTATGCGAGTGAGATAAAAATAACTCGACTCAGATATCACGCCTTTTAATTTTCATGTTCTGATTCGTGTCACGTGCCGAAAAAAATTATATGCGGCTAACTACGTACTCTCCCACATGGCAGATGACTGGACAGGGTGTTAGGTTGAATCTATTGCTGCCATGTAACAAATTAATTATTAATGAACCCATGTCATGGGGTTCGTTCAACAAGTTCCAAAGGAAGTGGGATGGGAGTGGAAACCTACTCTTATTTTATTGGCGAGATAGTCAAATTAATGTGGAATTGTGGTAGAAAATAACACGAGCGGAAAAAAGGATCCGTGATGGTACGGTGGGGAGGGGAATAAATGGGGTTTTGGAGTTTACCAACGGATATCAAAAGTCAACAAAATTAATCAAGTGTGGGGATACTTCCTTTTTCTGATTTTACTTGAATCTTTTACTCAGATGAAATTAACTGTGAGCGATGGGGGAACGGATGCAAATAATTAGTTGACATTTAATCATCCGCTAAAGGAGAGTTCTGGGAAGCAAATGCAAATAAATGGAAATCCAATCGATGTAAATAACAAAATTATTTGATCGGCAGTATTCTTTATCTTTGTAAAAAAAAACCATTGGGTTTGACATTAATATGTACCAGTTCCAATAATAAGACTACAATGACCTTGCAGCTTTCCTGGTTTAATGGTAATTCACTGTAATATTTAGCGAAGGCTGCAGCTATTTACTCCAACTTGTTGGTCATTGATTTCAAAGCTGCATACTACAATTGGGTGTTGCAGAACGAAGGTAGACTCTGATTGGTTTTAACTTGGTTTTTTGGTCTTAAACGATAAGCGCGAGTGTTGATAACAAGACGAAACAGGTCAGGTCAGAATGGCACGGAATGAATACCCGGCCAGCTGTTCGAGGCGAACCTAGACAAGCTGTTTCGACATTATTCAAGTCCCTTAAATCGATATGGAAGCCGATGAACCGAATAGCAAACGGCAGCGCTCAATCCCGTAGTGGATACTGATGGCACCGGATCCTAGGGGTATCTAATAAATTGGAACTGATCCTCTAGGTTGGGACTTCCGCGTTGGGTTAACTACCCAACCATGGAAAATTTAATTGTTACGAAGCAACCATTAGCATCGGGAAGGACTGATTTTATTGTTGACGATCCTGCGAAACGAAAAAAAGGACAACCACGTGCGTATCTGCACCTGGCATGTGAAAACATGAAACAGGAGAGCTGTAAGCGAACAACTAGCGTAAGCCCTAAACAAACCAGACATTACTGCTATTCAGGAAATACGATGGGATTGGCCGGGCAAAAAGAGGATAAAAACTGTGACATCTACTATGGACCGTGTTATAGTGATCCGAAACAGAGACTGTTCGGATGAGGATTTGTTATAGGTAAGTGCCATCCTTAGGCAAGAAATTTTATGTTTCCAAAACATTAGCTAACGCATTGTAACAGTCCGCATCAACATAAGCCTTATATGCACCCACACCCCAACGGAGTAAGAAGATAATAAATCAACGGATTGCTTCTACGAGCTCCTATGAGCCTATGAGCGAATACCGAAGTACGGTGTTAAAATCGTAATATGAGATTTTAATGCAAAGGAAGGAAGACAAAACATCTTTAGTAGTATTGTCGGAAAACATAGCCATCGTGTAGTCTTTTTTTTTCGACAATACGTCTGGTAACGGATTTATGTTAATAGACTTGACTACGGAACGAAATGCCACGAAATGCCACTTTAGCCAGCACTCGGTTTCCTCACGAACAAAGAACGGTCAACCAAATTGATCACATTGCGATAGACAAGCACGATAGATAGGCACGCATCCAGTATTTTGGATGTCCGAACATTCCGAAGAGCCTTGTTGCAGCCAATGTAAGAATGCTAACATCACCCAGGCCACAACAATCCAGAAATAATGTAAAAAAATGTATGTAGAAAGACTGCAGTCGCAAGAGACCGCCACGACCTTCACGCAACGCGTATCACTTAACCTCTCGATTAACAACATACCACCAGAATCGGATGTCGAAGAACTATGGCAAAGATGCCAACAAGCCCCAACTGATGTGCTATCATTGTCGCGCCCACCAACAAGAAACTCCGGGTTTAATAATGAATGCCGTGGCCAAAAACGAGCCCCGCAAGGATAAGCTGCAGGTCAAGACGAGAGCTGCCTTTGAGTTCTATAGGCAGAGAAGAAGGGAAGATCACCGGCCTTTCATAAAGAAGAAAAAAGATCATGAAAAGCGTACGATCAAAGGTATACAGAGCTGCCACTCCAGGAACGATGATCGCAAGTGTAAAAACGTCAAAGCCAAGGATACAAGGCTCGAACAGAATCCTGTTGAGATGAACAAGGAAATGTCGTAGTTGAGAGAAAGTCGATGTAGAAGAAACAGAAGAACCCCATCTGCAGACTGTTTAATTGCGATGACAAAAAATATTACGCTGTCAGGCAGAACGAACCATTCAATCTTGGCAACGACAGCGAAAACTGACAACCACCCGACCTGAATAAAGTGACGATAGTAATATCGAAGCTCATGCTTAACAAGGCTGCCCTTCTCGCTGAGCTTTATAAAGATGGCGGAGATGACTTGGAAAGTAGCATCCATCAACTTATAAGCCAAAGCTGGTAGGAAGAATGCATGCCTAAAGAATAGAACCTCAGAATCGTTTGCCCGATCTAGAAAAATAAGACCCTATACGTTGCGCCGACTACAGAGGTATAAGTCTTCTCAACATCGCCTACAAGATCCTATCTGCCGTAATATGTGAACGCCTGAAACCGTTTACCAACAACCTGATAGGCCCTTATAAGTGTAGTTTTATGCCAGGAAAGTCCACAACCGATCACAGCAGATCCTGGAAGAAATCCAAGAAGTCCAAATCGATACACAGCACCTATTCATCGATTTCAAAGCCACATATGACAGCATTTGTAGAAGCGAACTGTACAGACCCATGTCTAGTTTTGGTATACCGTCCAAACAAATTCGTCTGTGTAGGACGACGATGAAGAATCCTCGCTGCTCCATCAGAATCGGAAACGACCTCACCGCTTAACAGTCTGCAGTGGTTCTTCCATATCCTCAGCATCGAATATGTCTCATATACGATATTTCTTTGTTCATTTCGATGAGATTATGTTCGAGTCTTGTATCCTTGGATTTGACGTTTTAAACTTTGGTAGGACTTGCGACCATCGCTCCTGGAGCGGTACCTCCTTATATTCTCTATCGCGCTATTTTCTTTGCTATTTTTCCTCCTTTCTGAAAAGCCGGTGTTCTTCTCTTCTTTTCTGCCTATAGAGCTCAATGGTCTTCACCTGCAAATTAGCCCTGTAGGCCTCGTTCTTGGCTGCAAGCATATGTTGGCATTCCTCACATCAGTTGCTGCTGATCTAATGGATTGTTGGCATTGTTGCCATTGTTCTTCGAAATTTGATGCTGGTATGGTGGTAATCGGGAGGTTAAGGGTTATACGTTGCGCGAAAGTCTTGGTGGTCTCTTGCGATTAAAGTCTTTCGACATAAAATTTTCTAAAAATTTTTTCCTGACCATTCGTTGATCAGGAGACCATCAGGTCCCCTTGTGGATATCGGGTGAGGATACCGTGTGCTGGTTTTAGTGGCATTTCGTTCCGTGGTGAAGTCTATTAACCTAAGTCCGTTACCAGGCGTGTTGTCGTGTAGGCTATTTTTACCGACAATACTGCTTAAGATGTCTTCTCTTCCTACCCTTGCGCTCTCGCTTAAAGGTTTTTTTCATAGAGCTCAGAGCAGCAATCCTTAGCAATCTATTTGGAGAGTTTTTTCTTGTTTTATTCGCTGAAGTGTCTTACAACAAATCTGCTTATTACTTGAGGAATATGTTTTCAATTTGTAAAGTTCAATACGTTTTCGACGTTTACCAACTACAAGTTCGCAAGCGTTCTTCGTCAATAGAGTTAATCATTTGCAAACACATATGCATTGATATCCAATCCTTTATAGATGATATGTGCAAAATCTATTAACAAATGTGACGCACCAAATAGAATACACAAGCCCAGTCCCAGACGGTACGTACAATAAATCAGTCGTTTCTATCCCACAACCTCCTTTCTCCTACTCCTTGATAATCTCAACTGAAATAGTCTATCCAAAGAATACAAATCTCTTAGATAACATTCACATACCGCCACTTCTGTTTGAGCAAAAAATATTCACGTGCAAAGAGGAGCAGATACATCTATACACAAGTAAATATAATATCTATGTCATTGCTGCCAACATGTATTGCATGACATTCGAATGCCACAAGGGGTTGGATGTTACAATCAACTGATAAATGAGTTAATTCAACGTGATTATCATGATGAGTCCATTGACAATACCCTACTCGATGGGCACACTATAATGCTAAATGTCCTTGTACTCCCACATTATTACGGTATCTCTATACGAAATTAAATTATCAATTACCATCACCATAGATCGATTAGTATAACTGTGTCAATTAATCATTGGTGGTGTTCAGGGAACAAAACAATTTGAAGGACTTTACTTGTTTGTCACTTATGAGTGCTTAAGCCTTAAAGGATAAACGTCTTCAAATGTGGAACTATAGGGCATTAGGTTAGTGAGACAAATTTGAATTGATGGCTCTTACAAGCTCTCTGAAACCGACCAGAAAATGGCTTCATAGTTGAATCCGGATGTTGGTGCAAGTAACCTTTATGCCCGATTTCACAGAGGAAGTGGTTAAGCTAAGCCAAGCATAACAAGTTATTGTGAACAGTTTGTGGTTAATTAACTACTGTGAGTGGATTGGAGATGTCAAATAGACAAATGTCATTCTAACCATGAATAAAAAAAAATACCGCTGACATTTAACTTCGATCGAGCAATAGGTATTGCCAAAGACAATTTTTTCGTGTCTTAACAAATACGTTTAACGGGGGAAATACAAATTGTTGGCGGAACAAGCTTGATAGTACCAAGGCATATATTTTTCCCACAATCGTTCATCTTTGCGTGTGTAATTCTTTCATAATGGCTCGACTTCTTTTTAATGCCGAATCCGAACGCCTGACTTGAGAAAAACTTTTCTTGGCAATTGTTGCTACTCAAATGATTTGTCAGCTTATCGCGTGAGAAGTTGATTGATGTCTTGGGGCCGATTTTATCACCCTCAAATTCGATTCTTGAGACGATTGTGCAAAACTCAAGAGCCTACACCAGAGGCACAATTTTCCAAAAATCGGTGCAAATACTAGCGTACGGCGACGGTATTTGACATCATTGGCAGGACTTAACGTGATGACAACAACATATCGTCAGAAATTAAACAAAGTGTTGCTCTTGCCAACCGCCAACCAACTGCTCCTTGGGGCTTAGAATACAATTCACTAGTAAAGTCTTCACTCGAACTAGTAAGGAAGTTCTATAAAAGACCCTGATCGTCCCAGTCCTGCTCTACTGCACTGAAGTATGGATCATCTCAAAACCGGATGAAGAAATCCTTGGTCGATTCGAGAGGAAAATTCTTCGAAAAATCTTAGTTCCCCAGCTTGTGCAAGATTTTGGTGCAAGATTTTTGTTTGTTCAGTGATGAGGCCCATATTTGGTTGAAGGGCTACGTTAACAAGCAAAATTGCCGCATTTGGAGTGAAGAGAATCCACATGAGACCCTTGAGACGCCATAACATCCACAAAAACTGACTGTTTGGTGTGCTCTATGGGCTGGTGGAGTCAATGGGCCATACTTTTTCCGAAATGATGCTGGAGAGTCAGTTACCGTTAATGGTGACCGGTATACAGCCAAGATAACCGACAATTTTGTTTTCGAATTGAATGGCATGAATGTGGATGAGATGTGGTTCCAACAAGATTGAAAGAAACTTTCGATGAGTGCATAATGTCGCGGAATGGTCCTTACAATTTGCCACCAGGATCGTGTGATTTGACACCATTGGATTACTTTCTTTGGGATTATGTGAAGTTGCCCGTCTACGCCAACAAACCAGAAATTTTAGGGGCTTTTAAGCCAACATTCGTGGCGTTATTGCCGACATACGGCTCCGAATTCTCGACACAGTGGTTGGAAATTGGACCTCTAGATTTGACTTTATTCGACTTAGACACGCCCGAAATCATATTAAAACATTAATGGCATAAAGATATCCTTCCAATAAAGCTCAATTGATGAACGTTTAAACGATTTTCTTGTGTTTTATTTCAATTCAAAGTTCTATACCTCTAAAAAAAAACACCTTTACAGACCTTAGCTTCGACACGTTTCTAGTCAACAACGTGCCCAGAATCGAAGGGAGTTAAATGCAGCTTTGTATAATCTAGAGGCCTGATCTTATCGGGAGCCTGTTAAGTAATTAAGTTTGTTGATTTCAAGACTTTGTCCAACTGTGGATACAAATGCAAAAAAATACGCTGACCATTGTGCGCCATTATGTGTAATTGTTGTGATTCTACCTAGGCCACGCAGATGGCTTTTAATGCTGGACACGCTAGTAATTGCACGTTTCAATATGTCGAACGCGAGTAGTACTTTCTTTTTTACGAAATATCAAAGTTAAACAATCATTTTGTTTACTACCGGAACCAAAAATGAAAAAAAAAAAACAAATATTACAACAACAAAGTTAAAAACATTAAAGGAAAGCAAAATTTCAAAGAAAAGTGAAACCGAAAAAGCACTATATATTGGCATAGGCATTTATTGCTACTGAAAAAATTAGAAAAACAAACGCGAAAATAAAAATCTTAAATATATCACAAACATGCTTCAATATAAAAATAGTAAACCATAAAATCACCATACTTACGATACAATTAACCTCAGTATCTTTTATTTGTATAGTTTTATCCGAAACCAAGAAATATTAATGGTGTTTGGCCATTTGTATTTTATTGGCTTTCCCCCTTGCAAAGTCCGTTTCTAAACTTAGTGTCGAGTTGGGTATCTTTTTGAGAAAATACAGATAAATACAGTTGTGCTACGCAACACAAGAAGAGACAATAAATCAATAAATCTCCTACTCCAATAGCCCATGTCGTAAAAGGTGTTTACGAAAACAGAAATCACGTGGGGTCATTTTTAGAATCCAGGTCATTTGTCAGGACCTACTCTTAAGATTCCAAAATGGATGCTTTGACCACATTTTCCAAAGATATTTATTAGTGCAAATAAGTTCACATAAATACAATGCATCCCAATACCATGCCAATATTGGAGAAGTAAAAATAAAACTAGAGTAATACCGGCCTTTGGGAAATCATACAATACATTGATGAGCTCTTTTGTTTACAATAGACCATCCCGTGGGTACATACCCGTTTTATAAATATAATGAAAAAAAAATGGAGGCAATCAAATTCCCACATCAAACGTTCGGATAATGTGTTGCTGTGTTGCTTGGTTTGTGGTTAGGTCAACCATGTGTTAATGGATCTCCAATGTTTAATCTTTCAATTTGTATGTGGCATTTATTGTTCATCCCTCTCTTGGTTTGCTTAGGCACATACATTCAGGGATGAAAGTCGGAGCATCTTTGGAGCGTGTTTTAATATTAATTTTGTATGAAACATTCCTTTTATTGAGAGGATGACAAAAAGTAAATAAACTCGAATATGGGGATCTGATAAAAAAGGCGAAATGACACGGGTTGATAAAAATCCAATCCAGTACAACTACTAAGGCAAAGTCGAGATTCCAATAGATCTTTATTCCTTCGAGTGAAGTTAAAGAAAAGAAGACAACCTTAGAAAGGTCATTCCCAAATGTCAAAGTATGTAATTTCAAATCAATTTGCAAGATATTAAGAGGGGGTTCCTTATTTTCAGTGATATGCGCACATACCACCATTATTTCTGTGCTCTCGCTTGCCAGACAGACTGTAGATATTCTTAGAAATAGGCATGGAAGAAAGAAATAGTATGGTGAGACTTAATTGGCGCTACAGTCCGGGGTGAACCTGGGCCTCAACCACCACACGCGCACGGTCCTTAGCTAACTGCCTCCAGTTGCACCACATAAGGCAATGTCTCCCTCTACTGCGTCTGGCTGCGGATCGAAGACACTCTGAGCCGGAGTATTCAGCCCATTAGCCCATTCTACATGTGCTAGCCGTTTTAAACGTTCAATGCAGAGTTTTTTTTGACCAGGGGTATGTTGCTGCATAGCTCGTATAGTTCTTGGTCTGCTTCTCTATAGCCCACATCAGAAACGTGACCGAAGATTTTTTGAAAAATTTTTCCTTTAAAAGTATTTGTTCACCCAGTTTTTATATGGTACATACTTCAGCACCATAGAGCAGGACTAGGATGATCAGGTAATTCGAATGAGTGCTTTACTACTAAATTGTCTTCTTAGCCCTAAGAAAAAGAAAAAAAGGGTTAGCAAAAATGATTCTTCGTTTAGTTTCTGGCGAGTTGTTGTTGTCACAGTTAATTGAGGAGACGAGGTGGGTAAAGCCTCGTACTACTTCAAAACTATATCTGTTAATGGTGACGTTTTGTCTAATTCGTCGATCCCGTGTATCCTTCCATGTTGACAGCATATATTTCGTCGTACCCTATTTTTATGTTTAACCCATTTATTTGCTCCCTTCTCTATTCTAAAAAAACGTGACTGTGCCACCAAGTTGAGGTCGACCAATGATGTCAATATCGTCCGCGTAAGCTAGAAGTTGCACAGATTTTTGGAAGATTGTTCCTCTGGTGTTCGCTCGGAAGTTTTGCACAGTCCTCTCAAGAAACAAATTCAAGAAGTCACATGAATGGTCATCGCATTGCCTAGATGCTTTTATAACGACTGTGTCGATGTGGTCGTTCCGACCCTGATAGAGCAGCAATAATTCTATATCGTCATCCTGCACAGATTGACGAGTTTAAGCGTTATACACTATACACTTTGAAAACAATGAAAAGATGGTGGGTATCGAGTTGGACTTCTTGGGTTTTTTTCCAGGACCTGCCGGAGTTTGAGAATTTGATCGGTTGTGAATTTTCTGGCCTAAGACCACACTGATAAGGTGCGATCATGTTGTTGGCTAACGTTTTCAGGCGCACACATATAACGTCAGATGGGATCTTGTAGGCGATGTTGAGGAGACTTATACCTCTGTAGTTGGCGCCTTCTTTTGTGGATCGGGCAAAAGATGCTGAGGTTCCATTCTTCAGGCATATTTTCTTCCGAACATAATTTGGCTTATGAGTTGGTGGATGTTACTTACCAAGTTATCTCCGCCGGCTTTATAAATCTCAGCGTGAAGGCCGTCATTTCCGGCAGCCATATTAAAATTGAGGTTAGATATTGCTTTCCTCACTTCACTCAGGTCGGGTGGTTGGCAGTTTTCGCTGTTGTTCACAAAATTGAGTGGTTCGTTCTGCCTGACAGCGGAATGTTGTTCGTCATCGCCGTTTAACAGTATGCTGAAATGGTTGTTCCATATCCTCAGCATCGACTGTGTCTCAACTACGATATTTCCTTGTTCATCTCGAAAGGATTCTGTTCGAGTCTTTTATCCTTGGCTTTGAGACTTTGGTAAAACTTGCGAACATAGTTCCGAAACATAGGACTTCTTGCCAAAGTATGGCAATTTTAACAAATCCGCATAGTCGCTGTTTCTGCTCTCTATAGCATGGTCCGAGTAGATGTCACATGATCTTTTTGTTCGTCGTATTTCCTGGATGGCAGTAATGTCTGCTTTGTAGCAGTTTAGGGCTGCCGCTAGTTGTTTGCTTGCACCTCTCCTGTTGAATGTTCTCACATTCCAGGTGCAGATACGAACGTCGTTGTCCTTTTTTCGTTTAGCAGGGTAGTCAACAATAAATCAGTCCTTTCCGAGGCTGTTGGTTGCTTCGCAATATACATTTTTTTCCATGATTGGGTAGTTAAACCAAAGCACAACTCCCAATCTGGAGGGCCAGTACCAATTTATTTGATACCCCTAGGACACAGAGCCATCAGTATCCACTACAGGATTGCATACAGATCCAATCCACCACCATATCTGTTCAAGGGGCCTGACTAATTCCTATACAACCAGTTGTCCGAATATGTCGAAGCAGCTTGTCTAAGTTCGCCTGGGACAGCAGGCCCGGTATTAATTCCGTGCCATTCTGTCCTGGCTATTTATAGTGTTGCTGTTTTTCGTCGTATTATCAACACTCGCGCTTATCGTTTAGCAAGTCAAATCTGGTTGGATAAGGCTAGTACCCGATGGTTACCACTTGGAGTTTACAAATAAGTACTTGATGTGTAGTCATAAGTCATTTTTCATTGAACAGCCGAACTGTATTGAAAACAAATTCGGAAAAACTTGGTTGTTTCGAGAGAACTATTATCAAGTCAACAGTTGGGGACCGTCAACTAGGAAAAGTCGTGTGGGTTGAAGCCCTTGCCCTCCCCATTTTGTAGGCTTACATAATAATGGAAAGATGAATATTGAACCGAATCGATTTAAAATATTCCAAATTTAATTCGTCTTAGCGGTGGTGCATCTATTTTTTTAATTGTGGCAATAGTTGTTGCCCATTATAATAATGAAATGAAATTGTATACAATCTGATGTTGCGCCACATGTTGTTTGTTTGGCATTGTGTAAACTTTTCATATTACAAATCCCAAGCCCATATTAAAAATCATGATAACATTAAATGTAATTTTTGTTTGTATTAGGATATAATGAACAAATCTATACATTTTTTTATAAACAAAATATTGTGTTTATGGAGCAGATATAAACTTAATTGGCGTGTTATTTCCATCGACTGATTAATTTGAAGTTGGGTGATTTATTAGGTTCGATTTTTTTCATGGTTTATCAGATGAAGAAAGCAAAATCAGCACAGCAGCTAGCACTGTTGAACATGTTTTTATAAATTGGATGACTAATCAACTAATGATGAAATTTCTGCTAACGTAGTCAATATTTAAAATGTTTGGAAACAATTAACTAACAAATTTCTATTTACCAGATATGTTTTATATTTGAACATATTTTTGATAATAATAATTATATATATTGTAAAAAATACACGAGAGTATAGACTATAGAGCAGTGCTATAACCCGTGGGATGCATTTATAGCTCATTCATTCACACGATTTGCAAATAGGTATGGAAAATATCATGACATCACGAAAATGTCTAAATTAAATAAAAAAACATAAAAAAATTGTCATAAAGGGTTTTTCAATAAGAGCGCTACAAAAGTTTTTTTTTAATAAAACAAAAACGGTTTTGGATATCAATGAAATTTTGTATTCCTGTGAAAGTACGTTCGATGGAATTATGTATGGAACTGGATTAAGTTTGCATGGCCACCACGGGCACGCTTGCAGAAGCCCAGACGCTGAACCCAATTTTTGACGGTTTCCAAGTGTAAATCGGCCGATACTGCTGCAATTTCACGTTCGATATTCGTACGAAGTTCATCAATCGTCGCTGGCTTGTTGGCATAGACCATGGACTTGACATAGCCCCACAGGAAATAGTCGAACGGGGTCAAATCACACGACCGAGACGGCCAAGCGACTGGACCATTTCGTGAGATTACACGTTCTCCAAATTTGGTTTCCAATTAATTGATTCTGGCATTCGCTGTGTGGCTTGTGGCGCCGTTCTGTTGGAACCACTTGTCCTCCAAGTCCATATCATCCAATTGGGGCCAAAAATATTCGGTTAACATTGAACGGTAGCGATTCCCATTCACAGTAACGTGTCGGTCTTGATCATCACGGAAGAAGTACGGCCCAATGACTCCGCCGGTCCATAAACCACACCAAACCGTAACTTTTTCGGGATGCAATGATGACTCATGGAGTACGTGTGGATTGCTGCCTGACCAATACCGCATATTTTGTTTATTGACGAAGCCATTCAGCCAGAAATGAGCCTCATCGCTGAAGATGATTTTTCGATGAAAATCCGAATTATTTTCAAGTTGTTGCTCAGCCCAATTCACGAACATACGACGCTTCTGGTGGTCAAGCGGCTTCAGTTCTTGCGTCAATTTAATCTTGTAAGGATGTAGGCCAAGGTCTTTTCGCAGAATTCGACACAACGATGTCACAGAGATGCCCAACGCTTGAGAACGACGTGTGAGAGACACATTTGGGCGACACTACGGGCACTTCTTTGTCTCACTGGCACGGGAACATTTTGTACTGTGCCTGTGGATTCAAATTTTTCCACTAGACGCTCAATTGTTGATCTGCTAGGACGATTATGACGGCCATAAATTGGACGTAGCGCTCTTAACGTTGAGGCCACTGACTCCAAAATTCGGTTGTAAATTTTAATAATTTCGACTCATTGTTGGATCGTATATCTTTCCATTATGAAATGGCAAACCTTACTGAAGAGAAATGTCAAAAGATCGGCAAGAAATATGGCGTCGTTTGCTGTCCCTGTCGCTCAACTTTTGTAGCGTTCCTGTTGAAAAACCCGATATATTGTAAATAAAACAAAGAAAACTTTGCCGATTTCTGTCAGACTCCTGGGCACTCATTATTTCTTAGCTTGCATTTTATTTTCAAGCCGAGAATTTTTCATAAAGAAAATAATGACAAAAATAAACGAAACTAAATATTTCCTACTTTCATCTTTTTACAAATATGTCAGTTGCTATTTTTCTAAGATTGACATCCAAAATACAAATGTTTGGTGCAAACGGTTTGGCTTCTTTAATACCATTTATGTATACGAGTGTATTTCTTGCATAATATCCTTTAAATAATGCGCGTAACTTTCTCTAAATAGTTCATTCTGTGGGTGCAATTTTGAATCACTCCAATCTTTTCGGTTCTATCAATGTACGCAACGTAAACAAGACATTCCATATATACCCATAGAACGTAACACAATGATGTCAAATCACGAGATCTTGGTGACCAATTGGCAGGACAATAAATCGGTTGATTTATTAGTTGTATGGCAGCTACACCAACAATCCATGTAGCTTTTGATTTATCTAAAATCGGAAAACGGCTGACCTGTTTTTTTTTTAAATGTTCGTATTAATCCAATTTTAGTTTTTAGGCAAAAGAAATTAACCATGCCCATTTGTACGCCCACTTATTTTTCTGTATCTAAAATATACAATTTTTTAATGTTTGTAAAAGTCCATGGTTGGTTGGGTGTTGTAGAACGAGGGTAGACTCTTATTGGCTTTAACTTGGCCAGTAGTTGTAACTCTGACTACACATCAAGCGCTTATTTTTAACCTCCAAGTGGTAACCATCGGGTACCGGTCTCATTCAAGCGGATAAGACTTGCTAAACGATAAGCGCGGGTGTTGATAACACGACGAAAAACAGCACCACTATCAACAGCCCGGTCAGAATCGCACGGAATGAATATCCGGCCTGCTGTCTCAGGCGAACCTGGTCAAGCTGCTTCTACATATGCGAACAACAGGTTGTCTAGGAATTTCAAGGGGTAGTCAGCCCCTTGAACAGTGATTGTGGCAGATGAACCGAAAGGCCAACGGCAGCGCTCAATCCCGTAGGGGGATACTGATGACCCCGTGTCCTAGGGGTATCTAATAAATTAGAACTGGCCCTCCAGGTTGGAGGTTGTGCTTTGAGTTAACCACCCAACCTATGGAACAAAATTAATATTACGAAGCAACCAATAGTCTCGGAAAGGACTGATTTATTGTTGACGACCCTGCTAAAAGGAAAAGGGACAACGACGTTCGTATCTGCACGTGGAATGTAAGAACGTTAAACAGGAGAGGTGCAAGCGAATAACTAGCAAAAATACTTAACTGCTACAAAGCAGACATTACTGCCGTCCAGGAAATATGTTGGGATGGGCCAGACAGAAAGAGGGTGAAAAACTGTGACATCTACTACGGACCATGTTATAGTGAGCCAAAACAGTGACTGTTCGGATGTGGATTTGTTATAAGTGCCAGACTTAGGCAAGAATTCCTATGTGTCTAAGCCATTTGCGATCGCATTGTAACTATCCGCATTAAGGCCAAATTTGCCAACATAAGCCTTGAATGCGCTTACGCCCCAACTGGGGAAAAAGATGATATAGCTCAGGATTGCTTCTATGAGCTCCTCGGGAAAACCTATGAGCGACTATCGAAGTACGATGTTAAAATCATGCTGGGAGATTTTAAAGTAAAGGTAGGAAGAGAAGACATCTTTACTTAAGCTAATTGACTTCGCTGCGTGACGAAATGCCACTATAGCCACCACACGGTTTCCTCACCTCCATATCCATATGGAGACATGGCGGTCTACTGATCAACGAACATTCAACCAAATTGATCACATCAAAGCCAGACAACAGGCACGCATCCAGTGCAGCCAAGGTAAGAATGCATCCTTGTTGCAGCCAAGGTAAGAATGCAGATATCCACCACGCCGCAACAATCCAGAAATACTTTGAAAAAATTTCCTGTCGAAAGATTGTAATCGCTAGAGACCGCCAAGACCTTCGCGCAACGCGTATCCCTTCACCTCTCGATTAACAACATACCACAAGCATAGAATGTCAAGGAACAAATGCAATGGTCAAAACAATCCATTAGATCCGCCGCAACTGATGTGCAAGTTTCTCGCGCCCACCAGCAAGAAACCCCTGATTTGATGAGGAATGTCGACATATACTTGCAGCCAAGAACGAGGTCTACGAGCCTAAGCTGCACTTGAAGACGAGAGCTGCCATTGAGTTCTATAGGCAGAGATGAAGGGAAGAACACTGGCTTTTCAGAAAGAAGAAAAAATATAAAAAAAGCACGCGATCGAAGATATAGAGCCGTGTCACTCCAGGAATGATATTCGCAAGTTTTACCAAAGAGTAAAATATCAAAGTCTCCTCAATATATCCTGCAAGATCCTATCTGCCGTAATATGTTAACGCCTGAAGCTAGGTTTGAGGCCCTCTATATGCCGTTAATGCTAGATATTTAATTTTACTTTTTGCAAAATGACGAGTCACACAATTTTATGCGTAATTCAAACTGTTAAGTTGAATTAAGTTTTGTGACGATTGGTAATACTTGAAGGATTTCTCAGATCATAAAGAACGGCCAGTGAAAACAATAATTTGTACTGCTACGGTTGGAAAACGAATTCGAAAGGCATTCAGTTAATTACACTCATTAAGCCCTCAATACGTTAAGCCCACCACCTTAACTAAAACTGCAGTTTGTAAATGGTGGCATGAAGCTTACTTCAAGGCATCACAGAGAACCGAGTTCCATTTTTGACTGTAGCGCCATCCTCGAAGATGGAAAAAACATTTAGCTGCTGTTAAAGATTTGCGACAAACAGATATTTAGGTCGGATCTGCCCTCACAAATATCACTAAGAACATTTAAATCTAACTGTACGAATCAATTCGACCCTAACCAATGACTAACTGTCATCTAATATACCTACCACTAATTACAAATTATCTGGCCGCCGCCAGCAACACAACACGATGCCAACCAAAACTTGCTGTCACAGTTTGACAGCCAATGGACCCTTATCAAAACTTAACGAAATGCACAAGTACTCTCTCTCTCTCCGTTCGACCAGAATCAAACAGGTGGTAGATTATTGCCCCAATAAATATCTCCTTGCACAGTCCTTCCTACCAAACACCCATTCATCCCAACCCAATGCCAAAGCCAAACAAATGCAACTTTTCGCAAAATAAAAGCTCCCCCCAAAGTGTGTTGTATTTTGTATCTTTTGCGAAAAGCTACTCCGACAGGTTTTTCCTGCTCTCAAATGGTTGAGTTAGTTTCGCGTTATTCCTCGTCGATTTCGGTCACAGCATTGCGTTGAGTCGGATACAAAAGTGAAATTATTTCCAAAAAGGATGCATAAATATTGAAAGTGTATGTGAGGTGGTGGTGTCCATGAGAATTGTCCCCACAACAGTGGCCACTCGCTGTTGGCCATTGAATAGATGTTCGGCATATGCCTTTAATTGAAATCCTTTATTCGAATTGTGCATTTAAGCTTGTATTGTACTGTGTGCACTGTTATAGCTACGAGGATAACACAGTGTATCCTTTGTTTATCGTTCTTTTATCTGCAGCGTGTATTACATTCGCGATTTATTGCATTCGGAAATTTAAAAGTTCACACGATTCGGTTAGAGTGTGGCCGAGTCGAGGTGGAAGTGAGGTCAGTGGAGAAAAAAAATGTATCTCAACGATACACCTCAGCATGTGAAATTTGTGTGTTCCCCCTTTCCGTAAAAATGAATTAGCTATCAACATTTTTTTTCCATAATACGGTGGAGAACAAAAAAAAAAAATAAACGGCCATACCAGGATACTTCAACGAAAATTGAATTCGGAGCTCATCTCGTCAGTCGAACTTTGTTTTATCCTCGAGTAATTGATTTTGGATACCAGCTAAACACTGTCGCACGCGGATTACCTTTATCCATCGCGATAATCAGAAACATCACCCCAGCCTCCATTCGAAGAACATCGGCAGGGAATAAGTTCACATGAAGGTGGGTGGATATTGGTTTTTCTTTGGTTTATTTTTGGGCCAATGTTTAGATATTGAGTTTTATTGAACGCAAAAAAAAAACAAAGATACAAACTAAGGAAAAATAAATTGAAAAAAAAAATCGTTGATAGGTGAAAAATACACATGTAGATACTCTTGCAGAATATGCAGATACATTGGTACCCTGTCGTCATGTCGATGTTCATTTCCTTGGATTTTCAATTCGACACGTTTGTTTATGCCTACCATTGGCTCTGTATGTTGAGAGGGTTCTGTGAAATATGCTAATTCTATAGATGAATCCGCACAGATACCCCAAGACTATAGCTCGATTCTCGATCGATTTGGATTTCTAATTTGTTTTCGCCGCAAAATAAATTGTTTTTCGTTCACTGGAGTGCGATTTTTTTTAGATACAAATTCAAGCGATGAGATTTCATGTTCTTCATTGATGAAATTTAAATTGGATTTTATGGATTTTGCGGTGATTAACTAAACGACACACAGGTGGTGGATGACTATGGGCTAGGAGATGGAAGACGACGTAGACGATGGTGCCAATTAAACTGAGAAAAAGTTTTTCCTCCGCGAAAATGTTTTTTTTACTCTCGATGTCAGAATAGATGGTGGATTTGGAGACGACTAAGTCGGGGGGATTAGTTTACAAAGTAATTAAGTGCTTTTACTTGGTGAAAATGTAATTAATGCGGGGAAATGTTTTTTTTTTGGCTCGGTTTTGTTGCTACGAAAAATCACTTTAATTTGAGGTATAATTGTTTGAAATTGTTTTGTACATTTTTGCAACGATGGAAACGATTCGAGGGCGAGCTTATTCGAAATAATTGTGTTTTTGAAATTCAGAATAGAAATCGACATGACTTACCTCGTTAATTGAGCTCGTAAATGAACACTGCGAGGTAGATAATTAGAGAGTTTTTATCGGGAGGGATACCATGGCATCATTAAGTGATTTGAAATATTTATAAAGGAGATGAAGCAGTTTATTTTGGAACTGTGTAGTCTGCGTTTATGTTTGGATTGGAGGTATTTTGTGAAGTTTCTATTCAGCAATTGTAACCTTGAAAGAGGAAAATTGACGTGGATCATTTGTCTTGTTAAGTAGGGTTTCATAATACGTTGGCATATAATGCCGACACCTTCTAAATTGGCGGCAGAGTAATTGAATGTGTTTGCTAATGTCTAAAAGCGCAAAGCCCATTTCAAATAAATTCGGTTAATGCGTATGGTTTTTAATTAGACATGTGACCATCAATGTTTTGTATTGAAAATTAATTTTTTTTTAAAAGTTTTTACGGTGAGAACATTGAAAAATATTACCGAAAACGTAAATTTGTTGTATATATTCTGTATTTGGAATGAAACTGTTGTTAACAATTATATGATTTATTAAAACAAACGACACATTTATGTCTCTGAATCCACTATAATTTGCTAGCTAACATCTTAAAATTTTGTCAATATAAATCGGCCAATGTAATACCTCATCCATTCTGACATCTGTCGGTGGCACGTTTGAATTGAAATATTTCCTTTTTTTAATTTTGAAGAGCAACACGATGATAAGCCAGTTGGCGTTCCCCTAATTTTTGTAAGCATAGTTTCACTTCGTAAAATTCGCACAGGCGAATTGGTGTTTTATTAATGAAAGTGCAATTTTGTTTCTATAAAATCCATGAATTTACCACTGTTAGTCGATAAGTTACTAAAAGATCCGAATGCACCATTTGCGGAATCTGAAATTATTTCGATGTTCGATGTAAGGTTCACGACACGCACATTTTTATTATACTGCTTGACTACATTAGGAATATCTTTATTAAGACAGTTCCCATAGACAGACAGTTCCCATAGATACTTAAGTGGCGCTACAGTCCGGAATGCACCTGGGCTTCAACCAACATGCCTCTCCAACTAGCCCGGTCATTAGCTAACTGCCAGTTGCGCACTCCAAGCGGGTTGAGGTCGGTTTCTACTTGTGCGCGCCAATTAAGGCGAGGTTTTCCTCTACTGCTACCGACGTCTTGCTGGGAATCGATGTCCTAGCCATCCTTAACGTCCAATGCGGAGTTTTTTGACCAGGAGCATGTCGCAGTACAGCTAATATAGTTCTTGGTTGAATCTTCGTCTCCATAGCCCGTCAACGCAAACGCTTTCTTCTTTCTCCAAGATTTTTCGAAGAATTTTCCTCTCGAATCGACCAAGGGTTTTTTTCATCCGTGATGATCAGGGTCTTATATAGGATCTCCTTAGTAGTTCGATTGAAGACTTTACTACTGAATTGCTTTCTTAGTCTAAAGAATCAGCGGTTGGCAAAAGTAATTCTTCGTTTATTTTCTGACGAGATGTTGTTGTCAGTGTTAATAGCGGAACCGAGATAGACAAAGCCCCGTATTACATCAAAGTGATATCTTTCAATGGTGATTTTCCAAAATGTTGTGTGTCCTTTCGTGTTGACAGCTTATACTATGTCTTGCCCTCATTTACTGCTAAGACCATTTTTGCCGCTTCCTTCTCTTGAGTCCTACCAATAAAGTCAATATCCTTGCCGTATGATAGTAGTTGTGCCGATTGTGTTGGCTCGGGAGTTTTGCACAATCCTTCAAGAATCAAATTGAAGAAGTCACATGACAGCGCATCGCCTTGCCTAAATCCATTTTGATATCGAATGTGTCGGTGAGGTCGTTTCCGGCCCTGATAGAGCAGCGAGAATTCTTATTCGTCATCCTAAACAAACGGACGTGTTTGGGCGGTATACCAAAACTAGACATGGCTCTCTATAGTTCGTCTCTGTCAATGCCGTCGTATGCGGCTTTGAAAACGATTAATAGGTGGTGGGTATCGATTTGGACTTCTTAGGTTTTTTCCTGGATCTGACGAAGTGTGAAAACCACACTGAAAGGGCCGGTCAGGTTGTTGGTAAACGATTTCAGGCTTTCACATACTACGGTAGATAGGATCTTGTAGGCAATGTTTAGGAAACTGATGCCTCTATAGTTGGCTCAGTTTAGAGGGTCTTTGTGGATCGGGTGAACGATGCTGCTGTTCTTCATCGCCGTTTAACAGTCTGCAGATGTGGTTCTTCCATATTCTCAGCATCGACGGTGTCTCAACTACGATATTTTCTTGTTCATCTCTACAGGATTATGTTCTAGCCTTGTATCCTTTGCTTTGACGTTACAATTTGGTAGAACCTGCGTTCCTGGAGTGCCACCTCTCTATATCATCGATCGCGCAATTTCCTTGCTCTTTTTTTCTTCTTTCAGAAAAGCCGGTGTTCTTCCCTTCTTCTCTGCACCTGCAGTTTAGCCTGCAGCTCAGCCTTGTAGGCCTCGTTCTTGGCTGAGAGCATCTGTCGGCATTCCTCATCGAACCAGCGGTTTCTTGCTGGTAGGCCCGAGAAACGTAGCACATCAGTTGCGGCTGATCTAATGGCCTGTTGGCATCGTTGCCATTGTTCTTCGACATTCGATGCTGGAGGTATGGTGTTAATTGATAGGTCTAGGGATACGCACAAGATTTCGCAGACGTCAGCTGGGCGAATTTATTTTTAGGACAGGTCCCGTATAAAATCCAACTGAACCAGGAGCTCGATGTTATTAATTCAGAAAACGTAGTCTGTTCACTAACTTCGGAGCGTTTGCCAGAGCACTCCATTTTGGCAAAAAAAATCGTCTTTAGTGATGAAGCCACCAGTTGACAATGCCTCTACAAAAAGTTTCTGTTTGGTACATCATTAAAGCCACGTTGGTGAGGCTTTTTATTGCCCAAATTGACCGCTATGGACATGAACGATATGTGATTCTAGCAGGGTGGATGGCACTACTTGCCTCATTAACAAAAGAAGCAATAGGGGTACCTCGGAAGTGATGTAAATTATTATAAGATCTTGCGAATCTTCTCTGTTGGATTATTTCTTGTTGTTTTTTTTTAAGTCGCAGGGGTATGCCCATAAGCTGCAATCGACTAACGGCCTCAAAATTAACATAATCCAGACAATTCATCAAGATCAGTTCAGTTTAATGTAGCTTCGTCGTTGAGAATTGAATCCCTAGAATCAATCTACAACAACAATAAACGATGCCGAGTTCGGTATATAAGTTAAGCATATATGTGCCTTTAATGTAAAATAAAAACAATTTTTTATACCTCACACAGCCTGTTTTATTTCATTTCAACATCGGTCCGGCATTTTTGGTGACCCTTGCCTTTGGTCTTAAATATCGGTCACCGGACGAAATGGTGCAATTGGGCATTGAGGGCCTTATTTTCGGTAGAGGTTGGCATTCCTCATTCCACTTTTTTGTTCGTGGCTAGAAAGAAACTAAGCAGATGTTTTGTTGACATTGTCGCCACTGGACAGTGGACTTACAGGCGGTAAGGTTAGATATATCCGAGAGATTAAGGGATGCAAGAACTTGCTTGTCTCTTGCGATTGCAGTCTTTTGACATCAAATCACTTCACTCTATTAATCGGAACCTTTACCACACCTGGACAGCACAATGAAATCTGATCGCTGTTATCTGGTTGGCGGTGCTCTATTCCACCTTGACTGCGGAATATTTTGATTACCTGGATATGGTTTAATGGAAAGACTACGTCTACAGATCAGATCCCATCAAAGGTCACAGTTCATTGCGTTGTTGCAACTTAATTGAGTTTAGCCTTCATGATGGTCAATTAATCTCCGTAATTCGACATCTCACAAATGTTCAAATGTCTATGAAAAATACATCTTTCAACCGGTTAGTGGTTAAAGTGGCCGTTTATGGACATGCTTCCAGATTATCAGCACCCGTGGTAACATTATCTGAAAAATACTGGATGTCAGCATATTGTCTATCGCAATGTGATCAAGTTGTCGAGGTGGAGATTTTACGTCTCTGTGTAGTTTACCCAAAGTACAACAATCTATCAATTTATTAGATACCCTTGGACCCGGTATAACTAGTATTAACCTATGGATCCAGAGGCATTACTTAACCTTGAGATGCCTAGTTGACTACTTCTCCGATTATGTCAGTTGTCCCGTGAAACTGATTCAGTAGACGAGATACCATTTATAAAGAGCAAATGCGTACGACCTAATCGTGCACTCACTAAAAATTTAAGCAAATGTGGTTTCTTTCTGCCAGTTTAAAAAAAAGTATTCCGTTACGAATTGACTTCAAAATCTGTATAAACAAATTCTTCGCAAAACATTTACCCATTTGTACGTGTATTTCCTATGGGAAAAGTATTTATTTTAATTTCAGATAGCTTTTATCTGAGACAAAAATAAATACTTTTCCCATAGGAAATACACGCAAAAATTTCAGAAGTTAATTATCTGATACCTACTCAGAGTTTGCTAACACGTGGATTATTCTTCTTGTGCTATTATTTGAATAGAATTTCTGACAGCTGTCACTTAACTGACAAGAAATTATATTCGAGTGGGCTGTATTTTTTTTCGCTAAATATCTGTTGGCATTTTAATATATGAAGGATTACTTTTTCCAGCCAATTTTTGAAGCTTACCTTTAGAGACTTGATAGCTAACAAGTAGATGAATTTAAATTCTTAGGAGATTTTAGTGAACAGATGTTAGATGGGAATGGAATTTTAATTTTCTTTCAAAAAAATGAAAAGAAGTGAGTAGAAACTTGACAGGTATTTATGTGAGTTGTTCTTTTCAAAAAATTCCCAACAGGGAGTTTTTTTTTCGTGGGCTTCATAGACACGATGAGCGATGATTTTATCACCTCCCACCACATTTGTTGTACTTGTTGTTGTTGTATTTGTATTGCAAATAAGCATATGCGACTTATCTAGCAATTTCTTTATCACGAGTTATGAAAGTTTGGCAGGTAACTTTCCTTTGAGAGTTCCTGCTTTTCCGCAATATATAGTGCGGTTATAATCGGTCCAAATCCGAGGGATTAGTTCTATGGAGACGACGCAATATATTCGTTTCGTCGAGAATTTGGAGGACCGTTGTGTTTATTTTTGTTTGTTTGTTTTATGTTTTTGCCCAACATTTTTCGTTTCATTTTTAACCGCGGGAATATACAGATCTCTGCGTAGATCTTCATTTTTTAAAATCCACGCCGCATTGACGAATGATCTTAACACTTTGTTTTCAAAAGTTTGCAGAATATTTAGATTCGTTTCACAGGTACAACTCCATAGTTGTTACCATATGTATGTCCAAACCGGCTTTAGCACTTGCATGAAAAGAAAGTTTTTTTTTTTAGACGTATAGAACTTCGAATTGAAATAAACACAAGAAAATTGTTGTAATGTCTACCAATTTGGCTTTATTCGAAGGATAATTTTATGTCATTAATGCTTAAATATGATTTCGGGCATGTGACCGCTGCGGCTGGTTCGAATAAAGCCAAGTCTACAGGTCCAATCTTCAACCACTTTTTCGAGCATTTGGGGCCGTATGTCGGCAATAACGCCACGAATGTTGGCTTGGACGAGCGACATCACATATTCCCAAAGAAAATAATCCAATCGTGTCAAATCACACGATTGATAGGTCCATTCCACAAAGTTCTTCGAATGTTTCCTTCAATAAATCGATTGTGACGTGCGCTGTGTGGCATGTAGCGCCATCTTGTTGGAACCACATCTCATCCACATTCATGACATCCATGGCTCTATACCGTTCTCCATTAACTCTAACTGACTCTCCAGCATCATTTCGGAAGAAGTATGGCAAAATGACTCCACAAGCCCATAGAGCACACCAAACAGTCAGTTTTTCATGTGGATTTTCTTCGCTCCAATTGCGGCAATTTTGCTTGTTGAAGTAGCTATTCAACAAAAAATTAGCCTCATCACTGATCAAAACTTAGCGATGAAAATCAGCATCGAGATCAATCTCATTTTCGGACTATACACCAAAATCATTAGGCATTGCATGGTCTCGCGGTATTAATTCTTGCACAAGCTGGATCTTATAAGGTCGAAAGCCAAGATCTTTGCGCAAAATCTTCCATAAAGACGATTCATTCGGGGCATCTTCAACACTTTGCTCTGCAGCGGCGATTGGTTCTTCGGTGCGCACTAATCGACATCTCTGCGGATGCGTATTATCACATAGAGTAAACGTAGTGCGAAAACGATCCATGGTTAGCCGGATTAATTGTTCTGATAGACGATTATGTCGACCATAAAATGGAACTGAACCATTATTTTCGAAATAAATTTGCACAATTTGCAAGCGTTGTTCATTTGTCAACCTTTTCCTGATGAAATGGCAAACCAAACTGAACAAAAATGACATTAGATTTGCTCGATTTGACCACAAAATGTCAGTTTTGTTTCTGTTTTTTTCGATCAAAAGTTGGATGTAGTTACGTGTAAAGTTAAATCCAAATCTTTAAAGAACTTTCCATCGTAATGTTATGTTTGGTTACAATCTCGATTTCGATTTTCGACGAATTCAAAACACGCTATTGCATGTAGTCAGAGAGTACATTTTCCAGCCATTAGGCGCGCCGTTTGGCAGACTGCTTTTATTTCCAGATATTGGAATATTAATGTAGAAACAAATCGCGGATGAGAAGTGATGTTCCTAACAGTCCGCAGTTAAATGTTTACCCCGTTTCTATTTATAGTCCGTACCAAAACAGTTGGCCAACGGTCGATTGCGCAGAGAGAGGATTTAAGAGAACAAAAATGACGCGAAAGAGATTTAATCACTAAGCGTTTTTGCCTGTAATTTACAATGCGTAACCCAACTTTACAGTGCTTAGAACTAAAATGCTGTTGAATATCTAAATAAACTTAATTTTTTATTATGAGGTCGACTTTTATACGTTTCTACCTAGAAGTCCGATTGTATTTGAAAGGGTTCCCAACCCTTTTTATGGTTGAACATTTCGTGGTTTAGCGCTAGGTACCTGTATGGGTGGTGTGCTCAATTTTATCTCGCTATAATTTACACTTTTAATCAAGGTTACAAATTTAAAAGTGGTGGGTAGTTCAATAAGTTTTAAAAACTGCATTTCTTAAAAAAAATTATTAAAGAATCAAGAACGTTCACCATTTTGTCTTTAACGAACCGTTTAATACCCCATCCTCTTTTTTGTGACAGAAAATCGTTCCATTGTTATTGGGTATAAAATCGTTTACGTTTCCAAAAAATTCCCAAATTGTAATTTTTTTATTAAATTTACCTACCTCGCCCAAATTCAATGATATAAACAAAAAAATTTGGTGTGAAACTGCAATTTACTTTACTTTGCGTGCCAATATCAGTACCTACATGATCAATATGCACGACACAATTAATAATGATCAACGAAAGCATAATGAGCAAATAGGGTTTAAATCTAAAACAATCAATTCATGTGCAATGTTTTGCTTAATCTATCCGACCGTGATCACATCATACTCCTACAAAGAACCGACAAGACAAAAAACGAAACAATATATTTTCCTCCAAGTAAAGTTGACATATAATGGTCTATATTTTTCCTCCGCTCCTAATTTCAGTATAAAAGAAGGAAAATGAAGAAACCACCCTCAGTGAGATCGCGACAGCGATCTTGAACACAAAGCAGGGTATACGTCGTTTTTTATTATGGCTCCGCCCATTTTAGTCTCTTTATGCTTGTTTTTGCAATTTTAAGAGATTGTAAAACACATTTTAAGAGACCTGCGCAGTAGAATGGCCAACTGTTTTGGTACGCACTATACTTACTTTCCTATGTACTAAATGTAGCTTACCGTTTTTTGCAAAAGAATTCACTCACTCTTTGTTAAGTCGTGAAAAGGAAAAGTCGTTATAAAAGATTTTGAAAAGACCGCTACTTTTGTATTCTACTCCAATATATTTTCCCCTTGTTTAATTTATTAATAAAACTGAATAATATGAATTAAACTTGAAATTCTTAGTTCCATTTAGCGTTATCATTCGTTCGGTTTTCGTTCGTCTCCTGGAAAGTCGTAACACGGGTATAAGTAGGAAACCACATTAATTACTATGGGTAACCGGTTGAGAGTGGTCCCTCTTTATGTGTAGTTCTCATTTCACTCATTACGCCGCCGCATGCTATCATTTGTATTTACCCATATATTCCAGGTTTGTTACTTTTTATTTAAAAATACGTCTTTCAATAGCCGTATTAATGAAAAGAATTATCTTAGGATTTTAACCTCAAAATTTTCGAATTTGAGGATACTTTCGTCGATAAATGAGGCTTAATTTCAGATCATATTCCGGCAGATACAAAACAGAACATGATTCCGTAAGAATTTAATTGGACCCAATCATGAAACTGTTTTCGAAAACACACATGGAGTTTATCTACTTAAGGTAGGTATTGAAAACTTTTTAAATTTGTTGATTCAATAAAATTGCAATAATTTATGTAACTTAAAGCATTCAATATTTATTATAACGCTTTTGGCATGCGTTATAAAGAATCGTTCTCTTTGCGATATCGATATCTCGCATCATCTATATTTTGTAATAAACGCAATATTATGCAATACCATTTATTAAATGGCCTTGCAACAGTATTAACTAAACCCTCCTTCATCCATAGCTTCAGGCAATTTCTTTGAAACTCATCGATTCAAACGTTCATTTATTTTTGAATAAGCCTTCCTCTTCGAAGGACTCTCCAATTAAAAGTTCAGTTGAATTATTTTATTAAAACTATAATCCAAATTTATGCAGTAATTCAATGAAAGTACTTTGTTAACAGTAAGTTTATACAAGAACTCATTAACCTTAGGCAGTGCAATATTTTAATCGATAGTATCGATTTCAGCAAGATAAATATTATTTACAACTACTCAACTGAAAAGGGATTTTGACATAAATAATTGAAAGAACAGCATGTGTAGTTCTAAGGTACCTCCTATCGTAATCAATTTATCAACCAGAATAACCTCAAGCTATTAGAGCACGTCTCCCTAACCCTTTTGTTTTCTGTTCAGCCAATGTTGCTGCTAGGTTGGACTATTTCGATTTTATTTACGATGGTAGAGGTAGGAGCATATAAGTAGAATTTGAATTTTCACTTGGAAATCTGTTTGTAGTTTGTAGAAATTGTTCACGGCAGAGTGCATATGAGGGTCGAGAAGGATTTAGGGGAGTTAATTAATTCTTACAACTAGAAAATGGTACCAATTTAAGATAAGTACAGGCAAAACGTGACTAAGGCATTGCATTCAATGAAATAATATGAGTATCTATATCTTCTATAAGTATAACACACAAAAGGTACTTGAGGGATTTCTATGAAACTTGATACTGCTATACATTGTACCACTCTTTAACTCAAGAAATTAAAAAGTTTTCACATAATAGTCAAGTGAAGAAAATATACCTGTATGGATTGAGGTATTAAAAATACATTTTGTGACGATATAATAACTAATAGTAGCTGAACTAGTTTAAGACCGGTTACTAGCTGTACTATTATAAAAAAATATTTTCAGATTAGATGTCATAAGATGAGGTGTCTTTTAGTGGGCATTCAATCTATCGGTTCTTCACCATATCCATAGTTAGAATAATCAACCGTCAGCATTAGCCCTTTAAACAGCTCTAAGCGATGCCTTCCTCATTGTTGAAACGCTGGTGAAATGCTAAACTTCGAGCTTAATATATTTGACTTGACAATTATTGCTAGATCTACAAAGGTTAACTAACAATACCTACTCTGTCAACACGAAAGGGCACACCACATTGACGAATTGGACGGAACGTCACCATTGACAGATATAACTTTGAGGTATTACGGGTCTTTGTATACCTCGGCTCCGCTATTAACTCTGACAGCAACACCTCGTCAGAAATTAAACAAAGAATTGCTCTGGCCAACCGTTGTTTTTTCGGGCTAAGAAGGCAATTCAGTAGTAAAGCCCTCACTCGAACTACTAAAGGGATCCTATATAGGACCCTGATCATCCCAGTCCTGCTCTACGGCGCGGAAGCATGGACCGTATAAAAAATGGATGAAGAAATCTTTGGTCGATTTGAGAGAAAAAATCTTCGAAAAATCTTCGGTCTCGTTTGCGTTGACGGCCTATGGAGACGAGTATTCAACCAAGAACTATACGAGCCTTTCAGCGACATGTCCCTGTCCAAAAAAAACTACGCATTGGACGTTTAATATGATTAAAGGACATGTAGAACGAACGCAGAATTCCGACGCAGTAGAGGAACAACTCACCTTTAGTGGCGCGCACAAGTAGAAACCGAACACAGCCACGACTCTCCTAGGCTACTTAAAAAACTCTCCAAATCACAACTGGTACACATAGTGTTTTCATGTGCATAAGTACATAATCAGATTCTGAAGTGTAATTTATGGATTTGCTGATCGAAGTTCACTAACCAGGATGCTCTTAAATCGCCGGTATAGAGTGCTGCTTGTGAATGCTACAAGCTCAAAGAATCATACGGATATTATATGGTACTTGAATAAATACAGCCGAAGAGGCTATCCAGCTTCACGTTCTGTACCCAGAGACTGCTTACGGAGGCGTTTAAGTTTTCGCTCACCTAACCTTAAGATCTCAGGACTTAGTGGCGCGATGGTTATTGCGGTGAACTGCCGAGCATAACGTCTGGCTCTAAATGATTTTGGGCCTTAAATTTTAAGCTAAAATGATGAAATTCGGTACACGTGTTCTTTGTTGCTCCCACCGGAACAGGTGTAAACATTTTTGAAATTCGTCCACGTCCACTCTTAAGAAAAACGTAGTTTTAGGCCAAACCGTTAGAGATTTTGTAAAAGTGTTTGAACAACATGTCTAAAATTTCTTCTATACTAATTTGTTTGCCACGCCCACTTTTTAGGGCCGTTTTTAGTAAAAAAAAAAACGATTTTTGGTTAAAATTTTAAGGATTTCGAAAAAATATTTGATGGAAAATTATTGCTTTTGGTAATATAAACTTTTCTTCCATACGTCATTTTAACCCACGCTCACTTTTTTAGGCGTTTTCATACAAAAACCATTTGTATACACTACCTCATAGCATAACCAGGTGAAAAACGCTGTTTTTTGTGGAACCATTAAAGGTTTTGATAAACTGTCTGAACGATATGACATTTTCTATATTTCATTACCATAAAGCCCACATTTTGGGGATATTTATTTTAAGAATAGGGTGGGATAGGGTCTTAAACGATGCGCACAGCGGATTGTACCCTTGTCATATGTTTATACCCTATCCCATAGGGGTATATTTGTTTTGTAATAAAGTTTTTAAGATAGTGAAATAATTTTACTAGAAATACCCCAAAGTATATGGATCGACTCAGAATCGCTAGTTGTGTCGATTAAGCCATGTCTATCTGTCCATCCGTCCGTCTGTGTGTCACCAATTTTTGGGCCTTAAATTTTGAGCTAGAGTTTTGAAATTTGGTATACATACTCTCTATCCGACGAAGCAGAACAAGTGCAAAACTTTTTGAAATCCGCCTACTGCACCGCCCCCTTTTCAGAAAGACGTAGTTTTAGGCCAAACATTTAAAGATACTTAACAACTTGTCTGAAAAACATATCTAGACAATCATAATGTCTATATTTTGTTCTTGCAAAGTTTTTTGCCACGCCCACTCCTTAGGGGCGTTTTAAGTAAAAAACATTTTTGGTAAAATTTTAAATATTTCGAAAAAAATGTTGATGCAAAATCATTGGTTCTGTGAATATAAGCATTTATTTTATACATAATTTTAACCCACGCCCACTTTTTGGACGCGTTTTCATACAAAAACAGTTTCTATACACTACCTCATAGCATAACCAGGCGAATAACGATGTGAGATATGACGGACTTCCTGCCTAGAAGTGGCAGGAACCAAGAAAGTCCAAATTGAAACCCACCGCCCATTCATCGAATTCAAAGCCGCATACGATAGCATTTATAGAGACGAACTATACAGAGCCATGTCATGTTTTGGTATACCGCCCAAAATCGTCTGTCTGTGCCGGATGAAGATTGGGAATTCTCACTGCTATATTTGGGTCGGAAACGACATCACCGACACATTCGATACCAAAAAAGGATTTAGGCCAGGCGATGCACTGTCATGCTATTTCTTTAATTTGATTCTTGAGAAGATTTTTGAAAACTCTTGAGCCAACACCAGAAGAACAATCTTCAAAAATCTGTGTCAATATATATTATTTAGTATACGCTGACGTATGTCAGAATTATGTCATAGACACGATTGCTAGCTAGTATAGAGAAGGAAGTGGCAAAAATAAGTTAAGTTAAGTGAAGTGGCAAAAATATTTAATTTATCTCAACTTATCTTAACGAAAACGAGGTTAAGTTCTACGCACTCAATTAAAAGTAAAAGAAATTAATATTAATGTAAAATTAAAACTCAAAATATTCGCCCCTAAAATATTTAAAAAATAATATATGTAACTATTTATAAATAAAATACATGAATATTCAGATAAAACGAGTGGTGGGTTTACGATTGGGTCGTACGCAAATTTCTTTTTCACAGCGAGTTACGTAAGTGTAACAATTTGGCCAAAATACACAATAATGATGCTATGATATAAATAATGTCGAAAGTCCGTAATTGAAAGTAATGTGGGTGGCCGCGGTGTAGTGGTAATGTGTTCGTCTGTTGAGTGGAAGGTTGCGGGTTCAATCCCAACCAAAATCCATTTCACTTTTATTTAAAAGAAATAAAAAGGTCGGTGTAATACCTAAAAGTATGCACACCATCTTGAATTTCTTCAAAAAAAGTGAAAAAGTGACTCCCCGAAGCAAGTTCGGACACCACCCATGGACACTTCCCCTTCTCTAAACGCTCGTACTATGGTAACATATAAAGGGTATTCATAACCCCTTGAGTACGCGTAAATTATAAAAAAAAATCGATTTTCCATTATTATCCAAATTTATAAATTGCGTTTGGAGATAATTGGGCCGAAACCACTTATGTGGAACTCATGAAAACAGTAATGGTAGTATACAAAATAAATTTCATTCAATTTGGCAAGAAATTGACATTGCAAAATCCGTTATATGGATTTTATCGAAAACACTGGGTATGCAGTTTTGTTGGAACTAATATGCTTATAGCATATAAGAAGTTTAATTAAAATTGTTAGAGACGTTTTTGAACAAATTGAGATTATGTATGATTTTTATATGGCAGGTCTTATTTGGCCTAGAATTATGACCAAACAAACGCCGGATGCGAAGTTTGAAAAAAATCGGTCAAGTCGTTTAGGTTGGAGAGGCTTAAATGGACCGACGGACCGACGAACTGACGGACGGAATACCAAAAACCACTTTTTTGAGTTCCGCTATCATCGTAATGTTAGAATCAAACAAAATCTTGAGATCGAAAATTTTAACGAAAACCATATACAATTTCTCCTTATAAGAGAATGTTGAAAATGAAGCCCAAGTATATGCTGTCAACTCAACAATACCACAACATCGACGAATTGGACAGAAAGTCACCAATGCAAGATATATATAACTTTGATGTAACGGGTGATTTTTTAAGAGTTAAGTTTTTCTGGTTGGCAGTGCCGGTCAGCAATGGCGTATAAACGTCATCTGTCAAAGTGATATAATTTCAGTATACTCTGTCATTTAATCATGGAAGGACTTACAAACGAGCAACGATTGCAAATTATTGAAATTTATCATCAAAATTCGTGCTCTGCGAAAAATGTGCACCGTTTGTAACGATCATATTATGGTCGACATATCGACCTGGTGAATCAACAATTCCATCGACTCGCATGCGTACAGTGCGTACCGATGAAAATATTGCAGCCGTACCGTCCCAATGCCAATGAAGATCGTGAAATGTCACTTCGTAGCCGTTCTCAGCAATTGGGCATGTGTTACTCAACCACATGGAAAATTTTACGTGTCAATTTGGGTTTGAAAGTCTATAAAATTCAACTTTTGCAAGAACTGAAGCCGAATGACCTACCACAATGACTGATTTCTGATGAATGGTGCTTAGAACAGCTTTATGAAAATCCGCAGTATTATCGAAAAATTGTGTTCAGCGATAAGGCTCATATCTGGCTCAACATATGCGTAAATAAGCAAAATTATGGCATCTGGAGTGATGAACAGCCACACGCCATACAAGAATTACCCATGCATCCCGAAAAACGACAGTTTCGTGTGGTTTATGGGCTGTTGGCATCATCGGTCCATTTTTCTTCAAAGACGACCGTGGAAGAAACGCTACCTTTAACGGCGAACGATATCGAACCATGAAACGCGACTTTTTTTTTACCCCAGTTGGCTGAGTAGAACTTGGTTGACATGTCGTTCTATCAAGACGGTGCCACTTGCTACACAGCTCGTGAAACAATGGCTATGTTGATGGATGAATTTGGTGAGCAGCTTATTTCTCGAAATGACCCTGTGAATTGGCCGCCAAGATCATGCAATTTAACGCGTCTTGATTATTTCTTGTGGAGTTATGTAAAGTCGTTAGTAATTTTGGACAAGCCGAACACGATTGAAGCCTTACAGGATAACATAACACGCGTAATTCGTAAAATACAGGCCGAAATGCTCGAAAAAGTGACCTAAAATCGGACCTTCTGAATGGACAATTTGAAGCGGAGCCGCGGACAACATTTACATGAAGTTTTCTTGAAAACGTAAATGGCAAAGGCCTATTTATCGATTACAATACAAATTTTGAATATTCGATGCAAATTTGAGTGTTTTAATCGATTTTAAAAAATAACTACCTGTTAGTTTAATGAACACACCACGTCAGAAATAAAACTAAGAATTACATTTGTCAACTGCTGTTTCTTCGGGCCAAGTAGGCAGTTTATTATTAAAGCTCTCACTTGCACTACTAAAAATATCCTTTACAATACCCTGATCGTCCCAGTCCTGCTCTAAGGCGCTGGGGCGTGGACCCTATCAAAATAGTTGAAGTAATCCTTGGTCGTTTCGAGAGAAAATTTCTCCACGTGGATTCATTTGAAGATCGGGCCAACCTATGTTGTCTCAGTTAAAGTAGCAACCGCTTTCAATCTAAAACTACGTAGACAAAATTCCATAAAAATATTGCAAAAATCAAACTCTTTCTGCTTCAAAAAGACACTTTGGAATATTACACTTTTTCACAACTCCCACGCTGAATGCTCCTATTACCTTACAGATGGAACAAATATACCTACCCCCCTTCAAGATCAAAAATAAAATCACATGTCAAAATTTTTCAATAAAAAAAAACACGTTTCTCATTGTACAAGCATGTCACTAATAATAAACCAGATGTTTTCAGAAGAAGTATCTTAGCACAAACGACTTCATATACTCATTTCCCATATCCTAACGGAAAAGTAATTACACACAATACATCGACTGTTATTATTCTTTTTTTTATTATTATTATTCCTTACATATGGTGAATTTTTCTTCTAAAAATATCCTGCACAAGGGGTCCTTGAAATTCCAAAAAACATTTGGTGCGCAACAACAAGGTCGAGAGGGTCGCCATCGGATCCAGGGATTCAATGTGCAAAATGCGATTTAAGTCAACAAAAGAAAATCAATGTCCTTGAGGTAAGGATGATGTCGTTGTGGTTGTGTTTTTTTTTGCTCCATGCTTGCCATTTTGAGTCCCCTTTGCCTTATTAGCTTTTGCTTTCATTTTAGATGGAATATTAAAATGAAGTTTTTCTATTCATTGAGGATGGTATTCGGGTTATAGGAGTAACAGTCAGCAGCTGGCGGTGAAAGGTGGGTATTTTATGATGTGTCTTGTGTAATAGAAACACGTGTTTGCCTAATCTTGGTAATTGACACACGTGCATAACCGAAAGTTAAAATGTATAAAAAGATCTCAAAGAAATATGGCGTTGATTTATATGTTCAATAAAGCTACAGTAGTGCACTGAGATTGCTGTTCGTGCAAAAAGATGAACTCCTGGACATATTGATATCACTGAAAAATAAAAAGTCGGCAGGAGAGGACGGTGTACCAAACGTCGTATTGAGACACCTGCCAATAGAAGCAGTCGATATCTTCACCACCATGTTTAACAATGCACTGAATAATGCACATTATCCGGTGCACTGGAAAACGGCGGTGGTACATCCTACCCCCAAAAAGGACAAGGACAAAACAAACCCTGCAAATCTTCGGTCAATAAGCCTTCTGCCGAATGTAAGCAAGGTATTCGAGAAGATAGTCAATAGAGCTCTGCTTAAGTGGGTCGAGGAAAACAAAATTATTCCGGATAATCAGTTTGGTTTTCGAGCGAGGCATGACACCATTCATGCCGCGTCGAAACTAGTGCCCGACATTCAATGGAATAGATCCAAAAAAACAGTGCACAGTGGCCTGTCTGGTTGACTTTGAGAAGGCCTTCGACACCGTATGGTTGGAGGGGCTTTTCTACAAGCTGACCAAAATGGGCAAGCGGAAACCCATGCTGTATATGATATATGAAATGCTTATGGGAAAGAAGTTCGTTGTCAAATGTGGCAACGTAACTTCGAGTAAAGTCTTTGAAATTAAAAACGGTTTACAACAGGGGGCGGTGAACTCCCCGATATTGTTTAACATTTATACAAGTGATCTTGTAGGTTCTCTCAGACACGCTATAGCGTACGCAGATGATCTAGTGGCGTACAGATCAGGTCCGAAAATCGGAGTCATAAACACACTTTTGCAACGTGACTTCGATCACATTAAGGGATATTGCGATGATTGGAAATTGAGGATCAATTTCCAAAAAACCGAAACAATTCTATTCAGGACCCCAGTGCAGAGGGCTTCTTACGATACCAGAAAAAACTGGAAAAAATTGTGTATCCTGGGACAGCATGGACGGCCGTTGGCGGTGAGAAGTGAAGTCAAATACCTTGGCATCTGGCTTGACAAGTTTCTGTATTTTAATAAAAATGTGGAATGTGTCTGGCCAGGGCTAGGGGGGCTTATGCTCTGACAAGAAGATTGTTTCAAAGCAGTCAACTTGATTCAAGGGTGAAAGTCATTTCCTACATGGCCCTCATAAGGGCGATCATCGCTTACGGTTGTCCCGTGTGGTTCAATGTGGCACCAGCCTACATGGAAAAGATACGGCTGTTTGAGAGGCGTTGTCTCCGATCCTGCCTAGGATTGTACCGAACGCCGGACTCCGAGTACAAAAAATATTATCGAACCGAGGTTCTATACAATGGGGCTCAGTTGAATAGAATTGACAATTTCCTGATTAAGGTGACGCAAAGGCACGCTGCAAGGGCGATGGCTAGCGACAACAGCCTGATCTTTGGGGCTTATTACCCCAAAGATTTATACATGGAGAGCACGCTCATATCGGGCTTTATTCCACCAGAGGCATTCATTTACATCGATTCGTTAGGGTTAGTACAAGACAGGAACGGTATCCCGGTTTTATACCACCGCTATCGTGACGCGCGGGACAAACGGCTAATCCGCGACGGGTACGTCGACAATGCTCCGGAGCTCCTCCGCTTTATCACGGCGGTATCGGATCGCGATAGGATCGATGCTGCAAAACAGCGCAATGAATTCTGGTGGCTATATGAGGAAGGTGATTCTGCACTTCCTCAGGACTTTTCGGACTTTTAGTCCAACTCCATAGTTAAGATTTTAAAATTAGGAACAAGGTCTGGGGCGGGGCTTGTGCACCATATTGGCGTACAATATGGTAGAACGCAGGCTGCCGTGGGACCGAAAGACGCAATCAGGATGGCGACCCCTCGGGGCATATGCAACGAGGGCTCGCCACCCCGATTATAATTAAGTGAGGTTTAAGTAGTTAAGTAGTCTTAAGTTAGGCTTAAGTAGTTTAAGAAGTCTTAAGTTAGTTATAATCTATAATAAGCTTTTTTATTTGAAAAAAAAGTCACTATACAAAGTTTTTTATTATTTCTTTGTTAATTAAAATTAAATATAAAAATAAACCCGACAAATTTAAGCCCAAAGGCAAAATAAAACAGCTAAATATAAGCTTACAGCGCCCACTAAGGGCCGATAAGTTAGATTGAGTAAACCAGTTATTTATAAGTTAGATTTAAGCATTTTTTTCTAGTAGTAAGTTAATATTTTAAGTAAATAAAAATGAATTTAAAAGTAAAAAGTAAAGTGCACTGAGATGCATGCAGATGTTTCTTGGCTCTGCTATTGAGTTGTTGTAGATTTTATATTATTGGAACTTTGTTATATAGTTTGCTTGTTGGTATGGCATTGCTCGTGTCGTTGTTAATTGTGCAGTGTGTCTGTGATCTAAAACTGCAACATGTTAAAGTTTGATTTCTCTAATCTCCTCAGAGCATCTGCCGTTATGATATCTGTAATAGAGAGGATCTCCTACAAGTCTTTGCTGTGCCCAATTTTGGAGTTTTAAAATAGGTGAAGAATCGTCTATAAGGACGATTGCGTAGGGCTCAGTAAATTCAGTGTACGATTCGGGGCCGAACTCCAATGGTGAGAATAGTATTCAAGAACTGGGCGTACTTTGGCTTTATAAAGAAATAGAAGCACAAGCCGCTAGGGTAACATGTCTCTTACCTATGAAAAGGTAGCTTTCTTTGTATGCTGCTGATTTGGAGAAATAGGTTACATGTAGCAGCCATTAAACACCTGACACAGTTGTGATGAGAATCAGATGCATGGATACTTTTCATTTGAGCTCTGTATTTTTATTTCCATTTCTAGAACTGTGAAGTTGTTCCTTCCAGTAAATGTTAGTTACTGCATTGTCTTTGAGTTGAATTGAACAATTTTCCCATCGCATAATTTTTGTACGCATATCGTGTCGTTTGAAAAAGAGATTCTTGAAGTACCTCAGCGTTTATCTACAGTCCCATATAGGATGGCCTACTCCTTCAAAGTATTCGTTTAACGAACCATTTAGGAATCCGAAGGGTTAGTAAAATCCATTGAAGAATGATTGTAGAGAATGAACGATCAGGTAAATTTCTGTCCATTTTCAAAATGTTTGCATATGAATGAAACAACAAAAGACACCCCTTTTTTCAAACACCAACCAGAACCAAAAGGACAGTGGGCAAATATAACAAGTACGCACTTGAAACGTAATCGCGCGTTCCTGGGCAGATGTTATTGCAATTCAGGTAATACGATCTCACTTACTTGCTTAAGTGGCACTACAGTCCGGATTGAACCTGGGCCTCAGCCAACATGCCTCTCCAATAAGCCCGGTCCTTCGCTAACTGCCTCGACTTGCGCACTCCAAGTTGGTTAAGGTCGGTTTCTTCTGTGCACGCCACTTCAGACGAGGTCTTCTCTACTGCGTCGAACGTCTGGCTGGGAATCGAAGACTCTGCGAGTCAGAGCATTAGTGTTTATTCGTTTTTCATGTCCTAGCCATCTTAAACGTTCAATGCGGAGTTTTTTTTCGCTGCACAGCTAGTAAAGTTCTTGGTTGAATCTTCGTCTCCTTAGCACTGCTTCATCTGCTTTTGAGAAGGTCCATGCTTCAGCGCCGTAGAGCAGGACTGGGATGATCAGGGTCTTATATAGGCTCTCTTTAGTAATTCAAGCGAGGGCCTTACTACTGAATTGCCTACAGCGGTTGGCCAGAGTAATTCTTCGTTTAATTTCTGACGAGATGTTGTTTACAGAGTTAATTGCGGATCCGAGGTAGACATGGTCCCGACCTACCTCAAAGTTATATCTGTCAATGGTGACATTCTGTCCGATTCATCGATGTTACGTGTCCTTTCGTGTTGACAGCTTATACTTTGTCTTGCACACATTTACTGCTAAACCAATTTTTGCCGCTTCCTTCTCTATACTAGCAAACGTTACTGAGATCACGTTAAGTCCTACCAATGATGGCAATATCGTCGGCGTATGCTAGTAGTTGCACCAATTTTTTGAAACTTGTACCTCTGGTGTTGGCTAAGGAGTTTTGCACAATCATCTCAAGAATCAAATTGACGGAATCAAATGACAACGCATCGCCTTAATTAAACCCTGTTTGGTATCGATTGTGATGATGAGGTCGTTTCCGAGATTTGGCGGTATACCAAAACTAGACATGGCTATGTATAGTTCGTCTGTATAAATGCTGTCGTATGCGGCTTTGAAAGCGCTGAATAGGTGGTGCGTATCGATTAGGACTTCTTGGGTTTTTTCCATGATCTACCGGAGTGTGAAAATTCGATCGGTTGTGCACCTTCCTGGCCAAAAACCACACTGGTAAGGGTCGATCAGGTTACTGGTAAACGGTTTTAAGCGTTCACATATTGCGGCAGATAGGATCTTGTAGGCGATGTTTAGGAGACCTTTATGCCTCTCTAGTTGGCGCAGTTAAGAGGGCTTTTTGTGTATATCGGGAAAACGATACTGAAGTTCCATACTTCAGGCAGACTTTCCTCCGACCAAGTTTTGCTTATCGTTGGATTATGAGTTGGTGGATGTTACTTACCAAGTCATCTCCGCTGTCTTTATAAAGCTGAGCGGTAAGGCCATCATTTTCGACAGCCTAATTAGGCATGAGTTTTGATGTTGCTATAATGACTTCACTCAGGTCGGGTGGTTGGCTGTTTTCGCTGTCTTTGCCAATATTGAATGGTTCGTTCTGCCCGACAGCGGAATGTTGCTCTTCATCGCCGTTTAACTGTCTGCAGAAGTGGTTCTTGCATACCCTCAACATCGACTGTGTCTCAAATAAGATATTTCCTTGTTCATCTCTACAGGATTATGCCTTGCATCCTTGCCTTTAACGTTGTAGACTTTGGTAAAACTTGCGAACATCATTCCTGGAGTGGCATCTCTCTATATCCCCGATCAGGCGTTTTTCTTGCTTTTTCTACTTTCTGAAACGCCGGTGTTCTTCCCTTCTTCTCTGACTAAAGTGCTCAATGGCAGCTCTCGTCTTCACCTGCAGCTTAGCCTTGTAGGCCTCCTCTTCGGCTGCTAGCATATGTAGGTATTCCTCATCAAAACTAGCATATCAGCTGCGGTGGATCTAATGGCTAATGGCATCATTGCCATTTTTCTTCGACATTCAATGCTTATGGTATGGTGTTAATCAAGAAGTTAAGTGATACGCGTTGCGCGAATCACTTGCGATCTCTTGCGATTGCAGTGTTTCGACATTCAATTTTTTCACAGTATTTCTGGTTTGTTGTGGCGAGGTGGATATTCACATTCTTACATTGCTTGTAACAAGGTAGTGATCCGAGTCGGTGTTAGCTCCTCGGAATGTTTGGACTTTCAAAATATTGGATGCGTGACTCTTGGCTATCGCAATGTGATCAATTTGGTTGACCGTGCGTTAATTTGGAGACCGGCATGCCATGTCCCCTTATGGATATCGAGGTGAAGAAATCGTGTGCTGGCTATAGTGGCATTCAGTTCTGTAGTGAAGTCAATTAGCCTAAGTCAGTTTCCGACAATACTGCTAAATATTTCTAATCTTCATACCTCTGCGTTAAAATCTCCTAGCACGATTTTAACATCGTACTTCGGTAGTTGCTCATAGGTTTTGTCAAGGAAATCATAAAAGCAAACCTAAGCTATATAATTTTTTTCCTCCGTTGGGGCGCGAGCGCATATAAGGCTTATGTTGGCGAATTTGGCCTTGATGCGGATTGCTACAATGCGTTCGTTAATGTCTTGGAAACATAAGACTTCTTGCCTAAGTCTGGCACTTATAACAAATCCGCATCCGACTAGTCCCTGTTTCTGCTCACTATAACACGGTCCGTAGTAGGTGTCGCATTTTTTCATCCTCTTTTTGCCCGGCCCATCCCATCGTATTTATTGGATGGTAGTAATATCTGCTTTGCAGCATTTTAGAATTTCCGCTAGTTATTCGTAGATGTCACAGTTTTTCATCCTCTTTTTGCCCGACCCATCCCGTAGTAATGTCTTGTTGTTCGTTTGCACTTCTCCTATTTAATGTTCTCACATTCCAGGCGCAGATACGAACGTCGTTGTCCTTTTATTCGTTTAGCAGGGTCATCAGCAATAAAATTAGTCCTTTCCGAGGCTATTAGTTGCTTCGTAACTAGTGATTTTTTTTGGGTAGTTAACCCAAAGAACAACCCACAACCTGTTGTGCCACTTTCAACTTATTAAATACCCCTAGGTTACGGGATCATAATAATCCTGCCAGTTCTACTTTACAAGATTAAGTGTTGGAAATTAAGCAGTAAATTGGACTATACATTGGGGATTTTCTAACGAAAAATTAATTTTTGAATTGTTTGTCCTATATGCGCGAAAGGCGAGACTTTATAAGATATACCAAGATAGTGTGGTCGCAGATGTCTGTAGGTTTGGACTGAATGGCTTTGAGTAACGTGTCCATGTTCAAAGAGGATATCGAGGCTACCTTATCTCAAGCAGAGGCACCAAGTGGGTCAGAAGCCTAATAAGTAAAAATAAGTCCAAATTTTCATGTAAGGTCAGTTGGATTGTTTTTTTTTCATTTTGAAATCTGTCCGACTTGGCTTAAATATAATTACCATTAATCTGTCAGCTAAATATATACAATAGCATCATCTTAAAGCTCACCAACAATGTAATTAAATTCGTGTTAAAATAAACATCCTCGTTTGCACGCCTACAATGATAACATTACAGCTTCCTTCCACCAGCGCAAATATCAACAAGCAATTGCATTTCTTCGTCTCTAATTAATTTCCTATTTATTGACTGTACATCCAATTTGCGTGCGAGTACATGTTGGATTGAATTCTATTTGAATATAAAATTTAATTTCATTCCGTATAATTAACTAATGCCAGACAATTTCATTCCAACAATGAATTTAAGCAAATAAATTTACCGCACCATAGTTGTAAATATTTGCACACTAATAAATTAAATAGTGTGGCGTGTGGATTGTTTTTTTTTTGTTAGAAAATGTTTTTCTGGTATTTTCCCTCATTCGGTTTGGTTTTGCCATTCCAAAGTGGCATGTGGCAAGTGGCATATGTGTTGAAATGGTTTTGGAGAATGCATTCAAAAAATTCCTGTATACAGCCGGTGCAAATATGTTTATTTATTACACTTTTGTGAATATAGATAGAAGGCTGTCCATTTTTTATAGCCATGATTTTAGGTCGATTTTTAACGTCTTTTTTATATTTTTCTATTTTTATGGCTATACAGGCATCGAATATTTATCGTTTAAAAAATTCCCGGTTTTTCCAGAATTTTTTTTATTTCATACTCAGTCGAATATCCTTTTTTTTCAGTTCCTGGCGTAGATATCTTCTTCTTGGGTAAGAGTTATTGTATATTGAGACTCATAATTCGCATCGTTGAGCCTTTTGTTTATCAGAAAAATGTGAAAACTTAAATCGATACACTAAAATAGGAGAAGAAGACTTTATTGAGCAATACACATCGAATAATACCAGAGATGCCACGAATAGTAATTTAGCCGAATAACGATTACCGTGTACCGAATATTAGGCTACTACTACCTTGTCCTGGCACTTCAGAAAAACAACAACCAACTCTGAAGGAAATAACTGAAAGAAAAATCGTGTGAGAAAGTAATGACCCGAAATCAATTAAATATCAGTACTAACACGGTGAAATTATTGCCTTAAATAACAAAACTTATTGTTGAACGAGTTGGCTTCCAGAGGCTTATGGAAAATGTAGTCCCTCAATACGAAATAACAGGTAGCACTAACATGAACGAAAATGTTATTCCAGATAATGTTTTGAGGAAGTCGCTAACGCTAAAACATTTAAAATGATGAAGATACATAAAAACGTGTAATTTTAAACGAAATGGAAGCTTCCAAGTTATACACCATTTGCCAAGATCTATCTGGGTTAACTAGCCAACCATGGAAAAAAGTATTTATTACGAAGCAACCAATAGCTTCGCAAAGGACTGACTTTATTGTTGACGACCTTTTGCTTAACGAAAAAAAAGGACAACGATGTACGTATCTGCACCTGGAATGTGAGAACATTAAAAAGGAGATGCAAGCGAACAAATAGCGAAAATTCTAAAATGCTGCAAAGCAGACATTACTGCCATCCAAGAAATACGATGGGATGGGCCGGGCAAAAAGAGGATGAAAAAATGCGACACCAACTACGGACCGTGTTATAGTGAGCAGAAACAGGGACTAGTCGGATGCGGATTTGTTATAAGTGCCAGACTTAGGCAAGAAGTTTATGTTTCCAAAACATTAACGAACGCATTGTAGCAATCCGCATCAAGGCCAAATTCGCCAACATAAGCCTTATATGCGCTCGCGTCCCAACGGAGGAAAAATATGATATAGCTTAGGGTTGCTTTTACGAGTTCCTTGACAAGACCTATGAGCGACTACCGAAGTACGATGTTAAAATCGTGCTGGGAGATTTTAACGCAGAGGTATGAAGATTAGAAATATTTAGCAGTATTGTCGGAAACTGACTTAGGCTAATTGACTTCGCTACCTAACTGAATACCACTGTAGCCAGCACACGGTTTCCTTACCTCGATATCCATAAGGGGACATGACATGGCGGTCTCAAAATCAACGCACGGCCAACCAAATTGATCACATTGCGATAGCCAAGAGTCACGCATCCATTATTTTGGAAGTCCGAACATTCCGAGGAGCTAACATCGACTCGGATCACTACCTTCTTACAAGCAATGTAAGAATGTGAATATCCACCTCGCCACAACAATCCGGAAATACTGTGAAAAAATTTAGTGTCGAAAGACTGCAATCGCAAGAGATCGCAAGTGATTCGCGCAACGCGTATCACTTAACTTCTTGATTAACACCATACCATAAGCATTGAATGTCGAAGAAAAATGGCAACGATGCCATTAGCCATCAGATCCGCCGCAGCTGATGTGCTAGTTTTGATGAGCAATACCTACATATGGAATACCTACATATGCTAGCAGCCGAAAAGGAGGCCTACAAGGCTAAGCTGCAGGTGAAGACGAGAGCTGCCATTGAGCACTTTAGTCAGAGAAGAAGGGAAGAACACCGGCATTTCAGAAAGTAGAAAAAAGCAATAAAAGCGCTTGCTCGGGGATATAGACAGATGCCACTCCAGGAATGATGTTCGCTAGTTTTACCAAAGTCTACAACGTCAAAGTCAAGGATGCAAGGCATAATCCTGTAGAGATGAACAAGGAAATATCTTATTTGAGACACAGTCGATGTTGAGGGTATGCAAGAACCACTTCTGCAGGCAGGTAAACGGCGATGAAGAGCAACATTCCGCTGTCAGGCAGAACGAACCATTCAATATTGGCAAATACAGCGAAAACAGCCAACCACCCGACCTAAGTGAAGTTAGTATAGCAACATCAAAACTCATGCCTAATAAGGCTGCCGAAAAAGATGGCCTTACCGCTCAGCTATATAATGCCAGCGGAGATGACTATGTAAATGTAAGTAACATCCACCATCTCATAAGCCAAATCTGGTCGGAGGAAAGTTAGCCTGAAGTATGGAACTTCAGCATCGTTTTCCCGATATTAACAAAAAGCCCTCTAAATTAGAGAGGCACAAGTCTCCTCAACATCGCCTACAAGATCCTATCTGCCGCAATATCTGAGCGCTTAAAACCGTTTACCAGTTACCTGATTGGCTCATACCAGTGTGGTTTTTGGCCAGGAAAGCTCATAACCAATCGACTTTTCACTCTGCATTTATACAGACGAACTATACAGAGCCATGTCTAGTTCTGATATACCGCCCAAACTCGTCCGTTTGCGTAGGATCACGATGAAGACTTCTCGCTGCCCCATCACGGTCGTAAACGACCTCACCGAGACATTCGATACCAAAAAAGGATTTAGGCAAGGTGAGGTACTGTCATGTGACTTTCCGCAATTTTATTCTTGAGAGGATTGTGCAAAACTTCCAACCCAACACCAGAGGCACAATTTTCCGAAAATCGGTGCAACTAAATACAAGCATACGCCGACAATATTGACATCATTGGTAGGACTCGACTTGATGTCATAGCCACGTTTGTTAGTATAGATAAAAAAACGGCAAAAATGGGTTTAGCCGTAAATGAGGACAAGACAAAGTAAATATATGCTGTCAACACGAAGGACACGCAACATCAACGAATCGGACAGTACTTCACCATCGGCACATATAACTTTGAGGTACTACAGGACTTTTGTTTATCTCGGCTCCGCTATTAACTCTGACAACAACAATAATTACTCTTACTAACGCTCTTTCTTCGGGCTTAGAAGGCAATTCAATAGTAAAGCCCTCACTCGAACTACTAAGGAGATCCTATATAACACCCTGATCATCCCAGTCCCGCTCTACGGCGCTGAATTGGTGGATTCGAGATTAAAATTCTTCGAAAAATCTTCAGTCCCTTTTTCGTTGACGGCTTATGGAGACTACTATACGAGCTGTTCAGCGACATGCCCCTAGGTCAAAAAATTCCGCATGGAGTTTAATATGGCTAGGACATGTAGAACGAATGTACACCAACACTTCGGCTCGTAGAGTCTTCGATTCCCAGCCAGACGTCGGTGGTAGTAGAGGAAGACAAGCTAAGGACCGGGCTAATTTAACAGTGCGTTGATTCCCAGGTTCATTCCGGACTGTAGCACAACTTAAGTACGTAATTAAGTACTAAATCCACATCTTGCTGCAGCTCATAAAGTTCTGAAATCTCTCTTCCATTCGCTTTTATCGTAAGCAGGACTTAAAGTTCCAAAAAGGATTTTTCTTTTACAAGTTCCAAATGTTTGTTCCGCTTTTCTGATTATTGTCCATCACTCGGCGTCGAAAAATAGGACTGGTAGAAATAGAGTATGGCAGTGGTAGGCTTAAACTTGGACTTTCGGGTAAAGAGTTTTAATCACATTTGTTTCGCAAGTCCGAATGATCATCCGTTTTCTAGGGATGATCTTCTCCGTATCTCCACTAAGGTGTCATTCGTGGGGTTGATTTTCACTTTGAGGCAGAAGAACTCTTTAACTACAATAAAAATGTTGCTAATCAACAGTAAAATGTTGTCCAAGGTTGTGAATCCACAGTACTTTGTTAATTGATAGCATATACATATACTTTGTCTTGCTAGTTAATTTACCCATGTCTGTCAGTCTGTCTTCGACCACTTTTTGGGCCTAAAATTTTCAGTCGTAAACGGTGCACATTTTTTACAGAACACGAATTTGCAATCGATGCTCGTTTGTAAGTCTTTCTATGATTAAATGGCAGAGTATACTGAAAACTTTTCACTTTGACAGATGACTTTTGGACGTCATTACTAACCAGTCTGCCAACCTGAAAAACTTAACTCTACAAAAATCACCGCTTTTATACATTTTTGGCGTAACAGGCTCGTTATTACCCATGGCCTTGGTCTTTTCCCACAGTCATTCATTTGTGGCTACTTTTTGCATGATGATGGAAACTTCTATTTTATGACTGATCCGAAGTGTTGAGTTGTCCTATGCCCATTCTTGACAATTGATACTCACTCATGGTTTGTCAGATCTTCGTCAGCTTTAGTTTGTGGTTCGGTACCGTATAAGTTAATGTTTGCCAATGGAGTTTGTATATCAAAAACGTCTATTGCCACATGAGAGAATGTCTATCTTGGCATATGTCAAAGTAATTTCGTCAAATACTGATGCGACAAATAAAATCTAGGCACTTAATATATTGATGGGGATATGTAAAGATTCCCCTCAATATATTAGGTGCCTGAAAATTCCTTAAGTTTAATAATATATAAGCCAATGATGTCATGTTGATTTCCTGAATATATATTCCCTACTTAATATCAGAGCAGGATATAGAAACTTGAGACTAAACAACAAAATAAAAAAAAAATCAGTTTGCAAGAAAAAACTTGTGCACCTCCACTCAATAATCGCATACATTGCTGGTGAGTAACACCTTTATTTGTCTAAATTATTCGAATGGGTCCCGAATGAGATCTGTTCTTCTGTTTGTTTTCCCCAACACCTTTGAAGGTGTATGCACTTAAGAATAATAAATAAACAATTGGATTGCTGTGCTGAAAATGGGACGAATTTTATTTTCCTTAGTCACATACACATCCAAACAACGTGCGTGTTGTTAAGGGACAGAAAATAAAAGAAAAACTGTGTACTCCCCAAAGAGCAGTTCACCTCACTGAATGTTTGCTTTGTGTTTTCAATTTGGATTTTTTTTTTCTGAGTTTTTATTATTTTATACATCAATTTAGCTGAACATTGCCTTTTCAAAATGACAGGTAATGTGGAATGTAAAAAAATCATCATACAACAACAAAAGAAAGCAACGCTGTAAATAATAGATTAGAGTATCCTTCAGGAGAAGTCGAACAAATTAAAGAGTTCACTCTAAAATGGCGTAACTTTCTCTGTCATATTAATTTTTATTTTTTATTTTCAAAAACACGTTATTTGTCTTTTGTCTAATGTGGCAGAAAGGCGATACGGAAAATGTAGAGAGATACCACTCCAGGAATAATGTTTTACCAAAGTGTAAAATGTCAAAGCCAGGGCACAAGGGTCGAACAGAATCCTATCGAAATGAAGAAGGAAATTTCGTGGTTGAGATACAGCCGATGCTGAGGATATAAAACTAGAAGTACTACAGCTGCAGACTGTTAAACGGGATGACGAATGATATTCCTGTGTCAAGCATTATTCAGTATTGGCAACTACACGACCTAAGTAAAGTGCGGACAGGAATATCTTAACTCAAGCCTAACAAGCTTTCCGGAAATGACGGCCTTCCGGCCAAACTGTGTAAAGCCAGCGGAGATGATTTGGTAAGTAACATTGAACAACTCGGATAAAAATAGGCCTAGAGAATGGAACCTAAGCATCGTTTGCTACAGGGGCATAAGTTTCCTCGACATCACCTGCAAGATCCTATATCCCATTATATATATGTGAACGCCAAAAACAGTTTACCAACAACCTGATCGATGGTTAAAGGCTAGGATAGTCCACAAATGATCAAATCTTCACAATTCCACATGTCCTGAGAAAACCCAAAGAAGTCCAAATCGATACCCACCACATATTTATCGATTTCAAGGCCGCATACGACAGCATTTATATAGACGAACTATACAGAGCCATATCTAGTATGTAACGTCCAAACTCGTCCATTTGTGGAGTATGACGATGGAGAATTCTCGCTGCTCCACCGGGGTCAGAAACGACCTCACCGATACATTCGATACCAAAAAAGTATTTAGGCAAGACAATGCGCTGTCGTGTGACTTATTTAATTTTATTCTTAAGAGGATTATGCAAACAACCCGAGCCAACACAAGAGGCACAATTTTCCAAAAAAAAAACGGTGCAACTTCTAGCATACGCCGACGGTATTGACATCGTTGGTAGGACTCAACGTGATGTCATAGCCATTTTTGCTAGTGTAGGGAAGATAGGGGAAAAAATGGTTTTGGAAGTAAAGAGCAAGTATATGCTGTCAATACGAAAGGACACACAACATGGACGAGTTGAACAGAATATTACCATCGATGGATACAACTTTGAGGTAGTACAGGACTTTGTCTACCCCTGCTCCGTTATTTACTCTGACAACAACATCTCCTCAGAAATAAAGCGAAGAATTACTCTTGCCAAGCGCTGTTTCTTCGGACTAAAAAGGCAATTCAAGCCCTAACTCGGTTCGACTTAGGAAATCCCATATATGACCCTGATCATCCCAGTCCTACATAGACCGTATCAAAAGCGAATGTTCGATTTGACAGAAAAATTCTTCGAAAAATATTCGGTCGTGATGTTGACGGTCTATAGAGACGAAGATTCTAGAAAGAACTGTACAGCGACATACCCCTAGTCAAGAAACTCCGCATTCGACGTTGAAGATGGCTATGACATGTACTAGAGCGAATAGACACTAATACCCCGGTTGCAGAGTCTTCGATTTCCAGCCAGACGTCGGACCCAAGCAGAAACCGACCTCAACCAACTTAAAGTGCGCAACTGGATGCAGTAAATTGAGGATCGGCCTTATTAGAGAGGCATGTTGGTCGAGGTCCAGGTGTAGTCTGGACTGTAGAGCCACTTAAGTTAAGGAGGTATGTAGATACCTTTAGTTCAAAAATACTGATTTTAATAACAAAACGAGTGGTGCATGTCTGGATCGTACGCAACTTTCTCTGTCACACCAAGTTGGTCGCTAGATCAAATACAAATCATGTATGCGAGAATTTGGCGATTTTAGCCAATCATATTCCTCTTGGTAATTGATGTTAAAAATGGTGCAGTGAAATAACCCCCACGGAAATAAACGCCATGGGGCTTATTTCATAAATAAAAGGAAATAGCCCCCACTGGGCTTATTTCCTTGTCGTAGTAGATATAAGACCCGCCACGAAAAAACGTTAACCCTTCAGGGTGTTATTGAAATTGGAATTATATTCGAGTTTGGTGTATGCTAAGTTTGAATGTGGGTGGTGGTGCATGCTGCCCCCCTGCAACTACCTGATTGTGCTCGCTGTTGGATTTGTGATGAGTGCGTGTTTGGATGCATGAGCAGGAAATAAACCCCACAAGTAAAAGGCATTTACTTATTTCCATTAAAAAAAAGCCCCCCAGGGGATATTTCCTTTTTGTTGGGAATTAAGCCCTGAAGTGTCTGATATCTAATCTTATTCTTATCATCAGTTATCAAGCCCCAATAAGAGTTATAAAAACGATTATTCCGAAATTTTAGGGAATCAGTGTCCATGTGAATAAAATTGATTTTCCGTTATTGGTCATGACTGAAAAATCCGTTTATAACTTCAATTTCAGTTAACAAATAGTCGGGTGCCATTGACAATTACGTTCTGAACACTGTCGTTTTCGAAGAACTATTGAAATATCAGTCCTAGAAGGTAAAGCTACATTCGATAGGGAAGCAGGATCTCAAGGTTGTATTGGAGCTCCGCAGGTATGATACCATCTGGTCCAGGAAATTTAAATGGATTGAAGCTCTTAATGGGCCAAAAAAGTTTTTCTTTGGTTATGATAATGTTGGTGTGTGGAATAGATGTACCGAAAAACTCTGGTCCGGTATCACGGGGTAAGAGGATAGTGGGTGTCTAGAAGTAGGTCAATGGCTTAATCGCTGTAGGTTGTCCATTGACCATCTGGTTTGAGTAGGTAGCTAGATATATCGGGTTTTTCAACAGGGACGCTACAAAAGTTGAGCGACAGGGACAGCAAGCGACGCCATATTTCTTGCCGCTTTTTTGACATTTCTCTTCAGTAAGGTTTGCCATTTCATGATGGAAAGATATACGATCCAACAACAAGTCGAAATTATTAAAATTTACAACCGAATTCGGAGTCAGTGGCCTCAACGTTAAGAGCGCTACGTCCAATTTATGGTCGTCATAATCGTCCTAGCATATCAACAATTGAGCGTCTAATGGACAAATTTGAATACACAGGCACAGTACAAAATGTTGCCGTGCCAGTGAGACAAAGAAGTGCCCGTAGTGTCGAGAATATTGCTGCCGCTGAGGCTTCAGTTGAAAAAAGCCCAAATGTGTCTCTCACACGTCGTTCTCAAGCGTTGGGCATCTCTGTGGCGTCTATGTGGCAAATTGTGCGAAAAGATCTTGGCCTTCATCCTTACAAAATTAAATTGACGCAAGAACTGAAGCCGCTTGACCACCAGAAGCTTCGTTTGTTCGTGAATTGGGCTGAGCAACAACTTGAAAATGATTCGGATTTTCATCGAAAAATCATCTTCAGCGATGAGGCTCATTCTGGCTGAATGGTTTCGTCAATAAACAAAATATGCGGTATTGGTCAGGCAGCAATCCACACGTATTCCCTGAGTCATCATTACATCCCGAAAAAATTACGGTTTGGTGTGGCTTATGGGCCAGCGGCGTCATTGGGCCGTACTTCTTCCGTGATGATCAAGACCGGCACGTTTCTGTGAATGGGAATCGCGACCGTTCAATGATAACCGAAAATTGTTGGCCCCAATTGGATGATATGGACTTGGAGGACATGTGGTTCCAACAGGACGGTGCCACAAGCCACAAAGCGAATGCCACAATCAATTTATTGGAAACCAAGTTTGGAGAACGTGTTATCTCACGTAATGGTCCAGTCGCTTGGCCGCCTCGGTCATGCGATTTGACGCCGTTAGACTATTTCCTGTAGGGCTACGTCAAATCTATGGTCTATGCCAACAAGCCAGCGACGATTGATGAACTTCGTACGAATATCGAACGTGAAATTGCAGCAGTATCGGCCGATTTATGCTTGAAAACCGTCGGAAATCGGGTTCAGCATCTGGAATTCTGCAAGCGTGCCTGTGCTGGCCATGCAAAAGAAATCGAATTCCATACATAATGGCATCAAACGTTATTTCACAGGAATAAAGAATTCCATTGATATCCAAAACCGTTTTTGTAGCGCTCTTATTGAAAAACCCTTTAGGTGGATTGGTGGAGAGGATTTTTCGGAGTCTAGAAGCCTCAGAGGTTTCTTCTATGTTACAATAGAAGGTATGCCTTCCAGGTTGCTCTTTTTTCCTTCCTCAACACGCTTTTGTAAGTTTTTCAGAGACAACTTGTATTGGTCCCAATCCAGTGTCTCATTTTTTTCTAAGGATGCTGAGGTTGGAGTTTTTGGCATTTAATCAACATAATATTGTGATATTGACAATCGGTCCATAAACATAAAATTTGTTAATAACTTGACTACATCGCTATTTACCGGGTCCAAACAAACTAAAATATTTTTTTTTTGTTAACTGACATAACGATATTCTGAATCTAACTAAAATTGCACCGTAAGTCTGACTGTTCGAAATAAGAAAACCTTAATGACAGCTATCGTCCCCAAGCTATAAATTGGACATTGGACATCACAGTACTTCGCACATGAATGCAACGAACTACAGACACGTAACAGCACTGGCGACTGAGGCCATCGGCTGGGACAGATCAAGCCATTAATACAACAGAGAGAGACAGATAGATACATAGAAGGAAATACATATAACATACACCTACGTGGCACAGAGGAGGAGACATAGATTTATATTGTCTCATATTATCGCACAGGTGGCCTCAGATAAGCTGGCAATTTTCGTAGAAAACAAATGCTGCCGAAGCTGTGGCTTGAACCCGCAACGTTTGGCTTAGCAGTCAACTACGTATAAATTCTGTAATAACCAACCCTTAAGTAAAACTACGATTCGAAATTTTTATGGTGAAATCAGTTAACTGCCAAATGATAAATATTAACGGATAAATAATTATTTTTCAAAGAGAATATGATTTGGATCAAGAGAGAACGGCTTTATATATAGCATTTCATCAGCGGCCAATTTTCAAATGACACCCTTAACGTAAGCCATGAACCTCCATACACACATTTTCCTGTGACTCTTAAACGTGCCAATGGCAAACCTATAACATCAATTTTTCCTCTCTCATCACCTGCTTCCCTTAAATAGAAATAATTTGAGTGGATGTCTTAAACATTTACATTAAGGCTTCGAATATCAAATGAATGTAATTGCAGGGCTCTATTGTTATGTGTTGTCGTGCGTATGGTTACATACATCGTTGGCTGCTCTTTAGTAGACTCGGTAGCAATATCAACAACAATTACATGTCACCTTGGCAGATGAGACCATTGGTATTAGTATTCTCAATTCGTATCCTTCTATGGAGTATTTTTTTCCCTCCAAGGATTTTACCGCACATCGATAGAATTTGCAAAGCGAAAAGGTTAAAAATACGTTACTCGATTTTTTTTTTACACAAGAAAGGAGTGGGAAAACATTAGCATCCCTTAAGGGTAAACCCTAAAAATGATTTATATTCAGCTCAGTTTGTACAAAGATAACAGGATATCATTTTTGATATTAAATTGAATAAAATAGATGATCTATGTGGAACACTTGTTGTGATATTAGTTTGAAATGATATCTATGCAGAGTGGTAGGATTCATACCCGTGTTGAAAAATGTGAGAGGGGATGCGTTGTAAGGCTAAATATCCTTTTATAGAATTAGGTTCGAATTTTGACAGCAACTGGCATTGTGTTGATTTATTGAAATTCGTGCTTGGGAAATGGGATAAATCGAAAATTGCTGAATTATGCATTATGGTCAACATGGGTTAAGGTCATTCATATTAACGGGCTCATAGGTGTAGTGGTATGTGTAACGTACCCCTTGCAAAAGATCTGGGGTCTGAAGCAACATGTATTGTGAAAGAAGTAATTTTTAAAATCTTTTTCACCAGCTGATCTGAATTCAGCCTTTGGCGTAAGACTTTAGTGCAATGCTTGCAGTTTTAGTAAATGATTATTACTCATCAGCAATCTATGACAAAGTACTGGTCTAGCAGTTAGCGTATTGGACTACTTGCAGAAGTTTGACAAACATCCAGGGATATAAAACAGCCAGCAGATGCTTCTGAAATTTGCCGTTCGGATTCATCGCCGCAGCCTCTACGGAGGTCATCATCTATATGATGCATTTTCAGTTTGTGGCTTTAAAGTTAGTTGTGTCAAAGTTAGGATCCCTACTAGTAACGAAATAGATTTCCTGTTTCTTTGACGTAGTGTATGGGTTCTGGGTTTGTCATACTCAGGCCATATCCTTTTGGATGTTTCAAGGGTGGGGAGGGAGTTTTAGCCTTCTGTGTTTTCTGTCCCACCCGTGATTTGAGATCACATAGTGGCGGCTTAACAGTCTGTTCTGCTGGATTAATGCTGGAACCAAATCCCTTTCTCGCCAGTTCATCAGCAATTGCTCTTGTGTCCGGGGATATAGCAGAGCTAAGCATTATGCTGAACGCCAAGAGCCTTTAACTCTTCACGATAACACTTCACAAGTTTGGATTTTATTTCGACAGCAGTTAATGCTTTTATTGCAGCCTGACTGTCAATTTAGATGGTGATATCATATTTTACTAACGTCAGCATTTAGGTCGCTTTGGATACCTCTACTGCCAATATCTCAGCCTGGCAAAAACTGCTGTGCTCATTTCTTATAAAAATATTTTTTTTCTTACAACATTGACACCACATCTTGTTTAGCGAGTATGGTCCGACAAATTTTTTTTAAGGAAAAACGCCCCCAAAAATTGGGCTAGGATTTCAAAAAGTAGGTTTTGATTTAAATTTCTTTCGAATTTATATCAATCATAGACATGTGTTTTGACACTTGGAATAAAATTGTTGAGGTTAAAGTCATTTTCAAGTTTTTCGGATAACTTTAGTATCCATTATTTTTTGTTTCAAGCAGTTTTATGTGTTTCCGGAAATAAAAAATTTTGTAATGCTTACTCTTTTGACTTACATGTTAATAATCTATTGGTTTGGTTGGATTTTTAATCAAAGAACAAACTTTCAAACGAACTTCACAAAAAAAAAACGTTTGTTGTCCATGGTAAGTGGAATCCAAAGATGGTGTACTCAATTGAGTACACTGGCCAAAACTGTGCTAAATATTTTTTTTCTTTTTTCGGATAATTATTATTAGAAAAATGAAATTTTCAACAATTAAATACACCAGCTTTTATGGTAGGCGCTATCCAAACCTCTGCATGGCTGTTGATGATATCCCAGATGATGGAAATGAAATAGACGTAGTAGTGATTCCGCCGGATGTTGACATCCAAACCGACGAAGAGGATATATGTGAGGATGAGTTGTTTGATTCCATATTCCTGTTGACATTCCTGGAGCGGTAGAGATTGAAATCAACGATGGGTTTGAAAGCGAAGACGATATTACACTTGCTCATATAAGGGAAGAATTTTTAGCCAGTCACAAAATAATGCTCCAAAATGGTCAAATCATGTGGTTTATACTACTGAAATTAATGAAACGTTTTGTTATTTGGACAGTTTGGCCAAAGTAAAGGAACAGTTGGAATTGAAAGACGAAATTCAAATTTTTGAACATTTTTTCGATGATGATGTGATGAATATAATTGTAGAGCAAAGCCAAATATACGCACTCGACAAAAATTGCCACACATTCCAATTTACGAAAGAAGACTTGAAAAAGTTTGTTGGTATAATGCTTTTTTCTGGATACCACACGTTGCCTCAAGAATCATTGTACTGGTGCCTAGACGAAGATGCTAGATGCCCATTGGTAGCTAATTCCATGTCGCATCCTTCATCTGGCCAACAATTCTTCTCTGGATAGATCTGATAAAATGGCTAAGGTTCGACCTTTGATGAAAGTCATTTGTAATAATTATCAAAAATGGGACTTTTTTTATGATAAACTGTCAATTGATGAGGCGATGGTTAAATACTTTGGTCATCACTCCGCAAAGCAATTTATACGTGGAAAGCCTGTTCGTTTTGGATACAAGGAGTGGATGCTTTGCAGTAGTGATGGATATTGCTTTAATTTCGATGTTTATTGTGGTGCCAAAAATGTCAGTGTAACGAATAAGTGCTTACCTCTCGGATCGTGTGTGGTACTCGATTTGCTGGATGTAGTAAGAACGCCAAGTGATCACAGCGTATTTTTTGATAATTATTTCACCAGCCATGACCTCATGACAACTTTACGTAAAAAAGGATTTCGCGCAACAGGTACGGTTAGGGACAATAGAACAAAAAAATGTCCACTCAAATCCTTGAAGACGATAATGAAGGCCAACCGCGGTTACTTCCATCACAAATTCGATAAAAACAATAACATCTTGTTCGCGCTTTGGAAGGATAACGCTGTTGTTACCATTGCAACTAATTATGACACCTTGGAACCACTGGGTAAAGTCAAAAGATGGTCAAAAACAAAAAGTAGTCATGCCTCAGCCAAAACCATTGGTTGCTTACAACAAGGGCATGGGTGGGGTCGACCTTCATGAGCAATTCTTAAACAATTACCGAATAAAAATAAAGGTTATGAAATGGTGGTGGCCATTGTTTACACATATGATCAACTCAATGGTGGTGAATGCTTGGCGACTCCATTGTTTGAAAACCAATGAAAATCGCAATCTGCTTTCCTTTGTACGGACCATAGCAAGGACTTATTTACGTTCAGGGCCTACAGTAAAAGTGCAAAATAAACCAAATGTTCCGAAATCTTTGGTTCTCAGTGAAGGGGGGCATTTCCCCAAAAAAATACAAAAGCAGTTACGATGCAGAATATGTCACAGCAGAGTTCGATGGATATGCGATAAATGCCAATTTACTCTTTGCATCGAAAAAGAATGCTTTATAATATTTCACAATTCACAATAACAATTTGCACACATCTGGGCAGTGTACTCGTTTGAGTACACCACTCTAAAACCCAAAGTTGAAAAAAAAATGTTTAAACTTTGTAAATAGTATTTAAAAGGTTTTTCAATTGTCTTAATTTAAAAGGGGGTTGGTATCTAATGGGTTAAAAGTTTTAAAAAATTTTTTTTTTGAAATTTTAATTAAAATTTTAATTAAAAACGCAGCCAAAAAGTGAGCGTGGCAAAACTTTTCATGTGGACGATTTATATATATTTGGACTGTCAGTCATTACAAGTGAGAATTTTGAAATGTTTTTTTACAAAATTCTTATCAACGTTTTAGTAAAAAGTGGGAATCGCGGTGGGTGGACTTTAAAAATGCTTACACTTGTTCTGCTTCATCGGGAATGAGTCCAGCTCAAATTTTAGAGCATACTAATCGGTGACCAACAGACAGACATGGTTATAAAGTTTAAGTTATAACTATTGAAATTATTTCTCTATGTCACAAATTAATGTCAAAAATAATGTACCCCTATGGGATAGGGTAACAAATTTAAATTTGAAGAAAGATTCGCAGGATTTTCTTCAACAATATTTCACCTGCAAAGCATTTTCAACCATGTCAACTTTTTAGAGATGTTTATTTTAATTATTTGGAATAAGAAATAAATTGAATATTAACAATAATTTCAATCGATTATAATATATGGGCTGGAAATATAGAAATAATTAAACAGAAAAATTTGTTATGCCATTAGTTGAACTATGTTTACCTCTTATTTTCTTAATAATGGGTGATCCAATTAGAGATACTATTTTCAATAGCCTTTTTTGACAGATCACGTGTGAGTCGTGTCATGCTGTCATGTTATTTTTGTTTAGTATTGTTTGGCATTTCATAATGGAAAGACTTACGCGTGAACAACGTTTACAAATTGTTCAACCTTATTATGAAAATTCACGTTCTGTGAGGAATGTGTTTCGTGCACTTCGCTCAACTTATGGTCAACATAATCGGCCTACTGAGCGTACTATTCGCAACACCATCACCGGCCGGTCGATTGGCCACCAAGATCGTGTGATATCACACCGTTAGACTTTTTCCTGTGGGGACATGTTAAGTCAAAAGCTTATGCCGACAAACCCGCTTCGATTCAGGTCTTTGGAGGAAAACATCACGCGTGTCATTCGCCAGTTACCAGTCGAAATGCTCGAACGAGTGATCGAAAATTGGACTCAACGGATGGACCATCTGCGACGTAGCAACGGCCAACATTTGATAGACATAATCTTCAAAAAATAAATGCCAAAGAATGTTCTTTCAAATGATAATAAACATTCTCCATTAAATTTGCATTTCTGTGTTTTTTTCTTTAAAAAAGTAGGGAACCTCGAAATGGATCACCCTTTAAATAAGGAGTTTTTATTATAGCAGTAAGAAAAACATTATTTTCAGTATATACAAAAGTAAATTAAATTAAATTAAATTTGTGTTAAGTTTCTACTTCGCTCCGTCAGCTCTGTAAGTTTATGTTAAATTAATTCACATAAACTAAAAATAATTACGAACAAACAAGTTTACAGCTGAAAAATATTTCCAAACTCACTCCAATCCTGCAATGTCCGTGATATTTTGTTCGAGTTAAAAATAAAATGGACATGCCATTTTCATGAAATATAATTTTTTTAACTTCTCTGAAAATTCCACGTAGTTGGTCAGCATTTTGTTTTTAAATTATGCAGACATGTTTATAAAGTCCCTGAACTTGGCTAGGTGAGTTGTTGCATCGATAACTTTTATTTTTTGCACTTTAACAGGAAGGTTAGTGAGACACGGTAGCTTATTTATATTCAGGAATTTTAATAAAAAAGTTATTAGGTATGCAGAATAATGAAGGAGAATCAGGATGAACTTTTAAGCATTGCAAACAATGCAAATCAGATCACATCACTGGAATTGGGATAAAAGGGTTTTGCTATTCAACTCGTATTTTCAAGAAGCATATTTCAGTGATAAGCTTATTTGTAATTTGTTCCTCATCTTGTTTGTTATTTTGTTTATCTATTTTGACGTTATTTGAAACATTGATTTATTAATCAACCTATACAAATATTAAGCTGTTGCTATCAAGTAATACGTGACTGAGAAATGTTGATTTATTATGATCGCACATGAGATTCGAGTACCGAGTATCGAATTTTGTTATTCTTAAATTCTCCGTTATAAACAAGAATGAATTCTTATTTACTCTGAACCTAGTAATAGAGATGTAAAAGGTATGTTATGAAATATGTTATGTTATTAAATATATTTAATGAAAATTTAAATTTCATTCTAAGGATAAATGATTTCATTCGCCAGAGACCGCCAAGACCTTCGCGCAACACGTATCCCTTAACCTCTCGATTAACACCATACCACCAGCATCGAATGTCGACGAACAATGGCAACGACTCCAATAAGCCATCAGATCAGCAGCAACCTATGTACTAGGTTTCTCGCGCCCCCCAAAAAGAAACCCCTGGTTTGATGAGAAATGAAGACATATGCTCGCAGCCAAGAACGAGGCCTACAAGGCTATGCTGCAGGTGAAGACAAGAGCTGGCATTGAGCTCTATAGGCAGAGAAGAAAGGAAGAACACCGGCTTTTCAGAAAGAAGAAAAAAGAGCTAGAAAAGCGCGCGATCAAGGATATAGAGAGGCTCCAGAAACGATGTTCGCAAGTTTTACCAGAGTGTAAAAAGTCAAAGCCAAGGATACAAGGTTCGAAGAGAATCCTGTTGAGATAAACAGGGAAATATCGTAGTTTAGACACCGTCGCTGCTGAGGATATGGAAGAACCACTTCTGCAGACTGTTAAACGGCAACGACAAACAACATTCCGCTGTCAGGCAGAACGAACAATTCAATGTTTGCAATGACAGCGAAAACTGCCAAACATCAAACCTGAGTGAAGTGAGGATAGCAATATCTAAACTCAAGCTTAAAAAGGCTGCCGGAAATGACGGTCTTCCCGCTGACTTGGTAAATAACATCCACCAAGTCAAACGAAAAAGCTGGTCAAGGGAAAGTATGTCTGAAGAATCGAACCTCGGCATCGTTTGCCCGATCCACAAAACAGGAGACCCTCTAAACTGCGCCAACTACAGAGGCATAAGTCTCACATAAGTAATATGTGAAATCCTAAAACAGTTCACCAACAACCTGATCGGCCATAATCAGTATGGTTTTAGGTCAGAAAAGTCCACAAACTTCGGCAGATACTGGAGAAACCCAAGAAATCCAAATCGAAACCCACCACCTGTTCATCGATTTCAAAGCCACTTACGACAGCATTTATAGAGACGAACAATACAGAGCCATGTCTAGTTTAGGCATATCTGCCAAACTCGTCCGTTTGTGTAGTATGACGATGGAGAATTCTCGCTGCTCCGACATGTCCTATACCAAAAAAAGGATTTAGTCGAGGCGATGCGCTGTCATGTGACTTTTTGAATTTGATATTTGAGAGAATTGTGCAAAACTCCCAAGCCAACACCAGAGGCACAATTTTCCAAAAACCGGTGCAACTACTAGCATACGCCAACGATATTCACATCATTGGTAGGACTCAACGCTACGTTTGCTATTATAGGGAAGGAAGCGGCAAAAATGGGTTTAGCAGTAAATGAGGAAAAGACAACCTTAACCCGACATTGACGACATTCGATATTGACGAATCGGACAATAGGTCATCATTGACAGATATAACTTTGAGGTAGATCGGGAATTTGTCTATATCTGCTCTGATATTAACTCTGACAACAACATCTCGACAAAAATTAAACAAAGAACTACTCTTGCCAACCGCTGTTTCTTCAAGCTAAAAATGCAGTTCAGTAGTAAGGGCCTCACTCGGACTACTAAGGAGATCCTGTATAAGACCCTGATCATGGACTGTCTCAAAAGCGGATGAAGAAATCCTCGGTCGATTCGATAGGAAAATTCTTCGAAAAATCTTCGGTCCCGTTTGCGTTGACGGGCTATGGAGACGAAGATTCAAGCAAGAACTATACCAGCTGTACAGCGACATGCCTCTGGGCGAAAAAAAACTCAGCATTGGACATTTTAAATGGCTAGGACATGTAGAACGAATGGACACCAATACTCTGGCTCGCAGAGTCTTCGGTTCCCAGCCAGACGTCGGGCGCAGTAGAAGAAGACCTCGCGCGCAAGTAGAAACCGAAATTAGCAACTGGAGACAGTAATCTAATGACGGGACTAATTTAAGAAGAAGAAAGAAGGCCCTTTAACAAAAGAAAATCCTCGAAAGTTACATAGCCCGATTGTTCCATAAGAATTTTTGAGTGTTGATTTCTCCTTCACTTCCCACATAGTCAAAACAGTCAATTAAAGGAACTTTCAGGACCAGAGGAAGTGGATTCAACAAATATCAAGAAGCATTTTGGAGCAAAGGGTTAAATCACAAGAGGGTTAAATCAAATACGATATTAGCTCGAAAATTGTCAACTTGATCCTCCAAGCTATGATGTTTGCTCCGGGTGTAGGAAATTCAACCCTCATTGTATGAGGTAGTATTTAATACTAGGCCATAAAGTCTATGAAGAAGATAACGTTAACTTAACTTCTTCGTATGGCATAGATGACTCAGCCACCTCACAGGTACTTACTGTTCTGATCGATGCAGGTGCAATATTGGGGAATAATCACTTCGAGAACTAGGCAAAGAAAACATCGCTGCAAATTTAGACCTTGAGAGGAAATATTGTCCGCAATTCATTCCAGAAATAACGGGTAAAAGATTCACCCACCGCGTACTAAGTATGCGAAATACCTCAGTTATTCAGTGCGTACAATCGTAAAAATCGAGCGAAAATTCGAGTAAACCGGGTCTGTAAGAGATGTGAAAACACCAGTGCATGCTCGTACAGCTCGTACTGCAGAAAATATTGCTGTTGTTCGCGATAGTGTGGCTGAAGATCCGTCCATCTCAACTCGTCGTCGTGTCCAACAATTGCATAAAGACTTGCATTTATATGCTTACAAGGTGCAGTTGACTCAAGAACTAAGGCCTCTTGACCATTTCAAGCTTCGTCAATGGTCAGAATGGTGGCAAGAAATGGCAAGAGTGGATGATCAATTTTACCGAAGATAATCATCTTCAGTGATGAGGCACATTTCCACCTCAGTGGATTCGTCAATAAGCAGAATTTCCGCATTTGGGCGAATGATGCAAGAGTGATTGTCGAAAAGCTAATGCACCCACTTTTCATAGCCCGAATCGGAAGAAATGGATGTGGACGATATGTGGTTTCAACAGGACGGTGCCACTTGCCACACAGCTCACGAAACAATGGCCGTGTTATCTCACGTGGTGGCGATGTCAATTGGCCGCCGATATAATGTGATTTGACACCGTTGGACTTCTTTCTTTGGGGTTATTTGAAATAAAAGGCGTACGTCGATAAGCCAGCAACAATTCAAGAGCTAAAGAATGAGATAATTTGTCACAATAACGGCATAGAACTTCAATTATGCCTCAGCGTCATCGTAAATTTTGACAATCGGATGGAGGTGTGCGCCGAGTTCGCGGCGGCCATTTGGACGATATTTTGTTCCATACATAATTGAACCATACCAATATTATCATAATAAGAACAAATGACAGTAATTAACTTTATAATTTGTATTTGATTCAAAATCAACATCGACCCTTAAAATTTAACCACCACCATAATGTTCAAATTTCCAACTACCAAGAGTTCAGCCAGTTAAATTCGGTGAATTCGCAGACTCTATAGAAGGTGTTATGGTATGTCCTCCGTAAGGCTCCCATAAAGTTTTCAGGATGTGTGGACAAGTGACATTTGTAAAGATGTTTTGGTAAAACATCCCCCGAAGTAATGTAGAAGCATTGCCTGCTTAGGTCTTCTGTCAAGATAGCAAGGTAGCTTATAGCAGCTTCAGACAATTAAATAAAACAAATATGGATAAATAAATTGCAGAATACGTACAATATTTAAATTTGTATGTTTCGGTAAGATTTCGTAAGATGTTTACAGTTTAAACTTACTTAAGTGGTGCAAAGATTTGACTATAAAAGGAATCCTTTGCTTATTGCTTACTGCGCTCTTGGCAGCTAGGTTCACATTGCCAGATTGGCTTATGTATACACAGTGCTAATACATTCAAATGGTATTCATAAGCCCTTGAAAGCGCTCAAATTAAAAATAAACACTTCTCTGGAGACAAAATGATTTGGGATAGCGATAGCCTATTTTAGGTGCAATCAAGCTGCGTTCTTCCTGCATAGCTTGGCACAACCAGGAGTATATCATGGAAAGTCCACAATTTATGACATCCGATGCTAAAGAAATGCCATAAAGTCAAAATAATTCAATTCTTACTATAAATTTATTTATCGTTAGAGTGTGGTTTCAGGCTTTGTATGACGTCGAAACTCCTTGAATAAGGACATTTTGCGCTTTCAATATTTATTTTGTATATGAATTTTTTTATGACAGACGTTAACCTTAACAGAATTAGAGATAACATCAGTTGCATATATATAAACAAAAAAAACGACTTCCTAATTGAAGATTGCTCAACAAAATAACCACACTGACAACTTTCAGATACAACATTTTCAATTTCATTTTAATTTCAGAGATGGCCTCCAGCACTAACCCAGCCATGTTCCGATCATTCTCTTCCGAAAGCCAAAAAAAGGAATGGAGCAAACGACTGTCACTACGTGGCACTCGTCATTCACAGAAAGATGTAAGTACCATTACCCACATTCAAATCATCAGTACATACATTTAAGCAACAAAATGAACAAAATATCTCTCAAGGACAAAATAGAAAAAAAATTCCTTCAAGCTGTGATTCCAGTATTCTAACATTTTCACCTCCTTTTCCATTTCACTCCCAATAAATACACCCACAAGGAGAAGAAGACATCTGGTAAATTTTCCGGTCGATCTGCGTCGCTTAAGCAACCGAGAACTATTCAACCGACACTTGAGCTTCAAGTGCCCACAATCACTCAACCGCAAATTCAATTGCCAACAACAAACCAACCGACGACTCCGAAAAAATCGAATTGGGAAGTTATCGAACACTTTAACCCCTCCAAAGGAGGCAAGATGTCTGTTAGCAGCAGTCTCATAGCGGTAAGTAAATTTTTGTCCAACTCATCGACATCACCTAGCCTGAGGGTGGAAAGGTTGTTCCGACCGCTGTCAGGGATGGAGGAGTGAAATTTTAATGTCACAGTGTCCTTGTGGATACGAGCAGCTAGCTTGTTTTTTTAATCATAAAATTCATCTACGTCTTCTTCTCTTGCCAATAGGTAGGTGTGACGCGATGCAATATTGATGAGTCTTTGGATTCAACCAACTCCGGTTCAACGTGTACCAGTCCGATGATTTGTCAAAGAGATGAAACACAACTACTGCATCAGCAGCAAGGTATGGTATATACAAGTGTGTCTTGTTTCTTTTAAATGAAAAAGGATCCGAAAAAAAAGAATTTAAATTGTACAAGGATATGCAGTGATGCATGGTGCTTGCTACAAAGGTTGATTGCAGTGTTTCTTTTTTGTATCTTTCGCATGGGATGTGCAGGATATGTTTGCCAGGATAGAATGCCTTTGACAGTGTTTCTAAACTGAAGAAGTGGAGTCAACAAGAGGCTATGGTGTGTAGTGTATGTGTGCGTACACGTACAGAATATAAGATACAAGACAAAGCTTGACTTAATATTTACCGAGAATGCAGTAATTGACTTGGATTAGGAGAGCATTTAAGGGGTGAAGGATTTTATTTCTGGACCAAAATAAGCTGACCGTGCAAATGAAAGACTTTTAAGCTTTAAGGATATAAATAAGGCCGCCACCTGATACTATGTAAACATTATATGCCCTAAATATTGGACACTTTTCTTTTAGATAAATGGTACATCTGCGGTTTTGACTTTAGGTGGCCTACTCGGTTTTTCTGCAATACGATCGCAATGTTTGGTTGACGTTCTTTAAAAGCCGTCGAGTGTACGTTAAGCACCTTCAGGTAATTTAATGTAGTTTGCGAGGAGAATTTTTTAAAAACATATTCCGTCAATCGTTGGAACCTGAATGTCCTCCAATTACAGTAAAACCTGACAAAATTGGACCACCCTTGGGACCGAAGAAAAGTGGTCCGATTAGGAGGTCGTCCGATTGTAGAGGTTGCTTTTTGATTTGACCGGTCCACTTATAAAGGTTTTTCCCTCATACGTACCTGGCCGGTAAGAGTGAATTATTATATGTTTACAGACGTTAATCCCAGATAAAGCAAATAAAATTATAACTTAAGGAAATAAATGAAAAAGGACGGCGGTACTCCTATATAAGTCATATATGCTTAAGAAAATTATTGTGCCAATTTAACGAATACAAAAAACAGTGACCCCCCAAGTTGATCCTGAATTGTGTTCTTTTCATGCTAAATCGCGAAATCAAATTAAAAAAAATTCTCGCCACACTATGACCCAGGGCCTTGCAGTTTTGTCACAATCGCTATAGTGTGGCCTCTATACATATTCTAAATCCGAACGGTTGAGTTGAGCCAATTATTGCTGACATTCGATAGTGCTGGAATGATTTGTTAGATAATCGCAAGAGGAGAACCATAAAAAAGGATTTCGGTATCGCTACGACTTAAAGCTGAATTTCCGCGTGGCAGCTCCTTGGACTAACCATCACATCACATAACCCTTCCGTTATCCAGAGCTGAAGAAGAATAAAAAATCTATATAATGCTTTAGGTGTTTTCTGAAAATAAATGCTTCTTTCTCATACAAGCCCGGCAGAGATTCTTGCGGAACATATTCGTCTATTCCTGATGGAAGTGCCGTAATTGTCAAGACAATTACACTAAGAAAGGTACTTGAGAAGGCTTGGGATACACGCGGACGACAAGGACGTCAACTCTAGAATGCATCACAGAAATATTGAATTGAAGGTTCTCAATACAGGGTCACAAACTGTAAGAGCTGTGTTCAGATTCTTCTTCTTGTTAATTGGTGCTACAGTCCGGAATGAACCTGGCCTCAACCAACATGCCTCTCCAATTAGCCCGGTATTTAGCTTACTGCCTCCAAGTTGGTTGATGTAAGTTTATAATTGTGCGCCCCACATAAGGCAAAAGCTTTCTCTACAGCGTCTGACGTCTGACTGGAGATCAAAGACTCTGCGAGCCGGAGTATTGGTGTAAATTCGTTCTACAACGTCCAATGCGGAGTTTTTTTGAATGCGGTTGAATCTTTGTTTCCATAACCCGTCAACGCTAACCGGACCGAAGATTTTTCGAAAAAACTGTCCTCTCGAATCGACCAAGGATTTCTTTATCGATTTTTGTACCATCCATGCTCCAAAACGGTAGACTTGGACTTGGATGATCAGGGTCTTATATAGGATCTCCTTAGTAGTTCGAGTAAGGGCTTTTCTACTGAATTACCTTTTTAGCCCGAAGAAACAGCGGTTGGCAAGAGTAATTCTTCGTTTAATTTCTGGCGAGATGTTGTTGTCAGAGTTAATAGCGGGACCGAGATAGACAAAGTCCCGTACTACATCAAAGTTTTTTTTATATTTTTTTTTTTTTATAATTTACACGTACTCAAGGGGTTATGAATACCCTTTTATATGTTACCATAGTACGAGCGTTTGAGAAGGGGAAGAAAGAGAGGATAGGAAAGATTTTGGATGTAGTGGAGACTTAAACTCCATGGGTGGTGTCCGAACTAGCTTCGGGGAGTCACTTTTTCTTGTGTTCGTTAAATTTTGAAGAAATTCAAGATGGTGTGCATACTTTTAGGTATTACACCGACCTTTTATTTCTTATAAATAAAAGTGAAATGGATTTTGGTTGGGATTGAACGCGCAACCTTCCACTCAACAGACGAACACATTACCACTACACCGCGGCCACCCAGTTGTATCTGTCAATGGTGACGTTCTGTCCGATTCGTAAATGTTGCGTGTCCTTTCGTGTTGCATATACTGAGTCTTTCGCTCATTTACTGCTAAACCCATTTTTTGCCGCTTCCTTCTCTATACTAGCAATCGTGGCTATGACATCACATAGAGTCCTACCAAAGATGCCAATATCGTCGGCGTATGCTAATAGTTGCACCGATTTTTGAAAAATTGTGCCTCTGTTGATGGCTTGGGATTTTTGCACAATCCCTTCAATAATCAATTTGAAGAAGTCACATGACAGCTCATCGCCTTGCCTAAATCTTTTATTGGTATCAAATGTGTCGGTGAGGTCGTTTCCGATCCTGATGGATCAGCGAGACTTCTCCATCGCCATCCTACACAGACGGACGAGTTTGGACGGTATACCAAAACTTGACATGGTTGGTTTTCTGCAATACGATCGCAATGTTTGGTTGACGTTCTTTAAAAGCCGTCGAGTGTACGTTAAGCACCTTCAGGTAATTTAATGTAGTTTGCGAGGAGAATTTTTTAAAAACATATTCCGTCAATCGTTGGAACCTGAATGTCCTCCAATTACAGTAAAACCTGACAAAATTGGACCACCCTTGGGACCGAAGAAAAGTGGTCCGATTAGGAGGTCGTCCGATTGTAGAGGTTGCTTTTTGATTTGACCGGTCCACTTATAAAGGTTTTTCCCTCATACGTACCTGGCCGGTAAGAGTGAATTATTATATGTTTACAGACGTTAATCCCAGATAAAGCAAATAAAATTATAACTTAAGGAAATAAATGAAAAAGGACGGCGGTACTCCTATATAAGTCATATATGCTTAAGAAAATTATTGTGCCAATTTAACGAATACAAAAAACAGTGACCCCCCAAGTTGATCCTGAATTGTGTTCTTTTCATGCTAAATCGCGAAATCAAATTAAAAAAAATTCTCGCCACACTATGACCCAGGGCCTTGCAGTTTTGTCACAATCGCTATAGTGTGGCCTCTATACATATTCTAAATCCGAACGGTTGAGTTGAGCCAATTATTGCTGACATTCGATAGTGCTGGAATGATTTGTTAGATAATCGCAAGAGGAGAACCATAAAAAAGGATTTCGGTATCGCTACGACTTAAAGCTGAATTTCCGCGTGGCAGCTCCTTGGACTAACCATCACATCACATAACCCTTCCGTTATCCAGAGCTGAAGAAGAATAAAAAATCTATATAATGCTTTAGGTGTTTTCTGAAAATAAATGCTTCTTTCTCATACAAGCCCGGCAGAGATTCTTGCGGAACATATTCGTCTATTCCTGATGGAAGTGCCGTAATTGTCAAGACAATTACACTAAGAAAGGTACTTGAGAAGGCTTGGGATACACGCGGACGACAAGGACGTCAACTCTAGAATGCATCACAGAAATATTGAATTGAAGGTTCTCAATACAGGGTCACAAACTGTAAGAGCTGTGTTCAGATTCTTCTTCTTGTTAATTGGTGCTACAGTCCGGAATGAACCTGGCCTCAACCAACATGCCTCTCCAATTAGCCCGGTATTTAGCTTACTGCCTCCAAGTTGGTTGATGTAAGTTTATAATTGTGCGCCCCACATAAGGCAAAAGCTTTCTCTACAGCGTCTGACGTCTGACTGGAGATCAAAGACTCTGCGAGCCGGAGTATTGGTGTAAATTCGTTCTACAACGTCCAATGCGGAGTTTTTTTGAATGCGGTTGAATCTTTGTTTCCATAACCCGTCAACGCTAACCGGACCGAAGATTTTTCGAAAAAACTGTCCTCTCGAATCGACCAAGGATTTCTTTATCGATTTTTGTACCATCCATGCTCCAAAACGGTAGACTTGGACTTGGATGATCAGGGTCTTATATAGGATCTCCTTAGTAGTTCGAGTAAGGGCTTTTCTACTGAATTACCTTTTTAGCCCGAAGAAACAGCGGTTGGCAAGAGTAATTCTTCGTTTAATTTCTGGCGAGATGTTGTTGTCAGAGTTAATAGCGGGACCGAGATAGACAAAGTCCCGTACTACATCAAAGTTTTTTTTATATTTTTTTTTTTTATAATTTACACGTACTCAAGGGGTTATGAATACCCTTTTATATGTTACCATAGTACGAGCGTTTGAGAAGGGGAAGAAAGAGAGGATAGGAAAGATTTTGGATGTAGTGGAGACTTAAACTCCATGGGTGGTGTCCGAACTAGCTTCGGGGAGTCACTTTTTCTTGTGTTCGTTAAATTTTGAAGAAATTCAAGATGGTGTGCATACTTTTAGGTATTACACCGACCTTTTATTTCTTATAAATAAAAGTGAAATGGATTTTGGTTGGGATTGAACGCGCAACCTTCCACTCAACAGACGAACACATTACCACTACACCGCGGCCACCCAGTTGTATCTGTCAATGGTGACGTTCTGTCCGATTCGTAAATGTTGCGTGTCCTTTCGTGTTGCATATACTGAGTCTTTCGCTCATTTACTGCTAAACCCATTTTTTGCCGCTTCCTTCTCTATACTAGCAATCGTGGCTATGACATCACATAGAGTCCTACCAAAGATGCCAATATCGTCGGCGTATGCTAATAGTTGCACCGATTTTTGAAAAATTGTGCCTCTGTTGATGGCTTGGGATTTTTGCACAATCCCTTCAATAATCAATTTGAAGAAGTCACATGACAGCTCATCGCCTTGCCTAAATCTTTTATTGGTATCAAATGTGTCGGTGAGGTCGTTTCCGATCCTGATGGATCAGCGAGACTTCTCCATCGCCATCCTACACAGACGGACGAGTTTGGACGGTATACCAAAACTTGACATGGCTCTATATAGTTCGTCTCTATAAATGCTGTCGTATGCAGCTTTGGAATCGATGAATAGGTAAATCGATAGCCCCGATCTAGACTTTTCGTTTTTTTTTTTCATGATCTGCAGAAGTGTGAAGATTTGATCACTTGTGGACTTTCCAGGCCTAAAACCACACTAATAAGGGCCGATCTGGTTGTTGGTAAACGGTTTCAGGCGTTCACATATTACGGTAGATAGGATCTTGTAGGCATATTAAGAAGACTTGTGTCTCCATCACTTTAAAGTCTCTTCAAGAACTAGCTTAGGACACATAACCTTACCACAAATCCTTTTCTAGCTGCTTAATCACCAGTATGACGAAGCCTAGATATTAATCATCTGTCGATCGGTTGATTTTTTTTCTATTCGTGATCTTTACGTTTAGATATGTGGATGTTGATAAATCATTTGAACTCGGTGTCAAATACTCTGATTCTTCACATTCATTTGAAATTGACTTTAATTCGCCTTCATACTTTCGCAAGCGAAATAAACATTTCATTTAGAAAGACAACAATTTTCAAACAATTCCTAGAAAAAGGTTTCACTGCCAAGCGCTGATTACTATACAAAAGTTTTGAGAATATTTTTGGCCAAAGTCTTACAACTCTCCACCCGCGACCCAGAAATCCTCAAAACCCATTTGCAAACACATTCATTTTAGAATAAACATTTTTGATTACCCCGACAGCTGACAGGATGTACACAAAAAGGAACACGCATATTCAATTAATCCCAACCCAAGCCCATGCCTCATTGTGTGCATATTCAATATACACATTAGGAGGATACCTACATAAGATATCCTAACGAGAAAAAAACATTTTAATTGAAAAACAAATCAACGTAATTAAATATCAACTAACCGAAAAGGAATCCTTTTTCTGTTGGTCCTCCCATGTATAATTGAGTAAATTTTAATTCCTCATCCCCTCTACCATTACACTTCATGCAGGCTCAGACATGGATAACAAAAATCTGGAAGCCAACACAAGCGCAGGCAGTCCAACCATATCCTTTTGGTTCCGTTTTAACAAAGTCGTCATAAGGATGTGCAGTACACACCAATTTAAGAACCTACAGGTAACAAATATAATAAAAAATTATTTATGGCATGTTTACGTCTGGGTCTTTTGAAAACCCCCCCAACCCCATTGGCTTCTTTTAGATATTTTAGGCTTTATTTTATCCTTTTGTAGGTGGAAATGCTCTACCAACGCTACTTCCTGCGAATGAACCAAAGCAACACAACACACATCCTGGGACTTCTTCTCATGTTGATCCTTACACTGTCGGCTGTGCATATAGTTCTGGCAACTTTACATATCCATTATAAAAACTTCTCTCAAACTTTTTCCGTACTTAATTCGATGGAGGGTGGCCTAAAGGACGAATCTAATTTTACATTCAACGGCTCCTATGCACGATACACGGGTGGGAATAATGCCGGCACTGAAAGGACTTCAACAAATTTTCCAATTAGCATAGATGCTGGCAGACGTCGGGAGGAGACCAGTTTGACATCATCCACGTCGTTATCGTATGGATCGTTGAGCAGAGCACTTCGAGAGCTGGGGCACAATGAAGGAGTTTCACATTTCCGAGAGAAAAGAAAGTTCCACAAGCATCGATATAAAATCCCAAGGTATATTGAGAAATATTTTTGTATTTGTTCTTGGAATATATTTTTTCGTGTGTTGTATGTTTTTTGTTTGTGTGTATTTTTTGTGTTCACACGACAGGTAAACAGTAATATCGGTTAGGTTTTGGCGTGGTATTGGGGGTAAAAGGACACACAATATTTGGCAACAATCTAGTTTGTATTTAATGGAACCCAAACAAACATTTGTGGAAGAAATCAATAGCAACTAGTCGGTGGGATAATTTATTCCCTTTAGAGAATAATTCAAAATTCTAATATGGCCGTTCTCTCGATCTCTTTCTTATAAAGGGTCTGGATGGAAGGCTTTTTAAAATGTTTCCTTTTATAAATTAAATGATTCATCCTGTCAATTTAGGCATAGCATTCGGCTTGTACCTATACCCAGCTGTTGTTCACTGTCATACCTTTGAGTGCTGAAATATTGAAATTTTAATGGCATAACCCTGCTAAGACCCAGTTATGCTTCACTCAATAGAAATCGTCATTACAGCTAGGGAATTTGAAATCTATCCCCTGGTGTTGCTCATTTAAGATACTTTTGTTACTGTACCAGCAAATGCTCTAGTGAAAGCTATTTCATCTCAGTCAATTATGAAAGTTGTCATTCATTCAGAAGGACAGGTTTTGAAAAGACTCATAGACAGTTCTTCACCATGACTAATCCTTTTTACTATTGCTTTAGGGCATGATATATTGAATCCAATTTTTGTTGATATTGCCATTAGTTCAGATCCTTTAGATTTTGGACTAAATGACTGAAAGCAACGTCCCCAGAATCAAAGAAGATTGAAGGCTGCCTTTTCTCAGGAACCCTCAAAGTGTCGGGAGCCCGTTAAGTAAAGATCAGCTTTCTTTTTATATTTAGGTTTTCGGATTTGTGCGTGATACATTCAGCATTGATGCCCATGTCTCATCCTCTCTCTCGCCTCTGCAGCTTATGTAGCGATCGCTGGAGGCAATATCCACTCGACAAGCTTTCCTGCCTAAGATTCGCTGTCCCATGGTTATGCTGTTTTGTTTGTCTGAAGCATCACCCCTCATTTGGATCGGTGGCTTAGATCTGTTGCGGCCTTTTTTTTATTATTTCACCAAGGAGTGGGTATCCTTCAGATAATACCAGCTACCCGGGCAACTAGAATGCACAATTCATAGACCTGAGTATTTGATATCGAGAATGCTCCTGTGTAATAAGCCCCAGCCTGCACACTCTCGTGTGGAACAACCGGGTATTACTTCGCGTTGGTCATTTAGGCCCATGAGTTTACACTAGGTTCCAAAGCGGATGCCGAGGTTTTCTTGGTTGGCCTCTCTGACACTTCCCGTGTGAATTCAATCAGGATTATCGCTGCAACTTGAAATAATCCGTCCCATATGATTACTTGTGGTGCACAATGTTCTCAGGAATTGGTGATTCTGCGAAAAACTCTAGTTTATCTCGCTCTATATGACAACGAGTGCATTGGAAAAATAAAATGTATACCTCCGCAGTTTTAATAGTCATAGGATCCCTTAGCGCCATTTGGTGGTTAACAACCCGAAATTGCGGTTTAGGAGTTAAGTTAAATCTAGCCACAAGTTTTCATATATATTGGAGTTTCCAAGAATTTAACTTAACTTGGGCATCCAACATCCTCTAAGCTCGTCATCGTCTTCCTGCACAGTTGGTAGAGTTTGAGCGGTATACCAAGACTTAATATGGCTCTGTATAGTTCGTCGATAAATAGGTTCTGAGTATCGACGGAATTTCTGGCTTTTTCGCAGGATCCGCAAAAGTGTGAATTTTCTGTCAGTTGTAAACTTTCCATCCTTAAAACCACAGTGATAAGGGCCGTTCAGGTTGTTGGAAAACGGTTTCAAGCACTCCCATATTACGGCAAATAGGTTCCTCTAAGTAGTATTCTGCTTGATAGCTTGACGTTGTTCGTCGTCCCCTTTTAACAGTCTCTGACTCTTCCATATCTTCAGCGTCGAACGTTTCTCAAATATGTTTATCCTAGTTTACCTCGACAGAATTCTGTTCGCGCAATTGTATCCCTTGCTTTGACATTTTAGACTTTACTCAAACCCACGAAGATCTTTCCTGGTGTGCCAGATCTCTATATATCATCGATCGCATATATTTTCATACCCTATATTATAGGGGTATATTATGTTTGATGCATAGTTTGTAACATAGAGAAATAATTTATGTCTTAAATGATATGGATCTACTCAGAATAACTAGCTGATTCGATTGTGCCATTGTCTGTCTGTCCGTCCGTCCGACCATCGTCGTCATATTCTGTCGAACCATAAAATGATTTATATAAGCCGCCTGAACCAGATTCATTCAGTTTTTAGCAATGCCCACTTTTTGAGGACATTTGAATGAAGATAGGATGGGATAGGGTATTCAACTATTTGCACAGCGGATTGTAGCCTTGTCAGATGTTTTCTCTTTCTTCTTCTTTCGTTAAAGCCTGTGGTTTTCTCTCCTTCTTTGCATATAAACCACAATGGCAGCTTTTGTCTTGACCTTAAACTTTGTCTTGTATGCCTCATTTTTAGATGCTTCCGGTCTTATGGCGTGTCGCCATTGTTCTTAATCGAGAGATTAAGGACTGCGCTTTTTGCAAAGGACTCTTATTTTTTTGTCTGTATATGGCATTTGTAGTGGCGTAGTGAAAATCGACGTTCTGATCATAGCTAAATGAAGTCAGTGGTCCGATGCGAAGTTAACTCCTTGGAATGTTAAGGAATCTAAAAAAAACTTGATGCGTGCCTGTTGACTACCGCAATATTCCTTCTAAAGATGTCCTGTCTTACCTTTCATTGCTTTAAAATCTACCAGCGCCATTTTAACATCCTACTTCGGTGGTCACGTTTCCAGGATCTCGTAGAAGAAGTCTTTCGCAATATCAGATTTTTTTCTCCCATCAGGGCGTAAGCGCATACAAGGCTTATGTTGGTGGATTTGGCTTTCATGATGATTCGACTATGTAACATTGCCGAGTCCCTTCTGGCCCGTATATGACGTCAACTTGAATTTTGTGTTGTCAAACTTGCAACTCGAGGACTATTTTCCCTATCTCACTTATAGAAGTAATATTATCCATAATGAAGCCAATCAATTTAATTTGACCAGGAGGCCAACAAGTTCTTCAAGGATATCTGATATCTGAAAAGTGTGTCTCCGTGACACTTTCTGCAAAAAAAAATATCACGTTTCCCATTATTTAAAAAAAAAAACAAATTCCTGCACCTCTTGAGGTAATACTTCGAATCAAAAGTAAAACAACAACCTCACAATCATCCATTGCTATCCTGTTTCATTGTTTCGTAGAAAATGGAATCAATTTATTTCGCAAAAGAAAATCAGAACACACGTTCTAGAGACACTTGAGTGGAGAGGTGATATGTTCCTTTTTTGTCCGTTCTACTTATCCTGAAATAGGTATTGTGTAACTCAAGAGACTTTCTTTGTATTTTCTGTGTAATGTGTAGATTCAAGCGGCAGATAAGCACATGGATCGAAGTGACCAATGGCCAAAGCTATGACAACGACCTTCGCCTTATGTACCTGAACAAGGAAATTGAATCAACCGTGGACGTAGACGAAGGGACTGTCGAGAACAGCTCCTCACCCCAGCCCGACAACTCAATTGAAGAGCTCTCTTCCATTATGTCTACGATTCCAATAACGGATCAAGTTATTGTTCTGTTAGTGGTTTTGGCAATATGTGGAGTCGTTTATATTTGTAAGTACATCTCCTTTTTAGCCCAAGAAATCTATAAATGAAAATCTACTTCTTCCATCTACTAACCACATTATACTCACTGCAACAGGTCTGCTGTGTATCCTTTCCAAACCGGCAATGAATGAGATCTTTCTTGTCCTGGTTTCATATGTTATCGTGGCCACTTTTCTAGCCATTGAAGTAGCAGTGGGTTATGCAACAGTACCAAGGTAAACATTCACACCCCCAATGCTTACATCGATATATTCTAACGAGTATACCATGCCCACCCTGTCCTCACACATTTTAATAACAATACACCAATGGTCCGGTCCCGGTGTGGTTAAATGTTTTTCAGGAGATCCTTTAACGGTAGCGCTTGTTGTTTGATATTCGTTTACATGACGTATACAATGCTGCCGGTACGACTGAGGGAAGCTATTATTGGTGGCGTTATACTGTCCCTGGCGCATATCTATTCATCCTTTCAAAATACAGAACGCTTTCTATGGCAGGAGGTAAGTTGTGTGTGTAAACACAGTGCCAGGATAACGGATTAAATTTATTGAAGAACGACGACACGACGGGTGTTGTAATAAATTTCTCTTCAATGGAAAATTTTGCAGCTTATGTGTTCGATATTAGCATTGTTGTGCACCAACGTGGCTGGAGTTTTCACCCACTGGCCTAAGGAGAAGGCGCAAAGGAAGGCCTTCATTGAGACGCGACAATGCATAGAAGCACGTCTGAGGACACAAAGGGAGAATCAACAACAGGTGAGGGGATCTTTTTTTCTTCAGTATTTCGTTGACGTTGTCTGTTTGTGTTTGTCTTTATTTTTTTTTTTTTTTTTGTTGAGGACTTTAAATGAGTTTGCTTTTTGGTGGGGGTTGGGTCTTGAGTAGGTATTGAATTATTCATTGTTCGAAAGTTATAAGCTGTGATGCATGTTCTTAGATTTGGTAAATATTAAAACAATTGTTGATGCCAGCAGAACGAGTGTAGGTTTTTTTTTAATCCGCCCACTGCCATGTCGACTTATTACACAAGTTTTTTTTTTTTTTGTAAAACGGTGAGAAATTTTGAAAAAGCGATATTTAGGCAATCCCAATATCTGTATTTCGTCCATATTAATTTGTTTGACACGCCAACTTTTTGGGGACTTTTATAGTAAAAAATATATGTTTTCTGTAAAAATATTAGACATTCAAAAAATGTTTGATGTAAAAACATTGGTAATTTTAATGTCTATAGATCATTTTTACCCAGGCCCACTTTTTGGCCCACGTGCTGTAACTGACTGTTAATCTGATTTCACTATGCTTTTGTGAGCACCTGCCTTTATAACGAGTAATTTAAAAAAACTGTCGCATCTGGAGTGATGTACAGCCACATGCCATACAACAATTACCGACGCATCCCATCGTCTCCAATTAGTCAAAGCTTACCTTTAAGAATGTATCCTGTATATCTAGGATTTTTTATGTGAGCCTGACACTATTGAGGGAGTGGTCGATTATTTTTTTACTTTGTCGCTTCCGTTATTATAAGTGAGGATTGTAAAATCCAAACTTAAAGCTGTGAGATATGAAAGTTCAAATTGAAACCCACCACCAATTCATCGAATTCCAAGCCACATACGACAGCATTTATAGAGACGAACCATATAGAGCCTTGTCTGGTTTTGATATACCGCACAAACTTGCTTTTCTGTGCCGCCGATGGAGAATTCTCACTTTACTCTATTAGGGTCGGAGACCTCTTCGATACCAAAAAAAAAGATTGAGGCAACGCGACGAACTGCCAAATAATTTCTTTAATTTGATTTTTGAGAGGGTTTTTCAAAACTCTTGAGACAACACCAGAGGCACAGTCTTCAAAAATCGGTGCAACTTCTAGTATATGCCGACATATGTCAGACTCATGCCATAGCCACGATTGCTAGTACAGAGAATGAAGTGGCAAACATAAGTTTAGCTAAGTTAAGTTGCAAACAAAATTTAATTTATCATAACGAAGACTAGGTAAAGTCCACGCCCTCAAATAAAGGTAAATGGAATTAATATTAATTTTAAATAAAAGTAAAAACTGAAAATATTCCCCCTAAAAAAAAAAATAATATACCTATAAAAAAAATACTTGCATATTGAGAATTTGACAGAACGTCATCAATGCAAGATATAACTTCGATGTAACGGGTGATTTTTTAAGAATTATGTTTTTCAGGTTGGCAGCACTCGTTAGCAATGTCGTCCAAACATCATCTGTCAAAGTGAAAAGTTTTCAGTATACTCTGCCATTTAATTATGGAAAGACTTACAAACGAACAACGATTGCAAATTATTGAAATTAATTATAAAAATTTGTGCTCTGCGAAAAATGTGCACCGTTCGTTACGACCATATTATGGTGTTCATAATCGACCTGGTGAATCAACAATTCGAGCTGTTATCACTAAATTTCGCACTAAATTAACTTTGTTGGACAACAAACCATCGACTCGCATGCGTACAGTGCGTATCGAAGAGAATATTGCGGTCGTAGCATCCAATGTCAATGAAGATCGTGAAATGTCACTTCGTAGCCGTTCTCAGCAATTGGGCATGTGTTCATCAGCCACATTGAACATTTTACAACCTACCACAACGTCTAATTTTTGAGAATTGTGCCTTAAAACAGCTGCATGAAAATCCGCTGTTTTATCGAAAAATTGTGTTCAGCGATAAGGCTCATTTCAGGCTCAACGGATAGGTAAATAAGCGAAACTGTCGCATCTGGAGTGATGAACAGCCACATGCCATACTAGAAATACCGATGCATCACGAAAAAACGACAATTTCGTGTGGTTTATGGGCTGGTGGCATCATCGGTCCATTTTTCTTCAAAGACGACTGTGGAAGAAACGTTACCGTCAACGGCGAACGATATCGAGCCATGATACGCGATTTTTTTTTGTCCCAGTTGGCTGAGTTGAACTTTGTTGAAATGTGGTTTCATTCAGACAGACGGTGCCAAACGCCACCCAGCTCGTGAAACAATGGAAACGTTGATGGATGAATTTGGTGAGCAGCTTACCTCTCGAAAATGGCCTGTGAGTTGGTCGCTAAGATCACGCGGTTTAACGCGTCTTGATTATTTCTTGTAGGGTTATGTAAAGTCGTTGTCTATGTGGACAAGCCGAACACGATTAAAGCCACAGGATAAAATAATTTGCATAATTCGTGGAATACATTCCGAAATGCTCGAAAAAGGGACGCAAAATTGGACCTTCGACCATTTGAAACGGAGCCTCGGAAAATATTTACATTGTCTTTAAAACGTAAATGGCAAAGGGCTATTTATCGATAAAAAAAATGAATATTTGATGCAAATTTGAGTGTTTTATTCGATTAAAAAAAAAACTACAAATAAAAAATCACCCTATAGGTACCTCTTACGAATTGGAAAATATGGGCTGAAAACCACCTTTACGGCGAATCAGTCGTCTGTTGATAGAGTGCTTAAAGCTCCAAATACGACAACAGTATTCAAGAACTATTCTTACTTGTGATTCATGGAGGAGCAGGAGTCTTATCGGTGTTAAATATCTCTAATCTTAATAAAAATAGCTTACTTTATCCACCACTTATGTAAAAGAGACGTGACATTTTTCTGCCACGATATATATCATAGGCAATAGCTCTCGATTCTTTACGTCGTGTTTCTTTGAGCCCAGCTCAACCTTAAGATAACACAGAAGGATGATTAAATACAATTTCTTTAGTTTTTTTTTAAATTCAATAAGCCGTTGTTGAGTTAGGGGCTGTTTAATGACGAAACTTTCATTTCTGCCACTTCGACGTCGAGTTCTCCGCTTCTGTAAGTGATAGAGCAATTTTTAATAAAATATATTCTGCAGACCATAACAATGAAAACCAGAACGAAATCCGTTCAACAGTTCTCGAAATTAGCGTATTCATACAGACAGACATGTGTCGAGGGCTTTTGTTTATACTATGTATGATTGGTCGTGGAAATACCCCCAACATTGTTTTGTTTACTGAAATGGATTGAAATCAATATGATTTATAAAATTTGGTACATCCTCCAGCTCCTTTGAAATTCTCCCACTGCCACGCACATTTAAAAAAAAAAACATTCATTTTGGTCATACGGGTAAGAATTTTTTGTTGCCACACCCCTTTTACGATTTTCGGCAAAATGTTTAGGACGTGTAGATCGTTTAATACCCTATCCCATCCCATGTTTAAAATTGGTATCCCTAAAATTTAAGCTTTATGGCAAAGAAATATTAAATTTGGCATTCGACAAAAAACAAAGTTTTTCTCCTGAATGTGATGGTATGGCGTAGGGTATAGAAATGGTTTTTGTAGGCAAATGCCTCCAGAAATAGGGCGTGAGTTTAAATGATCTATGAACGAAATATTTAATTATCAAGCCCAATGATCTTGCATCAAAAGATTTTTGGAATATTTTAGAATGTTACCGCAAAAATGTTTTTTTTTACTGAAAACGTTCTCAAAATGTGGGCGCGACAAACAAAATTTATAAAGAAAAGTATAGATATTGGGCTTGACAACATATGCTGTTGAGTCACTTTTTTTTTTTTAAATTCCCTACTGTTTATCCAAAATAAGCGTTTTTCTAAAATTTTAGCGTGGCAGTGGGCGGATTTTGAAAATTTGTACACAAATTGTGCTGTTCGACATACAAGGATTACATGTACACAAATTTCATTATGCTAGCTCAAAATTCAAGGGCTTAAAACCGGTGACCTACAAACGGACGGACGGACAGACGACAGAAATGGCTTTATCGACTCAGCTAGCGATTCTGAGTTGATCAATATACTTTGAGGTATACCTAGCTAAATTATTTCTCTATGTTACAAACTATATATCAAAACTACTATACCCCTATGGGATATGATATAAAAAGTTCTCCGAAAGACTTATGTATAGAAATCGGTTCAGGCGTTTTATTAAAACACTTTTCTATAAAATTTTTAAATATTCAAAAAAACTTTTGATACAAATCATTGGGTTTGATAAATTAAACATCTTGCCCATACATCATTTAAGCCCACGCCCACTTTTTGGAGGCGTTTTCCTTCAAATACCATATGTTAACATCACGCGAAAAATACAAACACCAAGCTATATTTCAGGAGCTCGACGTAACGTTTATTAAGTGGATTTATTTTTTTTAGTGTTTATAACTATTATTTAAATAGCTATAAGTGACGAAGTTTCAACAACCATGAAGACGAATGAAATTTTTTAAATATATATTTATGTCGGTATCAAAACATTGAATAACTTTAACATTGCAGGTGGCCATGGCTCAGGGGAATGCGTAGTTGACTGATAAGCCAAATGCTGCTGGTTCAAGCCCCAGCTTCGGCAGCATTTGTTTTCTACGAAAATTGCCAGCTTATCTGAGGCCACCTGTGCGATAACATGAGACAATATAAATCGATGTCTCTTCCTCTGTACCACGTAGGTTTATATTGTTATATGTCTTTCCTTCTATGTATCTATCCGTCTCTCTCTGTTGTATAAATGTCTTGATCTGTCGCAGCCGATGGCCTCAGTCGCCAGTGCTGTTATGTGTCTGTAGTTCGTTGCATTCATGTGCGAAGTACTGTGATGTCAATGTCAATGTCAACTTTAACATTTATCAACCGAATGATTTGAGCAGACATGTTTTTAAAACTTCAGTTTGGAACAATTTTAACCATGAATTGCTTCATAATGAAACATGGTGTTGATAAAGTGAAGATGAATATTTAAAATATTGGTTTAGTTGCTAACTCAACGTCCATACCGTCGAAACTATCGTGGCCAACAGGCAAGATCTAAAAAAATATTCGTCGTTTGGTGACGACTTTTTATAAGCACAGTACAATGGAAGATCGTCGACATGTCGCTCATCAACTACCAAGACGTTCCAATGTCCTAGCTAAAGCGGTAAGAGCGTTGCCCGGAACCCAAATGTATCGTATCAAACCTTAGACGATTGACGAGCTCAATGCAAACATCATTCTTAAACCCCCAAAATGCTCAAAAAAGTGAGGGAAATCACAGCAAATAGAGTAAATTTTGCTTTGGTCAATAGAGGCAAAAATTTGATTGCTCTTGTATTCAAATACTAGTTCAAATTAATTGTAAAGAATAAATTAAATTAAAATATCCCACACATCGAAATCGGTTGAGCGAATTTGGCCTTGACTTCTTGTTTTAGTCTGGCACTTATAACAAATCCGCATCCGAATAGTCGTTGTTTCTGCTCACTATAATTCGGGTGTTTTTTTTTCAGAGGTATAGAATTTCAAATTGAAACAAAATACAAGCAAATCGTCTAAATGTCCATTATTTCACTATTATTTTTTAATTTTATGCCATTATTGCTTAAATATGATTTCGGGCATGTTGCTGCCGCGGCTGGTTCGAATAAAGCCAAGCCGAGAGGTCCAATTTTCAACCATTTTTTCGAGCATTTGGGGCCGGATGTCGGCAATAACGCCACGAATGTTGGCTTCCAGTTCCCATAACGTTTCTGGTTTGTTGGCGTAGACGAGCGACTTCACATATCCCCAAAGAAAAGTATCCAATGGTGTCAAATCACAAGATCTTGATGGCCAACTGACAGGTCCATTCCGCGAAGTTATGCGCTCATTGAATGTTTCCTTCATAAATCGATTCTGACGTGCTCTGTACGGCATGTAGCGCCGTCTTGTTTGAACCACATCTCGTCCACATTCATGCCATCCAATTCGGGAACAAAATAGTCGGTTATCATGGCTCTATACCGGTCTCCATTATGGATATGGGTAACTGACTTTCAAGCATCATTTCGGATGAAGTATGGCTTAATGATTCCACCAGCCCGTAGAGCACACCAAACAGTCTGTTTTTGTGGATGTAATGTCTTCTCAAGGGTTTCATGTGGATTCTTTTCACTCCAAATGCGAAAATTTTGCTTGTTGACGAAGCCACGCAACCAAAACTGAGCCTCATCACTGAACGACATTTTGCGATGAAATTCTCATCGAGATAAATCTCATTTTCGGCCCATACACCAAAATCACGACGCATTGCATGGTCTCGCGGCTTTAATACTTGCACAAGCTGGATCTTGTAAGGTCGGACAAAGCTCCAATTGCTGCGCACGGTAGCGAATCGATTCATTCGGGTCCTTTTCAACACTTTGCTCTACAGCGGCAATTGTTTCTTCGGTGCGCACTGTTCGATGTCTCTGCGGATGTAGAGTAAACGTAGTGCGAAAACGATCCATGGTCGACCGAATTAATTGTTCTGATGGTCGACCATAAAATGGACGGAGCTTCCGGTAAACTCCGCGAACTGAATCATTATTTTCTAAATAAATTTACACGATTTGCGAGCGTTGTTCATTTGTCAATCTGTTCATGACCAAATGGCAAACCAAACTGAACATAAATGACATAAGAGTTGCCCGATTTGACCACAAAATGTCAGTTTTTTCCTCTAACCTCTAAAAAAACACCCTTTAGATGTCTCTGTGTTTTATCCTCTTTTTGCCTGGTCCATCGCGTAGTAATGTCTGCTTATTAGCAGTTTAGGGCTTTCGCTAGTTGTTCGCTTGCACCTCTCCTTTTTAATGTTCTCACATTCCAGGTGCAGATACGAGCGTCGTTGTTCCTTTTTCGTTTAACAGGGTCGTCAACAATAAAATTAGTCCTTTCCGAGGCTATTAATTACTTCGTTACATACAATTTTTTCCACGATTAGGTAGTCAACCCAAAGCACAACCCCCAACCTGGAGGGCCAGTAAAGGGCTGCCTTTTATTAGATACCCCTAGGAATCGGTCCACCAGTATCCAATACGGTATTGAGCGCTGGCCTTTCGGTTCATCCGCCACCATCTCTTTTCTATTTAACTCTTCAAATTCCTAGGCAACCTGTTGTCCGAACATGTCGAAGCAGTTTGTCTATGTTCGCCTAGGACAGCAGGCCGGGTATTCATTCCGTGCCATTCTGACCTGGCTGTTTATAGTGTTGCTGTTTTTCTTCTTTGCAACCACCAAATGATGAAATAGTTGGACGACCAACTCATGGTTCCCCGAGTACACAATCGAAGGCAAACAAAAAAACGTACGATGATATTGATCATTCGCCTGACATTTTGGATCGGAGCAAGAAAAGGATATGTAAGATGCCTGGTTGTCAGTTAGAAACGCAAATCTTTTGCACTAAGTACGATTTGTAATTTGTGTTTATCAACTAAAAATAAATGCTTCCAGCCTTGCCATCCACCATAAAAGTGTTGATTTTGATGTAAATATTGAATTTTAAAAAAATGTCTATTTTTTTTTCTTGTTTGTGTACCAGTTTCCTGCCCCCTCTTTAGGCGGATGCTAGTCTTTTTGGGCCCTACAAGGTAAACTATCGATTTTTTTTTGGAAAATCTTGCCTCTAATTCGGCTTTCTTGCATACAAATTAGTGAAAGTCTGAATTTTTTCATCGATGACAGATGCTGTAGGTATTTTTAACTAATATCATCGGTGGCTTTAAAATGTAGTTTACTTGAGGTGTTGACAAATAATTCCAAGGGCCGCATTCTCAATGCAATCATATGCTATTAAATGCGTCCTTGTTCCAGTAGGTATAGCTTACAGAATTAAAGGGCTGCCCTTATAAGTTCTTCTCTTCAAGATCCCTGACAATGTGAATCCTCGACAAGGCTTTGTTGAAAATTGTCAAAGCTGTAAATAAAAGGTATTCACTTTGTTCATTCTTGGTGATGTTATCAATCAGTATACCTTCATGACAAACATACGTGTACTTTTTCGTTCTGCAAAACCCACATCCCACCTAACCTAAAACAAATCCTATAAGCGTGCTCTTTTTAACAAAATCGTTTTCTCCTTCCTCTCGGATATTATATTCTTAACTGAATTTCATTTTGATATTTTTTTTTGCTAGGAACGTCTATTGCTATCGGTGCTTCCGCGACATGTCGCTATGGAAATGAAGGACGATATAGCGGGGCAGCCTCGAGATACACAATTTCACAAAATCTACATACAACGACACGAGAATGTAAGGTAAGCTGACTCGTCTCCATCCATATGTTGCCTGTAATTTCCTTTAATGCTTCGATAACGAGCGCGCTCAGATACCGACTTTGGGTGAGAACGGGTGTAATAATTGTCGAATGACATTATGACACGGCGATGTCATTTCATGCATAATACTTGAATAAATCGTATCCGTGACGCTAATGGATGGTTTTAGTTTTTAAATCTAATAAAAATAAAATTTTGTTCATATTTTTTGTTTGGCCATTTGCAGCATTCTCTTTGCAGACATCTGTGGTTTTACAAGTCTCTCGGATCAGTGCACGGCTGAGGAGCTTGTTCGTCTTCTTAATGAATTGTTCGCCAGGTAAATTGCTTCGCATTAATCAAAACCAAGAACCCACACATGACCATCAGTTCCTTACAGATTTGATCGATTAGCAGCCGAGCATCATTGCCTGCGTATAAAGCTGCTGGGCGACTGTTATTATTGTGTTTCCGGTCTACCCGAACCCAGACCGGATCATGCACACTGTGCTGTCGAGATGGGCCTGGACATGATTGATGCCATTGCGTATGTGCTATACGGGCCAAGTGTGTGTGAAATCATTTTTCAAAAAAAAAATCTGTTTGTAGGTTGGTGCGCGAGGTTATGGCCGTCAATGTGAACATGAGGGTTGGCATCCATACAGGACGTGTGCACTGTGGGGTGTTGGGTCTAGTGAAATGGCAGTTTGATGTATGGTCAAATGACGTTACACTAGCCAACTATATGGAGAGTGGAGGCATACCAGGGTGAGCGAAAAAGAATTTGTTTGTGTGTGAATAAATTAAAAATGTCCCTACGTTATAATAGTTTGATGGTTTTGGTGAGAATTGTACTAACAAAGAGCCAAGTTAATGGAGTGAGAAGTGCAGTTGACACGTATAGTGGAGAAAATTGTATCTGCATTGAGCTGATAGTGTTGTTTTTATTAATAAGTGCCTATTCTGAGGAATTATGATGGAGTGGTTGGTATTGCAGCCATGATTCAATTTTAGGATCTTTTGCATTAGAGAAAGCAATTTCATGTATGTTGTCAGGGAATGAGAAATGATATTTCGGGATAAAACCGTTTCAATTGAATGCAATCATAATAGCTGCATGCAAGTATTTTGATGCAACTATTCTTCGAAATTATTTGTGCATTTACCTTGCATTTGAACAGGTAAATATAAATACTAGGAACATAGGAAAGTTAATATTTACCACATTCCGAAAGAAATAAATAAACAACGACTGATCTAATAGGAGGCTTGGTTCGGTATATGGGCAGACGGCATCATCGGACCTTATTTCTTTAAAAGTGCGAAAGGAACGCATATTACTGTCAATGAAGTTCGCTACAGAGCAATGATCAATGAATTTTCATTACCAAAAACTCAATATATTGCTGCAGTTGAATAGCTCAATAGGATGGCGCTTCATATCATAAATTTTTCACGAAAACAATATCCTTCTCTTTATAAGAGAAAGTTAAAAATAATCTTGATACCCATACGCCAAATGACGGGCTCAGTGGATCGATGAACTGCGCGCAAAAGGTCTTGGTTCGATTGCCAAACGTAGCAGCATTTAAATATTTTTTCACTGGCCCTGATGATGATCTGAAATATCATCAAAATATTGTCGATTGTCAAAAAAAGCTTATTCGCCGTTCGGAGTACGCATAAAACAGAAGGTCCCGCCAACGTGCAAGAAGTACACTTGCACAAATGAATGGTTGTGAGAAATCTCGGCCCTGGGTACCTACTAACGAGGCAGTTGAGCCAACAAAAACAAAAAAAAACAAAAAATTCAACTAACCCTCACCTCTCAACTAGCTCAACACGAACAAGCCATCAGAAATGCCGGCAACTGATATGCTGGACTTCGCATGGCAACAAAAGGCCTTATTCAATGAAGAGTGCCAGCACACGCATGCAGAAAAGAACAATCCTTGTCAGGCCACAATCCTTAGTGGTAAAGTTGGAAAATTTTACCAAAAAGTAAAAAGAAAAACACAAGGCTACAAGGCTTGAGCAGAAAGAAGCCTTTATAATAATATGGTATTCACATTCACAGTCGGTGCTGACGATTTGGAAAGACCATTTCTGGTTAGTTGTTGTAGAACGAGGGTTTACTCTGATTGACTTTAACTTATTTTTAACCTCCAAGTGGTAACCATCGGGTACTGGTCTCATCCAATCGGATTTGACTTGCTAAACGATAAGTGAGTGTTTAAACCTAGGCAAGCTGCTTCGACATATTCGGACAACAGATTGTCTAGGAATTTCAAGCGCTAGTAGGGCCCTTGAACAGAGATGGTGGCGGATGAACCGAATGGCAAACGGCAGTGCTCAATCCGATACAGATGGTCCCGTGTCATAGCGGTATCTAATAAATTTGAACTGGCCCTACTGGTTGCGGGTTGTGCTTTGGTTTAACTACCCAACCATGAAAAAAACTTTTTATTATGAAGCAACCAATAGCCAACCAAACTTGTCCGTTTGTGTAGAATGACGATGGAGAATTCTCACTACTCCATCAGGGTCGGAAACGACCTCACCGACACATTCGATACCAAAAAAGCAATGAGCTGTCATGTGATTTCTTAAATTTGATTGTTGAGGGCATTGTGCAAAACTCCTGAGCCAACCCCAGAGGCACAATTTTCCAAAAATCGGTCGGCATACTTAGACGATATTGACATCATTGTTCTACCAATGATGTCAATATCAACGTGATATCTTGGCCACATTTGCTAGTATAGGGAAGGAAGCGGCATAGGTTTTGCAGTAAAAGAGGTCAAGTATATGCTGTCAACACAAAAGGACACACAACATAGGCGAATCGGACAGAACGTCACCATTGAACGATATTACTTAGAGGTAGTACGGGAATTTGTCTATCTCGGCTCCGATATTAACTCTGGCAACAACATCTCGTCAGATATTAAACGAAGAATTATTCTTAACAACCGCTGTTTCTTCGGGATAAAAAGACAATTCAGAAGCAAAGCCCTCACTCGAACCACTTAGGAGATCCTATATAAGACACTTGTCATCCCATTTCTGCTCTACGGCGCTGAAGCATGGACCGTCTCAAAAGCGGGTGAAGAAATCCTGGGTCGATTCGAGAGAAAAATTCTTCGAAAAATCTTCGACCCCGTTTGCGTTGACTGGCTATGGAGACGAAGGTTCAACCAAGAACTTTGCGAGCTGTACAGCGACATGCCTCTGGTCAAAAAACTCCGCATTGGATGTTTGACATGGCTGGGACATGTAGAACGAATGGACACCCATACTCCGGCTCGCAGAGTCTTCGATTCCCAGCCAGACGCCGGACGAAGTACAGGAAGACCTCGCCTTAAGTGTGGCGCACAAGTAGAAATCGACCTCAACTTGGAGTGCGCAACTGGATACAGTTTGCTAAAAACCGGGCTAATTGGAGAGGCATGTTGGTTGAGGCCCATGTTCTTTCCGGACTGTAGCGCCACTTAAGTAAGTTAGTAAGAATTTTAATATCTAAAAATTATCATGCCATGACAATTTTTTGGTAACTGGTTTTAATGGCAATGCTTTGGCTTTCTTAATGAAAAAACGTTTTTTTTAATAACATAGTAAACTGTTATGTTTCCATCTCAAATTATACTTTCATGGAATAATTTATCTGGAACCATAAACACAGTCGCTACCATTTTATCACAACGACTGAGACAATGATTGGAATTGGTGCTTAAATCAAAATTAATCCTGCAATTTGCTAAGTTCTCCACCTATAAAATAAATTCATCATCGCTTGCAGAGGAACCGTGGCCACTCATCTTCATCAGCAAATATTCTATTGAATTATAATCCGCATAAATTCGAGTTCCTCCCACCAATGACTCGATTGTTTTGCGCGCATAAACAATTTTATTGCAAAGCAATTACGTAAATGAACCTTATTTTCTCTCGAGAACTCACCCCTTGAAGGATAATGAAAATCCAATTGAATATCCCTTACAATTAGGATGCCCATCCGTCTGAACGTAAAAGGCAAACTTAGCTCGTAAAATGTCTACAAATTACTAAAGGACTCGAACTGGTGTAATCCTCATTGTCTTTGGCTTTCGTCTTTGTTATTCACCATCACACCCATACAACCACAAAAATAAAATTTTGTTTTTAATAAAAATTAATCCCGCTTAAATTTAACCCCTCATCCCTACAGCCGTGTTCATATTACCAAAGAAACTCTCAAGTGCTTAGACGGTGACTACGAAGTCGAGGAAGGCAAGGGCTACGAGCGCAACTCTTACATTAAGGACCATGAAATAGAGACATTTTTAATCATACCTGGAGATACTTACAGACCGGTAATTGGCACTCATTTATCTCTGTGTTACTCGCTGAAACAATCTGTATTTATAGAATAAGAAATCTCGGAACAAGCTGCAAGTTAATGGGAACATATCAAAGGAGCTGCGAATGATGGGCCACGGAACACAGAAGAACGCCTCAAAGTAAGTGTCCTCTTCAAAAACAGTTTCAAAAAATAACAACATTGTCCTTGTGTAGACTTGGTTTCACAGACGGTTCGGAAATGATGAAGGATCCCGAGGATGAGGTAAATGAGTATCTTATGCGTGCCATTGACGCGAGAAGTATAGATCATTTGAGATCAGAGCACTGTAAGTCGGTGCTGTTGTCCTTTAAGAAGTCATCTCTAGAAAGAAAGGTAAGGGGTGACAAAGAGTGTTTTTTTTAATGCTAATTAGAGAACATCTTCTACAGTACTCATCCGAACCGGATCGAATGTTGAGTTTGTATTTCTATTGCAGTCTTATAGTGTTAATAGGGACAACGCTTATGCGTCTTTTAGTTCTTAAGCAGTGAGTTGGAAATGTATAATAAAAATGGAGGGATAGCAATGTTTAACTATTGTTTTCGTATATTTTCAGAAATTATTTTACTTATCTATCAACCGGTGCTGCTATTATCCTATTGCTATATGTAGTTCTATTAGTCGCTTCTTATGATCTCAATGTAAAAGTATGCTTTCAAAAATTTTAAATATGTTTCAAGGAATGGTGTAGATACTTAGTAAGGATGTTTTTTTGTTGTTTTTTTTTTGTAATTTTAGACTCTTGTCTGTACGAAGGGGTTTTCGGAGAAAATCCACAGCAATCGAGTGCTGTCGCAGTGTTTTGGATTCTTCACTGTGAGTCTCATAGGCTTGATGACTGGACTGTCAATTGTAAGTAATTTTAATCATACAAATTTAAATAAAGAAAACCTAAAATTATTTTTAAACTCCTTTGTTGAGTTGTAACTTGGGATGAGTTTTCTCAAGATGATATCGACTTGAATGTTTGATTTTACTGGTGATAAAAAGTAATATTAAGCCGAAAGGAAGGTGTGACTTCTGTCAGCATTGCTTTTTAACTTTTTTTTCTAATATCGTCGGCCTGATATTGGGTTACCGTAAACACCAAAATACGCTTTTTGAGTTTGGTATGCGGTCCTATTTTTTCGGGGTAGCTCTTTCCAAATCTCTTATCTGTTTTGCTCTATCTCTTTTAATCGCAGAGATTAAAAGAATGGTCTTGTTATACAAGGTGGCGCAAAAATAACCTTCCGATGTTTTTTTGGCTGTAATTGATTCTTCTTGTGGATTATTTTTATTTGGTCTTTAAATTCTTTTTAGATCAAGTCGAGAATATGAGATCATGTAAATGGCCGCCGCCACAGTTGATTGTCATTTGAGCCCTTTTTATGGCATTTTCCATCACTTTGGCCAAAACTTCCGGCGATAGGTCCTCACATTCTTGACGGATATTGTCTTTAAGAGCTCCAGGAGTCTGAGGCTTGTTGACATAAACCCGCGACTTCAAAAAGCCCCAAAAAAAGAAGTCTGGAGCGGTCAAATCAGGCGATCTTGCTGGCCAGTGCAAATCGCCAAAACGGGAGATTAGGCTCCCGGGAAATGCATCCTTCAGCATATCGGTTGTGGCACGTGCAGTGTGTGCCGTTGCACCGTCCTGTTGAAACCACATGTTTTCCAATCCCGATTCATCAAGTTGCGGCAAAAAGAACTCGTTGATCATTGCTCTGTAGCTCTCACCATTCACAATAACCGTTTGGCCCGAAGAAAAAAGGTCCGATGACTCCTCCAGCGAAAACAGAACACCATACAGTGACTTTAAGCGGGTGTAATGGCTCCTCGTGGGTTACACGCGGATTTTCAGTGCCCCAGAAGCGTAAATTTTGCTTATTTACGTACCCGCTAAGATGGAAATGGGCCTCATCACTCATGATTATTTTTGATGAAAAACCATCTTCCTCTTGGTGGTGATTAAGGATGGCTTGAGCGTATGTTAGACGCGATTGGCGGTCAGCAGCTAACAGCTGATGCACCATCTGGACTTTGTACAGAAACATCTTCAAATCTTGTACCAAAATTCGCTGTAAAGACCGTCGACTGATACCCATTTGCGTGGCACGTCGTCTGGTCGATGTCGACGGCGCTTCCATGACATCTTCGGCTACAGCAGCAATATTCTCTGCAGAACGGCTACTCCGGGGTCTGCAACGCCTGGCAGCATCTCGTGTTGTGCCAGTCTCTTCGAGGCGAGCGGCTAAGCGTCGCAGTGTTTCACCAGTAGGCGTTGGACTGCTAGGAAATCTGTGACGAAATTCACGTTGTACCAAAGTCACCAACCGATTATTGCTCAAATAAATAGTCACCAATATTCCGCGCTCTGGAGCAGTGTATCGTAACATTGTTTATGTACGTGTATTTCGCATGTGTTTACTACACAAATGTCAAAACAGAACTGACATTAGGGGCCAATCGCAAAATTTATAGCATTTTCTGATAGGAGGATTACTTTTGCGCCACCTGGTATATCCATCACATTCATCCAGTTTACGAATCGTTTGACTAAAAAGCTAAAATCTGGCAATTGCGTGAAATCGTCCATACTGTTTAATTTGTGTTTCAGAATTGTTTTGACGTACGTCCTATTGTCCAACAACGCCATTAAACTTCAAATTCTTGTTCAGTATTGTTTTGACTTATGTTCCTACAAAATGCAAGGTAACGCTATTTTATCGTATGTACGTATTTCATAAGCAAGAGAAATAGTTTTGTTGGTTTTGCCGTAAGTCCATACGATTTGACTGTTACCGTAAAAAGTTCCCATTTAAATAAAAGATCCAATTAGTAATTAAGAGAAAACATTAATAGCGACATGTTCACAGGCAAATTCAAAAATTTAATTAAAAGCAAACGTTTACTTCAAATCGAAAATGTCAAAAATGTCAAACTAAACGTTGACAATTGTTGAAATAAAACACGTACCAAGATTTTGGTAAACAAAAAAAGTAAAAAAAAGAAAGCATTAACCGCTATGAAAATTTATATGAAAAACGTATTTAACTGAAGAGGAAATATGAGTTTCCATCAACCAGCAAAACATAGCCAACCAAATAACAAAAGCCACAACGAATGCTCACCACGCAGTTGTAACTACCAAACTTCTGGCATGTCAACGAGGCTCTTGAACATTTTCATCAATCTATAGAAGTAGTTACAGCAGATTCTATTATGAATCGCAAATATTAGTCAGGCGCAATCCTGTAGTGGATCTGGATTCTGATGTCCGCGTGTCCTAACAGATTGAAACTGGCCCTCCAGGTGGAAGTTGTGCCGCCAGGGTTTCTTCCTTACCACGTAAAAAACAGTCGGTTATGAACAGACAAAAGTCTGGGATCAACTCAAATGCGAACCGAATGCGAAACGAACACGAACACCAACTTACGAGTATAAACTCGGAATGTGTGTACGCTGTACACAGCAGGGGGTAGTCAACAACTATATCTGTCTTGGCCCGGAACAGGGCAAATATCGCGGTGATAGGTAAGATAGGAATAGTAGCAGGAACACAAAAAATGTGTAAATGCTAAATTTAAACAGATGTTAGCAAAGGCTGTACATATTAAAATGCCGATTCGTTTGGAAGAGCCTATTAGCCAAATAGTGATTGACTTAAAGCCAATTAGAAATTTCTTGGCTATTATCCGTACCAGGACATCCTTTTGCAAAATCAGCCATATACTTGCACACGCCCCTACCGATTAGACAGGCCGTGTCAACGAGGAATTTCACAGGACGAAGACTATTCATCCTGTCCGGCGGATAGTTGGAATGGACATACTCTACGAAACAGATCATGATGTAACCTTACCGTCCACCTATATTAAACCAAAGTGCATGAAGTATCGCAACATTGTTAAATTATCAGTCAACCCCCGAAAATATTTATTCGGGTAGAATTTCCAGCAGCTACAAAATAGTCATAATGACAGTGATCGGACAAGAAATTAATTTTAATTAATACTAATGCTCCCTCTCAATATAGCGGGTGATCCAAGTAGAGATACTTTTTTCAATAGCCTTTTTTGACAGATCACGTGTGAGTCGTGTCATGCTGTCATGTTATTTTTGTTTAGTATTGTTTGGCATTTCATAATGGAAAGACTTACGCGTGAACAACGTTTACAAATTGTTCAACTTTATTATGAAAATTCAGGTTCTGTGAGGAATGTGTTTCGTGCACTTCGCTCAACTTATGGTCAACATAATCGGCCTACTGAGCGTACTATTCGCAACACCATCACCCATTTTGAGACCCAGCATTCATTATTGGATAATACTCGACCGAATAGGCCACGTCCAGCACGCTGTGAAGAAAATATAGCGGCCGTAGCTGAGAGTGTACACGAAGACCGTAGAGAGTCGATTCGGCGTCGTTCGCAGCAACTCGGACTGACGTATGGAACGACTTGGCGCATTTTACGTCAAGATCTTAAATTGAAAGCGTACAAAATACAGCTTGTGCAACAACTGCGGCCGCTCGACCTTCCCAAGCGACATCGCTTCGCTCTATGGGCTCTTGAAAAGTTCCAAGAAGATCCGACGTTTTCGAGGCAAATTTTGTTTAGCGATGAGGCCCATTTCTGGCTCAATGGGTATGTAAACAAACAAAATTGCCGCATTTGGGACGAAGAGCAACCTGAAGAGATTGAAGAACTGCCACTTCATCCAGAAAAAACAACGGTTTGGTGTGGTTTGTGGGCCGGTGGAATCATCGGTCCATATTTCTTTAAAAATTATGCCTGTGCGAACGTAACCGTCAATGGCGACCGTTATCGTGCCATGATAACCGACTATTTGATGTCTAAAATTGAAGCTCGTGATCTCGGCGACATTTGGTTTCAGCAAGACGGCGCCACTTCCCACACATCGCATCAATCAATGGACTTATTGAGAGAACATTTCGGTGAGCACATAATTTCACGTTTTGGGCCGGTCGATTGGCCACCAAGATCATGTGATATCACACCGTTAGACTTTTTCCTGTGGGGATATGTAAAGTCAAAAGCTTATGCCGACAAACCCGCTTCGATTCAGGCCTTGGAGGAAAACATCACGCGTGTCATTCGCCAGTTACCACTCGAAATGCTCGAACGAGTGATCAAAAATTGGACTCAACGGATGGACCATCTGCGACGTAGCAAAGAATGTTCTTTCAAATGATAATAAGCATTCCCCATTAAATTTGAATTTTCTGTGTTTTTTTCTTCAAAAAAGTAGGGAACCTCGAAATGGATCACCCTAGATGAAGTCAGTGTAACCATCAAAAAGTTAAAAAAAAATTCTAACAGGTCTGTTGTATTATCAGTGGAACTCTTTAAATACGATTGTGTTGCAATAAACGTGTGCAATGGAACTGCGCGAAAGCATCAAAATCAACGAAGTCAGGATGGATGAAAGCATGTTCAACAATTGGAATATCATAATTATATATAATAACATTATAATAAGAAAGTCGAATCCTGTCATGCGAAATGTGATATAAATATATTTTTTGTTCTTGATTTTCTGCAAATATATTTTGTTTATAAAGAGAATGATATTGTTTTCGCGAAAATTTTCGAACACGACATTTTGATTGATTTTAACATTACGATGATAGCGGAACCCAAAAAAGTGTTTTTTTTTATTCCGTCCGTCAGTTCGTCGGCCCGTCTGTCCGTAAAGGTCTCTCAAGCCTAAACGACTTGACCGATTATCTTCAAACTTCGTATCCACCATTTTTTTGGTCATGAGTCTAGGCCATTTTTTTTTGTTTGCCCTTAGCCATGTTTTTACCGATACCTGCTATATAAAAACTATACCTAACCTCAATTTTTCGAAAACTATTTTGATTAAACTTCATATGTTCTATTGCCATATTAGTTCCAACAAAACTATATATACCCAGTTCTTTCGAGAAAAGTCATATTTTTGCATTTAGGCCATATAACGAAAATTGTCAATTATTCGCAAACTATTTTGCCAAATTGAATGAAATTTAATTTATATGCTACTATTACTGTTTTCATGATGAATTCCGCATAATTGGTTTTGGCCCAATTATCCCTAAATTGAGTTTTCAGTTGTAACGGTTCTAGAAAGGACATAGGCAAGGATGCTATGGATACGAGTCACCCATGACCACATGACATCAACTCCACCAACAAAAAGGTTCATCCAAGAGCATGACCTCCGTCCCTTTAACCTCACCTTGTATATGTCACCCATATGACTCACGGCCACAGGACTCCGCGAGCCAGTCCGGGCAACTACGAGGCAAGGGTGTCCACAGGATCAGTATCGCGGCATGCTAGCATCCGCTCGTCCTAGCTCGTCGGGTAATGGGGGGGTTCTTGATACTGTGCCTGCGAACGTTGTTACCTTTCATGCCAGATAAGGTGTAAGCATCTGAAAACAAAATTTAAAATCGGGAACCCGAAGTATCTCCAGTTATATGCCCAGTCCGCTGCATTTAGATAAATAAGCTCCGGGGGAAGAGAGAGTAATAGACCTCTTCGTTTCCCACCCTTGGCTTCGGTTAAAACCATCCATGGCTACCTGCGGAAAAATGATTAGAAGTAGCCCCTTTAGAAAAGCCTTTCCAATCTAGTCCTGTCAAACCATAATAAATCCCTCACTCAATCTTGTCCACCAAAATCTGCAACTTAAACGACCGGCATTTTTTCCAATTTACCACTCAAGAAAAGATACATTTGCCCAAAAATGAAAATTCAGGGGATTTAGTATTCATTCAATCCAGACTGTATTTTGTACTAATAAATATACTAATACATATGTACATAGAAAAAAAAATGAGTTGGAAAACTCCGAAGCAAAATCTTATACTTATAAGTTATATAATTCAAACGAATAATTCAATAATTTGAACCAAAGCCAAAGCTAAGTTTAACCAGGGCTTCTAAAACAATAATCCGTTTCCCACACAGTTTTGCCCAATAACCGAAAATCATTATTATTCACATGGACAATCCTTTCAATTACGGAATAAACAATCACATTTCGACATTATTAATATCATGTTTGTCATCATTAATCAAAATAAATATTATCTTGCATCTTGGCCAAATTATTAAAAACGTCAAATTAACTCGCTGTGAAAAAGAAAGTCATGCATCCACCACTCGTTTTTTTTTTTAGTTTGGTTTGACATTTCAACATGAATGGACTGACGTGTGAACAACGCTTTTAAATCGTACAAATTTTTTAATTTATTTGGAAATTATGGTTTTATTCGAATTACATATCGCGCACTACGTTCATTTTACGGTCATTTAGTACCACATTTACTGTAAATGATAATACGCATCCACAGAGACGTCGGGTCTTGCAGTGCGTAGAGGAAGAACCGAATCATTTTATCTGCCCATCGTGCACAGGAATTCGATATGTATCCATCCCCTTTATGGAAGATTTTGCAGAAAAATCTTGGTTTTCGGGCTTACAAATTCCAACTCTTGCAAGAATTGAAGCCACACGATCACCTAGATTTGGTGAATGGGCCCAAAACAAGATATCCGTTGATCCCAATTTTCATAACCGAGTTTTGTATAGCGATGAAGTTCACTTTTGGTTGAATGGACACGTTAATAAATTAAGCTACCATATTTGGTCAGTTGGTGAGATGATAATCCTCAAGTGTATGTTGAGACACCGTTACATCCGCAACAACTGACTGTCTGGTATGCTTTGTGGGTTGGTGGAATAATTGGTCCGAAAAAACGATGCTGGCCAGAATGTTACAGTCAGTGGTGACCGCTTTAGAGCCATGAAAACTGACTTTTTCGTTAATCAATTGAGCAACCATGATAAACAGGAGCTGTGGTTTCAACAAGACGGCGAAGCATGTCACACTTACTTACTTACTTAAGTGGCGCTACAGTCCGGAATGAACCTGAACCACTTAAGGTGAGGTCTTCCTCTACTGTGTCCGACGTCTGGCTGGGAATCGAAGATTCTGCGAGCCGGTGTATTGGTGTTCATTCGTTCTACATGTCCTAGCCATCTTAAACGTCCAACCCGGAGTTTTTTGACCAGGGGCATTTCGCTGTACAGTTCGTTTATTTCTTGGTTGAATCTTCGTCTCAATAGCCCGTCAACGCAAACGGGACCGAAGATTTTTCGAAGAATTTTCCTCTCAAATCGACCAAGGATTTCTTCATCCGCTTTTGAGACGGTCCCTGCTTCAACGCCGTAGAGCAGGACTGGGATGATCAGGGTCTTATATAAGATCTCCTCAGTAATTAGTAATTCTTCGTTTAATTTCTGACGAGATGTTGTTGTCAGAGTTAATAGCGGAACCGAGATATATAAAGACCCGCACTACCTCAAAGTTATATCTGTCAATGCTGACGTTCTGTCCCAATTCGTCGATGTTGTGTGTCTTTTCGTGTTGACAGCATATACTTCGATTTGCCCTCATTTACTGCTAAGCCCATTTTTGCCGCTTCCTTCTCTATACTAGCAATCGTGGCTATGACATCACGTTGGGTCCTACCAATGATGTCAATATCTTCGGCGTAGTTGTACAGATTTTTGGAAAATTGTGCCGCTGGTGCTGGCTCGTGAGTTTTGCACAATCCTCTCAAGAATCAGATTGAAGAAGTCACATGACAGCGCATCGCCCTGCCTAAATCCTTTTTTGGTATCGAATGTGTCAGTGAGGTCGTTTCCGACCCTGATGGAGCAGCGAGAATTCTCCATCGTCATCCTACACAAGCGGACGAGTTTGGGCGGTATACCAAAACTAGACATGGCTCTGTATAGTTCGTCTCTATGAATGCTGTCGTATGTGGCTTTGAAATCGATGAATAGGTGGTGGGTTCGTTCTGCCTGACAGCGGAATGTTGTTCGTCATCGCCGTTTAACAGTCTGCAGAAGTGGTTCTTTCATATCCTCAGCATAGACTGTGTCTCAACTACGATATTTCCTTGTTCATCTCGACAGGATTCTGTTCAAGCCTTGTATCCTTGGCTTTGACGTTCTACACTTTGGTAAAACTTGCGAACATGTCACACAGAAACGCATAATTTCGGGTTTTCTTCCTGTGAATTGGCCTCCAAGGTGGTGCGATTTAACGCCGCTTGGCTATTTTCTGTGGGGATATGTGAAGTCGGTAGTCTACGCCGATAAACCACTTGGAGGACAACATTTGCCGCTTTATTCCCGATATACGGCCACTAACGTTGGAAAAAATCATAAAAAATTGGACCTCCAGAAAAGACTACGTCCGAGCCAGCCGTGGCGTCATATGCCACAATCATTTTGAAATTATAATTTCAGAATATTATCTTTCGAATAAAGTAAATTTCATGTCAATTTAAAAAAAACATCTCTGTTTAATTCAATTTCAAAGTTCTATAGTTCTAAAGAAGAACACCCTATAAGCAGTAACGCTTATAAAGCTGGGGACGCATTGCCAGTTAATATCAATCTCATTGGGGTATTAACAGATATCGGGTTTTTCAACAGGGACGCTACAAAAGTTGAGCGACAGGGACAACAAACGACGCCATATTTCTTGCCGCTGTTTTGACATTTCTCTTCAGTTAGGTTTGCCATTTCATGATGGAAAGATATACGATCCAACAACGAGTTGAAATTATTAAAATTTGCAACCGAAATTCGGAGTCAGTGGCCCCAACGTTAAGAGCGCTACGTCCAATTTATGGTCGTCATAATCGTCCTAGCAGATCAACAATTGAGCGTCTAGTGGACAAATTTGAATCCACAGGCGCAGTATAAAATGTTCCCGTGCCAGTGAGACATAGAAGTGCCCGTAGTGTCTAGAATATTGCTGCCGCTGAGGCTTCAGTTGAAGTAAGCCCAAATGTGTCTCTCACACGTCGTTCTCAAGCGTCGGGCATCTCTGTGACGTCGTTGTGGCGAATTTTGCGAAAAGATCTTGGCCTACATCCTTACAAGATTAAATTGACGCAAGAATTGAAGCCGCTGACCACCAGAAGCGTCGTATGTTCGTGAATGGGCTGAGCAACAACTTGAAAATGATTCGGATTTTCATAGAAAAATCATCTTCAGCGATGAGGCTCATTTCTGGCTGAATGGCTTCGTCAATAAACAAAATAAAGCAAAATATCCCTGAGTCATCATTGCATCCTGAAAAATTACGGTTTGGTGTGGTTTATGGACCGGCGGCGTCATTGGGCCGTACTTCTTCCGTGATGATCAAGACCGGCACGTAACTGTGAATGGGAATCGCTACCGTTCAATGTTAACCGAATATTTTTGGCCCCAATTGGCTGATATGGACTTGGAGGACATGTGGTGCCAACAGGACGGCGCCACAAGCCACACAGCGAATGTCACAATCAATTTATTGGAAACCAAGTTTGGAGAACGTGTTATCTCACGAAATGGTCCAGTCGCTTGGCCGCCTCGGTCGTGCGATTTGACGCCGTTAGACTATTTCCTGTGGGGCTACGTCAAGTCCATGGTCTATGCCAACAAGCCAGCGACGATTGATGAACTTCGTACGAATAGAGAATCGAGTTCCATACATAATGGCATCGAACGTACTTTCACAGGAATAAAGAATTTCATTGATATCCAAAACCGTTTTTGTTTTATTTAAAAAAAACTTTTGTAGCGCTCTTATTGAAAAACCCGATATTAACAACCAAAAGCATAGTCAGTTATTCGTATGGCCGACTTTATTTTAAAAGGCAACTACATAAAATTGCTATGAACTTGTTAAATTTTTAATTCTATTTTTTTTTTCGAAAACATTAAAAATTGTTTGTATATTCTTTTTAGTGTGTACCATCCTTTATAGAAGGTACCTAATTCCAAAAATATATATTCAGCCAAACGAATTAATATTCTGCTTATATATATAACGGCCCTGACGGAGTTATATGGACCGTGTTAAATTTCCTGGAAAAATTAATTAAAATTAAAAACCAAGGAACCTAGCTAATCCGAGATAAAGTTTTTTCGGCAATTTGTCAGAATGTTTATTTATATTTATACATGATAAAGATTTGTCCTTTTATGGGCCTTTTAATTATGCTGGGAAACAAAATATTCTTTATTCGTCCTATAAAGGGGACAATGCTCGTGTATTTGAACATTTCAATATTTCAAACGGACCGAGGGATTTTAATCACATGGTGTAAAATTGCCATTTTTAAGGGCGAGCAAATATATTATTTGCGCACCCGCATGGCGAATACTTATTTAACGGATTATTTAAATGAAATAACAGGCAAAAGTGTAATTATTTAGGAATGTTTGGTAGATAACATTAAATTAAATTGATTTATGTCAATTTCTTTCAGGGGATTGTTTGCAAAAACAAGGCAAGTTGTTGGTTAATTAATTGAGAAATTGATTTCACAAATAGGTCTGATGAAATAGAAATCTGTCCCAAACAAGTAAATGGTGTCCCATAATTCAAGCTCAATTTGAAAACTTTAGCACTTAGTTGCGAATGAAACAAAATATATAGCAATGTCACAGTTTGCAGTTCGGAGTTATCTAGTAAAAATAGAGCGCTGTACAAAAGAACAACGCATTTTCTTTGCTGAACAATCTTTTGAAAATAATAAAGGTTTGTCAGCGTCCGTCTTAGTGATTTAAAACCACTAAGTTGCTTATTTACTTAAGTGGCGCTACAGTCCGGAATGAACCTGGGCCTCAACCAACATGCCTCTCCAATTAGAGCGATTCTTAGCTAGCTGCCTCTAGTTGCGCACTCCAAGTTGGTTGAGGTTGGTTTCTAAAGGGTGATCCATTTCGAGGTTCCCAACTTTTTTAAAGAAAAAAACACAGAAAATTCAAATTTAATGGAGAATTTTTATTATCATTTGAAAGAACATTCTTTGGCATTTTTTTTGAAAATTATATCTATCAAATGTTGGCCGTTGCTACGTCTCAGATGGTGTATCCGTTGAGTCCGATTTTCGATCACCCGTTCGAGCATGTCGACTGGTAACTGGCGAATGACACGCGTGATGTTTTCCTCCAAGGCCTGAATCGAAGCGGGTTTGTCGGCATAAGCTTTTGACTTTACATATCCCCACAGGAAAAAGTCTAACGTCTATACTGCGTCCGACGTCTGGCTGGGAATTAGTAGAAGAACCGTTCATTCCACCAAATATCCAGGTAACTTTTATTAAAAATCTAGGTTACGTTTATTCTAAAAGTATGCACCATCTTGATTTTTTTTTAATTTAACGAACACAAGAAACAGTGACTCCCTGAAGCTAGTTCAGACACCACCAATAGAGTAAGTCTCCACTACATCTAAAATCTTTCCTACCACAGCTTGTACTGTGGTAAGACATTTAAAGGGTAAGCCCATTTAAAAAAAAAAAACGAAGACTCTGTGAGCCGTTGTATTGGTGTCCATTCGTTCTACATGTCCTAGCTATCTTAACCGTCCAATGCAGATTTTTTTGACCATGGGCATGTATCTGTAGAGCTCGTATAGTTCTTGGTTGAATCTTCGTCTCCATAGCCCGTCATCGCAAATGGGACCGAAGATTTTTTGAAGAATTTTCCTCTGGAATCGACCAAGGATTTCTTCATCCGCTTTTGAGACGGTCCATGCTTCAGTGCCGTAGAACAGGACAGGAATGATCAGATGACGCAATGCATACAACAAAAATGTTCTATGGCGGGTGGTACTGCGTGCAAGTACCATGAAGGTGGTGAGCAAAAGTTTCTGTTTTTTTGATCTCAATGCGTCATCTGTATGGCTTTATAATCTTTGCTCAAAGTTATTCTGTCAGTGGTGACGTTCTGTCCGATTCGTCGATGTTTTGTGTCCTTTCGTGTTTTTGCCGCTTCCTTCTCTATACTGGCAAACGTGCCTATGACATCCACTTTAGTCCTACCAATGATTTAAATATCGTATGCGTATGCTAGAAGTTGCACCGAGCTTTGCAAAATTGTACCTCTGGTGTTGGCTTGGGAGTTTCGCACAATCCTCTCGAGAATCAATATGAAGAATTCACATGACAGTGCGTCGCGTTTGCTTAAATCTTTTTTGGTATCGAATGTGTCGGTGAGGTCGTTTCGGACCCGGTATTCCAAAACTAGACATGGTTCTGTGTAGTTTGTCTCTATAAATTATGTCGTATGCGGCTTTGAAATCGATAAATAGGTGGTGGGTATCGACTTTCACTTCTTGGGTTTTTTCCAGGATCTGCCGAAGTGTTAAAACTTGATCGGTTGTAGACTTTCATGGCCTAAAACCACACTGATAAAGGCCGTTCAGGTTGTTGGTGAACGGTTTCAGGCGTTCACATATTACGGCAGATACGATCTTTGGTAGAACTTCCTGGAGTGGCACCTATATCCTCGTATGCGCACAAGCCTTGTAGGCTTCATTCTTGGCTGCGAGCATATGTCGGAATTCTTCAAACCAGGGGTTTCTTGATGGTGCAGAACAGTTGCGTTGCGGCTGATATAATGGCTTGTTGGCGTCGATGCCATTGTTCTTCAACATTCGATGCTGGTGGTATGGTATTAATCGAGAGGTAAAGAAATACTCGTTGCGCGAAGGTCTTGGCGGTCTCTTGCGATTGCAGTCTTTCGACATTAAATTTTTTCACAGTATTTCTGGATTGTTGTGGCGTGATGGATATCCACAATCTTACCTTGGCTGCAACAAGGTAGTTTTTCGAGTCGATGTTAGCTCCTCGGAACGTTCGGATAATCAAAATACTAAATACGTGTCTCGTCTATCGCAATGTGATCAATTTGGTTGACCGTTCGTTAATCTGTAGACCGCCATGTCCCCTTATGGATATCGAGATGAGGAAACCGTGTGCTGGCTCTAGTGGCATTTCGTTCCGTAGCGAAGTCAATTAGCCTAAGTCCATTACCAGACGGGTTCTCGTATAGGCTATGCTTTCCGAAAATACTGCTAAAGATGTCTCCTCTTCCTACCTTTGCGTAAAAATCTCCCAGCACGATCTTAACATTGTACTTCGGTCGTTGCTCTTATGTTTGGCAAGGAGCTCGTAGAAGCAATTTTTTTCCTCCGTTGGGGCGTGAGCGCATATATAGCTTATGTTGGTGAGCTTGGCCTTTATGAGGATTTTTGCAATGCGTTTGCTAATGTCTTGACAACATTAGACTTCTTGTCTCAGTCTGGCACTTATAACAAATCTGCATCCGAATAGTCGCTGTTTCTGCTCACTATTACACGGTCCGTAGTAGATGTTACAGTTTTTCACCGTCTTTTGTTCCCGGCCCATCCCATCTCATATAATGAATGCAAGTAATGTCTGCTTTGTAGCAGTTTAGGGCTTCCGCTAGTTGTTCGCTTGCACCTCTCCTGTTTAATGTTCGTTTAACAGGGCCGTCAACAAGAAAATCGGTCTTTTCCGAGGCTATTGGTAACTAGTGGATTTTTTCCGTGGGGAGGACTAGTTCCAAATACCTTTAAATACCCTTTAAACGATCGCGATGTTCCATCAGTGTCCACTACAACACTGAGAAATGCCGTTGCTCTTTGGACTTATTCATCTCTGTGTAATGTGCCTTACTAAGATTGGAATTTCTTGATGGCTAAACTGAGACTGTATACCCCGCCGTTGATATCATAATATAGGCGTCTGGCATAAGGATTTTATGAAATGTGCTTATCCAGTTGTTCTCATCTACAATCGATAATGCTTTACAAAGAGGAAGTACTAGACATACAGCGGTCGCCACCTGGAGGGTGTAGTTGAAGTTGTTAGACATTATTTATGTGAAAGGATATCAAATTTCCTTCCATTTGACCACAGTTACACCCCTGATAATTATAAACAAGGCTTATGATTACAACACATTTTAAAAGGCTATTTTTTTGTAAATCCACCTATATAGTAAATTTGTAATTCAATTCTAATTGCATTTGAATATTTAATTCAAATATATTTTCACTTTATTGTGAAAGGAAATCCTTCATACGTTGCGAAAATAAAGGAAGCCAGCTAACTAAGATCTACCAAGTACAATGCAAGTTCAAAGTTCACCTAAACTGTATTTTTTGCCATTGTTGTGGCAAACAAAACTAATTAAGGATGCTACTGCATTATACCATCCACCCTTAGTGGCTTCCTCATGCACACATGGACTTGTTCACTTTAATTCGGTTGCAAAAGTACACGTTCATTAAAACCTCGCCTTTCAGCTTTCTGGAATGCTTTTACATCACATACACATGTAGTGTGACTTTGTTCATTATTTCGCGGTAGCCTTTAAAAGGACCTTTCCCAACTTAAAAAGAAAAATATTTGCTCTCTCTCTCTCTCTTTTGAAAGCTAGACGAACAATTGTTTTAAGCAGAATGCCCACAGGATACATTCCAACACAAGGATGTACAAAAATACCGATTTAGAGTGGAACACCGATAGAGATGGGACTTTATTCAGCTCTTCAATGGGTGAATATTGTTCTTATTTCTACCCATGCAAGGGTACAATAAAGTCTATTGCGTGTCTACGGTTTTATGCGAGAGAAGGATGCGCCATCGGCAATAAGTGGAAGGATAAATAAAAACAAGTGAACCGATTGAATAAACGGCTGTTTTATATATTGGATCCATCCTATTAATTTAATAGCCCTGAGGATCAAAAGGGCAAGACAACTTAATGCGTAGCCATTCGTATAATAGATGACTGCACATCCATAATTTTTGAGTTGCGTTTGGTACTGATTTAATGAAACCTCAGGGAGGTTCATGTATGGATGGTAGTTCCTTGTATTTTGGTGTTCGCATATCGATTTATCAATGTATTTGTCTATGGTTTTAAAAACGCAAGGATAACATTATTTAATAGGTTTTGCTGTTAATAAAGGTACAAATGAATTTATGCAAATTATTTCCTGTGCATTTGTAAGGTCATATAGGAAAGCTTGAACTATGCATATCGATTTTTTCTACGAATTATATTTGTTCGTGGAATAACGACGTTAGCTAATGCCTGCTCGAAGGAAATAGAATGTAGTAACAAAAAATAGTTCATGAAGGAGGAAGCTCGTGAAGCTCCTCCACATCTCGTCACCGCAATCGAGATTGAAATATGTTGCAGACGAAAACTTTCTTACCAAGTGGCGCTACAGTCCGAAATGAACCTGGGCCTCAACCAACATGCCTCTCCAATTAACCCGGTCCTTAGCTAACTGTATCCAGTTGCACACTCCAAGTTGGTTGAGGTCAGTTTCTACTTGTACGCGCCACTTAAGGCGAGGTCTTTCTCTACTGCGTCCGACATCGAAGACTCTGCGAGCCGGCATATTGGTGTCTATTCGTTGTACATGTCCCAGCCATCTGAAACGTCCAATGCGGAATTTTTTGACAAGGGCTGTATAGCTGTACAGCTCGTACAGTTCTTGGTTGAATACTCGTCTCCATACCCCGTCAACACAAACGGGACCGAAGATTTTTCGAAGAATCTTCCTCTCAAATCGACCAAGGATTTCTACAGCTGCTTTTGAGACGGTCCATGCTTGGCCGTAGAGCAGGACTGGAATGATCAGGGTTTTAAATTTGATGTCCTTAGTAGTTCGAGTTAGGGCTTTATAACTGAATTGCCTTCTTAACCCGAGAAAGACAAGAGTAATTCTTCGTTTAATTTCTAACGAGATGTTGTTGTCAGAGTTGATAGCGGAGCCGAGATAGACAAAGTCCCGCTCTACCTCAAAGTTATATCTGTAAATGGTTTTGTCGCATTCGTCGATGTTGTGTATCCTTTGGTATTGACAGCAAATACATTGTCTTGCCCTCATTTACTGCTAAGCCCATTTTTGCCGCTTTCTCGCTTCGCTGTATACTAGCAAATGTGGCTATGATAACGCGTTGAGTCATACCAATGATGCCAATATCGTCGACTATGCTAGTAGTTGCACCGATTTTTGGAAAATTTTGCCTCTGGTATTGTCTCGGGAGTTTCGCGCAATCCTCTCAAAATCAAATTAAAGAAGTCACATGACAGCGCATCGCCTTTCTTGAATCCTTTTTTTGGTATAGAATATGTCGATGAGGTCGTTTCCGACCCTGATGGAGCAGCGAGAATTCTCCATCGTCATCCTACACAAACGGGCGAGTTTGTATAGTTAGTCTCTATAAATGCTGTCGAATGCGGATTTGATGTCGATGAATAGGTGGTGGGTATCGAATTGAACTTCTTGGGGTTTTTCCAGGATCTGCCGCCAAAGTGTGGAAATTTGATCGGTTGTGGACCTATCTGGACTAAAACCACACTGATCAGGCTGATAGTAAACGGTTTCAGGCATTCACATATTACGGCAGATAGGATATTGTAGGCATTGTTGAGGAGACTTATTAATCTGTAGTTGGCGCAGTTTAGGGGGTCTCCTTTTTTGTGGATCGGGCAAACGATGTTGAGGTTACATTCTTCAGGCATACTTTTTTCCTACCAGATTTGGCTTACGAGTTGGAGAATGTTACTTACCAAGTCATCTCTGCCAGAGATGCCAGATGTCGTTTACTGTTGAATTTCGTTGAGCACATTGGTTGATACTGAACCTAATTTCTGATGACCGACGGGTCCATTTAATACTCTCTGGGGGCCGTTAGTAAGCAAAATTTCCATGAAATATCATTGGATTACTAAAAAGTGATTCAGTAAAGCTTTCGCGCCAGTACCATTGGTCCATTTTCTTTAGATAGAGGGAATCAGTCGAAGGACGTCGATATCAATGGATAATGGCTCATGACTTCCGACGACAAATGTGTGAAAAATGTTTTACCTGTTACTGTTTTCAACACGACAGTTCGGCATGCCACACTGCAAATCAAAAAACGCAATTTCTGCAACGAAAATACCCCTGGACATGTGCCGTCAAAATTTTAGGAAATTTAAGGCTGAACTATAACAATCGGAAGCAATCGGAAGCTAATGTCAAAATTCTACGTTAAGCTTTCTTTAGCACTGTCAATTACTCAGGTTGCCCATAATAGACTTTTGTAAACGGAAGCGATTGTCAGAGTGGAAGTCGTTTTGACAAAAAAAAGTTTCGTTGCTTATGAACTTACAAATTTTGAATGTATACAGCTGTTGAAGTGAAATGTGAAATTTTTATATGAAAGAACAAAAGAAAAAGAAAGAGCGAATGAATTCGTTTTTTCACAAGTGAGCAAAAGTGAACGAAACCTGAACAAATCGAAGCAAAAAGCTATTATCCTCGTACAATACACATTTCATGTGTTCGCATAAATACGGAAGTGGTCGTCTGCAACCATTTGCTATTATATTTCAGCCTTAACTGGCCACCCACAGCTCCAGATTATACTATAAGGACTTCTGTGTCAAAGTCACAACGACTTTGTGTTGTCCAATTATCAACGCTCAGTGTATTCCCTTCAGGTCTACCATTCGGATACTTTCAATCGCAGTTTCTCCGTTTTCCTCAGCCCTTCCTTTCACAATGATCTACAAAAATATGCAAGTAATGATTATAAAAAGCTCACACATAGCATTTCTGATGCAGCATGAGATAGTAGGCCCGACCTTCAGACAAGAATCGCAAATGCACACAATACTGGTATAAAAAAAAAACTAGTCCTGTTTAACAACGAGCTTGTAGTGGCTTCAGTGTTTCTTAGGGCTCATACAATTCGGTAACAAATTCCTTATTTAACGTCTAAAGAGATCCATTATAAGAGCAAGATCTCAGTCCTTGATCATTACGAGCGTTTTACTTTCATTAAAAGTTGCTATGCAGCCAAGCTTAACAGCGACATGGACTACTTCTTATTTGAGGTACCTATAGGATGTCTAGGACATGAAGAGCGAATTGACAATTGGAAACATATGTCAATCACTTAATGGGTAACGCGTAAAAAAAATTTGCAAAGCACCAATATAGCTTTTCAAATTGTAGCACCATACAAATGCATATATAACTTGAAAGCGCTTTAAATGCCTTTCAGCTTTTGACAACTTTTTCAAATATCGGATTGGAAAATTTTAGATAAGACATTTCACTCCTACTAATGTACTGAGGCACTTTGCGTCAAGTTATAAGAATTGTTTACCCATATTTGCAATGGGAAACAAGTTTTTACCAACTTCTCTGAGAAAATATATTCATTATAGATGCCTCCAATGGAATTTCTGATTAAGGACGAAACAAAAGTCATTCAGGAAAGACATCAGGATAAAATTAGATATATGAGTAATGAGTATCTTCTTAGGGATATACAAATCTGAGATGACACAAACAGCCAAAATATGTGATTACTCATATCCAATGTGTCCTGTAGTCCAGTCACTTATCTATGAAGGACAAGCCGCCCATAAAAACAAAATCAAGATTTACTTATTTTCATTTTTATACCACATACCATAGGGTATATTAGTTTTGATACATAGTTTGTAACACAGAGAAATAATTTAGACTAATATATCATAATGTATATGAAGCTACTCAGAATCGCTAGCTGAGTCGATTTAGCATTCACTGTCTGTCAGTCCACCACCAGTTTTTGGGCCTTTGCATTTTAAGCCAGAATTGAATTTGGTACTCTTTGTGTTTTTTTTTACACTATCAGATCTCTGTCGTCGCGAGATTAATACAAGCCGCATCTAGGAGCAGAGATTTGCCACAGCATATAATATGCATCCACAGGCACATCTTTTAGTGCGTTTATTATTGGGACAACCAAAGATTATAAAGTCATACAGATAACGCATTGAGAACGAAAAACAGAAACTTTTGCTCACTTTTGCTTTATGGTACGGGCGGGCGGTCTGCACGTACGAACATGCAAAACGTGATCCAAACATAATGCGGGTTGTGCCAGTACGACCCGCCATAGAAAAACTTTCTTTGTGTGCAGTGCGTCATCTGTATGACTTTATAATCTTTGTCCAAACTAAATAAGTGTAAACATTTCTTAAATCTAAATCTCCTTTTCAGAAAAACGTAGTTTTTGATCAAACCATAAAGAATATAAAAAAAAAGTGTCTAATCAATATATTCAGTCAATTCGTCCACATGTATGTCATCCACATTCATGTCATCCAATTCCGGAACTAAATAGTCGGTTATCATGACTATATACCATTAACGGTAACTGACTCTCCAGCATCATTTCGGAAGAAGTATGACCCAATGACTCCACCAGCTCATAGAGCACACCAAGCAGTCAGTTTTTTGTGGATATAATGGCGTCTCAAGGGTCTCACGTGGATTCTCTTATCTCCAAATGCTGCAATTTTGCTTGTTGACGTAGCCATTCAACCAAAATCGAGATTATTCTCATTTTCGGCCCATACACCAAAATTGCATGGTCTCGCGACTTTTATTCTTGCACAAGCTGGATCTTGTAAGGTCGTAAACCAAGGTCTTTGCGCAAAATCTTCCATAAAGTTGATGGACGAAGCTCTAATTGCTTTGAACGGTGGCGAATCGATTCATTCAGGTCCGCTTCAACACTTTGCTCTGCAGCGGCAATTGCTTCTTCGGTGCGAACTGCTCGACATCACTGTGGATGCGTATTATTATATAGAGTAAACGTAGTGCTAAAACGATCCATGGTTAACCGAATTATTTGCTCTGATGGACGTTTAAACTAAACTTCGCGAACTGAACCATTATTTTCGAAATAAATTTGCACAATTTGCAAGCGTTGTTCATTTGTTCATGATGAAATGGCAAACCAAAGTGATCATAAATGACATTAGAGTTGCTCGTTTGACCACAAAATGTCTGTTTTATCTCTATTCGAAAAACCAACCTCTAAAAAAAAACCCGTTGTATTTCGTCTACATAAATTTTGTTGACACGCCCAAGCTAGTTGGGAATAACTTTCGATGAAAATTCATCGATAATATTGGTACGTACATTTCGCTATAGATCATCCTAACCCTCGCCCACTTTTTGGGGGCGTTTCCCTATAAAAACAAATTTCAAAGGTTATGACAAAGCTTATGATACCACTTAGGTTGTGCTTTAGGAGGACTCCAAAATAAATGGTTGATGCGTACTTTCTTCGTTATTTGTCTGGAAGGTTCAAGTCGCGGATCCTCCCTTCAATATTCGAAGAACGCAGGCATTATCAGCAACTCTTTACGGTGATTTATTCTCACATAAGGTCAAGTTGTTAATCGAAAGGCAACTCCCTACAATGCCATAAGATGTTCTGTGGTTGATTAACATTTTTTTTGAATTTCAGGTCGATATGCTTTCCTTCGAGGGTTTCCAGCTCACTGATAACCCTATTAATTTCCCCTTTATCAAGTAAGTTTGTGTTGATCAGTTCGCTCTTTGCCATTTGACAGGATCGTACTCATCTCATCTACTTCACATTTAACAAGTAGGATCTCCAAGGGATCTTGTTCGAATCTTCCACAAATTGTGTCCTCAACTTCTCTATCACCAGATTACTTTTGCGTGTTATGTATGAGTTCAACAATTTCTTCGTTGTTCATCTGGAAGATACAAGTCGCGGATCCTCCTTTCAATAGCCGAAGAACGCAGGCATTCTCAGGAACTCTCTGCAGTGATTTATCCTCACATATGGACGAGTTGCTGATCGAAAGGCAACTCCCTACGATTAGATTTGAATTTTTTTGAATTTCAGGTCGATCTTTCCTTCGATTACCGATGGTCTGGTTATCAGTAGGTTGATTTCCTCTAAACCCACTTTTGGCACCGAAACAACATATAACAGCATCGATCCATCGATAAAGATTGATGGTGTCCCATGTTGGATTGCTTCAACTTCGTTGGCAGGCGAGAGGGTTTCCAGTTCACTGATAACCTTATTTATTTCCTCTATATCAAGTAAGTTAGTGCTGATCAGTCCGCTCTTTACCATTTGACAGGATCGTACAATCTTATTTATTTCTCACTTTATGAGTATAATCTCCAAGGCATCTTGTTCGAATCTTCCAGAAATGGTGTCCTTAACTCCTTGTTCATATCTATCACCAGATTAATTTTGCGTGTTATGTCCTTTGTAATGTCAAAGAGTTTCTCGTTAACTTGGTACTGCTGATCGTTGTTCTGGACTATCCTTTCTTGGCTACGGAGTAAATTGTTCCAGTCAGTAGCATCAGGACTGCCAGCTACTCATTTCCAAGCTGTTCTAACCCTGTCGATAGACCGTGCTTTCCTTGGTGGTTTGCCCCTAAGCAAGCTGAGGCGGTCCTTCGTTTGTGGCACTTTAAATTCCATTATATGCTTCCTGTTATTGTCCCTATGTTATCGCTTATAGTGTTGGTTCCCCCATCCACAAGGTTCTGAAATTACGACAGGTCAATGGTGTGTACTAGTTTAAAGCAACTGTCAACGATCCATCCCCGGCTGTCTTTTAAGGAGACTGTTGGAGACTTGTAGTTAAAAATCTCTGGAATCCCTGGACGACTGTCAGGGGTAAGAACATGATATGCAACATACTCGTTCTGCGAACGGATATAGTACACATAGTGCATATAGTTCGCAATGGGCTCTTTAGTGCCCAGGGGATAGCTTTCTCACAACCATTCATGTGTGCGTGTGTACTTCTTGCACGATGGCGGGATCTCCTGTTTTTTGCCGACTCCACATTTGATACTACTCGGATGATTTGTAAAATTATTGCTAGAGGAAGGCCAGTGAAAAATCACTTAGGTGTTGATACGGCTGAGAATCGAACCCAGACCTTCTGCGCTGCAGCCTGTCAGTAACGTAGGTCTGGTTAAAAGAAAAAGGAAAACGATCTAGGAATTTGTATTTTTTCGCTAGCACCAGCTCTGTAAGAGTTGTGTTATCCCTTTTGGTCGCAAGCCTTTATGCTTGCAAGCCACTTACTCGAGGCACAACAACTTCACCTTTCAAATCTTTTCACTGACGAAAGCGATCATGTTCCTATGGGTAGGACTGCATTTACTGCTGAAGAATTAACTATGTTACTGTGTTTTCATGTGTGTTAATCTTCTGTCCTATATGAAACCACACAACAACTCGCACAGATGGAAGGATTCGAAAATATGAGCCTGTTTCTGCTCTGGCGCAAGTTAAGGATATCCTCTATGAGGGCCCCAAATGCGAACGCCTGCAAAGGGCGGGCCCAACGGTTCGAATTCCAATTCTATAACTAATAAAACAACTTGATTAGCACGTTATAAAATGTATATTATGACAAACAAGCTTTGACTCCAAATCTAGACTGATAATGATTAAATAAACCCTAACCCAGATCTCCTTCCATCCTTGTATAATGCACTTGCATCAGATTCGGTGTCAATTGCCTTGCGCGTGCAGCCAATAATGTGCTCAATCATCTGGGAAAAGATTCGTTCGTGTCGATACAGTTTTCGGGTGGCGGTCGTATTAACCTACCTATTATGTAGGTCATATTAGTATAATGGCCGGTCCGAAAATGTTAAATTAAGTTAATGAAATTTGGTATATTATGTCTTTGTTCATAGATTCAGTACAGGTATAAATATTTTTAAAATCCGCCCACGCCCACACCCACTTAAAAAAAAAAACAATTTTGCCTATTTTTGGAGGATAAACAATATAAAGATGGAAAAGCATAGGGTATTCAACGATTCGCACACCGGATTGTAGCATTCTCATGTTTTTTTTTTCTTCCTTATTTCAGATGTTTGAGGATGTAAGTGACACGCAACATCCCTCAGAAGCGAACAACTCCTCGATGAGTGCCAGTATTATTAGTAGTAGTAATCAGCAGGCAGCCGATGCTGTGGATGTGGATAATGTAATGCTCTGTGATCACTACCTAGTCATTAATGTAAGTGCAGTTCACTCTTCTGATTACATTTCGCACTAATTGAGGGGCTTTCAGACCTTTTTACTTCTAACCCTGTTATCCACGATGACATGTGCCATTTACCAAGTGCTCCGGTTTCTACTCAAAATAATTCTCCTCCTGGCAGCTGGACTCTTTTACACCGGCTACTCCGTGTACTACTATTCAAGGAGAGAGATCCACTTTTCATTGGAGTAAGTATTAGGTTCAAACAAAATACAGCCATAGAATCCTAACAGACTTGGATTTGTCTCACTTTCGGATTTTTGCTGCTATCGTTTTTCACCCGTGATAAAAGGAACGAGGAAACTTTATATCGATACGTAATTGATTTAATTTTTCTGCTCACATTCATCCTTGCGCTGATATTCCATAGTCATCAAACGGAAGCAACGTACAGATTGGATTTCATTTGGAAACTTCAAGCCACTGGTAAGTTTTGTGCGGTTGAAAGGGTTTGTTGTACGAAGATTTTTTTGTGAAACGTGGTTTCCCAACATGTATTTGTATTTTTACTTTTTATTCTTCCTGTGTGTTCGTATTTTCTTAGAGGAAAAGGAGGATATGGAGCACTTGCAAGCGTACAATAGGAAACTTTTGGAGAATATCCTTCCGGTGCATGTGGCTGAACATTTCCTAAGCCGAGATAAGAATATTGACGTGAGTATGGTGAAGTGGAGATGTACTTTAAATGATACCTTTGCAATCCCATTACGTGTAATGCATTTATTCAAATTGCACATGAGATCCGTTACACTCTCTTGTAGGATAGTTGAATCCTGTAGGAATATGTAATTCTACGTTGTTATAGCATAACAAAACATTTTGAAAATTGTATAATGGGTTTCAGGGTTCATTACAGCTGCACATGATAAGAGTAACTCTTTTCGGGCGGAAATAATAACAATCCGAAATTTTTAACTTTTGAATTTTTTTTTACTTTTTTACAGGACCTGTACCATGAACAATGTGACAGTGTTTGTATTTTATTCGCTTCAATACCAAACTTTTCCGAATTCTACGTTGAGCTGGAGTCGAACAATGAAGGTGTCGAGTGTTTGAGGTTGCTGAATGAGATTATTGCAGATTTTGATGAGCTCTTGAGTGATGAGAGATTTAGGTAAGTAAGATGGTTTTACAGATGTTAAGTGTCTTTTCAGTCTAGAAAAGTTTGAAAATTAAATTAATTTGAGATTAAGTGACAGAAGTTGCAAAGGTGTCCTTATAGATGAAGGCCACCTACAAATAACAAAAAAAAAACAACAAAATGTGTGTATAAACACCAAAAAACGCTTGTTTTCAGCCTGTCAGTGCATTCAATTGAGCCAAACTCCTCAAACCAAGGCCTCAGTGGCGCAGTTGGTAGGCTCTTGTCTCACTAAGAATGGTGTTACAAGTTCAATCCACTATTAGGGAATACAAATTGTTTCAAATAATCATACAGAGAACTGAACGTTCAATTAGAATCTGAAGAGGACACTTGGTAATGTCCGAAATAGCTTTCTAACCAAAATAAAGGGTTTTTCAATAAGAGCGCTACAAAAGTTTTTTTTTTAAATAAAACAAAAACGATTTTGGATATCAATGAAATTCTTTATTCCTGTGAAAGTACGTTCGATGGAATTATGTATGGAACTCGACTTATTTTGCATGGCCACCACGGGCACGCTTGCAGAAGCCCAGACGCTGAACCCAATTTTTGACGGTTTCCAAGTATAAATCGGCCGATACTGCTGCATTTTCACGTTCGATATTCGTACGAAGTTCATCAATCGTCGCTGGCTTGTTGGCATAGACCATAGACTTGACGTAGCCCCACAGGGAAAGTCTAACGGCGTCAAATCGCACGACAGAGGCGGCCAAGCGATTGGACCATTTCGTGAAATAACACGTTCTCCAAACTTGGTTTCCAATAAATTGTATGTGACATTCGCTGTGTGGCTTGTGGCGCCGTCATGTTGGAACCACATGTCCTCCAAGTCCATATCATCCAATTGGGGCCAAAAATATTCGGTTAACATTGAACGGTAGCGATTCCCATTCACAGTAACGTGCCGGTCTTGATCATGACGGAAGAAGTACGGCCCAATGATGCCGCTGGCCCATAAACCACACCAAACCGTAATTTTTTCGGAATGTAATGATGACTCAGGGAGTACGTGTGGATTGCTGCCTGACCAACACCGCATATTTTGTTCATTGAAGAAGCCATTCAGCCAGAAATGAGCCTCATCGCTGAAGATGATTTTTCGATGAAAATTCAAATCATTTTCAAGTTGTTGCTCAGCCCAATTCACGAACATACGACGCTTCTGGTGGTCAAGCGGCTTCAGTTCTTGCGTCAATTTAATCTTGTAAGGATGAAGGCCAAGATCTTTTCGCAAAATTCGCCACAACGACGTCACAGAGATGCCCGACGCTTGAGAACGACGTGTGAGAGACACATTTGGGCTTTCTTCAACTGAAGCCTCAGCGGCAGCAATATTCTAGACACTACGGGCACTTCTTTGTCTCACCGGCACGGGAACATTTTGTACTGTGCCTGTGGATTCAAATTTTTCCACTAGACGCTCAATTGTTGATCTGCTAGGACGATTATGACGACCATAAATCGGACGTAGCGATCTTAACGTTGAGGCCACTGACTCCAAATTTCGGTTGTAAATTTTAATAATTTCGACTCGTTGTTGAATTGTATATCTTTCCACCATGAAATGGTGAATTATGGCGAACATAAGCCTTATATGCACTCACGCCCCAACTGAGGAAAAAGTTGATATAGCTAAGGACGGCTTCTACGTAATCCTTGACAAAACATATGAGCGACTTCTGAAGTATGATGTTAAAATTATGCTAGGAGATTTAAACGCAAAGGTAGGAAAAAAAGTTTTGTCGCAAAACATAGCCTAGACGACAATACTTCTGGTAACGGACTTGGGCTATTTGACTTTGCTACGGAACGAAATGCCACTATAGCCAGCACACGGATTCCTCACCTCGATATCCATAAGGGAACATAGCGGTCTCCAGATCAACGGAGGGTCAACCAAATCGATCACATTGCGATAGATAAGAGGCACGTATCCAGTATTTTAGATGTCCGAACATTCCGAGGAGCTAAAATCTTCTCGGACCACTACCTTGTTGCAGCCAGGGTAAGAATGCGGATGTCCAACACGCCACAAAATCCAGAAATACTGTAAAAAATTAAAAACAAGTCTACAGACTGCAATCACAAGAGACCGCCAAGACCTTCGCGCAACGCGTTTCCCTTAAACTCTCGATTAACCAGCATCGAATGTCGAAGAACAATGACAACGATGCCAACAAGCCATTAGATCAGACGCAACTGTTGTGCTAAGTTCTAGCGCCCGCCAACAAGAACCCCTATTTTGATGAGGAGTGCCGACATAAAAGGCAGAACAAACCATTCAATACGAAAACTGCCAACCACCCAACCTAATTGAAGTGAAGTGAAGCTTAACAATCCCCCTGAGATGTAGAAAGCCGGCGGAGATGACTTGGCAAATATCAGCCTGAAGAATGGAACCTCAGCATCGTTTGCCCGATCTACAATTAAGGAGGGCCTCTAATTGCACCAACTACAGAGGCATAAGCCTCCTCAACATCGCTTACAAGATCCTATCTGCCGTAATATGTTAACACTTAAACCGTTTGCCAACAACCTGATCGGCCCTTATCAGTGTTGTTTTAGGCCAGGAATGTCCCTAACCGATCAAATCTTCTCACTTCGGGAGGTCCTAGAGAAAACTCAAGAAGTCCAAATCGATACTCACAACCTATTCATCGATTTCAAAGCCGCATAGGACAGCATTCATTGAGACTAACTGTACAGTACCATGTCTAATTTTGGTATACCGCCCAAACTCGTCGGTTTGTGTGGGATGACGATGGAGAACTCTCGCTGCTCTATCATGGTCGGAAACTGAATCACCAACACACATACTTCGGTAGAAATACCCAAGAGGTTCAAATCGATACCCATCACCTATTCATCGATTTCGATTAAGGCAAGGCGAAGTGCTGTCGTGTGACTTCTTCCACTTGATTCTTGAGAGGATTGTGCAAAACTCCCGAGCCAACACCAAAGGCACAATTTTCCAAAAATCGGTGCAACTAGTAGTGTATGCCTACGATATTGACGTCATTGGTAAGACTCAACGTTATGTCTTAACCACGTTTAAAGTATAAAGTATAAAGAAGGAGGCGGTAAAAATGGGTTTAGCTGTAGCTTAGGGCAAGAGTAAGTACATGCTGTCAACACGAAAAGACACACAACGTCGACGAATTGGACAGAACGTCACCATTGACACGTATAACTTTGAGGAATAAGGTAACTTTGTCTACCTCGGGTCCGTTATTAACAGTGACAAGAACATCGCTATGGATATTAAATGAAGATTTACTCTTGCCAACTTCTGTTTCTTCGGGTTAAGAAGGCAATTCAGTAGAAAAGCCTTCAAGCCAAATTCAACTACCAATTGGATCCTATTTAAGACCCTGATCATCCCAGTCCTGCTCTTCGGCGCTGAAGCATGGACCGTATCAAAAGTGGATAAAGAAATTCTTGATTTATTTAAGAGGAAAATTGACGGGCTATACAACGAGAACTATAAAAGCTGTACAGCAATATTCTCCTAGCCAAAAAACTCCGCATTGGACCTTCAATATGGCTATGACATATAAAGAGAATGAGCACCAGTTATCCGGTTCACAGAGTCTCCGATTCCCAGTAGACGCAGCATAGAAAGACTTCGCCTGAAGTGGAGCGCATTAGTAGAAACCAACTTCAACAAACTTGAAGTGCGCAACTGGGGGCAGTTAGCTAAGGACCAGGCTAATTGGAGAGGCGTGTTGGTTGAAGCCCAGGTTCATTTTGGACTGTAACACAACTTAAGTATGTAATGATGTAAATTAATCCAAGTCCATTGGCTTCCGTAAGCCTTACACTGCGGACGAAAATATGTAATGGACGTCCTTGAACACAAATTTTTAAATCCCTTCAAATCATGCTTCACCAATTCATTCAAATCAGAAATAGCATTTAAAAAAAATGCAAACTCCATTCCAAATTAGTATTTCTTTCAGGAAATTTATTACGAAACTCCGACCACGTGACACTAAAAGTTGATTGCCATAATCCTAGAACACAAACACTAATTAGAATATAAACTTCCCTTCTGCTTGCAGATACATAGAGAAGATAAAAAGTACTGGAGCCACGTACATGGCTGCATCCGGACTAACAGCAAACACCTGCGATATGGAAAACTTTCGTCATGTCACTGCCATGGCAGACTATGCGCTGCTGCTCTTCGACAAAATTGACGATCTCAATAAGCATTCGTTTAATAATTTCCGCATGAGAATAGGTAAGATTAAGGATACACACACACTCCCACGTGCAAGCACAACCATCACCCACAAACCGCTGAGATAATTAGCTTAATTAACATTCTGCATATAAATGGTGGGTTTAATGGTTTCAGGTATTAATATTGGTCCAGTGGTTGCCGGAGTAATCGGAGCCAGAAAACCGCAGTACGATATTTGGGGCAATGCTGTTAATGTCGCCTCGCGCATGGACTCAACTGGTCTAATTGATCACATACAGGTAATTCAATTAATTATTTGCTAGCCATTCATATTTAATTCATTTTTGCTAAGAGTATGAATGGATGGGGGTTGGTAAATGCAGGCGGAAATGTAATTATTTTAAATGTTCAACCGCACTCTATAACAATTGTAGTGGTTAACTAAAGTTTTGTTTAATAATGCAGTCAACTACTCTACTGTTTGGTCGGTGAATTCTGCTATGTTTTCGAAAATCCAAAACATTGACCCCTTCTGTATGGTGATGTTAATTAGACTGGGAAACCTGAAATCTGATCCTTGCTAGCAGAAATATGTGGTCTATATTTACTTACTTAAGTGGCGCTTCATTCCGGAATAAAACTGGTACTCAAGCAACATGCCTCTTCAATTATCGAGGTGCTAAGCTAACTGGTTCCAGTTGCACAATACATGTTGACTTAGGGTGGTTTCTACTTGTGCGTGTCAATAATCTTACTTACGTACTAATGAGAGGCTACAGTCAGGGGTGGCTGGAAAACGATGGTAGCTTCGGCTACTTCTTTGATGATATTGCGATACTGTGTTCATTGAGTGATGATACTAGTGGATGATGAGGGCACCGCGGATAGTCCTTCACTCAGTTATTGTTTGTAGACTCCTGCAAACTCTGGCTCACTAAGGCGACCTACATGAAGTCTCTTTTTGCACCATTCGTACTTGGACAGTTGAATGTTGTAGAACGAGGGCAAACTCTGATTGGCTTTAACTTGGCGAAGCCCAGTCGTTACAACCTTGTTTACACATCAATCGGGCTTATTTTACCATCAATTTGTAACCATCCTATACTGGTCTCATCCAACCGGATTTGACTTACTAAGCTAATAATTCCGAGTGTTGATAGCAAGACAGAATACATCAACGCTATAAACAGCCTGGTCATAATGCTTGGCACGGAATATCCGGCCAGATGTACCCAGGCGTACTTAGACTAACTGCTTCGACATAGTCCAACAATTGGTCAGTCAGGAATCTCAAGAAGTAGTAGATAGTGATGGATATATTTCCAAGGGAAATCTAATAACTTGGAACTGGCCCTCCATGTTGGGGGTTGCGCTTTGAGTTAACTACCTACCCAAAAAAATTACAACGTAGCAGCGAAAAGCCTCGGAAAGGACTAATTTTATTATTGACGACCCGGCTAAACGAAAAAGGACAACCACATTCGTATCTGCACCTGGAATGTGAGAACATCAAACAGGAGAGGTGCAAGCGAACAGCTAACAGAAGGCCTAAACTGTTACACAGCGGGCATTACTGCCGTCTAAGAAATACGATGGGATGGGCCGGGCAAAAAGAGGATGAAAAACTGTGACATCTAGTACGGACCGTGTTATAGTGAGCAGAAACAGCGAATATTCGGATGCGTATTTATTATAAGTGCCAGACTTAGCAAGAAGTCTTATGTTTACAAGACATTAGCGAACGCATTGCAACAATCCACATCAAGGTCAAATTCGCCTCCATAACCCTTATATGCCCTCACGCCATAACGGAGGAAAAATATTATCTAGCTTAGGATTGCTACTACGAGCTCCTTGACAAAACGTATTAGCGACTGGGTGATTTAATCGCAACAGTATGAAGAGAAGAAATCTTTACCATTATTGTCGGAAAACATAGCCTACACAACATCATGTCTGGTAACGGATTAATTGACTAAGCTACGGAATGAAATGCCACTATAGCCAGCACACGGTTTCCTCACCTCGATATCCATAAGGGGACATGGCGTTCTCCAGATCAACGAACGGTCAACCAAATTGATCGCATTGCGATAAACAAGAGTAGCAGTATATTGGATATCCTAACATTCCGAGGAGCTAACATCGGCTCGGACTACTAGCTTGTTTCAGCCATGGTAAGAATGCGGATATCCAACACGCAACAGCAATCCAGAAATACTGTGAAGGAATTTAATTTCGAAAGACTGCAATCACAAGGGACGACCAAGGCCTTTTTGCAAAACTTATCCGTTAACCTCCCTAAACCTTAACAGCATCGAATGCCGAAGAACAATGGCAACGCTGCCAACAAGGCATTAGATCAGCCGCAACTGATGTGCTAGGATTTTCGCGCACACCAGCAAGAAACCCCTGGTTTGATGAGGAATGCCGACATATGCTCGCAGCCAAGAACGAGGCCTACAAAGCTAAGCTGCAGGTGATGACGAGAGCTGCCGTTGAGCTCTATAGGCAGACAAGAACGGAAGAACACCGGCTTTTCAAAAAGAAGAAAACCGCGCGATCGAGGATGTTTACAGGTACCACTCCAGGAACGATGTTCGCACGTTTTACCAAAGTGTAAAATATCAAAGCTAAGGATACAAGGCTCGAGCAGAATCCTGTCGAGATGAACAAGGAAATACTGCAGTTGAGACTCAGTCAATGCTAAGGATATGGAAAAACCACTTCTGCAGACTGTTAAACGGCGATGACGAAAAACAATCCGCTGGAACCATTCAACAATAGCAAAAACTGCCAACCACCCGACCTGAGTGAAGTGAGGAAGCAATATATAAACGCAAGCTTAATATGGCTGCCGGAAATGACGGCCTTCCCACCGAGCTTAATAAAGCCGGCGGAGATGATTTGGTAAGCAACATCCACCAACTCTCAAAAGCCAAATCTGCTCGGATGAAAGTATGCCTGAAGAATGGAACCTCAGCATCGTTTGCCCGATCCACCAACAGGGAGACCCTCTAAGCTGTGCCAACTACATAGGCATAAGTATCTTCAACATCGCCTACAAGATCCTATCCTATGTGAATGCTTAAAACCGTTAACCAACAACCGGACCGTTCCGTATCAGTGTGGTTTTAGGCCAGGAAAGTCCACATAGGATCAAATTTTCAGACTTCGGCAGATCCTGGAAATAAACCCAAGAAGTCCAAATCGAAAGCCACCACTTATTCATCGATTTCAAAGCCACATACGACAGCATATTTAGATATGAACTTTACAGAGCCATGTCTAGTTTTGGTATACCGCTCAAACTAGTCTGCAGCAGAGAAATACCTCGGCTTATGTGGCGCGCACATGTAGAAAACGACCTCAACCAACTTGGAGTGCAGTTAACTAAGGACCGGGCTAATTGGAAATACATGTTGGTTGAGGCCTTGGTTAATTCCGGACTGTAGCGCCACTTAAGTAAGTAATTAGAAATAGTGAGCCACCATTATTATATTTAAAACAAATATTTTACACTTCTTTCAACAGCAAAAGAATAAAGGAGACATAAAAATGTCACATCATGTTCCATCAGATTTAATATTTTCAAAACACTTCAAGAGAGCATTTCATAATGCCAAACTCACCCACTTCGAAAGTGTGCTTATATTCGGTCTATTTTAACAGAAAGTTTTCTGCACCAATACCAAATGGAAACTTTTGACATGAAATTGCAAATCTCGAAACCCAAAAATCACCTACAGCAACAGGCTGGAGACACGCATCACCAATTGAAATCATGAAAACTGACAACTGACATGCAATTTATTTTGTCAGCGTTCCATGTTCTTTCATTACTCAAATTAGGTGACTGTGAATCGCTGGACTATGTTCAAATGTCATCCATGGAACGAGGTTTAATTTTGTTTCCAAGCCTGCAGCTAGTCACTTACACACACATTCGCATTCCATCTGATAGAAGATACAAATTTAAAATTTCTACGATTGCCTTGCAGGGATTGCATTAACATTAGCTTCCTGGGAATTTCTCTCGCTGCAGACATCTTTACTTCTGAACTTCTTCAAAACAAACTTTTGTATCCTACCTACCCGTAGCTCAACAAAATTAAATAATCAATTATCTCAAAAGATTTTGTGCATTCATTGAATTAGATACTTGCACCATGGTTTGCACATCCTAGGCATTTTGCTACTAAAAGTGAAGTAGATTTGGTAGAGTTGAAGTGGATGATTCAGGGGATGTGTTCTTATGTACCTTATATAGCGTTTTACTTAATTAAAATATCTCGTGTAGAGGCTTTTCTAATGATTTCCTTAATGTAGTCGTGCTGGTTTAATTAGGTAGCTTGAAATTAAGTTACTACGAATTTAAATCTAACGTTATCTCTCCGGACTTTTTTTTAAATAATGACAGGCTGAAATAACATTTCTGTACTTTGTATGAAAATGATTTTACGTCCCAGTTTAGATAGTAAGCCATATCAGATAATGGTTAAGTATGCACGCATAGGACATTTAAACAATCCCTCATCCCGATAAAGCAATTAAAGCAGAAGCTTTCATAAAGTGTTTATCTATTGCCGAAGTGTGAAAATTTGATCGGTTGTGGACTTTCCTGTTCTAAAACCACACTGATAAGGGCCGATCAAGTTGTTGGTAAACGGTTTCAGGCGTTCACATATTACAGCAGATAGGATCTTGTAGGCAATGCTGAGAAGACTTATGCCTCTGTATTTGGCGCAGTTTAGAGGGTCCCTTTTTTGTGGATCGAAGATTCTTAGATTCCAATTATACCGGTCCTTAGTTAACTGCACTCCCAGTTGGTTGAGGTCGTTTTCTACTTGTGCGCGCCACTTAAGGCGAGGTATTTCTCTGCTGCAGACTAGTTTGGCCGGTATAACAAAACTAGACATGGCTCTGTAAAGTTCATATCTATAAATGCTGTCGTATGTGGCTTTGAAATCGATTAATAAGTGGTGGGTATCGATTTGGACTTCTTGGGTTTTCTTCCAGGACCTGCCGAAGTCTGAAAATTTGATCGGTTGTGAACTTTCCTGGCCTAAAACCACACGGATACGTACCGATCCGGTTGTTGGTAAACGGTTTTAAGCATTCACATAATAGACGATGTTGAAGATACTAATGCCTATGTAGTTGGCACAGTTTAGAGGGTCTCCCTGTTTGTGGATCGGGCAAACGATGTTGAGGTTCCATTCTTCAGGCATACTTTCTTCCGACCAGATTTGGCTTATGAGTTGGTGAATTTTTCTTACCAAGTCATCTCCACAGGGTTTATAAAGCTCAGAGGTCGTCATTTCCGGCAACCTTATTAAGCTTGAGTTTAGATATTGCTATCCTCACTTCACTCAGGTCGGGTGGTTGGCAGTTTTCGCTGTCGTTGCCAATATTGAATGGTTCGTTCTGCCTGACAGCGAATTGTTTGTCGTCACCGCCGTTCAACAGTCTGCAGAAGTGGTTCTTCCATATCCTCAGCATCGACGGTATTCTGTTCGAGCCTTGTATCCTTGGCTTTGACATTTTATACTTTGGTAAAACTTGCGAGCATCGTTCCTCTATTGGCACCTCTCTATATCCTCGATCGTGCGCTTTTCTTGCTCTTTTTTCTTCTTTCTGAAAAGCCGGAGTTCTTCCCTTCTTCTCTGCCTACAGAGCTCAATGGCAGCTCTCGTTTTCACCTGCAGCTTACCCATGTAGGCCTCGTTCTTGGTTGCGAGCATATGTCGGCATTCCTCATCCAACCAGGGGTTTCTCGCTAGTGGGCGCCAGAAAACTAGCACATCAGCTGCGGCTTGTGTGCATCGTTACCATTGATCTTCGATATTCGATGCTGGTGGTGTGGTGTTAATCGAGAAGTTGAAGGATACGCGTTGTGCGAAGGTCTTATCGGTCTCTTTCGATTGCAGTGTTTCGACATAAAAATTTTTCACAGTATTTCTGGATTGTTGTGCCGTGGTGGATATCCGCGTTCTTACCTTGGCTGCAAAAAGGTAGTGGTCCGAGTAGTTGTTAGCTCCTCTGAATGTTCGGATATCCAAAATACTGGATGCGTGCCTCTTAGCTATCGAAACGTGATCGATTTGATTGACCTTTCGTTGATCTGGAGACCGCCATTTCCCCTTATGGATATCGATTTGAGGAAACCGTGTTCTGGCTATAGTGGCATTAAGTTCCGTAGCGAAGTCAAATAGCCTAAGTCCGTTACCAGACGTTTTGTCGTGTAGGCTATGTTATTCGAAAATACTGCTAAAGATGTCTTCTCTTCCTACCTTCGCGTTAAGATCTCCCATCACGATTTTAACATCGTTCTTCGGTAGTCGCTCGTAGGTTTTGTCAAGGAGCTGGTAGAAGCAATCCTAAGCTATATCATCTTTTTCCTTCGTTTGGGCTTAAGCGCAAATAAGACTTATGTTAGCGAATTAGCCATTGATTATAATGCGTTCGCTTATGTCTTTAAAGAATGAGACTTCGTGCCTTAGTCTGGCACTTATAACAAATCCGCATCCGAATATTCGCTGTTTCTGCTCACTATAACACGTTCCGTAGTAGATATCACAGGTTTTCATCCTCTTTTTTCCCGACCCATCGCATCGTATTTCCTGGATCGCAGTAATGTAGCTTAGGGCGCCTGCTAATTGTTCGCTTGTACCTCTCCTTAGCAGTATCGTCAACAATAAAATCAGTCCCTTACGAGGCTTTTGGTTGCCTCGTAACAAATACTTTGTTCTATGGTTGGATGGTTAACCCCAAGCACAACCCCCAATCTGGAGGGCCAGTTATTATTTATCAGATACCCCCAGGACACGGGTTCATCAGTATCCACTACGGGATTGAGCGTTGCTCTTGGCCTTTCGATTCATCCGCCATCATCTCTGTTCAAGGCGCCTGACTTACCCCTGAAATTTCTAGACAACCTGTTGTCCGAATACGTCGAAGCAACTTGTCTAAGTTCGCCAGGGACAGCAGGCCGGGAGTTCATTTCGTGCCATTCTGTCTGGGATGTTGACAGTGTTGCCGTTTTTCGTCGTGTTATCAAAACTCACGCTTATCGTTTAGCAAGTTACGATGGTTACTACTGGGAGGCTAAAAATAATCACATGATGTGTAGTCAGAGTTACAACCACTGGGGATTGTCAAGTTAAAGCCAATCAGAGTCTACCCTACAACACCCAACCATCATAAGCCGTTTACGTTCCTATAATATTATTATTTTGTGTAATTTTTCTTTATTTTATGAAATTATAAAATTTACCTTAATCCTGATTTTTGTTTGAATCTCTTTTTTGTAACAGATAACCCAAGAAACATATCAAATCCTTGAAAGCCGTGGATACCTTCTTACATGTCGTGGCAACGTAAATGTCAAAGGCAAAGGCACAATGGTAACTTACTTCCTCAAGGGTAAACAACCACTGGTGGACACTCCATCCCAACCGAATATAGTCGACGAACCGAATCCAACCACTTTACCGAACCAGAATAGTGGCAATTCCGAGGATATATCCACCGAAGACATTGACATGAACTCAAACACGAGCAATTTAACAGCTCAAAGACGCAAGTCCCTTTGTCGGCAACATAATATATCATCGTCATTTGGCACGACGACCTGCAGTGCCGGTATCACGCCCAGTCATTCGAATAGCTCGAGCATGACCGCCTTCAGCAGTCAACATGTGCCCAGTGTAAAAGCCTTTCCACAAGGAGACAGCACTCCGGAGTCGACAATGAAACAATCATTTGCTCCGAAGACGCAAATCACTGAACTGAAACATGACCTAATGAGCGAGAAGGCAGCACTCAAGGACTCCATAGAAAATCTACAAATTCTCCTCAAGAACAATATAAGTCTATCGGATTTAAGTAACAAGCAGCAGATAAGCTTACGTCAAACAGAGTCGACAAAGAATCTCGTCAAAAAGGAGACGGTAGTGAATTTCAAATCGGAACGGACAATACAGTTCACAAGCTATACAACCAAATCGATTACATCAACGATAACAACAACAACAACCACTACTGAAAGACGAGCCAGCCGAAGTGTTGACAATGACGAGAGCAAAGAAAAGGACGATTCTCATGATCATCATGAATGGACGAAGCTGTTGAAATTGGATACCCAAAGGAGTCCGATTAAGAACTCACAGTCGATGTGCCCGATTGGATTGTCAACGCAGGCATATGTCATCCCGAATAGTCGAAGTTTGACGCTGATTAACAGCAAGAATTGTGGTGGCAATTATGTCCTGCTCGATGTGACAAATGCAATGGAGTAGAAGGATTGTTCTGTGGGAATTAGTTTTTCAATTTATTTTCTTATGTAGGGTTGTGTTTTGAGTTTGAAGTGACTTATTCCGTAAGTAGGCGGTTTAGTATGACTAAGAACTTACCTATGAATTTATGTTGAGAACGATAAGCTACTTCGTCGGGGAATTTTAATTGAAATTTATGTCTGTTCTATTTTATCCTTCTTCGAGCTGAACAATTTTAAGAATCCTCTGTTCCATAATTCCAAAAATTTATTCATGTGGAGCAGATTAACTAAGAAGTTTAGCTATATCCAATAAATTACTTCCTTTTATCTCAATCTATAAATTTAAACAATGCTCTTCCAGCTCTATAGATTCCTAGCATGTATTCTTGTGGCTTAAGATGCTCACTAATCTTCTCACGCTCACTGCCCTAAAAGTCAATTCATTAATCTGTTTTCCCAGATTTCCAATATAAAGCTGTTACTATTAAAAACAGAATTATATACAGATACAGATACCCTAGCTGAAATTTTTTTTTATTTTAAACATTGTGTCCTTTCTTTCGATCTGCGGTACCTAGAATTGAAACCCTTATCCGATTGAATAAGTTGAGATAAGATTTTTTCTTGACTATAATCATTGCTTCATGATCTTGGATGAAATCGGTCATTGCTTTAGGAGCAAATGGGAAAGTGTACATTTTACTTAAATTTGAGTCTTAACCAACCAAATATGACACATTAACCTCGATATTGGATTCGTAGATAAGTAAAAAATGCAAGTTAATGGTGCAACACTTTCGTTGAAACCCGGAGTATAGCTTTATCTCACAACCATTCTTAAGTGTATGAGTGCTTCTTGCATGATGCCGGAACCTCTAGTTTTATGCCGTTTCCAAACGACTCAGTTGAGATAAGACTTTCTAGACTATTGACGCTAAAGGGTGTTTTTTTTTTATAGAACTTCTAAATGAAATAAAATACAAAAAATCGTTTTAATGTCCATTAATTTGGCTTAATTGGGAGGAAAATTTGCCATTAATGTTAAAATATTATTATGGCAGCCGCGGCTGTTTCGAATAAAGCCAAGTCTATAGATCGAATTTTCAACCATTTTTTCGAGCCTTTAGGGCCGAATGTCGGCAAAAACGCCACGAATTTTGGCTTCCAATTCCCCTATCGTTTCTGGTTTTTTGGTGAAGATAAGCGGCTCCACATATCCTCAAAGAAAAGAATCCAATGGTGTCAAATCACACAATCTTGGTGGCCAATTGACAGGTCCATTCCGCGAAATTATGCTCTCTCTCGCCACGAATGTTGGCTTCCTAGTCCCATATCATTTCTGGTTTTTTGGTGAAGATAAGCGGCTCCACATATCCTCAAAGAAAACAATCCAATGGTGTCTAATCACACAATCTTGGTGGCCAATTGACAGGTCCATTCCGCGAAATTATGCTCCCATTGAATGTTTCCTTCAATAAATCGATTGTGTCATGCGCTGTGTGACAGATTGATCATATCTCATCCATATTCATGCCATCCAACTCGGGAACAAAATAGCCGGTTATCATGGTCTTCATTAGCGGTACCTGACTCTCCATCATCATTTCGGAAGAAGAATGGCCCAAAGACTCCACCAGTCCATAGAGTACACCAAACAGTCAGTTTTTGTGAATGTAATGGCGTCTCACGGGTCCATGTGGATTCACTTCACTCTCCAAATGCGGCGATTTTGCTTGTTAACGTAGTCATTCAACCAAATATGGGCCTCATCACTAAACAAAATTTTGCGATGAAAATCAGCATCGATATCAATCTCATTTTCTGCCCATACGCAAAAATCACGACGCATTGCATGGTCTCACGGCTTTAATTCTTGCACAAGCTGGATCTTGTAAGGCCGGACAAAGCTCCAATTGCTGCGCACGTGGCAAATCGATTCATTCGGGTCCTCTTCAACACTTTGCTCTATAGCGGCAATTGTTTCTTCGGTGCGTACTGTTCGACGTCTCTGCGGATGTAGAGTAAACGTAGTGCGAAAACGATCCATGGTTAACCGAATTAATTGCTCTGATGGACGATTATGTCGACCATAAAATGGACGGAGCTTGCCGTAAACTTCGGGAGCTGAACCATTATTTTCGACATAAATTTGCATGATTCGCAAACGTTGTTCATTTGTCAACCTGTTCACGATGAAATGGCAAACCAAATTAAACATAAATGACGTTAGAGTTGCTTGATTTGACCACAAAATTTCAGTTTTATCTATATTCGAAAAACCAACCTGTAAAAAACAACCCGTTACAAGAATGATTTATTAGATCAATACGAGAGGAGAAAAAGTGTTTAGATATTTCTTTGTTTTTTTTTTACGATTGGAAATCGAGCACAGGCGTGGCGGTTCTTCACCACTAACCACAATACCGCTGAGCCGTCACTGAACCGACTCGGAGATTCTCTGGGATAAATTGGACACGTTATTCTTCTTTGTGTTTTGTCCTTTTGACAGATCATCCGAGTAGGTAGTATCAATTGTCAAGAAAAGCTTATCTCAAATTCGACGTTCGGAGTCGGCATAAAACAGGAGGTCTCGCCATCGTGCTAGAGTAACGAATACATACGATTTGCTACATCTCCAGTGATGAACGATTAATCCATCCAAAAAATAGTCACGAGTATTCGCAATCTTAAGGCTTGTCGACGTATTTTTTTATATTTATTTACTTCACAATTGTCAAAACAAAACTGACAGTTGCTGATAGTTTTATAAGTTCTAATGATACACCACTCTGTAATTCTGTTTGAATGCATTCTTCTATTAAGGGGTTTCTTTCTCATTATTTGCTTCAAAATTTAAAAATGTGTACTTTTATTGATTTTTAAAGTAAGGCAACACCATTTTACAAATTTTTTTAGACCAGCTTTTATTTAAGGTTCCACGTTTATATATTTTTTAGCCAACCAAAATGCTGGAAAATTCATTATGTAAATGAGGTTTCATTCCTTAAAAAATACCAAATGAGTAATGTTGTTAAATAACTATGAGGTAATAAAATATTTACCATACAAATAATTTATTCAAATGTATTACAATTACAGGGTATTCCAAAATAAATTAGTTAAATTATATTTCCTTGTTATATGATTTCAATAATAGCTAAATAAATATAATAAAAATGAATTATTTCATTTGAAAAATGGTATTGTTAATTCTTGTAAATTCGTTTACAATTAATGAAGAAATGAAAACATAATTAAAAATCTATTTCGTGTTAATATAGCTTTTTCGTCATCGTGTACAAAATTCACAAAAATGTCTGTTATTTATCTGTGATTGCTGCGATCAATTCAATTTCACATCTTCTAGACCTTCTGGAAAGTACTAAAACCTTCTTAGCAATGTAGTTTTTATTGTAGATTTAATACAAGTAAAATCAAACAAACTTGTTTGTAAATTTATCAATGTGAAATACAAATCTATTTGGTACTTATATCTTAAGCAAATTACTATACAAAAAAAAAACTATAAGCTTAATGTACCTACTAATTGAGAACTACTATCATTTTGTACAAAAAACATCTGTTATATCTTTAAAAAAAAAGTGAAATTTATTTACAAATGCAGTTAAACATTAATAAAGAAAATACATATTGTTAAACAATAATTTAACTACACTGGAATAAGTGAAACGAATTAAACGCAAAGTATTAAAGTTAAAGAAAATTAAATATTTTATTTGTAAATGTTATATGCTAAGCTGTTTATTGTAAATTTGTATAAAAGAGAAAAATATAAAAAATAATTATAAATATAAATTTAGAATAAAATGTGATGGTGTTTTAATGAAAGATGATCGTTGTGAGAAATTCATGCTACGCAATATGGGGTGCCTAAAATCTTATGCCAAAAATAAAGAGCTGAGTAGAGATAACAACGAAAACTACTAAGATGATTGGTCAGATATAAGAGAAAAAGACAGTGAAAATGATAGCGCAGTGAAATAACCCCCACGGAAATAAGCCCCTTTATGATGCACGAAAAGGATATAAGCTCCACAAGCAAAAGGGATTTAACAGCCGTTTGACTTATTTGGAAATTAAGCTCCATGGCGTTATTTCACTGCACTAAAAAAAGATTCTTATGTTGCTAAGATTGTGCATAAACTTCAGACCTTCTGCTCAGAATTTCATCACATTAACACAACTGAAGTGGCGATAAATTGAGTCACATTATCACTATAAAGCGGTAATTATCTAGTTTTCGTAAGTACGTAATGAATATTGACCCGTTAAAAAAACTCAAATTAACTTCTATTTTTTTTACAGTGCATGGGATTTATTTTTCTTGTATTCATGTTAAGGCTCATTCAATGTTATTAAATATATTAAGTATAGAATTTAAATGCACCCTCCTGCTCGTTGATGCATGTGCGGCGTCTTACCAAAAAATTGTTCATTACTGCTTGGAGAGTTGAGACAGGAATAGTCGAAATTGTTTCTCCAATGGATTGCTTTAGTTCATTCAAATTTGTTGGTTTTGCTTTGTAGACTTCCTATTTGCAATAACCCCACAAGAAAAGGTCAGGTGCAATAAGGTCAAGCGACCTGAGGGGGCCAAAGAAATGTGGAGTTTCTGGATATCTGCTTACTAGGAAATTTTCGTCGCAATTCTGTCATAACAGGCCGGGCTATGTGAGAAGTTCCACCATCTTGCTGAAACCACACAGGGTTGAAAGAAATGTTCATTCAGCGTAATTCTGGATAGAAAAACTCTATCTCGACTGCAATGGGTGGCCGCGGTGTAGTGGTAATGTGTTCGTCTGTTGAGTGGAAGGTTGCGCGTTCAATCCCAACCAAAATCCATTTCACTTTTATTTAAAAGAAATAAAAAGGTCGGTGTAATACCTAAAAGTATGCACAGCATCTTGAATTTCTTCAAATTTAACGAACACAAGAAAAAGTGACTCCCCGAAGCTAGTTCGGACACCACCCATGGAGTTTAAGTCTCCACTACATCCAAAAATCTTTCCTATCCTCTCTTTCTTCCCCTTCTCTAACCCTCGTACTATGGTAACATAAAAAAAGGGTATTCATAACCCCTTGAGTACGTGTAAATTATAAAAAAAAAAAATGACTGTCTGCATATACCCATTTGAGTAGACAAGCATCTTGTTGAAACTCTTGGATTGTCTTTAAATGGCAGCAGCTACAGCAGCGATTGTTTCCTCCGCCGGAACTGAAGGCTTTCGATGGTAAGGTCTTCTTTCGACTGCTCCATGCTCGGAAAAATTGTTAACAAGTTTCATTATGGTCCATCTGCTCGGAGGATTTTCACCATCAATGTGCCTATTCCCTATACTCTCTTTGAACCAAAACAACAAACTCCAGTGCGTGATAGCGGCGGGCAATCCAATTTCTTGTTTCAGTGCCCCAGTTATCCATTTTTTTTTAATATAAGAATCAATCTGCAAAAAAAAAAATTTACCAGATTCATTAAACTGAAAAAAAGTAATTAAATGTTTGTTTTGGTAGCGTCTTTCATCAGCCACCCTGTATTTGTAAAAACCTGGAGTTATCCACAGGGATTGCATATATGTACGATTGAGCTAATATTAGTCGTTGGTTCCCAAAATGCTGCCTGATGTCATCTTAGGGTGCGGTGAGGTCCTAAGAAAAAACGGGGGCGAAAAAATGGAGGGTGGTTCCCATCCTTTAAAAAAGGAAAATAAACAAAGTGTCTCTCAGCATTTGCTTTGTTGTGCTGCGTAGTTTTTGGTATCTTGCTGGCCGGTCGTTGTAAATGATCATGAATGATCAATACTTCAACATACGGTCATAAGCAGTTGCGATTTTATGAACTGTGCAACTGTGTTAAGACTTGAGTGATAGGAGTTGTTGGTTATCAATTCATTTTTGTTACTTTTACCTGTTGTGTGCTTTTTGAAAAAGAAAAAAATAATAAAATATTAATATAATGTCTGAAGCTAAAACAAAGCGGACAATATAGAGTTGAATATTTGAAATTTGGCTTTATTTCATCTTCTTCCTTTGAGCAATGAAATGGCTGAAATATTAATAAAGGAGTGTAGGATTACTTGAAGACATGAACATTTCCAATTCTTCTTGACGAATCTTCTCTTCCAAATAATTTTTTTTTGGATGGTGGAAATCTTCATAAACACGATGAGCACGTGCCCAAAGTAGTGTGAGAATCTTACTCACTAAAACCACCACCCTTTTTGTACCCTCTACTTAGAGGTGTTTTAGTTTTGATGCATAGTTTGTAAAATAGAGAGATAATTTAGCTAAATATTACTTAAAGCATATGGATGGACTCAGAATCGATAGCTGAGCCGAGTTAGCCATGTCTGTTCATCCGTCCGTCCGTACGTCACCAGTGAAATTTGATTCACGTGCACATTGTTGCTCCCAGCAGAACAAGTGTACAAATTCAAGAAATCTGCCCACTGGCACGCCCTCTTTTTTAGAAAAACGTAGTTTTTGGCCAAACTGGGCCGAGCTTTCTCGCAACCATTCATTTGTGCGTGTGTACTTCTTGCACGATGGTGGGACCTCCTGTTTTATGACGACTCCGAACTGGGAATTTGCTTTTCTTGACAACTGATACTACTCGGATGTTTTGTCAGATCATCACGAGAGAAGGGCCTGTGAAAAACCATTTAGTCGTTGCTACGGCTGGGAATCGAACCCAGAACTTCTGCGCGGCAGTTCATCGCACTAACCATCGCGCCAATGAGCCTTTCCTAAGGAATTTTAAAAGGGTTTCAGAAAATCATATTAAGACAATCGCAACATTTTTATTTCGCCCTACTTTTTGTGGGGATTTTTTATAAAATAACAAAAAAAAACGTTCGTGCGAAATCATTGGCTATGATGATATGAACATTTCGTCTTTATATTATTTTAACCCACGCCCATTTTTTAGAGGCGTTTTCTTACATAAACCATTCCATATGCAGAAGAAAAACACTATTTTTGTCGAACCATAAAAGATTTTGATAACCTGTCTGAACAATATGTTGGGACAATGACATTTTCTATATTTCATCGCCATAAAGCGGACTTTTTGGGTATATATATTTTAAGGATGGAATGAGATAGGGTTTAAATGATCCGCACAGGAGATTGTAGCCTTCTCATCTGTTAGTACTTGTATTGCAACTGAGTTTGTGACTTATATAACAATTTTTTTAGCCCGAGTATATAAACATTTTTGGCAGGTAACTTTCCTTTGAGAGATTCTGCTTTATCCGCAATTCATAGCGCGATTTGTCACTTTCTTTAGTCCGAAAATGACAAATCGCGCTAAGGTTGAGTTCTTTGAAGACGCCGCAACAAATTTGCTTCGTCATGAATTTGGAGGACCTAATAAACGTTTTTTATGTTTTCGTGCTAACTTTGTTGTTTCATCCTTAACCGCGGGAATACCCAAATCTCTATAGAGTATGTGTTATATATCATTGAAATTTTGTATTCGTTTTAAAGGCCTATGGAATGTAGCATCGTTTAAATGTTAGCAGTGGATTCTCTGGGTGAGGCACATCTGAATTGTCCCAATTTTCGATGACTCTAGCGCAGAAATCAGTCTTCATTTCACCGTTGGCATGGGTTATGTTGGCTTTTTTTAGTGCCGGTGTGGTTTGCGGCTTATTTGCACTGATTTGCAACTTCAGAAAACCCTACAAGAAAAGGTCTAACGCAGTCAAATCGCACGGTCTCGACGGCCAGTTCACATGAACTCCACGCCGAATTTCCAATGTGGAGTGAGCTGGGCGTTCTGTTGAAAGCACATGTTGATGGTGTCCATATTATCAAATTCAGGTCATAATAAGTATCGACCGATAATGCCGCGCCGACGGCCTAAAATCCACACGAAATGGTAGCTTTTTCGGCATGCATTGTATGCTCTTGGACCTCATGTGGATTGGTAACATCCCAAATTCGACAATACTGTTCGTTGACGTACCCATCCATCTGGAAATGGGCCTCATCGCTAAAAACGATTTTTCGGTGAAGAGCTCATTCAGCGAAAGCTTACCTTCAGCTCCTGGGTCAGTTGAATATTGTACGCGTACATGCTTTAGTCAAGTTGCAAAATTCGCCAAGTTGTGGCCTGTCGAAGGCCGAGTTCTTGTGACGAGACACTTACTTGACTGCCTCAGATTTTCCTACACACTTTCACGGATGTGAGCGGCGATGTTTTTCGCAGACTGCGAATAGACCTCTAGGACGATTATGGCGACCGTCATATGGGCGAAGCCTGCAGAACGTTGCCCGAACAGAGCACCCATTTTGATAAAACAACTATTTGCACGTGATGTTGAACGCTTAATTTCTATTTTTTAATTTGACAAATGTTGTTCCAATAATATGGTCACTATCCCATCAAATTTCGGAAGTTCCTTTTGGAAGACCCTAGTTGTCCGAATCTGTTTGACCATCTCAGGTATGGTGCTCACTTTTGAAGTTAATTGAGACGGTAGACGCTATCGTTGATATCATCCCCCAAAAACATCCATAATGGTCATAATGATTCAACACATTATTTTGAAGAGAAAATATTTGAGGACATCTTTTATTTATGCTTTTACCTCAAAGCTGTTATTTTTATTCAGAACCAAATTTATGTATAAATAAAAAGAGTAGCATGTCTGTATTGTATATTTGTTGGAACTTAATTTTATTAGAGATAAAAAAACGTTTAACACTAATCGAGCCCTAGGTATATTGCTAAACTTGTGAACAAACTCTGGTGTTTATATTTTTTTAGCCCTACGCCATAAACAGTAATAAGCTAACACATGGAAGCCCATATAAATTGCTACAATAGCCCAGAGATTTCTATAAAGATTGGCCTCGTTAAAGCTGTAGTTATCCAGGACATCCTGCCCCGTATGAAAGCACGGCAAATCTTCACTCTCCTCAAAGCAAGCTGTGGAAGGAAGAGATAATGAAAAACAAAGAAGCAGGACAACTTAAATGCAAACATACTTATATTCTGCACACCACTCCATTGTACGATAGTCATTGCCTCGTTAGCGTACAGCATCCAGGAAAAGTACTGCGTCCAAAAAAATGCCACCGGTAAGGTGCTAAGCGAGAAAATTGCATTCAGAAATAATATTCCTGCAACACTTGTTGTACGTTACCTTATTTTAATAAAAATACCCGAGGTTATCATAAAGATGTAATCTAAGGGGACAAGATACGCCATCGCCAGTGGAACTGAATTGAAGGCTGTGGAGAAGAAGGTGCCACATGCTGTCGCCACATTCATTACCAACACTACACACACTGCAGTTATACCAAAGGCAAAGAACGTCGATCGCAGTCCTGTAAACCAGTAGCATATGATTACGAAGAGCAAAGGCTCAATTATCATTCCAGGCAGCTGAAGGGGAACAAATTCCAATAAAAGGTTTGAGATGCGTTATGATTTAAAGTCGTCTTACCATAGCGAGAATATTTGCAATGTAGTACTGTGCGGTTGAATACATCCCCGAGCGGGTCTCTCGTAAAAACATTGGAAATCCTTGTGGGAAGACATTCAAAATGGAATACATCGGATGATAGGTGTTCTCGGATATCATCACAAACAGTGCTCCCTGGACGGCCTGTACTCCCAGCTGCGTCATGTCAGTGGTGCCGGCATAGCAAGCACCAACTACAATGGCTATCGCCATCTTTTGTAGAAATCGCATGAGTTGGATCTTTGGATCTCGAAAGACAGACATAGTAGCCCGTCGCCATATCCAAAAGAATGCATTAAGCCACAGCGGTGGCAGGAATGTTTCCAATTCAGTATCAAATGGAAAGTCTCCCGTCTGTGCCATGTGGAACTCCAAATTGACTAACATGTCCCGCTGCTTGGCTGCTGAGCTGACGGCAAACATATCGCTAAGATACTGTGCCGACCGCTGGGAAGCTTGCTCGTATCCAGGATCTGTGGCAAGAAGGCCAACTATGTAATCGGCTGGATTATATGCCTCCGGGCAGTGGTATCCATTTTCGGCGAAGAATGCTAAGGCGTTTTCGGGTGATCCAGTAAACGCGACACGTCCATCCGCTAGCAGTAGTACGTTGTTGAACATGTTGAATAGCTGACTCGAGGGTTGATGGATGGTGCAGATTATTGTTGTGCCCTTCTTGGCGAGGTCGTACAAAGTCTGGACAAGTTGTTGTGCGCTAAATGAGTCCAACCCTGTTGTTGGTTCATCACAGAACAGGATTAACGGATTGTTGAGCAGCTCTACAGCGAATGCCAGACGCTTCCGTTCACCACCCGACAGCACCTTCTTATCATCACCACTTCCAATGCGCGTGTTTGCACTACTAAGGAGGCCTGTGCGCTCGAGTAAGTCGGTAATTATTAACCTTCTTTCGCCTCTACTTACCCGACGATCCAAGCGAAGATGAGCCTAGGCAGATCAAAGAATTTAAAAAAATTCTATCAAGGACTATGTATCATACCAACCATGAAATTAATATGCTCTAAGACTGTAAGCTCGCCGATAAAGAGGTCATCCTGATACACATATCCACTGAGTCGATGCATAAACGGTCCAATTCGGCGGCCATTAATAAGGATATCACCCTGAACGATTGTTCCCGCTGGAAGCAAATATTATTTGAATGACTGTTTAAAATTTGGTTGCTTGTGAACAAACCAGGCTGTCGGAATGCCAATGCTGACATAAGTGTTGTTTTTCCAGAACCACTAATAGATAAAGAAATAAAAAAATCATGATTTTTATTACAAATTTTTAAAATATGGACCTTATGGTATGATAAGAACCACATAAGGCACCTGGCATACTTATAATTTTATATTACCATCACAAATCTAATAAAAGCGGAAGATCTATGTTCTTCAGAATAACTACCATGCTTCTAGCTTCAAGAGGTTTCACTAACTTACTTAAGTCCAACATGCCTCTCCAATTAGCAGGACCGGGCTAACTGCCTCCAGTTGCGCACTGCAAGTTGATTGAGGTCGGATTCTTCTTGTGCGCCTCACTGCGTCCGACGTCTGGGTGTGAGTCCCTTCGTTCTACATGACCTAGCCATCATAAACATCCAATGCGGAGTTATTTGACCAGTGACATGTCGCTGTACAGCTCGTATAGTTCTCGGTTGAAACTTCGTCTCCATAGCCCGTCAACGCAAACTGAACCGAGGAGTTTTCGAAGAATTTTCCTCTTAAATCAACGAAGGAATTCTTCATCCGCTTTTGAGACGATCCATGCTTCAGGACTGGGATCTCCTAAGTAGTTCGAGTGAGGGCTTTACTACTGAATTGCCTTCTTAGCCCGAAGAAACTGCGGTTGGCAAGAGTAATTCTTCGTTTAATTTCTGACGAGATGTTGTTGTCAGAGTTAATTGCGGAGCCGAGATTCACAAAGTTCCGTACTACCTCACAGTTATATCTGTCAATGGTGACGTTCTGTCCAATTCGTCGATGTTGTGTCCTTTCACTTTTGCCGCTAGCATTTTTGCCGCTATACTAGCAAACGTGGCTATGACATCACGTTGAGTTCTACCAATGATGTCGATATCGTCGGCGAATGCTAGTAGTTGCACCGATTTTTGGAAAATTGTTCCTCTGGTGTTGGCTTGGGAGTTTTGGACAATCCTCTCAAGAATCAAATTTATGAAGTCACATGATACCGCATCGATTTGCCTAAATCCTTTTTTGGTATTGAATGTCTCGGTGAGGTCGTTTCCGACCCTAATGGAACAGCGAGAATTCTCCAACTTCATCCTTAACAAACGGACGAGTTTGGGCGGTATACCAAAGCTAGACATGGCTCCGTATAGTTTGTGCAGTCGTAAGCGGCATTTAATCAATGAATAGGTGGTGGGTATTGATTTGGATATCTTGCTTTTTTATATGATCCGGAGTGTGAAAATTCGATCGGCTGTGGACTTTTCTGCCCTAAAACCACACTGAAAAGGGCCGATCAGGTTGTTGGTAAACGGTATCAGACGTTTACATATTACGGCAGATAGGATCTTGTAGGCGATGTTGAGTAGACTCATGCCTCTGCAGTTGGCGCATTTCTAGAAACCTAGCACATCAGTTGCTGCAGATCTAATGGCTTGTTGGCATCGTTGCCATTGTACTTCGATAATCGATACTGGTGGTATGGTGTTCATCTAGAGGTTCAGGGATACGCGTTGAGCGATGATCTTGATCGTGTTTGACATCCGCATTTTTAAGTTTGCTGCAACATGGTAGTGGCCCGAGTCGATGTAAGTTCCTCGGAATATTCGGACATCCAAAATACTGGATGAGTGCATCTTGTCTGTCGCAATGTGATCAATTTGGTTGACCGTTCGTTGATCCGGAGACCGCCATGTCCCCTTATGGATATCGAGGTGGGGAAACGGTGTGCTGGCTATAGTGGCATTTCGTTCCGTAGCGAAGTCAATTAGCCTAAGTCCGGTACCAGAAGTGTTGCCGTGTAGGCTATGGTTTCCGACAAGAAAAAGATATCTACTGCTAAAGATGTCTTCTATTCCTGTCGTTGCGTTAAAATCTTCCAGCACGATTTTAGCATCGTACTTCGGTAGCCGCTCATAGGTTTTGTTAAGAAGCTCATAGAAGCAATCCTTAGCTATATCAACTTTTTCGTCAGTTGGGGGGTGATTGCCCCAACGAATTTATCCTTGATGCGGATTTTTACAATGCGTTCGCTTATGTCTTGGAAACATAAGACTTTTGCCTAAGTCAGTCAGTTATAACGAATAAGCAACCAAATAGTCGCTGTTTCTGCTCATTATAACACGGTCCGTAGTAGAAATCATAGTTTTTCATCCTCTATTTGTCCGGTCCATCCCATAGTATTTCCTGGATGGCAGTGATGTCTGCTTTGTAGTAGTTTAGGGCTTCCGCCCTAAACCTGATATAGCCTAATATAGGGTATGTTTCCATCTCTCTATAAAACGTTGAAAAAGCTGGTCTTTTCCCCCTTTCCCCCTTTCCGGTTTCTTTATGCCACTTTCGGCACTAAGATCGAACTCTCATTTTTTATAGTTAAATGAATATTATTCATTCACGCGCAATTAGCGAGCAACGTTTAAGCGGGTAAAGCAGAAACAGTCGCGTCATTTTAAGGCACGCATTTATTCGTAGGAAGGTTTTATTAGTTGCAAGAACCCCTACCATACCGTCGACCAGTCGCCAGTGCTATTATGCGTCTGTAGTTCTTTGCAGTCATGTGGAAAGTACTGTGATCTCAATATCTGTTGATTAAACATTTCAAAAAATCGTTGAGGACATCGAAATTTTTTTTTGCAAAATTTTCCAATCATGTACATTAGCAGAGTCGTGCTCCGAAACATATGTCACATTTGAGTTTGCTGCGTAATTTGTAGATGAATTCATTTAAGAATCTTGAGATAAGCTCTTATCGTAAAAGTCTAACAGCAAGGAAAGATTGCAATTATGTATTCACTTTGGAATGCTTAAAAAGGCACCAAATGGTCGAAAATAATCGCACCGCCAGCTAGAATAAATCAAAATACTTTGGCCATTTATTTTGATTTATTCTAGTTAGTTATTCTAGAAGAAAAATCTGAAGTTTTTGGCGCCTATCTGAATAAAACACGGCAAGTGCTTATTTTTAACTTCAAGTGGTAACCATCGGGTACTGGTCTCATCCAACTGGATTTGGCTTGCCAAACGATAAGCGTGAGTGTTGATAACACGGCGAAGAACAGCAAAGGCCTGCTGTCCCGGCCAACAGGTAGTCTAGGAATTTCAAGGGTTAGTCAGGCCTCTCGAACGAAGATGGTGTTGGATGAACCAAAAGGCCAACGGCAGTGCTCAATTCCGTTGTGGATACTGATGGCCCCGTGTTCTAGGGGTATCTAATAAAAAACCCTCGAGGGCCAGTTCCGGCCCTCCAGGTTGGGGGATGTGTCACCTAACCAACCATAAAAAAAACTCTATGTTACCAAGCAACCAATAGCCTTGGAAAGGACAGATTTAATTGTTGATGACTCAGCTAAAAGAAAAAAAAACAATGACGTTCGTATCTGCACCTGAAATGCGAGAACATTAAACAGGAAAGGTGCAAGCGAACAACAAACGGAAGCCCTAAACTGGAAATACGACGGAAACGGCGACTATTCGTATGCGGATTTGTTATAAGTACCAGACATATGCAAGACATTACCGAACGCATTGTAACAATCCGACAACTACAGAGGCATAAGTCTCCTCAACATCGCCTACAAGATACTATCTGCCCTAATATGTGAAGGCCTGAAACCGTTAACCAGCAACCTGATCGGCCCTTTTCAATGTGGTTATAGGCCAGGAAAGTCCACAACCGATCAAATGCATCCTATTCATCGATTTCAAAGTAAACGACAGCATTTATAGAGAAGAACAGTACAGAGACATATCTGGTTTTGGTATACCACCTAAACTCGTCCGTTTGTGTAGGATGACAATGGTGAATTCTCGCTGCCCCATCAGAGTCAGAAACGACCTCACCGACACACTCGATACAAAAAAAGGATTTAGGCAAGGCGATGCGCTGTCATGTGACTTCTTCATGCGACTCTGTCATGTGATTTCTTCAATTTGATTCTTGAGACGGTTGTGCAAAACTCCCAAGCCAACACCAGAGGCACAATTTTGCAAAAATCGGTGCAACTAGTTGAGACACAGTCGATGCTGAGGATATGGAAGAACCACTTATGCAGACTCTTAAACGGCGATGACGAACTACATTCCGCTGTTAGGCAGAACGAACCATTCAATAGTGCCAACAACAGCGAAAACTGCCAACCACCCGACGCCGTAAATATTGACATCATTGGTAGGACTCAACGTGATGTCAAAGCCAAGTTTGCTAGTATAGAGAAGGAACCGGAAAAATGGGTTTAGCAGTAAATGAGGGCAAGACAAGGTCTATGCTCCTAACACGAAAGAACACGCAGCACCGACGATTTGGACAGAACATCACCATTGACAGATATAACTTTGACGTAGTACGGGACTTTGTATATCTCAGCTCCGCTAATATCTCTGACAACAAGATCTGGTCAGAAATTAAACGAAGAAATACTCTTGCCAACTGCTGTTTCTTCTTGCTAAGAAGGCAATTCAGTAGTAAAGCTCTCACTCGAACTACTAAGGAGATTTAATATAAGACCCTGATCATCCCAGTCCTGCTCAAAAGCGGACGAAGAAATCCTTGGTCGATTCGAGAAGGAAAATCTTCGAAAAATCTTCGGTCCCATTTGCGTTGATAGGCTATATAGACGAAGATTCAACCAAGAACTATACGATCTGTACAGCGACATGCCGCTGGTCAAAAACTCCACATTGGACGTTTAAGATGGCTAGGACATGTGGAACGAATGGAAAACAATACTCCGCCTCGCAGAGTCTTCGATTCCCAGCCAGACGTCGGACGAAGAAGAGGAAGACCTCGCCTTAGGTGGGACGCACAAGTAGAAACTGACCTCAACCAACTTGAAGTGCACAACTTGAGGCTAGTGACCGGGAGTGGCATGTTGGTTGAGGCCCAGGTTCATTCCGGACTGTAGCGCCAATTAAGTAAATATATAGATAAAACCTTTACACCATTCAAGTAAATGTTGATAAGACGGAACAAATATTTGACAATTATTACAAGAGCAACTTAAGAAATAAAACACAAAATCGACCATCTTAAGTCTTTGAATGATTTTGATTGAAGAAAACGGCGCCAAAAAGTGGGAAAGCTTAAAACATTGTATGCATGAAAAACATAAAATTATGTTGTTCAGAATTTTTTTCGAAATATCTTTTGGTTTCACAAAAAAAACATTTTTTTTGCAAAGTGGACGTGGCAGTTGGCGTTTAAAAAAAAACGAAGAACGTAGAACGTCCATATGTTCCACATTATATCTACATTTAAGCCTTAATAATCGGTGACATACAGATATGGCTAGATTGACTCAGTTAGCTATTCTAAATCTATTCATATACATCGAGGTATATCTATATAAGTTATGTTTCTATGTTACAAATTATATATCAAAACTAATATGAGCCTCAAGCGTATTCCAAAAAAATTTGCAAGCCTTTGATAAGGTGTGGCACGATGGCTTGATATGCAAATTATGACAAGTTGTCCCAACATGCTCGCATGGTATTTCGGAAATAGACCCTTCCGTGTTAGACATTGAAACGAATACTCGGAGTTGAAAGAATGTTCAGCCTACGAACCGCAAGGAAGTGTTCTTGGGCCGCTTTTTTTTACATATTCTATATTTATCATATACCGAAGGAAGCACATCATTTGATTTGATCACCGAAGTGGATAGCTAAAACATAAATCGATTACTAGCTTTAAAAAATAGGAATGTTACCGCGAAACTAAGTTTTAGTCTAAATTTAACTAGAGCTTGTGAATAGGCCCTAAACAAGAAGAAAGAAAGATCTTTGAATAGTGAACCATGTGATTAAATCGCGGCGCATAACATTCCCTGTTGGGTATTTATAGATCCTATTGGGTATAAATCGCAAATGTCCAACTTCTTCGATATGCAATTTACTAGAAAATATTTATTTGCTCCTTATGTTATAACAATTTCAAACAATGCCGTAAGCGGGGTCACAAAAAAGGGATTTCTAAAAGTGTAGCATTTAAAAAAATAAAGGTACGTCGATATATGGTCTCATTTTTTTTTTAAATAATGGGGTTACCTACTGCATTACCATACACATATCTCTCGGTTATATACTATCATTAAAATATAAACTCTTGATGCTAATGCTAACGGAGCTGTCAACGAATTCCTTTACTACATCACCTACAAAAAGACGGAGCATTACCGTTTACCAAACGTACTGATTATCTAGACCTTCAGCGCATTCAACAGTTCATTATCATCTAAATGAAACTAAATAATCTCAAAAGACTCAGATTACTCTTGATACAGATAGTGGACCAATAAAAAAATGCCTTATCTGTGCGTGTCTATGACATAACAGTGATAAATTAATATCGGTCTCTCCTTATTTACATCATCATTAGATACTATAACTCTTAACTTAAACCATGTGCTCACTACTGTAACAGTGTAATATGAGCCAATGTAACTAGATACAAGAATTAGCGAAACAAATGCACTTTATACAAATACACACAGATATACGACCTATACATTGAGAGAACACAGTCTAGGTTCGATGAACCTCACCTTGAACCCATTAGCGCCATTAGATTTCCCGGCTGGACAGCTCCTGTGGAATTATTGATAATCCTTTTCATTTTACTTAAGCCCGAACCGGCCCCGGTTGTATACACGCACAGGTCACGCCAGACCAATGTCGCTCCCTGCTCGGCAGGAGACCATTTGCTATAACTCCTTAGTGGTAAACTACGTTCGGAACTGTTTCTCGTGGAAATTTTTGATTCACTGGACGTTTTCGTGCCCATATCGTTATCGAGACCCTGCATTTCCATTTCACAGATATCACTCTCGTCCGTTAACTTTTCGGTAGACATTTTTTTTTTCAGATTTTGTATCTTTTTTTTTCACGGCTGACAGTTAATGTCTATCTTCCACTTACCATCTGAATGTAATCGCGATTGAATTATAACTGAGCAGATAGATTCACATCTAATGTCGGCGATGGTGTTGCTTCTTGTCATTGTGCCGCTCCACCCTCCTCCAATCCATGAGTTTTTATCTCAGTAACACACACATAAAACATCGTACCTGGATCTAACTTGTGTGGTTTGTGTGAAGCATAGAGAAACGTGTGGAATTACCTTCTCAGCTTTTGCCTCATGGTACGTCAGTTCGAGTAAGAGAAGTAATTTGTAGTTGCACTAGCTTGTGCAGATGACTCGTAGAAACCCCAAATGCACATATTTGCACTAGGTATCCCCCTAGTTGTGAACAGGCAAACTGTGAAGTGTATCGAATTACACACACTCCAGCTGTGTGTACAGAGAAGCCCTTAAAGGGTACCCCGGCAAGAGGTGGTGTCTATACAAGCATCTGTGTATCTATAAGAGTCTTGCAAAAAAGTGGGTTGAGTGGGTCTAATAGAGTTTGTGGTTTAAGATTCTACTTTTGTATTACATTAGGTACTTTTGGCGGCACTGCAAATGGAATGATATGGTTCACTCATGTACCCAACATTACTTCATATCCAAAGCAAATTAAAGCCAAGAAAAACGACTTTTGGGAATAAATGTATGCGTAACTAAATGAGATGAAGTTGCACCTGGTTTAAAGCTGTTATCAGTAAACTTTTAAGATGTCAAATAAAAAAGGTTGAAATATAAACTTTTTTATAAAAAAAATATGTATGTGTTGAGAATAAAATGTTATCGCGGATAAGATTCCAAACACCGTAAACCTGAAAATATGTAAATATACAATGAACTACGTTTAGGACCGTCATGACAGTTTGAAGACCTGAGAAATCATTCAGTGTAAACATGGAATTGTAAAGTTAATGAAGTTCAAAACGTCGCTCGACGATTTATGAGTTCACATTTCATTTATTGAAGTTTAAATTTGCGAAATGGGTACAGTATTGTGCTGTAAGGCAGGCAGCTTAGGACCTTAGGTTATATAACATGTGAAACAATTTAGTAATACAGCTCTTACTTGAACTACTAAGGACAATCCGATAAAAATACTATCGTTGAAATTGATGCAACCTTTAACCCTTCCCGCAACATGCGTTAATGGGTAGTTGTGAATTACCGACTCAATATTCGACCTTATTCAGCACATTCTGAACAAAGTTTTCACTTCCAGTTTTGAGCACAAGCCCTGTTATAAGGAAGCCATTGAGTGTTTTGTATTCTTGAACTATTTTGCAAATTACATACTTACGTCTAAACATAGAGGTGTGGCGTAATTACTGTTGTCATTTAAAAAAACTATACTTGCAATACATGACATATATATGTGGGGGGCCGCGGTGTAGTGGCAATGTGTTCGTCTGTTGAGTGGAAGGTTGCGCGTTCAATCCCAGCCAAAATCCATTTCACTTTTATTTAAAAAAAATAAAAAGGTCGGTGTAATACCTAAAAGTATGCACACCATCTTGAATTTCTTCAAATTTAAGGAACACAAGAAAAAGTGACTCCCCGAAGCTAGTTCGGACACCACCCATGGAGTTTAAGTCTCCACTACATCCAAAATCTTTCCTATCCTCTCTTTCTTCCCCTTTTCTAACGCTCGTACTATGGTAACATATAAAGGGTATTCATCATAACCCCTTGAATACGTGCAAATTATAAAAAAAAAATATATATGACAAATTACAAGTTTGAATCCAGCGATTATTGAATTAGTCATTTTAAAAAAATGTCTGGACAATAAATGAGGGAATGGAAATTGGGGAATGAAGCAACGATTCTTAAGAAGGTCCTGCTAATATCGAACCATTTTTTTTTAAAAACGCCTTTATAAAAAAAAGTCCCTTGCACTAAACAACAGAAATTCCAAACCTCGTCCCGTCGAAGCCCTCGTCTCAGAGAAAGCTTCATGCCTTGTACCAGTACTATAGGAACATTTCGAGGAATGATGAGTAAAGTTGGGACAACAATTATAAAGCCATACAGATGACGTATGAGAACAAAAAAAAACAAGAAACTTTTACTCACCAGCTTCACGGTACGGGCGGACGGTGTGTACCTGCACACATGAGAAACGAGATTCAAATTATATGGCGGTCTGAGAAAGTACGACCCGCCATAGAGCAATTTTTATTGTATGCAGTGCCTCATCTGTACGGCTTTATAATCTTTGGCTGGAATAACGTAAATAAACCCAAATCGGATCAAACACGTTTAGGACAGATGTGGCTGGCAGAAGGTCTTTCACCAAATTATCAACAAGATCTATACGGCGGTTACCAGACCAAAACTAGGTCTTAGCGATCTAATGAATAAACCGTTCTTTTATAGTATAATTCGATATTACATTGGGATTTGATGGCATTGCAAATTAGAATCACTTTAAGGTTGAAAGACTGGACCAAATCTCTTAACTTTGCCCTGCTGGTTCTCCCAGCCGTACAATGTTGGTTTCTGTTATACTACCAAGACAAGAGTCTCAAACACTGAATACCAGAAATCTTGCCTTCACGTAGGCATCTTTTCCGAAACTGCAAAACCCCAACTTACCCTTGTCACATTAAACCACAGGAGTTCGACTATTGCTATTCATCCCGAATATGACAAGCAATTGGGAGATCTATTCAATAATCCGAATAAGGTAGGAACTTAATTACTTACTTAAGTGACGCTTCAGTTCGGAATGAACCTGAGCCTCAACCAATATTCCTCTCCAATCAGCCCGGTCCTTAGCTAACTGCCTCCAGTTTTTTCCTATTTAAGAAATAGGAAACCTCTTTAAAATTAAACAGCTTCATAACGAGACACTGCATCCCAGGTAGGCGTGGTCTTCAAATAGATATTACCAGCAACGATTTCTGCAGAAATTACAGACCCATGGCCGAAGAGACATTTGTCTCGCACTCAAAAAAGACTACAAGACTACAGCGATTTAAGGGATTTGAACAATGTCTGTATGGCCGACTTAAAGAATATAAGCTAGCACTAGCAGTTAAGACAGAAATCAAAATATAATTTTTAGGCGCATTAGGCTAGTTAGTAGTCAGTTTTTCTCACAAACATCCATGTATGCATTTGTGCTTCTTGCACGATGGTATGATCTCCTGTTTTATGCAGATCCGAACAGCTAAGTTTTGAGCCTTCAAAATTCACGCCTTAACGCATTTACCGATTTAAGCCAAACTTTCACAAATCTTTGATATTGATCTATATATGGTTTTTGTGAAGTTTGATTTAAATCAGAAATATGCGTGGAAAACCAAATTATTTTCAGTGCATTTTGTGTGTTCATGTATAACTTACGTAATTTGCATCCATTTAATCAGTTTTTCTTTAAAAATATTCAGAAAATACTGAGGAGAAGATAGGTCAAAATTCGTTTACTGCCACGCCCACTTTTCAAAAAAAAAACTTCGACTTTTGTTGAAACCGTAAGAAATTTTGGAAAAACGTTTGAGCAAGACATTTAGACACTCTAAATATCTGTATATCATCAACAAAATATTTTTTGCAACGCCCAATTTTTGAGGGATTAATTATAAAAAAATCTGATTTCGGTACAATTTTAAGTCAATTCGAAAAAAAAAACTTTCGATGAACATATTTTGGAAATAATTCTTTGAATAGTTCGTCTACAGATAATTTTAACCTGCGCCCACTAACAACTACTAGCATACGGAAGATATTGACAACTTTGGTAGGACTCAACGTGATGTCATAACAAATGAGTTTAGCAGTAAATGTGGGAAAGGCAAAGTATATGCTGTCGACGTAAGGAAACACAACATCGACGAATTGAACAGAACGTCACCATTTACAGATACAACTTTGAGGTAGCACGGGACTTTGTCTATCTCGGCTCCGCTATTAACTCTGACAGCAACATCTCGTCAGAAATTAAGAGAAGAATTACTCTTGCCAACCGCTGTTTCTTCGGGCTAAGAAAGCAATTCTTATATATGACCCTAATCATTCCATTCCTGTTCTACGTAGCTGAAGCATGGACCTTCTCAAAAGCGGATGAAGATATCCCTGGTCGATTCGAGAGGGAAATTCTTCGCAAAATCTTCGGTCCCATTTGCGTTGACGGGCTATGGAGACGAATATTCAACAAAGAACTATACGAGCTGTGCATCGACATGCCCCTGGTCAAAAAAAACTCCGCATTGGACGTCTAAGATGCCTTGGAAATGTAGAACGAATGAACAATAATACTCTGGCTCGCAGCGTCTTTGATTCCCAGCCAGACTTCGGACGCAGTACAAATACATTGGTAATATTAATATGATCATTTTATCTGTAGATAGTTTTAACCCACGCTCGCTTTTAAGGAGCGTTTTCTTATTAAATCGATTTTTATACACTACCCCATAGCATATGCAATAGAAATTTTTTTTTTGTTAAGCCATAAAAGGATTTTGATAAACTCTCTTAACAGATATGGAAGAGTAGTTTACGTGAGGAAATGTACTCGATTAAGTAGTAAATCGGAGAAACTACATGTCTGATTTATTTCATTTACTACCTACGGTTGTTACGCGTGCTACCTTAATATAAAATGTTAAATTTTAAAGTTCAAAGATATAATCTGCCCTAGCCAGGTATCCGTCGGAGGTTGAAATTCCATTCGAGGTATATATGCCATCGGAGAAAAGCTCACTCCGCTACAATTCGTAGATAAATTCCGCGAAGAATTTGTGTCGGAGGAAATCGGAAAAAATTGCACTTAGCTGTCAAATATTGCACGAAAAATTCACCTGAACGCACTTCAACGCAATTCGACGCATGCATTACAAAATGTCGGAGAAATATTCCAAACTACTTTTCGAAGGAATACATCGAAGCTAAAATCCTCCGAATCGTACAAAATCGCAGAATTGTCCTGTCCGGCAGATACCTCTCCGGGGCTGAATATCCACATTCATCGCGTTGGAATTGGGTACATCCAGAATCAAAATTGTGCGAATAGTAGATAGACGTGGGACATGGAATAAAGCAAAGGAACCACTCGTGTGTTAAGGAAATATTTGGTTCTTCAACAAAAATCGGTTTGAAACTATTTATTGTCATGCCAATTTTATTCCATTTTTTTGCAATTTGAAATTTAAGAACTTAACTGCATGCCTGAAGCCTGGATGGTAATTGATAGCGATATTTGACAGCGTGCAACTTTACAGGAGTAAACTGAACATCGATCTTAAAATTATAGACTTTCCCTTCTCATGCTAAGTAAGGCTTTTTTTTATCGTTTATTTTGATTTTGCTTTCAAATCACGCTCAATATGAATTGGTTTAGAATATTCGACCCCATTTTATTGAATTATTTCGTGGCAAAATATATTGTTCTGTGAAACAGGTAACTCAAACTATATTTTGACAGATTTCACACCAAACGCCAACTACGTTTAACTACATTAACCTCAGCTACGTAGCAGACGCAACAAATGTACTTATTCCGAAAAAAAGTATCATTTCTGCCATCTCTGTCTCAGAGCAATATATAAACGCAATGGCAATTGGGTATTCAGCGATTCGCACAGCCGATTGTAGCCGTCTATGTTTGCCGGGTCAGCTAGAAGGGGTACTTTAATTTTGGCACAGAAAGTTGTTAAATGTAGAAACTTTTAAGAGAAAAAAATTGTTCCAGCGTCCTTGTTAGGGCCTTAAAAAAGATTATTTATTTTTCGTTGACGTGTAGAAAACAAAAGTAAACCAAATATTGCAATATTGTAATATTCTAAAATTTTGTCAATGATGGATGAGATTGTATAGGGTATAAAACAGTTGATTGTAGCCTTTTGATTTTATTTAAAAAAAAAAAACAATTTCATTTGTCAAAAAAACACAAAAAAGAAACTGAATTACTAGTCTTACTATGGCCTGGTCACACTGGGTGTTAAGAGTTATTGTATCATTGACAACAACCTCCCTTTGAGTAATTGCTTGTTGATCAAATGCGATAACCAATTCATAATTTGCAAAGGTTTGTGTCTGTACTTCGTTTGTGGGTATTATTATGGTGCATACAAATTGTCAAAATAAAAAATAAAAAAAAGACGAGGAACCAAGTTTTTCAAAGTTTTCTTGGTAAAAATTTTGTTACTTTATATTTATATATTAGATAATAGGCCGAAAGGCATTAGAATTAAGTTATCGTATAATTTAGGGCGCCCGCATAGAGCAAGTAAGTTGGTTAAGTAGTTGATAAGTAGGCTAGTTTTTTCATGAATTTTTGTCTAGCATTTAAGTTAGTTTTTAAGAAAAACAAAATAAAAATGAATTTAAAAAAAAAAAAAATTGTCAACCCTATAGAGGTATCCGTTCGGAACAAAATTTTCTCCAATTTGTTCGATATCGGAAAATTTTGAACCGAGTTTTCCCGTTTGGATTTGCAGACGAAAAATTGTTGCGGAGTTCTAACGAAAATGGAAACCACCCCAAAGTTGTGCCTAAAATAATAAATAAAACTATTTTGTGCATTACTACGAAATCGTGTTCTAGAAAAAAAAAACGACAAGAACGCAACAAGAAAAATATGTTTAAATATTTATTTCACTCACTTTTCGCATTTATAAATTTACACAGCTGACAGATTGTCAAGCATCCGCGAAAGAATGCTCTAATTTTTTTAATCCCCTAAGGATACTTCCATGGTAAACTGAGTTCCGATCGGAACTGACTTTCGTTTAAGAAATTCTTTCAACGGATACCTCAATAGAGCTGAGTGTTCAAATCGATCTTGAAGAAAAGTGCGTAATGGATATAGTATCCCTTTAATTAATGTAACGGAAGTCCTTTTAAGAGGCTTTTTATTAATATAAGCTTATCATAGGTTATAATCTTTGGACCAGTGGCGTAGATAGGGTGGTTAAAATTTATAAAATTTACCAGCATTAGCCCTACTCTTAAGTAAGTATGTACACAACAAAATTCAATGAACGCTGCTTCCTAGTATGTTTATGCAACTGCATCAGAAATGACAACCCTGGGTATATATCCCGTGTATATAAATCACACGGTGAGTACCCAGAAAGTCTTCTTCACTTCCGTCAACAATTATAATTTTGAAAGTTTCATATATAAACATTTCGTTGTAGGTCCTACCAAGTCTCCTACATTATATACAACGATAACCATTCAAAAATATACGCAATGAGTACCAAGGGTTGTTTTTTTTTTTTTTTTGATAAAATGTAGTTGCATACTAGGGTGCAGCGTTCATTGGCTTTAACTGTTAAGAAACACGGTGAATGTCTGATTTTTTACTGTGAAGCAGGGTTAATGCTGGTAAATTTTATATATTTTACCCGCTCTAAATTGATTTAGAGAAAATCAAAACTGTCAAACTCCAGCCATTATTTGAAGGATGATAACATTAGTTGAATGTTTGCCAAATACGATAATGGATCGCTTAATAATCGAACAATGCGTTAAAGTTATCAAAACGCACTACAAAGATTGTGATGGCGTGATTAGGCGATGATTATGGTCGTCAAAATCGACCGACTACGCTAGCAATCGGTAAAATTTTGAAGAAATTTTAAAAGTGTGGAAGCTTAACTGATATCGTAAGGCCTGTCCATGATTGAAATGCACGCTCAGTTGAAAATATTTTGCATTTGGGTTTGCATCTCCATCCTTATAATGTTCAAACTACGCAACGATTGATACCCGTTGCTGACCATTCAGAACGCCGTAGATACGCTTCTTAGGCCTTGAAACAAACCCGAGTTTTCGAACAACATTTTCTTCAGCGATGAGGCACATTTCTCACTCGGTGGGTATGCAAACAAACAAACCGCAGCAAATCCCCAAGTGATCGAAGAGGTGCTCTATGATCAAAAGATGTCATTGGTCTGTATTTCTTTGAACAGACGGTTACAGTCAATTTGGAGCGATGTGGTCAATTGATAACCGCCTTTTTTGGCCGGCGATTGAAGATCATGGTTTGGACAATGTGTGGTTCCAACAAGACGGGGCAACCGGTCACGACCAATTATGGCTTTATTGCGTGAGAAGTTTCCTAGCCACCAAGATCCTGCAATTCGACACCGCCAGATCTGTTTTCTGACGATGTCAACAGTGTTTACATGCACAATCCCCTAAATCTAGACGCAACCAACATTATTAAAGTTTTGGCAGAGATACCTCAAAGGAATCGCATGTTGCTAATCTTCCCTAGGCGGCCATTTGAACGGTTTTGTTTGTCACAGTCAAAACATTTAAATGAAACTATCATCCCGGCCCCACTTCGCCCGGGTGCAATTTGAATGACAAAAATGTATTTTCTGTCTGTTAAGCCTCGAATGTTCCATGAATGCTCAGCTGCTGTAAGTAGTAGATGAATTTTTAATATATGAATATAACTTTAGCATTCGTATTGAAATTCAGATCAAAACAGTGAAAACCACACGGAAATCCGTTTAACAGTTATTGAGATAAGCACATTCAAAAACGTTTTGGGACTTTATTTTATAACGGGTGATAGTTAAAGCGCGGTTTTTTTTTTGTCGAATAAAAACTCAAATTTACATCAAATATTCAAAAATTTTATTGTAATCGATAAACAGGCCTTTGCCATTTACGTTTTAAAGACAACTTCATGTAAATGTTGTCCGCGGCTCCGTTTCAAATGGTCCATTCGGAAGGTCCAATTTAGCGTCACCTTTTCGAGCATTTCGGCCTGTATTCCATGAATCACGCGTGTTATGTTTTCCTGTACGGTTTCAATCGTGTTCGGTTTATCCACATAGACTAATCAAGAGGCGTTAAATCGCATGATCTTGGCGGCCAACTTACGGGGCCATTTTGAAAGTTAAGCTCCTCACCAAATTCATCCTTCAAAATTTCCATTGTTTTACGAGCTGTGTGGCTTTTGGCACCGTCTTGATGAAACCGCTTGTCAATCAAGTTAAACATAGCCAACTGGGACAAAAAAAAAAGTCGCGTATCATGGCGCGATATCGTTCGCCGTTGAGGGTTTCTTCCACTGTCGTCTTCGAAGAAAAATGGACCCTGGACACTGTGTACTCATTCCGTAACTTTTAAAATAATTTTTGTACGTAGAGTATATTTTTATTTTGTGTGTGTTTACATGTATATAATTCAAACGGCAAGTACCCATAAAGTCTCTTTTACTACCGTCATCGATTATAATATGAAAAGTTAGGAATATAAAAATTTCATTCTCAAACCTTATAGTCAACGATAATCATTTTAAAAAATACGTAAAGAGTACCCAGAGTTGTCATTTCTGATTAAATGCAGTTAGTTGCATACTAGGGAGCAGAGTTCAGTTCGAAGAGATTGGAAATTCGAAAGTAAAGAACAATATGGGGAACATTTTAAACTTGCGGCACCATTTTTGCTTCACTTGCTAGACAGTAGTACGAAAAACATTTGACAACATATCGAATAGAAATTTTACAAAGTTTTTTGACAACTCTACATAAAATTGTGTTTTTCATTTCGTGGTTACACAATATGGTAGCGCTGGCATTTGACACCTGTCAAACTCAGCTATCATTTGAAGGGTTATAATGTTAGTTGAATGTTTGATATTTACGATAATAGAAATACTCGTGCGAATTCTTCGGCACACCCATATTGCATAGAGCCTGTTTTCGGGCACACAGTAAAATTTAGAAGATCAATTCTTAACCACACTTCACGATTATGGAATAGCTTGCCTTCTTCAATATTTCCATATGACTACAACCTGCAAAGATTCAAAATTAACGCGCATCGTCACCTCACTCTTTTCCCACCTACTCCCAATCTCTAACTATCCCACAAACCTTTTTCCTTCTTTCCATCACTGGGTTTTATAAAATTCAGGGACTGAGTCCTAAGTGTTGAAAAATATTTAAAAAAAATAAAAAAATAAATAATGGATCGTAAATGGATAAATTATTAAAACATACTATAAAAGTGGTGATTTATACGTAGCCACTTTTCTTGTTTTACGCGATTGTTATGGTCGTCAAAACCGATAGGTAAAATCGTGAACAAATTTTAAAAGAATTGAAGCTTTACTGATGTTAAGGCCTGTGCATCATTGAAAGACATGCTCAGTGGAAAATATTGCTCCTGCAACTTCGAGGCGATCAAGGATATAGAGAGGTGCCACTCCAGGAACGATGTTCGCATGTTTTACCAAAGTATAAAACGTCAAAGCCAAGGATACAATGCTCGAACTGAATCCTTCCGAGATGAACAAGGAAATATCATAGTTGAGACACAGCCAATGCTGAGGATTTGGAAGAACCACTTCTGCAGACTGGAAAGAACCGCAAAAAGTCCAAATCGATACCCACAACATATGAGGTAGTACGGGATTTTGTCTATCTCGGCTCCGCTATTAACTCCGACAGCAACATCTCGTCAGAAATTAAACGAAGAATTACTCTCGCGAACCCCTGTTTCTTCGGGATAACAAGGCATTTCAGTAGTAAAGCCCTAACTCGTACCACTGAGGAGATCCTATATAAGACCTTGATCACCCCATTCCTGCTCTACGGAGCTGACGCATGGGCATTGTCAAAAGCGGATGAAGAAATCCTCGATTGTTTCGAGAGGAAAATTCTTCGAAAAATCGTCGGTCCCATTGGCGGTGACGGGCAATGGAGAAAAAGATTCAACCAAGAACTATACTAGCTGTACAGAGACATGCCCCTGGTTAAAAAAACACCGCATTGGACTTTTAAGATGGGTACGACATGTAGAACGAATGGATACTAATACTCCTGCTCGCAGATTATTCGATTTCCAGCAAGAAGTCGGACGCAGTAGAGGAAGAACTCGCCTTAAGTGGCGCGCACAAGTAGAAACCGAACCCAACCAACTTGGAATGTGCAACTGGAGGCAGTTATCTAGGGACCAGGATAATTGGAGAGGCATTTTGGTTGAGGCCCAGGTTCATACCGTACTGTAGCGAGTCACAGTTTGGTGTGCAGTTTCATCATTGTCTGCGTTGCATTGCATTGTCGGGCCCTACTTATTTAAGGAAAACGACCACACTGTTATAGTTACTGGAGAGTGGAGAGTATTACTTGAACATTTTTTCATGAACAAGTTGACAAGTGAACAACGCTTGTAAATCGTGCAAATTTATTTTGAAATTAATGGTTCAGTCCGCGATGTTTACCGCAAGCTCCGTCCATTTTATGGTCGACATAACGATCCGAATGAATCGATTCGCCACCGTGCACAGCAATTGGAGCCTTGTCCATCAACTTTATGGACGATTTTGCGCAAAGATCTTGGCTTACGACTTTACAAGATCCAGCTCGTGTCAGAATTAAAGCCGCGAGACAATGCAATGTGTCGTGATTTTCGTGTATATGCCGAAAATAAGATTGACCTAGATGCTGATTTTTATCGCAAAATTTTGTTAAGTGATGAGACTCATTTTTGGTTGGATGGCTACGTCAACAAGAAAAATTGCAGCATTTGGAGTGAAGAGAATCACATGAGACCCTTGAGCCGCCATTACATCCACAAAAACTGACTGTGTTTGGTGTGCTCTATGGGCTGGTGGAGTCGCTGATGATGAAGAGTCAGCTACCGTAATTGGAGACCGGTATAGAGCCATGATAACCGAATATATTGTTCCCGAATTGTATGGCATGAATGTGGATGAGATGTGGTTCCAAAATCACGGCGCTTCATGCCACACAGCGCACGTCACAATCGATTTATTGAAGGATACATTTGATGAGCGCATAATTCCGAGGAATGTTCCTGTCAATTGGCCACCAAGAACGTGTGATTTGAATTTACTAAAAAAGGAATGAGGTCCTCACAAGGTCAATGGATCTAGCTATCCCTAAGATAACTAGTTCTGACGACCAGACAGAGAAATATCGAACGACAATAATCGATGCACTCCACCGACACAAAAGCAGACTGGTCCCGAGGCTTAAACGGCTGCGTAGACAATTCACTGACAGACAAGACCCGGAGGTTCGGACACTGAAGTCACTGATCAAAAATCTTAAAAAATTAATATCGGAGAATTACAGAAAATCTATAAATTCTTATTGGGTCAACAAAATTCGGGCTATAAAAACCAGTAGCCCTAATATGTTCCCGCAAATAAATAAAATATTCAGGCGAAAAGGTCATAACGACATTCCATGTGTCCGAATTTTCAAAACGACAGAAAACAGACAGACACTCACGGCTGTTGGTATAAGTCCGGAAAACGTTGACTCGAACGACGGTTTTTTCACGATCGAAGATCCTCAGGAGAAGGCGAATTCGATAGGCGCTATTTTCGAGACCGTGTATACGGTGAACAATACTGTTCGCCCAAATCGCGATATTGAGGAAAGAGCCTTTCTGAATCACTTTCATCTGCGCATTGAACTTCAAGCTTGGCGATCTGAGAATCACAGTTTTTCCATATTCAAAGACGAAAACCCTTCCAATGGCATAGTCGCCAATAGCCTGATGCTGTTCGTTCAAAAAGATGAACTCCTGGACATCTTCGTATCACTGAAAAATAAAAAGTCGGCGGGAGAGGACGGTGTCCCAAACGTCGTATTGAGACACCTGCCAGCGGAAGCAGTCGCTATTTTCACCACGCTGTTTAACAATGCACTGAATAATGCACATTATCCGGTGCACTGGAAAACGGCGGTGGTACATCCTATCCCCAAAAAGGGCAAGGACAAAACAAACCCAGCTAATCTTCGGTCAATAAGCCTTCTGTCGAATGTAAGCAAGGTATTTGAGAAAATAGTCAATAGGGCTCTGCTTAAGTGGGTCGAGGAAAACAAAATTATTCCGGAAAATCAGTTTGGTTTTCGAGCGAGGCATGACACCATTCATGCCGCATCGAAACTAGTGTCCGACATTCAATGGAATAAGTCCAAAAAACAGTGCACAGGGGCCTGTCTGGTTGACTTTGAGAAGGCCTTCGACACCGTATGGTTAGAGGGGCTTTTCTACAAGCTGACCAGACTGGGCATGCGTAAACCCATGCTATATATGATTTATGAAATGCTTATGGGAAAGAAGTTCGTTGTCAAATGTGGCAATGTAACTTCGAGTAAAGTCTTTGAAATTAAAAACGGTTTACAACAGGGGGCGGTTAACTCCCCGATATTGTTTAACATTTATACAAGTGATCTTGTAGGTTCCCTCAGTCACGCTATAGCGTACGCAGATGATCTAGTGGCGTACAGATCAGGTCCGAAAATCGAGGTCATCAACACACTTTTGCAACGTGACTTCGATCACATTAAGGGATATTGCGATGATTGGAAATTGAGGATCAATTTCCAAAAAACCGAAACAATTCTATTCAGGACCCCAGTGCAGAGGGCTTCTTACGATACCAGAAAAAACTGGAAAAAATTGTGTATCCTGGGACAGCATGGACGGCCGTTGGCGGTGAGAAGTGAAGTCAAATACCTTGGCATCTGGCTTGACAAGTTTCTGTATTTTAATAAAAATGTGGATGCTTGTCTGGCCAGGGCTAGGGGGGCTTATGCTCTGACAAGAAGATTGTTTCATAGCAGTCAACTTGATTCAAGGGTGAAAGTCATTTGCTACATGGCCCTCATAAGGCCAATCATCGCTTACGGTTGTCCCGTGTGGTTCAATTATCACCATCCTACATGGAAAGGATACGGCTCTTTGAGAGACGTTGTCTCCGATCCTGCTTAGGATTGTACCGAACGCCGGACTCCGAGTACATAAAATATTATCGCAACGAGGTTCTATACAGTGGGGCTCAGTTGAATAGAATTGACAATTTCCTAATTAAGGTGCCCGAATATGTTCCCGCAAATAAATAAAATATTCAGGCGAAAAGATCATAATGACATTCCATGTGTCCGAATTTCCCAAACGACAGAGAACAGACAGACGCTCACGGATGTTGGTATAAATCCGGAAAGTGTTGACTCGAACGACGGTTTTTTCACGATCGAAGATCCTCAAGAGAAGGCGAATTCGATAGGCGCTATCTTCGAGACCGTGTATACGGTGAACAGTCCTGTTCGCCCAAATCGCGATATTGAGGAGAGAGCCTTTCTGAATCACTTTTATCTACGTACCGAACTCCAAGCTTGGCGATCTGAGAATAACGGTTTTACCGTATTCAATGACGAAAACCCTTCAAATGGCATAGTCGCCAATAGCATGATGCTGTTCGTTCAAAAAGATGAACTCTTGGACATCTTCGTATCACTGAAAAATAAAAAGTCGGCGGGAGAGGACGGTGTCCCAAACGTCGTATTGAGACACCTGCCAGCGGAAGCAGTCGCTATTTTCACCACGCTGTTTAACAATGCACTGAATAATGCACATTATCCGGTGCACTGGAAAACGGCGGTGGTACATCCTATCCCCAAAAAGGGCAAGGACAAAACAAACCCAGCTAATCTTCGGTCAATAAGCCTTCTGTCGAATGTAAGCAAGGTATTTGAGAAAATAGTCAATAGGGCTCTGCTTAAGTGGGTCGAGGAAAACAAAATTATTCCGGAAAATCAGTTTGGTTTTCGAGCGAGGCATGACACCATTCATGCCGCATCGAAACTAGTGTCCGACATTCAATGGAATAAGTCCAAAAAACAGTGCACAGGGGCCTGTCTGGTTGACTTTGAGAAGGCCTTCGACACCGTATGGTTAGAGGGGCTTTTCTACAAGCTGACCAGACTGGGCATGCGTAAACCCATGCTATATATGATTTATGAAATGCTTATGGGAAAGAAGTTCGTTGTCAAATGTGGCAACGTAACTTAGAGTAAAGTCTTTGAAATTAAAAACGGTTTACAACAGGGGGCGGTGAACTCCCCGATATTGTTTAACATTTATACAAGTGATCTTGTAGGTTCTCTCAGACACGCTATAGCGTACGCAGATGATCTAGTGGCGTACAGATCAGGTCCGAAAATCGGAGTCATAAACACACTTTTGCAACGTGACTTCGATCACATTAAGAGATATTGCGATGATTGGAAATTGAAGATCAATTTCCAAAAAACCGAAACGATTCTGTTCAGGACCCCATTGCATAGGGCTTCTAGGGATACCAGAAAAACTGGAAAAAATTGTGTATCATTGGAAAATGGGCAGCCGTTGGCGTTGAGAAGTGAAGTCAAATACCTTGGCATCTGGCTTGACAAGTTTCTGTATTTTAACAAAAATGTAGATGCTTGTCTGGCTAGGGCTAGGGGAGCTTATGCTCTGACAAGAAGATTATTTCAAAGTAGTCAACTTGACTCAAAGGTGAACGTCATTTGCTACATGGCCCTCATAAGGCCGATCATCGCTTACGGTTGTCCCGTGTGGTTGAATGTGGCACCAGCCTACATGGAAAAGATACGGCTGTTTGAGAGGCGGTGTCTCCGATCCTGCTTAGGATTGTACCGAACGCCGGACTCCGAGTACAAAAAATATTATCGCAACGAGGTTCTATACAATGGGGCTCAGTTGAATAGAATTGACAATTTCCTGATTAAGGTGACGCAAAGGCACGCTGCAAGGGCGATGGCTAGCGACAACAGCCTGATCTTTGGGGCTTATTACCCTAAAGATGTATACATGGAGAGTACGCTCATATCAGGCTTTATTCCACCAGAGGCATTTATTTACATCGATTCGTTAGGGTAAGTACAACAAAGGAACGGTATCCCGATTTTATACCACTGCTATCGTGACGCGCGGGACAAACGGCTAATCCGCAACGGGTACGTCGACAATGCTCCGGAGCTCCTCCGCTTTAGCACGGCGGTATCGGATCGCGATAGGATCGGTGCTGCAAAACAGCGCACTGAATTCTGGTGGCTATATGAGGAAGGTGATTCTACACTTTCTCAGGACTTTGCGGACTTTTAGTCCAACTCCATAGGTAAGATTTTAAATTAGGAACAAGGTCTGGGGCGGGGCTTGTGCACCATATTGGCGTACAATATGGTTGAACGCTGGCTGCCGTGGGACCGAAAGGCGCAATCAGGATGGCGACCCCTCGGGGCATGCGCAACAAGGGCTCGCCACCCCGATTATAATTAAGTTAGGTTTAAGTAGTTAAGTAGTCTTAAGTTAGGCTTAAGTAGTTTAAGTAGTCTTAAGTTAGTTATAATCTAGAATAAGCTTATTTATTTGAAAAAAGTCACTATACAAAGTTTTTAATTTTTTCTTTGTTAATTAAAATTAAATATAAAAAAACCGACAAATCTAAGCCTAAAGGCAAAATAAAACAGCTAAATATAAGCTTACAGCGCCCACTAAGGGCCGATAAGTTAGATTAAGTAAACCAGTTAGATTTAAGTTAGATTTAAGCATTTTTGTCTAGTAGTAAGTTAATATTTTAAGTAAATAAAAAATGAATTTGAAAGTTAAAAAAGTTAAAACGTGTGATTTGACACCATTGGATTATTTTCTTCGTGGAAGTCGCTCGTCTCCGCCAACAAATCAGAAACGTTAGGGGACTTGGAAGCCAACATTCGTGGCGTTATTGCCGACATACGGCCCCAAATGCTCGAAAAAGTGACTGAAAATTGTGGCATAAAATTATCTTTCCAATTAAGCCAAATTGATGGACATTAAAACTATTTTGTGTGTTTTATTTCAATTTGAAGTTCTTTTCCTTTAAAAAACACACTCTTTATTAAATAAAGTTGAATGAGTTTTAACATGAATAAAATAAAAACGAACTCCATACCCTGAAAAAAAAGCCACCATGTAACTAAATTCAGAGCAACCATTTCATATATAAAATCGTCAAAATAACCTTTGGACAAAAAATCACCAGCAATTTTATTGTTCGTTACAAATCTCTATAACAACAAGATCTCAGCTTAACATACCCTATAATTCAACTTTTCGCATCTACGGCAAAGTGGCCATTTCAAACGAATTGTCGTTCAATTCTGCGGTTAATTATCTTGTGTTGAGTTCAGCAACCCAAACATGATATCTTTGGCGGTACGCACTCTTCGAATCATTTTTATAAATAAATTATTGAAAGCTTGAGTTTGATGTGCCGAGACATCATTTATTAGATGCATCAAATGTGAGTGAGAAACCGTTCTCTAATCATAATATCAAGCTATAAATTGAGGACATTCAGTTGAGATACATTGTTGAAGTGGTCTTGTGATTGTGTCCTCAAATAGATGACAAACAAAAATAGTATATCTATGTCATTTTGTCATAACTGTAAGTGAGGACTTATGAGTAAACGACTGGCAAATATTTATATGTACAAGGCACGTTCGATAGACCCTCTTTATATATTGTAATCGGTTACGTTACAACTGAATGGCATCGATTGATTAGATTGCTTTCGTCAGGGGTAATTCCAAAATGCCAATTTTTAAGCCATTAACTCGCGTTCGTATTTGTTCATTAATGTCAATTGAGTTGGTGATAATCTTTTTTTAAATACCTTGGGTTTTTATATTGAAAGAGAGGGTGTGATAAATGACCAATATTGTTGTACACTTAATTACTCTTATAAAGCGCCATCTTGATTTATTGACGATTGCAGACTGATAAAGTTGGATTGATTGACCATTAACCACGTGTAGCTTATTAGTATAAAAAATTTGGTTTTAAAGATAAAAATGAGTTCCAATATCTCGAAAAATAATTTCACTTGTATTATTTTAAATTTGTATGTTTTGATAAAGCTAATTTTACTTTTCTATAACAAGGTTGTTTTCGATAGCAATTGATTTAATAATTTAATTGATGGTTGGGTGTTGTAGAACGAGGATAGACTCTGACTGGCTTTAACTTAACGTCAGTGGTTGTAAATCTGACTACACATCAAGTGCTTATTTTTAACCTCGAAGTGGTAACCGGAATTGACTTGCTAAACGCTAAGCGCGAGTATTGATGACACGATGAAATACAGCAACACTATAAAAAGCCAGGTCAGAATGGCACGGCATGAATACCTGCTGTCCCAGGCGAATCTAGACAAGCTGCTTTGAAATATTCGGACAACAGGTTGTCAGTGAATTTCAAGGGTTATTCAGGCCCCTTGAAAAGAGATGATGATGAACCGAAAGCCCAACGGCAGCGCTCAATCCCGCACTGGATACTGATTGCCCCGTCTCGTAGGGGTATCTAATAAATTGGAACTGGTCCTCCAGGTTGAGGCTGTGCTTTGGGTTAACTACCCAACCGTAGTAAAAAGTATTTGTTACGAAGCAACCAATAGCCTCGGAAAGGACTGATTTTATTGTTGACGACCCTGCAAAACGAAAAAAGGACAACGACGTTCGTATATGCACCTAGAATGTGAGAACATTAAACAGGAGAAGTGCAAGCGAACAACTAGCGGAAGCCCTAAACTGCTAAAAATCAGATAATAATGCCAAAAAGAGGGTGAACAACTGCGACATCTACTACGGACCGTGTTATAGAGAGCAGGAAAAGCGACTACACGCATGCGGATTTGTTATAAGTACCAGACTTAGGCAATAAGTCTTATATTTCCAAGACATTAGCGAAGGCGATGTAACAGTCCGCATCAAGGCCAAATTCGCCAAAATAAGTCGTATATGCGCTCACGCCCCAACGGACGAAAAAGATGATATAGCTAAGGATTGCTTGTATGAGCTCCTTAACAAAACATATGAGCGACTACCGAAGTACGATGTTAAAATCGTGCTGGGAGAGTTTAACGCAAAGGTAGGAAGACAAGACATCTTTAGAAGTATTGTCGGAAAACATAGCCCGCACGACAACACGCCTGGTAACGGACTTAGGCTAATTGACTTTGCTACGGAACGAAATACCACCATAGCCAGCACACGGTTTGCTCACCTCGATATCCATAAGGGGACATGGCGGTCTCCACATCAACGAACGGTCAACCAAATTGATCACATTGCGATAGACAAGAGACACGTATTTAATATTTTGAATGTCCGAACGTCCCGAGGAGCTAACATCGAATCGGACGACAGCCTTGTTGCAGCCATGATAAGAAGGTGGATATCCACCACGCCTCAACAATCCAGAAATACTCTGAAAAAATTTTATGTCAAAAGACAGCAAGAGACCGCCAAGACCTTCGCGAAACGCCTATCCCTTAACGTCTCGATTAACACCACACCACCAGCATCGAATGGCGAGGAACAATGGAAACGATGCCAACAAGCCATTAGATCAGCGGCAAATAATGTACTAGGTCTCTCGAACGCACCAGCAAGAAACGTTTGATGAGGAATGTCCACAGATGCTCGCAGCCAAAAACGAGGCCTACAAGGCTAAGCTGCAAGTGAAGACGAGAGCCGCCACTGAGCTATATAGGCAGAGAAGAAGGGAAGAACACCGGATTTTCAGAAAGAAGAAAAAAGAGCAAGAAAAGCGCGCGATCGAGGATAAGGAGAGGCACGACTCCAGGAACGATGTTCGCAAGTTTTACCAATGTGTAAAGCATCAAAGCCAAGGATACAAGGCTCGAACAGAATCCTGTCGCAATTAACAAGGAAATATCGTAGTTGAGACATAGTCGATGCTGAGGATATGAAAGAACCACTTCTGCAGACTGTTAAACGGCGATGACGATTCATTCAATATTGGCAACAACAGCGAAAACTGCCAACCACCTGACCTGAGTGAAGTTACGATGGCAATATCTCAACTCAAGCTTAATAAGGCTTCCGGAAATGACGCCCTCCCGGCTGAACTTTATAACGCCGGTGCAAATGACTTGGTAAATAACATCCACCAACTCATAAGCATACTCCGGTTAGCAGAGTCTTCGATTCCCAGCTAGACGTCGGACGAAACAGAGGAAGACCTCGCCTTAATTGGTGCGCACAAGTATAGAAACCGACCTCAGGGCCAGTGAAAAATCATTTAGGTGTTGCTACGGCTGGGAATCGAACACACACTATCTACGCTGCAGTTCATCGCACTTACCATCTATAACGAGCTATAACTGGGCCCTCGCACTACTGTGAGCACATGCGCTCCGATGATGCTCATGTCTATGAAGACCAACAAACGAAAAAAAAACACAATGGGGCCATATCCTGGAACAAAACTTTTACCGGTCAATGAGAATTTCATCAAAACCTTGTCAAAAGCCCGTCTGGCTTTTGTTCGATATGTTTTGACTATAAATGTCTTCCAGTTTGTAGAAGGGTCGTGACAAGTAAAACACACACATCGATATATTTTTGATCAAAATTTTATCTATATGTACATAATAACGGGTTTTCAGATTGGCAGCATTGGTTGGCAATAGCGTACAAACGTCATCTGTCAAAGTGAAAAGTTTTCAGTATACTCTGCCATTTAATCATGGAAAGACTTACAAACGAGCAACGATTAAAAATTATTGAAATTTATTTACAAAATGCGTGCTCTGTGAAAAAACATTTTACGACCATATTATGATCGTCATAATCGGCCTGGTGAATTAACAATTCGTGGTGTTATCACCAAATTTACTTTGATGGACATTAAACCATCGACTCGCATGCGTACAGTGCGTACTGGTTAAGAAGATACTGTAATGTCAATTCGTCGCCGTTCTCAGCATTTGGGCATGAGAAGCATGGGAAGCATGTCGCATCTGGAGTGATGAACCATCCCCATGCCACACATGTGGTTTATGGGCTGGTGGCATCATCGTTCCATTTTTCATCAAAGACGACAGTGGGAGAAACGATACCGTCAACGGCGAACGATATCGAGCCATGATACTCGACTTCTTTTTTCCCCAGTTGGCTGAGTTGAACTTGTTTGACATGTGGTTTCATCAAGACGGTGCCACATGCCACACAGCTCGTAAAATATATCCTCGCTTCGCTATTGGATAATATTCTCAGACAATGTTTCCACCTCTCAAAAGTCTGCTTTTTTTTTAATTCTGAAAGTTAATATTTTAAGCATTTAAATAAGACTTATTCAGGTTTGATTTTAAATAACTAAAACATATAAACCGGAAATATTTGTTTTAACTTACTCAATGGATTATAATGCAAATCATATTTTATAAAAATGTATAAGTCAGAAAAAGAAGTAATGAGTGTAGAACTTCGTAAGAAATAATTTTGACACTCAGACCCTATTTATAAAATAAAAACATATTCCATCAAATTATTTTCAACAATTTCCTATCTACAGTGTATCTCCAACTCACCAAAACACAAGTCTCACCATTTGTTTCCAAAAGTCTTGTTGGAGTGCATGTACTTGCAAAAAAATTGCACATCACGAGCCTTGCTTATCAAAAATTGCAAGGCTACACATTTTGCCGTCATACGTAGATATTTTGTTCTTTTAACCTTTTTATAACATAACCTCGTTGTATCTCGTACTACTTATATGTAAATGTATGCTTGATTGCACATACTATCACACTAATAAGAAATATATTATTTAATTCACTCTGATACGCTGATACTGATTCATTTTGAATTCACTTGAATGCTAGTTGAACTATCAGCTCAGTGATTGTCGAAACTGAAAGCCGGCCGGTCGGTGTTTCATAGAAGCGTTTTGTGATTTCGTTTGTCAATGAATAACTCCAGTTGAAGTGTAGGTTGGTGCAATGAGCATAAGTGCCCACTCGATAAGAATGTCTTAAAATTATTTTTATAATTGTTCAGCACTTTTGTTTGTTATTTCGGATGTTCATTGTTAAGTGGAGTCTATTCGAACAGCATTATGTGATCAGTGATTTGTGTTGATGTTGGTTCTCATATAAATAGGAATTATTTTGTGTTTCAGTGATTAAGAAAAAGAAGTACTCTCATCATTATCAATGTAAGTTCGACCTCGAGAAAAAAAGTAAGAGTTAATAATAGACAAGGGACAATCTAATCGTTTATCGCACTTACAAAATTTTCAAACAAAATTGTTAAATTTATACTTGAATTCAGAACGATATCGGAAACGTGATCAACTTTGATACAGTGGTGAAAACTGCTTATGCAATTAATTTATAATGCTTGTATTATGACACTTATCTGTACTAAAGGGTGATCCATTTCGAGGTTCCCTTCTTTTTTAAAGAAAAAAACACAGAAAATTCAAATTTAATGGAGAATGTTTATTATGATTTGAAAGAACATTCTTTGGCATTTATTTTTTGAAGATTATGTCTATCAAATGTTGGCCGTTGCTAAGTCGCAGATGGTTCATCCGTTGAGTCCAATTTTCGATCACTCGTTCGAGCATTTCGACTGGTAACTGGCGAATGACACGTGTGATGTTTTCCTCCAAGGCCTGAATCGAAGCGGGTTTGTCGGCATAAGCTTTTGACTTTACATATCCCCACAGGAAAAAGTCTAACGGTGTGATATCACACGATCTCGGTGGCCAATCGACCGGCCCAAAACGTGAAATTATGTGCTCACCGAAATGTTCTCTCAATAAGTCCATTGATTGATGCGATGTGTGGGAAGTGGCGCCGTCTTGCTGAAACCAAATCTCGCCGAGATCACGAGCTTCAATTTCAGGCATCAAATAGTCGGTTATCATGGCACTATAACGGTCGCCATTGTCGACCATATTTTTAAAGAAATATGGACCGATGATTCCACCGGCCCACAAACCACACCAAACCGTTGTTTTTTCTGGATGAAGTGGCAGTTCTTCAATCTCCTCAGGCGCTCTTCGTCCCAAATGCGGCCATTTTGTTTGTTTACATACCCATTGAGCCAGAAATGGGCCTCATCGCTAAACAAAATTTGCCTCGAAAACGTCGGATCTTCTTGGCCCATAGAGCGAAGCGATGTCGCTTGGGAAGGTCGAGCGGCTTCAGTTGTTGCACAAGCTGTATTTTGTACGCTTTCAATTTAAGATCTTTACGTAAAATGCGCTAAGTCGTTCCATACGTCAGTCCGAGTTGCTGCGAACGCCGCCGAATCGACTCTCTACGGTCTTCGTGTACACGCTCAGCTACGGCCGCTATGTTTTCTCCACAGCGTGCTGGACGTGGTCTATTCGGTCGAATATTATCCAATAATGAATGCTGGGTCTCAAAATGGGTGATGGTGTTGCGAATAGTACGCTCAGTAGGCCGATTATGTTGACCATAAGTTGAGCGAAGTGCACGAAACACATTCCTCACAGAGCGTGAATTTTCATAATAAAGTTGAACAATTTGTAAACGTTGTTCACGCGTAAGTCTTTCCATTATGAAATGCCAAACAATACTAAACAAAAATAACATGACAGCATGGCACGACTCACACGTAATCTGTCAAAAAAGGCTATTGAAAAAAGTATCTCTACTTGGATCACCCGTTACAACCAACAATACGAAACTTGGGAGTTTTGTTACATTTCATTGGCATATGATTTAGCATTTATGGATTTGTTCTATAAAACACAGGAAATACCTCCATTTAAACAGTTTATTCCTCTATTTCATTATCTTATACCTACTAACTACTTTCTTAACAAAAATGTTATCGTAGTTCCATACGGAACTATGTTTTGAACGAGAAAAAAAACTTTTTTTTATGAAAATGCCACTGTAAGCGGAATGCTAGAAAAGTATGTCTCGTCGGTCCGTCGCGTCGACCTGTTGGTTTGAATATGCCCCTGGAGGCTTAACGGACTGACGGCTTTAGTTTAACTTAGGTATGTGATATTCTCGTGTTAATTCACGAAGGAGTTTTTGGAATTGTGATTATAGGTTCAAAACCTCCCATATAGCAGTTCTGTTTAAATAAACATTTCATTTATCAAAAACTGATGTGACTGTGTATTTTGATTAATGAAGGATAATGACGAAACTGCACCTTACCAAGTTTTTCCGAAAAATGTTTGTATGTAGACCAAATTAACCCTAGACGCTCATTTTTAACTCTCTCTTACAAAGAGCAAGGTATTGTTTTCTTGAGAATTTTCGACCTCGAGATTTTTAATGATTCTAACATTACGATGAGAACGGAACTCAAAAAAAGTGTTTTTTTTTTCTAATTCCGTCGGTTCGTCGCACTATGGAGTAAATGCATGAAAAAACGAGAAAAAATAATTTTTTTGGCTTCAATGGGGTGCCGCTCAATTGAATAGGTTTGAAAAATCCTTCTTACATTTTTCCCTCTTTCTTTGTTCCAGTTGCATTTTTTTCTATCTTTTCTTTTTATTTTGAACCTTGATTTGCTTACTCATTATATGCAAAAAAAGTAACGGGACAATGCAACGGTAATTCAGAACGTTCCATTCATCGTGAAATTCGCTAAATGTGTGCTCTATTTTTGGCTCATCTGAATAGGTTTGACACTTTTGACTTCTCTTTTTGATTGACTGCGTGGTTGAAAAGAGTTGAATTCTTTTGTATTCCAAAATTTAAAGCAACTGCTATCAGTTTTTTTGTAAAATGGGCAGCGGAAAACCTTTAACCGATTTTGAAAAAGGTCAAATAAAATGCTGCATTGAATCTGGCTTAAAACACTATGAAATAGCCAAGAAAAAAGTCAAAACGTTGTGAGTAATTTTCTCCGTAATGAAGCAGATTATGGAAAAAAATGAATGGAGGAAAAAAATATGCAACAACAGCATCAGACAGGCGACTTATCCTACGAACTGCTTTCCCACTTTTCTGCTAATAAAATTAGGGAAGAATGTGGCGTAAGTGCTGGTGTGGCCAAGGTAAAATGAATTATTCGAAGCGACAAATACTTGAAGAGATTGAAAATAAAAAAAAACACGTCTCAAGGATGCTCGTAAGGAAACAGGGCGTCGATTTGCCCGAGAACACATGAAGTGAAACAAGGAGTGGAAGACGTTGGTCTTCTCCGATGAAAAGAAGTTCAACCTCGATGGACCGGATGGCTGTAATTACTATTTCCACGATATGCGAAAGAAAGAACGTTTTTTTAAGTCGTCATCACACTTGTGCAGGTGCAGTAATAGTGTGGGGAGACATATCGTTTTATGGAACATGCGAGCTCCAGTTTGTCACCTCGAAAATGAACGCACATGTGTACAAGACTGTGTTCCAAAAGGCTTTTCCCCAGTTTTCGGAGATTTATGGTCATATTCCGTGGACGTACCAACATGAAAACGCTCCCATCCATACCGCTCGGGTTGTAAAACAGTGGATTAAAGACCAAAACGTCAAATTGCTTGAGTGGCCGTCTTACATTATCCAGAACATTTGGGGATTTTTGTCCAGGAGAGTATGCGAATGAGGAAGACAAAATCTGGGACCCTAGTTGAAGCAATTAAAGAAGCCCGGTCAACAATTTCACTAAATGAAATTGAAAAATGGATTCCTTACCGAACCGTATGTTTGAAATAATTAGGAACAAGGGTGGGCATACCAAATACTAAATAATACTAAAACAGTATCCTTTATTATTGAAGTTACCCAGTGCCTTGAAATTTTGCTTTATATACTTTTGTTTAATAGTTTTAGTGGTCAAACCTATTCAGTTGAGCCAAAATAAATGGAAATTTTTAGTTATGTTTTTGGAAAAATAATAAGAATGATATAAGAACAAAACTAACAGAACAGAAACTTTGCTATTTCACAAATGACTGACTTCTTTAAACAGCAAAATTTATTTCGATAAAATCGGAGTGCTTGTTACAGAGATACAACGTTTCAAACATAAAAAAAGTCAAACCTATTCAGTTGAGCGGCACAGGGTGTTTTTTTTAGAGGTAGGTTTTTCGAATGGAGATAGAACTGACATTTTGTGGTCAAATCGGTCAACTCTAATGTCATTTATGTTCAGTTTGGTTTGCCATTTCATCATTAACTGGTTAACAAATAAACAACGCATGCGAATGGAACAAATTTATTTCGAAAATAATGGTACAGTTCGCGAAGTTTACCGCAAGCTCCGTCCATTTTATAGTCGACATAATCGTAAATCAGAGCAATTAATTCGGTTAACCACGGATCGTTTTCGCACCACGTTTACTCTATGTTTTTACGCATTCGCAGAGACGTCGAACAGTGCGCACCGAAGAAGCAATTGCTGCTGAATAGCAAAGTGTTGAAGACGACCCGAATGAATTGATTCGCCACAGTGCACAGCTATTTGGGCTTTTCGCATCAACTTTATGGAAGATTTTGCGCAAAGATCTTGGCTTACGACCTTACAAGATCCAGCTTGTGCAAGAGTTAAAGCCGCGAGACCATGCAATGCGTCGCGATTTTGGTGTATGGGACGGAAATTAGATTGATCTCGATGCTGATTTACATCGCAAAATTTAGTTCAGTGATGAGGCTCATTTTTTGTTGAATAGCTACTTCAACAAGCAAAATTGCTTTTGCATTTGCTTTTGTAGTGAACAGAATCCACATGAGATCTTAGAAACGCCATTACAACCACAACAACTGACTGTTTGATGTGCTCTATGGGCTGGTGGAGTCATTGGGCCATACTTATTCCGAAATGATGCTGGAGAGTAAGTTAGCATTAATGGAGACCGGCATAGAGCCATGATAACCGACTATTTTGTTCCCGAATTGGATTGGATGAATGTGGATGAGATGTGGTTCCAACAAGACGACGCTACATGCCACACAGCGCACGTCACAATCGATTTATTGAAGGAAACATTCGATGAGCGCATAATTCAGTTGGCCACCAAGATTGTGTGATTTGTCGCTTGGATTATTTTCTTTGGGGATAAGTGAAGTCGCCTGTCTCCGCCAACAAACCAGAAACGTTAGGGGACTTGGAAGCCAACATTTGTGGCATTATTGCCGACAACGGCCCCAAATGCTCGAAAAGGTGGCTGAAAGTTGGACCTCTAGACTTGGCTGCGGCCACATGCCCGAAATTATATTTGAGCATTAATGACATAAATTATCCTTCCAATAAAGCCAAATTGATGGACATTAAAACGGTGTTTTTGTGTTTTATTTCAATTCAAAGTTATATACCTAACTCTAAAAACAACACCCTGTACATCTGAAACGATATGTTATGGCATTTAAAATTTATTTCATCTTTGTTTTAAGTTATTAAATGTTTTGTTAAACATGTTTTTAATTGACAACAACGTTTATTTGACAATTTTTAGATTTTTGTCTTTAAGAGTAGAGTCTGAAATGCTTCCTTCGCGCTTCTGAAAGCTGTCCATTTTTTTTTTGTGGGCTGGTGGAAATCTCAAAAGACACGATGAGCACGCACCCAAAGTAGTGTGGGACTTTAAACCACTACAACCACCACCCTTTTTGTATTTGTATTGCAACTTAGTATGCAACTCATCTAGCAATTTTTTCATCACGAGTTGTGAATGTTAGGCAGATAACTTTCCGTTGAGAGTTCCTGCTTTTTCCGCAATTTATAGTGCGGTTTGTTATTATCAGGCCAAATCTATGGGTTTAGTTCTTTGAAGACGCCGCAATAAATTTGTTTCGTTAAGAATTTGGAGGAGCGTTGTGTTAACGTGTCCCAATAAAAATTTTTTTATGTTTGCTTGCAAAAATGTTTGTTTCATCTTTAACCGCTGGAATACCCATATCTCTGCGTAAACCTTCATTCCTTATATACCACGGCGCATTGACAAATGACCTAAACATTTTGTTTTCAAAAGTTTGTAAAATATTTAGATTCGTTTCACTGGTACAACCCCATAGTTGTATACCATATGCCCAGACCGGCTTTAGCACTTGCTTGTACAATGGCAGCTTGTTATCATGGTTAAGCTTCGAATATTTTCCGAGTAATCAGTACAGTTTTCTGTATTTATTTATAAGTTTTTTTTTACATGCGACTTCATTTTAATTTTGCATCAAGTGTCATTCCGAGATATTTCGCTTCATTTGCGAAATGGACTCGAACCGTATTAAGAAATACTGGCAATTTGTTTGTCCGTTTATACGAAAAATCTACTTGAATCGATTTGCTCTCGTTAAGTGCAATCCGCAAGGATTTTGTCCATTCATTAACCGCGTTTAGAGCGTTTTGTAATTTCATATTTGTTTCCGCTATTGTTGCGTCAACTGCCAGTATAGCTGTATCGTCTGCAAACGTGGCAAGTATTGTATCGTTTGTTTTTGGGATATCACGTGTAAATAGGAGGTACAAGAGTGGTCCAAGGACGCTTCCTTGGGGTACTCCTGCCAATAATTCTTTAAAATCCGAATATTCGTTTCCAAGTTTCACACGGAAGAGTCTATGCTCAAGATATGAGACAAGGATTTTAAATAATTTTTCAGGCAGAACTTGTCGTAGCTTGCATTGAAGGCATCTATGCCAAACTTTGTTAAAACCTTGCGACACGTCAAGAAATGCGGTTGAGCAAATATTCTTTTCTTTGAAAGCTTTCTCAATTACATCAGTAGTTCGATGAACTTGGTCCTCAGTCGAATGTTTACTTCTAAACCCAAATTTTTAGTCAGGTAAAAGGCGTTTCTGATCAATAAATTACAATTACAATTACTACCGAGTAATATCCTTTCAAAAACTTTTGAAATTATTGGAAGAAGTGAAATAGGTCTGTAAGATTTTATTTCATTCGGTGATTTTCCTGGTTGGAGAACCATAATCACTTCTGCGACTTTCCACTGTCTTGGTATGTATTCGGAGCTTTTTTAGGCTTTAATTTCTGTATTTCCCGTTTAAGCTCGGCAATACTTGCATATCTAACTAGATTACTATCGGTTGTAGTCTTAAATAAATTAATGTTTTTTGGACCATCAAATGGTTTAAATGTTTCCTCAAGATGTGCTGCGAAAATGTCTGCATTTTCCTGATCGCTTTTTGCACAAACGTCTTGAATTACCCCTTATTTGTGGCACTGTGGCACAATTTGTTTTTAACCGTTTCATGACTTTAATTGCTTTCCAAACTGAATAATTCGATTTTTTTCCAGCGGTTAATTGGTAAAATGGCATTTTACTGCATTTGAATCACTTTTGATCCATGTTTTTATATTTTATACATTGTTGGTGTAATCGGATGCCAAGAATACAAATCTACATAAAGTTTTGTTGTATCGTAGTGGCATTTACCAAACATGCGAATGTCGATCTGATAACTTTCAGCCTGAGCAATCTTATGAATTAAATTGAAGTTTTTAAAATAAATAAGCAATTCACTGATTTGATTTTAATTCAAATCTTAAACGCCATACGTACGGTTCTAAATCCTTCGAGATTAATTGGTCACAGCAAATATTTTTCTTAGAAATCCAATTTAGATTGAAATCCAAATTCTCAAATTTTTGGATGAAAAAAAACTAGTAAACCGGATGAACCTTCAAATATATAAAACTTTGCTCTTTACGAAAAAGCTTAAAGATGCTTTAAACACAAATTTTCTAACACCAATAACAATTAAACCTGCAAAAACCTGCAGCCAATTTTTTTTTTCAACATAAAGATCAATGGTTCACTTTATCAGTCTACGCAAACATCACAACAGAATTTGAAGGGAAACTGAAAGAAAAAGATTAAGAAAGAAAGCACTTAAGAAAAGCAATTAAATTTTAAACGCCATTTTTTTTTCAATTAAATCAGAAAAACAATTTTTTGACGTGAAATTCATTGAATATATTAGAACACACTTGCATATAAGTTATTCATGTTAAAAATTTAATCATAGTTTGCGAAACATTAAAAAAAAATTAAACTAAGATTTTTTTTCATTCATGACTCAAAAAATTCATGCTCTCATTTCACAGACTTTGAACTAGTACTGCGGCCAGTTAGTTACCATCTATGGGATTTAAGCAACCGTTTGGTAAAAATTTTACTTCTTAATTTTGAAATTTAAAAAAATTGACTTTTGTCTCGTTTTACTCCATAGTGCGTCGGTCCTTAGGTCCGTCTGTCGGTCTATCCGCAATGGTATTTCCAGCCTAAGCGGCTTGACCAATTTTCTCAAACTTCGTATCCAGCATTCTTTTGGTCATAATGCTTAGCAATTTGTATTCCCTATCCCATGGGGGTACATTAGTTTTGATACATAGTTTATCAAGGATAATTAAATTCGGTACATATGATCCTTGTACGTGCTGTTCAAACAAGTGTAAACATTTTTTAAATCGGCCCACCGCCATGCCCTTTTTCAGAAGAAAAAATTAATTTTAGGCAAAACCAATCGTAATGTCTATATTTCGTCTATAAAAAGTGTTTTTCCACGACCAGTTTTTGAAGGCGTTTTCAGTAAAAAACGTTTTTCGGTAAAATTTTAAGCATTTCGAAAAAAAATTTGATGCAAAATAATTGGTTCTGGTAATATAAAGATTTCTTCAATATATCATTTTTACCCACGCCCACTTTTTGGAGGCATTTTCATACAAAAACCATTTGTATTCCCTACGCCATACCAAATGCAGGAGAAAAACGTTGTTTTCGGTCGAACCATACCAGATTTCGGTAAACTGTCTGAACAATGTGTTGAAATTTCAATTTTAATATTTCTTTGCCACAAAACCCACATTTAAGGGATATTAATTTTAAGGATGGGATGGAATATGTTACAAAACGATCCACACAGTGGATTGCAGCTTCTCACATTTTTTTTAAATCGAAAACAAAACAATTTGCTGGGAAGTGAAGTTTATTGGACGGGTAGTTGTAGATAGTTAAATGTTCGTAACTTAAATAATTCTTTATAGACAAAATGTGGACAGCAAAAAAATACAAATTGATGGCGCAACAGGCTTGTTAGTACCCAGGGCTGAGTTTTCTCACAACCATTCATGTGTTCGTATGTACTTCTTGCACGACGGAGACACCTCCTGTTTTATACCGACTTCAAACGGCTAATTTGAGATAAGCTTCTCTTGACAACTGATACTACTCGGATGATTTGTCAGATCATCACGAGAGGAGGGCCAGTGAAAAATCATTTAAGTGTTGGTACTTCTAGGAATCGAACCCATACTTTATGCGCGGCAGTTCATCGCACTATCCATCGATCCCGTCAGGAATAAGAATTGCACACGCCCATTATTAAGCCCAATTATTTTGATACATCTAAAACTAACGAACTCTTTGACCGATTTGGCTATTTATACCCTATCCCAAAGGGGGAATATTAGTTTTGATACATAGTTTGTAACATAGAGAAATAATTTAGCTATACAAGGTGGCACAAAAGTAATCCTCCTATCAGAATGTCCTACCTAATGTCAGTTCTGTTTTGACATTTGTGTAGTAAACACGAAATACACGTTAATAAACAATGTTACGCTACACTGCTCCAGAACGCGGAATATTGGTGACTATTTATTTGAGCAATAATCGGTCGGTGAGTTTGGCACAACGTGAATTTCGTCGCAGATTTCCCAGCCGTCCAACGCCTACTGGTGATATACTGCGACGTTTAGCCGCTCGCCTCGAAGAGACTAGCACAACACGAGATGCTGCCAGGCGTGGCAGACCCCGGAGTAGCCGTTCTGCAGAGAATATTGCTGCTGTAGCCGAAGATGTCATGGAAGCGCCGTCGACATCGACCAGACGACGTGCCACGCAAATCGGTATCAGTCGACGGTCTTTACAGCGAATTTTGGTACAGGATTTGAAGATGTTTCCGTACAAAGTCCAGACGGTGCATCAGCTGTTAGCTGCTGACCGCCAATCGCGTCTAACATACGCTCAAGCCATCCTTAATCACCAGCAAGAGGAAGATGATTTTTCATCAAAAATAATCATGAGTGATGAGGCCCATTTCCATTTTAGCGGGTTCGTAAATAAGCAAAATTTACGCTTCTGGGGTACTGAAAATCCGCGTGTAACTTACGAAGAGCCATTACACCCGCTCAAAGTCACTGTATGGTGTGCTGTTTTCGCTGGAGGAGTCATCGGACCTTTTTTCTTCGGGCCAAACGGTTATTGTGAATGGTGAGAGCTAAAGAGCAATGATCAACGAGTTCTTTTTGCCGCCACTTGATGAATTGGAATTGGAAAACATGTGGTTCCAACAGGACGGTGCAACGGCACACTCTGCACGTGCCTCAACCGATATGCTGAAGGATGTATTTCCCGGGCGGCTAATCTCCCGTTTTGGCGATTGGCACTGGCCAGCAAGATCGCCTGATTTGACCGCTCCAGACTTCTTTTTGTGGGGCTTTTTGAAGTCACGGGCTTATGCCAACAAGCCTCAGACTCTTGCAGCTCTTAAAGACAGTATCCGTCAAGAATGTGAGGACCTATCGCCGGAAGTTTTGGCCAAAGTGATGGAAAATGCCATACAAAGGGTTCAAATGACAATCAACTGTGGCGGCGGCCATTTACATGACATCGTATTCTCGACTTGATGTAAAAAAATTAAAAGACCAAATAAAAATAATCCACAAGAAAAATCAAAGTTTTTCTTTTTTTTTTAAATTACAGCCAAAAAATATCGGAAGGTTATTTTTGCGCCACCTTGTATAAGTTAATATAACTTAAAGTCGATTTAGCCATGTCTGTCCATCCGTACGTCACCAGTTTTTCGGCCTTTTCTATATTTCATCGCAAGAAAGCCGACATTTTAGGGATATTAATTTTAAGGATGGGATGGAATGGGATAGGGTATAAAACGATCCGCCTAGCGGATTGTAACATTCTCATATGCTTTTTGTAATGTTTACCTACAAGTTTTTACGAAAAGAAAAATTATCCCAGCCCACTTTTTAAAATCCTCGGGTAACTTCATGTACAAGTATAGCTGTCAACACAAAATGGGGAAAGAAAAATAAAAGTATCTTATAAAATGACTTTTGAATGAACACAAGACCATAATTTTCAATACGAAGAATAGGTATGATACGCAATTCTTTATACCCTATCCCATTGGGGTATAATAGTTTTGAAATTAAGTTTTTAACATAGTGAAATAATTTCGATAGATATACCTAAAAGTATATGGATATACTCAGAATCGCTAGCTGAGTCGCTCTAGCCATGTCTGTCTGTCCGTCCGTCCGTCTGTGCGTCACCAATTTTTGAGTTAGAGTTTTGAAATTTGCTATGTAGACTTTCTATCCGACAAAGCAGAATGCAATTCTTTATACCCATTCCCATAGGGGTATATTAGTTTTGACTAAAAGTTTTTGAAATCCGTCCACTGCCACGCGTACTTTTAAGAAAAACGCTCTTTTTGGCAAAATTGTCTATAATTTTGAAAAAAGTTTGTAATCAAGATGTTAAGACAATCACAATATCTATATTTCGTCTATAAACAGTTTTTTGCCACGCCCACTTTTTGGGGCGTTTTCAGTAAAAAAAAAACTTTTTTCGGTCAATTTTTAAAATATTCGAAAAAAAACTCAATAATATCAATATTTTGCTGACATTTCATTTTAACCTACGCCCATTTTTCCAAGCGTTTCCCTACAAAAACCGTTTGTGTACAGTACGCCACATGCAGGGGAAAAACGTTTGGTTTTTGTGGAACCATACAAGATTTTGATGAACTGTCTGAACAATATTTTGTGATAATGTCATTTTTAATACTTAGTTGCCATGAAGCCTACATTTTTGGAATATGAATTTTAAAAATAGCATGGGATAGGGTATTAAACGAACCGCACAGCGGATTGTATCTTTCTCATATGTTTTTTATTCTGTTCGTTTTTAACACCGCCCGAAAAAAATGTTTTACTTCAAACAAACAAAATAAAGCAGAGTCGGTTATGGTTTAGTACTTCGATTGATTTGAAGACCGGTTATTGCCAACGTAGTTGTTGTCATCGTGATGTTTTTTTCGTTTCATAAAATCCAATTCATACCTACCGTCCCAAAAGAAGTTTCACTTTGAAAAATGTTAGGAGATTTATATACCTACATTTTCACTGTTAACATTTTTTTCATAAAAATTTAAAAAAAATCATATTTTCTTATCCCTGCCAAGTTTTGAAAATGTGTTCCGCTTTTGCTTCAAATAAATCTGGCATCTGTCCACTTTATTTATCAGGAGCAAGTAAAAAGGCTACCTACCATCTACCCTATTAAACCAAGAAACAAAAATGAAAGATAGCCGACAGCAACGCGTACAAATTTGAATAAGTTAGAGACCAGACCGGTTTTTGTCAAACAATACAAAGCAAACAATAATTGAATACTTGCATCCGCTGGTTTCTCTTAGAGCGGCATTCTTACACAGTACTGCCAGTCAAGCGCGTTTTCTAAGATAACATGCCAAACAGTTCTATATATTCGATTCGTTATCATTACGTCATACGTAGTTTCACTGTGTACATAAAACAAACGTGTTGTTGTCGGTTAACTCTGTAGGTGAATAATTAATTTCTTTGAAAAATTATCTGCAAACATATCTACCTGTAGATAATATAATTTGTTTATTTTTTTGTTTCATTTTTTTTCAGAGCATAACCCTCTCGCTAATGAATGGCAATATTGAACCAATCCAAAGATTCGTGGTATTGTCAGCAGTGACAGTTGTTTCTGCCGTGGATTTCTTGATTGCAGTTGCTTTGTGAATACATCGGAAGTAGTTGTGCTCCATGTCCATAATGGAAAATGAGGTAAGATCTGAAGAAACTCCCGCGATTTAATTGGCAAATATCGAAATAGGAAAGTGTTTCCAGCGCGCTCTTGTTGTGTGTATCAAAACGTGTTGTGCTCTCTTTATCGATTTCACAAAACAAGTGATTGTATAACAGATTTCTTCGGTTTATAACAAAAATAGCACACGTGCTTTATTCTCTTATTCGAATTTCTGTTTCTACTGGCGGGCGAGTGGCGATGGCGACGCGACCGCGATACTCTTACAAGTAAATTCTCTTTTTAAAATAAAATCCCATCTGGTGTTTTCTGAAGTGTGAGGTCGCATTGAATGTTTCATCTAGTGTATGTTCATATGAAAGGAAAACAATTTGACTGGCACAATGTCAATGTCAATGTCGAGCTATTGTGTTTTAATAAAAATGATGTGGTTATCACGAATCTCATGATCTGAATTATTGAATTAGTGCGCGAAGATGTTTGTTGACCGAATGTGTGTTAATAAAATAAATCAGATGCTGATTGTTAAAGACAATATTGACATCTGTGATCTGCCGTAGACTTGCCGTAATGAATGTGTTACTTCCGAGTTTTCCCTTCTGTTCAATATGTTGTGTTTTTAATAAAAACGAAATTTAAAAATAAGAATGTTCATCTGAGTGAAAGTTAATTTTTAAACTCTAAAGGGCCAGTTATCAGGTTTGTCAGATGTGTCAATTCATCACCAAACCGGCTGTTTATAAAGGGTGATCCATTTCGAGGTTCCCTACTTTTTTAAAGAAAAAAACACAGAAAATTCAAATTTATTGGAGAATGTTTATTATCATTTGAAAGAACATTCTTTGGCATTTATTTTTTGAAGATTATGTCTATCAAATGTTGGCCATAAGCTTTTGACTTTACATATCCCCACATGAAAAAGTCTAACGGTGTGATATCACACGATCTTGGTGGCCAATCGACCGGCCCAAAACGTGAAATTATGTGCTCATTGAAATGTTCTCTCAATAAGTCCATTGATTGATGCGATGTGTGGGAAGTGGCGCCGTCTTGCTGAAACCAAATGTCGCCGAGATCACGAGCTTCAATTTCAGGCATCAAATAGTCGGTTATCATGGCACGATAACGGTCGCCATTGACGGTTACGTTCGCACCGGCATAATTTTTAAAGAAATATGGACCGATGATTCCACCGGCCCACAAACCACACCAAACCGTTGTTTTTTCTGGATGAAGTGGCAGTTCTTCAATTTCTTCAGGTTGCTCTTCGTCCCAAATGCGGCAATTTTGTTTGTTAACATACCCATTGAGCCAGAAATGGGCCTCATCGCTAAACAACATTTGCCTCGAAAACGTCGGATCTTCTTGGAACTTTTCAAGAGCCCATAGAGCGAAGCGATGTCGCTTGGGAAGGTCGAGCGGCTTCAGTTGTTGCACAAGCTGTATTTTGTACGCTTTCAATTTAAGATCTTGACGTAAAATGCGCCAAGTCATTCCATTCGTCAGTCCGAGTTGCTGCGAACGACGCCGAATCGACTCTCTACGGTCTTCGTGTACACTCTCAGCTACGGCCGCTATATTTTCTTCACAGCGTGTTGGACGTGGTCTATTCGGCGAATATTATCCAATAATGAATGCTGGGTCTCAAAATGGGTGATGGTGTTGCGAATAGTACGCTCAGTAGGCCGATTATGTTGACCATAAGTTGAGCGAAGTGCACGAAACACATTCCTCACAGAAGGTGAATTTTCATAATAAAGTTGAACAATTTTTAAACGTTGTTCACGCGTAAGTCTTTCCATTATGAAATGCCAAACAATACTAAACAAAAATAACATGACAGCATGACACGACTCACACGTAATCTGTCAAAAAAGGCTATTGAAAAAAGTATCTCTACTTGGATCACCCGTTACCTACCTAACATATTCCACAGAGGTATATTATCTCCTTTTGATACATAACGGGTGATTTTTTAAGCGCAAATTTTTTAAAAATCGAATTAAACACTCAAATTTGTATTAAATATTCAAAAATTGTATTGTAATCGATAAATTGGCATTTGCCATTTTTGTTCTAAAGACAACTTCATGTAAATGTTGTCCGCGGCTCCATTTCAAATGGTCCATTCGGAAGGTCCAATGTTGCGTCACTTATTCGAGCATTTCGGTCTGTATTCCACGAATTACGCGTGTTATGTTATCCTGTAAGGCTTTAATCGTATTCGGCTTGTTCGCATAGACTAACGACTTTACATAACCCCACAAGAAATACTCAAGAGGCGTTAAATCGCATGATCTTGGTGGCCAACTCACGTGGGCCGATGATGCCACCAGCCCATAAACCACACCAAACTTTTGTTTTTTTGGGATGCATCGGTAATTCTTGTATGGCATGTGGCTTCTCATCAATCCAGATGCAACAGTTTTGCTTATTTACATATACGTTGAGCCAGAAATGAGCTTCATCGCTGAACACAATTTTTCGATAAAACAGCGGATTTTCATGGAGCTGTTCTAAGTCCCATTCACCAAAAATTAGACGTTGTCGTAGGTCATTCGGCTTCAGGTTGCACAGGTTGAATTTCATAGGCTTTCAAACCCAAATCGACACGTAAAATTTTCCAAGTGGTTGAGTAACACATGCCAAATTGCTGAGAACGGCGACGAATTGACTGCACTTCCTCTTCGGTATGCAATGTACGCATGCGAGTCGATGGTTTAATGTCCAACAAAGTAAATTTGGTGCGAAATTTGGTGACGAATTGTTGATTTAGCAAGTCGATTATGACGACCATAAAATGGTCGTAACAAACGGTGCACATTTTTCACAGAGCACGGATTTTGATAATACATTTCAATAATATGCAACCGTTGCTCTTTTGTAAGCCTTTCGATGATTAAATGGCAGAGTACACTGAAAACTTTTCACTTTGACAGATGACGTTTGGACGCCATTACTAGCCAGTTCTGCCAACCTGCAATACTTAACTCTTAAAACATCACCTGTTACCTACCTACCATATTCCATAGGGATATATTTGTTTATAACATAGAGAAATAATTTAGGTAGATATACCACAATGTATATCGATCGACTCAGAATCACTAGCTGAGCCGATTGAGCCATGGTTGACTGTCTGTCCGTCCTTCCTTCTGTCTATATGTCACCGATTTTTAAGCCTGTAGTTTTGAGCTTGGATAGTTAAATTTTATATATTGGAACCTTTTCCAAGGCTACAGAACAAGTGTTAAAGTTTTTAAAATTCCACCACTGCCACACCCAACTAACAACTTCGCTTCGATAAAGCACAATCGAAGCTATTTCCCTCCCAGCAATATTACCTGTATGAAGTCTTGTGGAAAAACATTTGGAGTACTTTTAGGGAGCTATTTACTTCGATAAGACTTCTTTAAATACTTTTCAAAAGCCTTGCAGAAAAAACTTTGTTTGCTGTTAAAAGCTTTCTAAAAGCAAAAAGTCTTTCCAAAAATATTTGCAAGTCTTTTTGAAGTTACAAAATAAAATCATTTTTTATTATTTTCCTGTTGTTTCTACATTTTCATATATTATCTACATTTATTAATTTCAATTTTAATCAATGCGATTAGTTATATACAAACTCTTATCTTACTGGATTTCGAACTCTCGTTCTCTCGCACGGTAGTCCAACACGCTATCCACAAAGCTGTACTCTGGAACATGAAAGAACAGTAAGAACAACGAAGTACTTACCGTGTTGAGATCGTGTTGACTCATTCTCCGGTAGGTTCCCGATCTTTTCACATTTTTCCCGATTTTTTAACCTCAGCTTTTTTAAGTCTTCATTCGTAATCTTCGAATTAACTTCTTGCGAAGTTCTACCAAAACATTGAAACAAACTTTTCATAGGTTATACTTGTGAATTTTCCAACATAATGCCTTAAACCCAAGCAATCGACTGCAAAAATGCTCAACCTCCGCGCACAAGTACTATATAAGGCCTATAGAAATAATTGCTTTTGGAAATTAATTTATATTGCCTTATGGAGGAATAATTGTTAGTTGGCCGTCCATTTTTCTAACCGGTCTTTGATCAAACGGTTAGGAATTTTGAATAATATATTTAGATCATCCCAATATCTATATTTCGCTCAGATTAAGTTTTTTGCCCACATTTCGTTTCGGAAAAATTTTAGGAAAATTAAAAACAAACAAGTTATTGATGTAAAAATATTATTAATAAAGTTAATATAAGCATTTCATTCAAAGGTAATTTTAACTCAAAATGCTGTTTTTTGTCGAACTATAAATTTTGATAATTTAAGTTAAATACAAAAGGTTTTGGTTTGGTTTTTAAAAAGTGTTAAAACATTAACATTCCATCCAAATACTGATGCCACTCAAAAATTCTTTTGCTGCGTGCATTCTTATCAGCAGAGAAAGAATGCAAAAGGTTAACAATATAAAATTTGGCATGCGTAGAGCTAAGAACAGATTCTTTGCTTGCTTTAAAACTTGCTGCTGATATAAATCATGACCTGGACATGAGTAAGAAAACAAAATGTTTTTTTTTCTGTGTAATAATATGTATATAACAAACTATACCCGCTTCTAGTTTCCAAAAAAATATGAAATTCATCTGGTATGTAATAAAAAATCTTGCATTTAGTAGCTTATCAATTACCCTAAGGGAAAAACTTGTGCTTTTTTAATAAGGAACACCAGACATTGCTTCAAACTGCTTCGAAAAAGAATTTCCAATTCTAATTGACTGCTTCCTATCACTTAGGTACGATGCGATCCACTTGTTAAGTATTGAATAGATGCCAAGTGCGTCTAATTTTCTTGTGAGGAATTTGTGGTCAACCCGATCAAAAGCCTTAACGAAATATGTATAGATTACAACCTGTGAACCCTCTTCTATTGCCGTTAAGGCAAAATAAGTAAACACAATTAAATTGGTTGTTGTGGACCTGCCTTTCATAAATCCATACTGATAGGTGGATAAAGATTCCTTTAAAAAAATGTATATGTTATCTGTCACTAAACTTTCAAACAATTTCGAAATCGTTGACATCTTCGAAATTGGATGATAGTTTGTTACCACATTCTTACTACCGGATTTATGAATAGGCCTAACAAATGAATGTTTCCAACAATTTAAGAAAATGTCTGTCGAAAGGGACAAATTAAATATCAATGTTAGTGGAATCGAGAGAGATTGCGCCAAGACTCCCTAATAGCTAACCTAATATTATGCGAACGATACGAAAGGAATCCATTTCTATAGCTGGGCACAAACAGAAAATTAGTAAGGATGGATATATCCTAATAATAATATATTTTATTTCGTGATAATTTTTTTTTTACAAAGCCTGTGACCGCACGTTTTACAATTCAGAGATTTGACAAGTATTATCTTACTTCTGAGATATTATCTTACATTTCAAAATGATTTACAAGCAATTACAAATTTAATTTAAAGGAAAAATACGAATAAACCTTTATTTGAGTTAAAAAAAAAGAAGGAATATCTAATATACATAATTTAGAATTTTATGAATATTCAAGGAATGCTTTTTATATTAACAAATATAAGTTCATAAAATATAATCAGATAATAAAAATAAATTATATAATAAATAAATAAATAATAAACAAACAAATAAATAAATTAATAAATAAGTAAATAAATACAAATGATCCAAAAAAACAAAAAATAAATATAAATAAATAAATAAAAATAAATAAATAAAAATAAATAAATAATAATCAAATAATAAATAATAATCAAATAAATAAATAAATAAACAAATAAAGAAACAAATAATTAAATAAATGAATTAATAAATTAATAAATAGATAAAAAATAAATATATAATACAACAATTAGTTAATAATGTGTTAGTAGACGAAAACATGGGTGAGTATAATAATAATATTTGCTTAATAAATAACAATTTAACATAAAAACGAATAAGATAAATTAACATAAAATAAATAGTATTACAAACCTTAGTAGACAAATGTTATTTGAAAGTGTGAAGATTTTCTGTTTATGAACGGATAAAGCATCTTAATTGCTATACTCATTTTCTTAAGAGTATTATTAATATGTGGGCTAAAGGTTAGTTTCGTGTCAAGATGAACTCCTAGATATTTAACGGACTGTTCCCATGCAATGGTGTTTCCGTTAAATTGAAGCTGACTACTGGGAAGATAGCAAGCCTTTCTTTTTCGCGAGAAAAAAATAGCTTGCAACTTTCCAGTGTTCAACTTAATCTTCCATTTGAGATAATATTTTTCCAAAATTTCTATTGCATTTTTAAGATTATTCTCAATATTGAGAGCAAACTCATGCGATGAAAAAATGGCCGTGTCATCAGCAAAAATAGCTGAGTCACAATACGGAAGAGTTGGAAAATCTGATGTATACAGGTTGTACAAGGATGGACCCAGAACTGAAACTTGGGGGACACCAACATTAAAACATAATAAATTAGAAACACCACAATTAACATGAACTTGGAAACATCTACCTGCCAAGAAACTCTGAACTATTTTACACAAATATAATATATATATCCTTAAATATATGAATCGAATAAATATCGTAAGCAAAAACTGATTCTGTCAGCATTTAAACCTGTTTAATACAGTCTCACGTTCAAAACCCGAAAAGATTAACAGAAGCTGACACTTTCTACTACACTTCTAGGATAATTTGTAGACATTTTAAAAGTTGGTAACACATTCAAAATATTCGCCACCAGCCGTCATCCATTATATCCGTACTTGCATCTAATTCCTAAACTGCTGAAAAGATTTTCATCAAACTTCATATTTTAAATTTATTTAAATCACAATTCTACATAATTTGTGTCGTTTTTATACCACATCCCATAGGAGTATATTAGTTTTTAGGCCGTGAGTCAATTGCGTTAAAATTTTAGCCAGTTGATAATTTTTGACATTAGTATAATAAATAGACAGCCGTATTTATAAGATTTTCTAAAAATGGGTCTCAGAGGTTGTTAAGTTTAGCATGCTTAAATATTTAAGTTACATCTAAGCAAAAATGCTTAAACTCTTATCTATAATCGATTTTTCATTGTTGCTTAACTAAACGGTGATTGTTTCAAAAAACGTTGTAAAATTTGCACATCTAGTACAAAAAAGGAAATTTTATACAAGTTTATGTCCCATTTATCTCTTTTATTTGCTTAGATGTTTTTGGCATTTTTATAAATTGAGGCAAACGACTTTGCAACCCTCTCACATAGCATAGATTGACTAAGTCCGTTAATATGCGCATTTTGCATCTAAAACGTGTATAATATAATTTTTTAAGAGTTATATTTTATTGAGATAGTAGATTATATAATATACTCCATTTCGACCTTAATATCTTATAGTAGCCATCACTTGGAGATCAGCAGATACGTGACCACCCCTAAAAGATCGGATCGCACAATCTTGATAAGCTTTTCCAAATTGGGCTTAGAAAATCGATACTTTTGAAGAAAATGTTTGTTTTGAAGTTCGATTGGGTTAATTCTCGGTTTGTAAATTTGTATGGTTGTAGCTGTTGGTCTGTTTGTATTTATCACATTAACTACATTTAAATCATTTACAAAATAAATTTAGCTTGAGTCCATTTTCATTAGTTTGCTTTCATTTTTCAGCAAAGAAACTCAAAATAAATATAAAAAAAAAATGTAAATGGAAATTCTCTGATCTGTCAAATTTTATTTTAAAACAACCTCAAAACGCAGTGGGTCGTGTTTAAATTAAGCGTCCTCTAAGCAACGTTGCTTAAATGTGAAAATCGATTATAGATACCGATTTTGCTTTTAAGTGATACTTAGAGGTGTTTCAAAGTTAAGCAACCTCTAAAATTCCTTTATAAATCCGGCTGAGAGACTTCAAAATTTTAATCTGCTCAATAGCTCGCTAATATTTATCCAGTGGCTAATTTTTTACATTTTATATACATACTGAGGCGTGACATTTTATATACGCTAGCTGAGTCGCCCGCTTTTTGTTGGCGTTTTCTTAAGACCACGGACCGTGTTATAAGAAGCAGAAACAGCGACATAGGCAAGAAGTCTTATGTTTACAAAACATTAGCGAATGCGTTGTAATAATCCGCAACAAGGCCAAATTTGCCAACATAAGCCCTATATGTGCTCACGCCTCAGAGGAAAAAGTTGATATAGCTAAGGCTACTACGAGCTCCTTGACAAACCTATGAGCAACTACCGAAGTACGATATTAAAATCGTGCTGGGAGATTTTAACGCAAAGGTAAGAAGAGAAGACGTCTTTAGCAGTATTTTCGAAAAACATAGCCTACACGACAACACGTCTGGTAACGGACTTAGGCTAATTGACTTCGCTACGGAACTAATTGCCATTATAGCCAGCACATGGTCTCCTCACCTCGACATCCACAAGAGGACATGGCAGTCTCCAGATCAACGAACAGTCAACTAAATTATTCACATTGCAATAGACAAAAGGCACGCATCCAGTATTTTGGATGTTCGAACATTCCGAGGATCTAACAGCCACAACTGATGTGCTAGGTTTCTCGCGCCCACCAACAAGAAACCGCTGGTTTGGTGAGGAATGCGGACATATGCTAGCAGCCAAGAACAAGGCCTACAAGGCTAAGCTGCAGGTGAAGACGAGAGCTTCCACTGAGCTCTATAGGCAGAGAAGAAGGGAAAAACACCGGCTTTTCAGAAAGAAGAAAAAAGATAAAAAAAAGCGCGCGATCGAGGATATAGAGAGGTACCACTCCAGAAAAGTCCACAACCTTTCAAATTTTCACACTTCGGCAGATCCTGGAAGAAAACCCAAGAAGTCCAATGGATACCCACCACCTATTCATCGATTTCAAACCCGCGTACGAAAGCGTTTATAGAGATGAACTACACAGCGCCATGTATAGTTTTGGTATATCGCCCATACTCGTCCGTTCGTGTATGATGACGATGGAGAACTCTCACTGCTCCATCAGGGTCGGGAACTACCTAACCGACGCATTCGATACCAAAAAAAAATGTAGGCAAGGCGATGCGCTGGCATGTGACTTCTTCAATTTGATTCTTGAGACAACTACTTGCGTACGCCGACGATATTGACATCATTGGTAGGTCTCAACGTGATGTCCTAGCCACGTTTGTTTGTAAAGAGAAGGAACTGGAATAAATGGGTTTACCAGAAAATGAGGACAAGATAAAGTATACTTTGAGGTAGTGCGGGACTTTGCCTAGCTCAGCTCTGCTTTTAACTCTGACAACAACATTTCGTCAGAAATTAAACCAAGAATTACTCTTGCCAACCGCTGTTTCTTCGGGCTAAGAAGGCAATCAATTCAGTAGTAAGGCCCTCACTTGAACTACTAAACAGATCCTATATAAAACCTTGATAGTCCCAGTCCTGCTCTACGCCGCTGAAGCATGGACCGTTTCAAAATCGGATGAAGAAATCCTTGGTCGATTCGAGAGTGGTACCGTTTGCGTTGACGGGCTATGGAGATGAAAATTCAAAGATGAACTACACAAGCTCTTCAGCGACGTGCCCCAGTTCAAACAACTCCGCATTGGACGTTGACGATGGCTAGGACCTGTAGAGCGAATGGACACCAATACTCCGGCTCGCAGAGTCTTCGATTCCCAGCCAGACGTCGCATGCAATAGAGGAACCCCTCGCCTTAAGTGACACGCACAAGCAAAAACCGACCTCAAACAACTTGGAGTGCGCAACTGGAGGCAGTTAGCTAGTGACCGGGAGTGGCATGTTGGTTGAGGTCCAGGTTCATTTCGAACTGTAGTAAGTATATGCAACTCATACTTTTTGGGGACATTTATTATTAGGATAGGATGGGATGGGCTATTAAACGATTCGCATAGGGGATTGTAGCCTTCTCATATCATTGTTTTAGTCTACATATTTACACTTCCTCGCATATAAAGGGTGATCCAATAATAGCTTCCGGACTTTTTTTTTAATAAAACATTAAAAAATTAATGTTCCGGTCAGGTCTTTTAATGCTAAAGACAATTTCCCTCAAATGTTGCATGAGACTAACTCTTTAATGGTCTATTCTGGGAGTCCAATGTTTGAAGCATGTCGGCCGGTAGTCCATGAACAACACAAGATTGCTGGCTTCCAAAGCTTTATTTTGGACGGGATTATCGACATTAGAGAGATTTCCAATATCTCCATAGAAAATAGTAAATAGTGCAATGGTGTCAAATCCCAAGATCTTGGTGGCCAGTTGACATCATCTTCATTTGGAGATGATGTTTTCATCGAACGTTCCCCTCAACAATGTGATTAATTCGTTAGCTGTATGGTATGTGGCAGCATCCTGTTGAAACCATTCTTCAGCTACCGAAATATCTTAAGAATTCGAAAATTCATTGATCAGTGCTTTTGAGCGATTTCCATTGACAGTAACACGCGCTTCTTCTGCATTTTTAAAGACATATAGTCCGATGACGCCGCCTACCCATAAACCGCTCCAAACAGTCCATTTTTGGGGTTGCACTGGTAGCTGTTGCTTATCAAACTAAATACACTTCTCGGAATTATCTTTTATATCGTATGTTTGGATTCATAAAACTGAATTTTGACATAAAACTGAAGTTTCCCCCATCGTACAAGTACACGCACAAATTAATGATTTGCATTCGTATTGAATTCTATCACCATTAATCATGGCCACTAGACGTGGATCCCAACACTATAAAATCTGTTGTGCGAACGTAAGTACGGGTCAACTTAAGTATTTCAATGAACGGGCGTGTTCCGGATTTTAGTTTTACAAAGTTAGCTTTGCCGATGCACAATTCTCATTGGTCAATCGAGCATTTGTAGTCACGTGATATGGTCGATTGACCAATGAGAACAGTGTATCGGCAAAGTGAACTTGGGAAATCTAAGATCCGAAACACGGCCAATAAGACTCCCAACGAAATACAAGCCAAAAATTGCACTTTATCTGTCCTAGTCAAATAAAAATCTTGGTCGTGGAACATTTTTTTTATAAGCTGTCGTGAATTCTATCAATTCAAAAGTATATGCAATAAATTTTTGAATGTTTCCCTTTGCCTTTTAAATGAAATTAACAATAACAATATGCGTAGGTATTGTTATTGCCTTTTATCTATACTGAAAATAATGTCTCGATATTTTATTTTTATTTTAAGGATGAAGGACTTCCACGACAGCCAGAAGAGAGTCGCTTTACACGATGGAAACGAAACTTTATGTCACCATGGTACCGGGACATATCAGTGGAACCGACCATGTTCCTTTATATGTTCGCTTTTATGCTCACCTCCGTTGTGGAACAGGACTTTTTCGTTCGAAAGTCCTGCGTAGTAAATAATAAATTAAGTTTGGAAATTTGTGAGCACTTGGATGATTATCCGGACATAAAGAAAACAGTACAAGTATGATCATGCATTCGATTTCGTGCTTTATGGAAACAGCTTGTAATTGCGTATCTTTTTATATAGATAACGACATCAAAGTTCCACCAATGGGAGAACATCTCAGCGCACGTTTTCCCGATATTACTAGCACTATTTTTAGGTTCCTGGTCGGATAAGAGGGGTCGAAAGTTTCCCCTCCTAATGGGGCTAATTGGAAAATTCATATACTCTACAATGATGGTTGTGAATGCCAAGCAAAGTTGGTAGTCATTTTCATATGGTGTTAAGCCCAGAATTCAGATGTTTTATTTGATTTTTTTTATAGCATCTTGGCCAGTGGAATATGTCATCTATACAGCGACCTTACCCAGCGCAATCACGGGGGCTGATGTCGCGATATTCGCTTCGTGTTTTGCGTATATATCCGATGTATCATCACTGAATAATCGAACAATGCGTGTTACCATTTTAGATGTTTGCTATCTAACTGCTATGCCAACGGGGGTGGCTTTAGGTAAAATAAGGACACATCACAAGATTGGAAATAAAATAATTAAAAAAAATGTATTTCTAGGTTCCTACCTGTTCAATAAAGTCTTGAATAAGTCACATGCATCAATGTTTGCTATAAATGCATCGCTTTTGTTCCTGTCAATCGTCTATACCCTTATCGTACTAAAGGTGAGTCAGTTACCTTTTGACTAAGCCAGTTTGTTAACATAATACCTTTTAGTGGCAAACAACATCGAGACAAAGATCTCTGCGAGAATTAGGTTGCTGTGGATTCTTCCCCGACTTTTTCGACAAAAAGCATCTGAAAGACTCATTTGGAATCTTAACAAGAAAGCGTCCCGGACATCGAAGAACATTTTTAATCATCCTACTAATCACAATGGCTTTGTATACGTTCCAACGAGATGAAAAGCCGTATCTTTACCTGTATACGCAGTTCAAATTCCAATGGGACGTCCAAATCTATAGTAACTTCAAGACATTCCAATCGTCGGCATATGTTATCGCAATGTTCACTGCGGTGCCACTTTTGAATAAGATCTTCAATTGGAGAGATACTGTATGGATCCTTAAGAAAATACAGGTCTTACCATAATTTTTTTTTTTTATTTATTTTCAGACGATCATTTTTATTGGGGCCTGGGCACACGCAATAGCTCGCATGTTTTTCTATTTTGCAGAGTCCTCGACGGAATTTTATGTTGGTGCTGTTATATGCAGTTTGGGACCGATTGTGGGTCCAATGATCAGATCGATTACGTCGAAAATCGTTCCTCAATCGGAAAGAGGGAAGGTATTCGCATTGCTATCTGTGTGTGATAACGCGGTTCCCTTTGTCAGTGGAGTTTGTTACTCACAGATCTATCGGGCGACGATCGGACAGAGATCAGCTGTATTTTTACTAACAATCGCGACTCAGATGGCGGTGTTCTTCCTTATTTTGTAAGTTGTTAAGTGTAATATTCTCATATTCATTATTTTTAATTTCCATCCCATCAAACAAGATGGAATGTTATCATTAATATTAACGTCTTCTATTATCAAACAGATGGGATCCGCACTGCGGATTGTGTGCGGATCGTTTAGTACCCTATCCCACCCAATCCTTAAAATTAATATCCCCAAAATATGGGCCTTATGACGATGAATTTCACATTGTCACAAAATATTGTTCTGACAGTTTATCAAAATATTTTATTACTAACTTAAGTGGCGCTACAGCCCGGAATGAACCTGGGCCTCAACCAACATGCCTCTCCCATTAGCCCGGTCCTTAGCTAACTTTCTCCAGTTGCGCACTCTAAGCTGGTTGAGGTCGATTTCTACTTCTGCGCGCCACTTAAGGCGAGGTCTTCCTCTACTGCGTCCGACCGCGACGTATAGCTTGGAAACGAAGACTCTGCGAGCCGGAGTATTGACGTCCATTCGTTCTACGTGTCCTAGCCATCTTAAACGTCTAATGCGGGGTTTTCTGACGAAGGGCATGTCACTGTTCAGCTCGTATAGTTCTTGATTGAATATTCGTCCCAATAGCCCGTCAACGCAAACGGGACAGAAGATTTTTCGAAAATTGTCCTCTCGAATCGACCAACGATTTCTTCATCCGCTTTTGAAACGGTCCATGCTTCAGCGCCGTAGAGCAGGACTGATATGTTCAGAGTCTTATATAGGATCTCCTTAGTATTTCGAGTAAGGGATTAAATGCTGAATTCCCTTCTTAGCCCGATAAAACAGCGGTTGACAAGAGTAATTCTTCGTTTAATTTCTGATGTTGTTGATGTTGTTGTCAGAGTTAATAGCGGAGCCGAGATAACAAAGTCCCGAACTACCTCAAAGTTATATCTGTCAATGGTGACGTTCTGTCCAATTCAACGCTATTGTGTGACCTTTCGTGTTGACAGCATATACTTTGTCTTGACCCTTATCTACTGCTAGACCCATATCTGTCGCTTAGCAAGCGTCGCTATGACATCACGTTGAGTCCTGCCAATGATGTCAACATCGTCGGCGGATAGTAGTAGTTGCACCGATTTTTTTGGGAAAATTGTGCCTCTGGTGTTGGGTCGGGAGTTTTGCACAATCCTCTCAAAAATCAAATTGAAGAAGTCACATGGCAGTCTATTGGAGTAGCGAGAATTATCCATTGTCATCCAACACAAACGGACGAATGTATACCGGTATACAACCGTATACCGGTACGATATAGACATGCCTCTGTATAGTTCATCTCTATAAATGCTGTCGTATGATAAATAGGTGGTGGGCATCGATTAGGACTTCTTGGGTTTTTTTCAGGATCTGAAGAAGTGTGAAAACTTGATCGGTTGTGGACTCTCCTGGCCTAAAACCATTCTGATAAGGGCCGATCAGGTTGTTGGTAAACGGTTTCACATAATTCGGTAGATAGGATCTTGTAGGCGATATTGAGGAGACTTATGCCTCTGTAGTTGGCGCAGTTTAGAGGGTCTCCTTTTGTGGCGTTAACACTTGCTTGTATAATAGCAGCTTGTTATCAAGGTAAGGCTTCAAAAAATTTTCCGAGTAAGCAGTACAGTTCCCTGTATTTATTTTTGTGTTCTTCGCATTTCTTTTTTACATGCGACTTCCATTTTAATTTTGCATCAAGTGTCATTCCGAGATATTTCGCTTCATTTGCAAAAGGGGCTCGAACCGTATTGAGAAATACAGGCAAATTGTTTGTCCGGTTATACGAAAAATCTACTTGAATCGATTTGCTCTCGTTAAGTGCAATCCGCAAGATTTTGTCCATTCATTAACCATGTTGAGAGCGTTTTGTAATTTCATATTTGTTTCGGCTATTGTTGTGCCAACTGCTAGTATAGATGTATCGTCAGCAAACGTGGCAACTATTGTATCGTTTGTTTTTGGGATATCACGTGTAAATAGGAGGTACAAGAGTGGTCCAAGGACGCTTCCTTGGGGTACTCCTGCTACTATTTCTTTGAACTCTGAATATTCCTTTCCAAGTTTCACTCGGAAGAGTCTATGCTTAAGATACGACACGAGTATTTTTTATAATTTTGCAGGCCTCTCTGCCAAACCTTGTCAGAAGATTGCGAACCATCAAGAAATACGGCTGAGCAAATTTTCTTTTCGTCGAAAGCTTTCTCAATAACATCAGTAGTTTGATGTACTTGGTCCACAGCCGAGTGCTTTCCGAGGCAACAAAAATAAAAAAAATACGAATTGTTGGCGCAACAAGCTCGTTAGCACACCGGGCCAAGCTTTCTCACAACTATTCATGTATGTGTGAATTTCTTGCACGACCTCCTGTTTCATGCCGACTCCGATCGGCGAATTCGGAAAAATCTTCTCTTGACAACTGATACTACTCGGATGATTTGTCAGATCATCACGAGAGGAGGGCCAGTAAAAAATCATTTAGATGTTGCTACGGCTGGGAATCGAACTTAGACCTTCAGCAAAACGGTCAGCTTTTGCCTCATCGCTTTTTGTCCAAGAATCTTGAGTTATCCTAATTGGTGGCGCAGTGCCTTTTGGCCCTTTTCTGAATCTAATTGCTTTCCAAAGCGAATTGGATTATTTTTTAGAGGTGAGGCTTTGCAGATAAGTTTCTACTGCACGGTTTTCAAAATTTTTAATCGAATTTGATAGCAAGTTACTCAACCGATTTAATAATTTCTTATCTTATGGAGCACGAGTTTGGTGCCATCTCTTACGAGCTTTTCTTTTTTGTCTAACCAAATCTTTTATTTCCCGTGGGTACTTGATATGACTTTAGCTCACTTTTTTGTTTTGTTGAGGAGTATTATTCCATGCCGCTTTTTGAACGGTATCGATAAAGGAGTCAACAGCGACTTCAAGTTCCAACGGGGATCTAAACGATACACCCAGTCGAATATTATTTTCAATATCGTTTTTGAAGCCTTCGCAGTTGGCTGTCCCGTTTGTTAGTCTGGGTTTCTATTGAGTGATTTGCTCGTTGTAAGAATGACCGGAGAATGATCAAAGCATTCTTCAACTTTGATTCGATTGTATGGCGGACCTTTTACGATGAAAAAAAACGATTATTTCTATCATATGTTTCAAGTACTAGAAGAGTGGCATCAGAAAGGCTCGATAGTCGATAGGCAATCAAATGAGCGGTAAACGGCTTCAATTGTATAGGCATTCTCTTGTTATATAAGTGACAAGGTCAAGTCACAATTCGGCTACTTGCTTCTTCCACTAAAAATAACTGAAGCATCAAACAAAGTCATGCTTTCTGATTCGTTAGCTCCAATGCCCGATCTTTCGAATCAGTCATTTTAATCCGACTAGCCGTTCTTCTATAATTCCAGTTGCAATTTGTAATGCATCACCACTTGCGATTTTTCAAAAACTGGAAAAATGAGTAAAAAGTAATTTTTTTTTTGACTTTTTCAATATCATGTATGCATCAACTAGAATCACTAAGCAATCAAATTAGCGGTGAGCAATTGCAAATGGATTGGGCATTTTCAAGTTATATGACACACAAGTTGGAATGGACCAGTTCGGCCATTTGCTTCGCATTTAAAAAAATACTGGTGTCGATCAAAGGTATTCTTTCTAATTTGTTAGTTTAAATGCACGATCTTTTGAATGAGTGATCATTCGTGTTAATCTGACTTAGCAGTCTCTCATAATTTCAGATGCAAGATGAAAAATATAACCACTGCCGACTTATCGAAAATTTTAAGGGGTAACGCTTATGGAAAAAAAATTCCTTGATAAACAAAAATTATGTAAAATACTTTTATATTGCTTTAACAAAACGAATTAATATTCGACGAAAGTTATAAAATCTCTGACCAATAAGGCCCATCCTGTTAATTTTCATTCATTCATTTATCAGTTTATTGGTGTTCGTTAACGTTTCATTATGCTTAATAGAAAATTACTTTTATAGAAATTTAATTTAATTTTTTTTTTAATTCCTTTTATGCTACAGAGGTATTCATATAACGGTTGGAAAGAATGAACTTGCTGTCCCGGAAATTGACAACGAAAACGGACTCATTCCAGATGAATTGCCAGAAGCAATCGAGAATGCTCAAAGCACGGATGTACAAGACAATAAAGCCTCGAATAGTTCGAAATAAGATTTAAATAAACACTTGTAAGCATAACAAAAAGACTCAAAAGATATTAAGATGTTAAAATTTAAAATTAGGTGAAAAGTTGTGAATTAGTTATAAAATTTTTAGATTTTTATATTAATAGGTTAGTAGCGCTTATTTAAATGTTAAATTTACAAATCTTAGGAAATTCACTTTTAATTACAAGAATGAATAAATTTTAAAACATTACTTTTGGAGAAAATATATGAAAATATGTAAAAGTAAATTCTCACATAAATTGGGTAAAACTAAACACACTTGGGTTGTTTCATGTTATTATTTTCTAAATGATTAAGCAGTCTGATAGCATTTTGCATACAATATTAAAAATTGATTTTAAAATATTTGTTTTAAGTTAACTGTTGGATAAAATGTATACAATAATAATAATAAATGATTTTTAAATAGCGTGAAATTTATCACCCAAGGCCATTTGAGTATGGCTTCGAATAACTAGTTATTACCAAAAATATTCTATGGATAAAATATAGTCAAACTACTTTCCTCATTTAGGCATTCAGCATTGGTTGTTAAGATAGCGATCAAATAAGTCCAGGCAGGACACATTTGTACGATATTCAAGTGAAACTACCGAGTGATCTATGGCTACGCCTTCTTTAGGATATATCGCACGCATTCGAATCGCTTCAATATTGATATTGGTACACTCCCTCCAGGTTGGGGTTGTGTTTTGGGTTAACTACTCACCCATGGAAAAAATCCACTAGTTACGAAGCAACCAATATCCTCGGAAAGGACGGATTTTATTGTTGACGCCCCTGCTAAACGAAAAAAGGACAACGACGTTGGTATCTGCACCTGGAATGTGAGATCATTAAACAGGAGAGGTGCAAGCCCTAAACTGCTACAAGGCAGACGTTTCTGCCATACAGGAAATACGATGCGATGCCAGGCAAGAAAAGGATGAAAAACTGTGACATATACAACGGACCGTGTTATAGTGAGCAGAAACAGCGACTAATCGGATGCGGATTTGTTATAAGTTCCAGACTTAGGTAACAAGTCTTGTATTTCTCAGGCATTAGCGAATGCATCGTTACCATCCGCATCAAGGTCTAATTCGCTAACATAAGCCTTATATGCGCTCACGCCCCAACGGAGGAAAAATATGATATAGCTAAGGATTGCTTCTACGAACTCCTTGACAAAACCTATAAGCGACTTCCGAAGTACGATGTTAAAATCTTGCTGGGAGATTTTAACGCAAAGTTACTAAGAGAAGGCATCTTTAGCAGTATTGTCGGAAAACATAGCCTACACGACAACACGACAACACGTCTGGTAACGGACTTAAGCTAATTGACTTCGCTACCGAACGAAAAACCACTGAAGCCAGCACACAGTTTCCTTACCTCGATATCCATAAGGGGACATGGCGGTCTCCAGATGAAAGAACGGTCAACCAAATTGATCACAGTGCGAAAGACAAGAGGCATGCATTCAGTGATTTGGATGAACGAACATTCCGAGGAGCTAAAATCGACTCGAAAAACTACCTTGTTGCAGCTAAGGTAAGATTGTGGATATCCATCACGCCACAACAATCCACAAATACTGTGAAAAAATTTGATGTCGAAAGACTGCAATCGCAAGAGACCGCCTCTCGATTAACACCATACCACCAGCATCGAATGCCGAAGATCAATGGCAACGATACCAACATGCCAGTAGATCAGCCGCAACTGAAGTGGTAGGTTTCTCTTGATCATCAACAAAAAACCCGTGGTTTGATGAGGGATGACGAAATATGCTCGCAGCCAAGAACGATACCTACTAGGCAAAACTGCAGATGAAGACGAGAGCTGTCATTGAGCTCTATAGGCAGAGAAGAAGGGAAGAACACCGGCTTTTTCGAAAGAAGGAAAAAGAGCAAGCAAAGCGCGCGATCGAGGATATAGAGAGGTACCAGTCCAGGAACGACTTTCGCAAGTTTTACCAAAGTTTTAAATGTCAAAGCCAAGGATACAAGGCTCGAACAGAATCCTGTTGCGATGAACAAGGAAATATCGTAGTTGAGAAACAGTCGATGCTGAGGATATGGAAGAACCACTTCTGCAGACTGTTAAGCGGCGATGACGAACAGGCAGAACAAAGCATTCAATATTGCCAAGAAATGTGAAAACTGCCAATCACCAGACCTGAGGATAGCAATATCTAAGCTCAAGCTTAATAAATCTGCCGGAAATGACGGCCTCTAAGCTTTATAAAGCCGGCGGAGATGACTTGTAAAATCAAAAGCCAAATCTGGTCGGAAGAAAATATGGCAGAAGAATGAAACCTCAGCATCGTTTGCCCCATTAAAAAAAAAGAAGACTCCGAAACTCCGCCATCACCATCGCCTACAAGATCCTATCTGCCGTAATATGTGGACGCCTTAAACCGTTTACCAAAAACCTAATCGCTCCTTATCAGTGTGGTTTAGGGCCAGGAAAGTCCTTAACCGATCATATTTTCACACTTCGACAGATCCCGGAAAAAACCCATGAAGTCCAAATCGATACACACCAATTATTTTTCGATTTGAAAGCCGCCTAAGACTGCATATAGAGAGGCGAACTATACAGAGCCATGTCTAGTTTTGGTATACCGCCCAAAATCGTCCGTTTGTGTAGGATGACGATGGAGAACTCCCGCTGCTTCAACAAGGTCGGAAACGATCTTACCGACCCATTCGATACCAAAAAAATGGATTTAGGCAAGGCGATGCGCTGTCATGTGACTTCTTCAATTTGATTTTTGAGAGGATTGTGTAAGACTCCCGAGCAAACACCAGAGGCACAATTTTCCAAAAATCGGTGCAACTACTGGCATACGCCGACGATATTGACATCATTGGTAGGACACAACGTGATGTCATAGCCAAGTATAGACATACGATTTGATTTAATCTTAACGTTTATATTTAAACAAAGTTATATGTAAGTACATTTTTTAGTCGATTAAAAAAAAATCCTGAAAATGTCGTTTAACCCCTCCATCACCCAAGCGCTTCATTTCCTTTGAATCTAAAATCAAAACATTGCAATAAGTGTAAAAATGGATAAAATCGACAGCAAATTGGATTTTATTTGCAACAAAATATATGAAACAGCAAAAATTGAAACTCCAAAATGCCACCTGTTGGCGTTTACGTGTTTCAGTTGCAGTGGTACAAGACTACCGATTAACTTTTTTTTGAAATTTTTATCTTAGACCATATAAAGCCTATTGTCATGGGACTTTTTGTATGATCCGAAATTTTGGCAATTGTCACTAATTTTTCGGCAATTCTACGAAATTGACAAATTATTTGTGGGACAAGAGTTTGACAATTGCCATGAAGTCGTCATTTTAGAAAATTGTAACCTATCACTCGATCGTTTTCAATGATTTTCTATACGTAATCTCCAAAACCGCTGAACGGATTTCTATGTGGTTTTCACTGTTAGGATCTGCATTTCCCTGGATATGCTAAAGCGTATTCAAAATGTGCAGGAGCTGAGCATTAAAGGTCTAAGTGGCAGAAATCAAATCGTTTTTCGTCATTAAAATTGTACCCGGGCGTAGTCGGTCCTAGTAAAATAGTTATAAAATAGGACCAGACCTACTCAAAAACATCAATATTCTAAAACCATACTGTTAGAATTTTTTGTCTGATACAAATAATGGTGCATAATTTTAGGATTGATGGTAAACAACTTTGGGAGTAATTTATCTATTGCATATTCGAAAGATTATCGTTTATTCCGACATCAAATTCCAGCAACAACAAAAATTGCTGCGCTTGTTTCAATTCAAATTGCGTTCAAATTTTAGCCAGCGGATAGTTTTTGAATTTAGGATGGTGAATAGAGACTTCAAAAGAGACTATTTTTTCATGTTTGGTATATCTACTGAGGAGTGGCAGAGATGAAAGGCACGCTTATGGATTATTCCTCGGTAACAGTGTTCACATGTAGTTGGAAAATAGTACATCATTCAGATTATTAAATAAACATATGAGAAGGCTTCAATCCACTGTGTGGATCGTTTAATACCCTATCCCATTCTCTGCTTAAAATGAATATCCCTTAAATGTGGATTTTATGGCAGAGACATATTAAAATTGAAATTGTCGCAACATATTGTTCAGAGAGTTTAACAATATCTTGTATGTTCGACCAAAAACAACGTTTTTCTGCTGCATATGGTATAGCGTAGGGTATAAAAACTGTTATTTGTATGAACACGCCTCCAAAACGTGGGCGTGGATTAAAATGATGTTCAAAAGAAATATTTATACTATCATAACCAATGATTTTGCATCAAAACATTTTTCAAAATGTTTAAATATTTTACCGAAAAACTTTGTTTCTGAAAACGCCCCAAAAATTGGGCGTGGCAAAAATATTTGTATGGAGAAATATAGACATTAGGATTGTCTAGATATTTTGTTTGGACGTTTTTTTCAAAATCTTTACAACTACGTTTTTTGAAAAAGACGGCGTCGCAGTGGGCGGATGTCAAAAATGTTTACACTTGGTCTGCTTCGTCGGATATAAAGTCTGTATACCAAACATCAAAAGTCTAGCTCAAAATCTAAGGCCCAAAAATCGGTGACACACAGACGGACGGACGGACAGACAGCCAGACGTGGCTTAATCGACTCAGCTAGCGATTCTGGTTCGATACATATACTTTGAGGTATTTCTAACGAAACTATTTCACTATGTTACAAATTTAATGTCAAAACTAATATACCCCTATGGGATAGGGTATAAAAAGCAAAAAACATGTATTTTGTATTTTGTATCAGAAAATGTAATGAAAATTGTAAAATAACCTGAAATTGGATTTTTAAAAAAGATGTTTTCAAAAATGTAGTGATTACATTCGTTTCACTATGTGTAAAATATGTTTAACATAACAAAGTAGGGCGGATATCTTTAATCATGAGCACGTATTGTACAACAATATTTCTTTTGTTGACAATAACTAACAATTAGGGGTCTTTCGACGATCTCTCTATACGGTAAATCTTTATAAGAAAAAATTAAGAAGAAGGGAATTTTGTTCCAAACCTATTGGAAAATTATTGAAAATATTAATAAATTAAAATCCTATTGACACAGAGCCAACTTTTTTTTACCCCTGCAAAGATGTCAAAAATTAACCAGTGGATACAATTTTACCCCCATAATAACACAATTGACACACATTGATTTTTTCCGTGCGACATGAACCTATTTTCGGGACTAATCTCCAGTTTACTCGATAAAATAGCTGTTCAGTCAATTGAAATCCGAAGTTAAATTCGAGCTAGTCCAGCAAGTTTTGTGGATCAACCCTGTGACTAAATGATCAGATATTTTTGACAGATGATAAAATACTATACAAACAGTTATTTTCAATTCCATTTGTATGGACATTTTTATCAGATTATTAAAAACTATATACGTGTACGATATATATAAATTCATATCCCAGCGACTCGAAACTGTTTTAAATATTGAATTTGACTGTTTTAAGAAGAAAAAGACTTGTAAGATCGTGACAAAATCACAATCACCATCTACACAGTAAAATTTAATCCTGCACTGAAAAACTGCTGCATGAGTTAACTCTGGATTAAAATTATTCCGGGGTAAGTCCACTCTGGGTAACTCAGAGTTAATTTTGAATTGACTTAAGTGGCGCTACAGTCCGAAATGGACCTGGGCCTCTACTAACATGCTCCTCCAAATAGCCTGGTCCTTAGCTAACTGCCTCCAGTTGCGCACTTCAAGTTGGTTGAAGTCGGTTTCTAATTGTACGCGCCATTTAAAGCAATGTCTTCCTCTATTGCGTCCGAAATCTGGCATTTCGGACGCAAAACCGCCTTTATAAAAAAAGTTTTATATGCAGTCTTATTTGTTGTAAAATTGATATATACAAAAATTTTGCTTTAAAGTTGTAAACCCGTTTTAGTCAGTTTTATGGGACAAATACGGAGAGATGTATGATTTTGGATAGCTCAGATTAACAAAATGACGCTTATTTCTGACTGTGTGTAGTTTTGTTGTAAAAACGCATTTCTTACGTTAACTAGACCTTTTCAGCTTTATTATAAGTGGTCGAACATCAAAATCGGTCCAAGCATTAGCTGGGAATTTGATTCGCAAATCATGGTAGACGTCCTTACCAATATAAAAAATTCAAAAATTTAACCAGAAAAATATTTTTTTTAAAAACGCCTTTATCAAAAAAGTTTTATATGCAGTCTTATTTGTTGTAAAATTGATATATACAAAAATTTTACTTTAAAGTTGTAAACCCGTTTTAGTCAGTTTTATGGGACAAATACGGAGAGATGTATGATTTTGGATAGCTCAGATTAACAAAATGACGCTTATTTCTGACTGTGTGTAGTTTTGTTGTAAAAACCCATTTCCTACGTTATCTATACCTGTTCAGCTTTATAATAAGTGGTCGAACATCAAAATCGGTATAGGCATTAGCTGGGAATTTGATTCGCAAATCATGGTAGACGTCCGAACCAATATAAAAAATTGAAAAATTTAACCAGAAAAATATTTTTTTTTAAAAACGCCTTTATCAAAAAAGTTTTATATGCAGTCTTATTTGTTGTAAAATTGATATATACAAAAATTTTACTTTAAAGTTGTAAACCCGTTTTAGTCAGTTTTATGGGACAAATACGGAGAGATGTATGATTTTGGATAGCTCAGATTAACAAAATGACGCTTATTTCTGACTGTGGGCAGTTTTGTTGTAAAAACCCATTTCCTACGTTATCTAGACCTGTTCAGCTTTATAATAAGTGGTCGAACATCAAAATCGGTCCAAGCATTAGCTGGGAATTTGATTCGAATGTCATGGTAGACGTCCGAACCAATATAAAAAATTCAAAAAATTAACCAGAAAAATATTTTTTTTAAAAACGCCTTTATAAAAAAAGTTTTATATGCAGTCATATTTGTTGTAAAATTGATATATACAAAAATTTAACTTTAAAGTTGTAAACCCGTTTTAGTCAGTTTTTTGGGACAAATACGGAGAGATGTATGATTTCGGATAGCTCAGATTAACAAAATGACGTTTATTTCTGACTGTGGATAGTTTTGTTGTAAAAACGCATTTCTTACGTTAACTAGACCTGTTCAGCTTTATTATAAGTGGTCGAACATCAAAATCGGTCCAAGCATTAGTTGGGAATTCGATTCGCAAGTCATGGTAGACGTCCGAACCAATATTCAATAATTCCGCGTCCAATGCGGAGTTTTTTGACCAGGGTCATGTCGCTGTACAGCTCGTAAGTTCTTGGTTGAATTTTCGCCACCGCGAACGGGACCGAAGATTTTTCGACGAATTGTCCTCTCGATTCGACAAAAGATTTCTTAATCTGCTTTTGAGACGGTCCATGCTTGGCAATAGAGCAGGACTGGCATGATCTTATATAGGATCTCCTTTATAGTTCGAGTGAGGGCTTTACTACTGAATTGCCTTCTTAGCCCGAAGAAACAGCGGTTTAACTGGCTTAAAGTTAAATGTTTTAGCTACGAAAAAAAACAGGAATTTTTCACTCTTGGTTTTCATCACTACCATCACAATCTAACGCAACACATCAACTACCAGAACCAGATGTTTTATTTGTTTTCGATATTCAATTATGTATTCTTAAACACATTTTTTTTTACTATTTTTTAGTCTTTCACGTTTGTTATTTTCCTTATATACCTTAAATAAAGTTCTTGTGTTTACTTTTTAGCTGTAATCATGTTGTTTCCATTTTCTTGTGTTTCAAAAGAGAGTATTTAATACGAACATCTTCCTACTTGCGAATCATTGCAAGTCAGCTCATTTTTTTGCTTTTGCTGAAATATTGTTCATATTAATTAATTTTTATTGAATTTTCACAGGAAAACGAATCTTAAATAATTGAGTACTCAAAATCATGGCTTGTAAGCCAACGCGATTGTCCTTTGTTTCCTCAAGTTAAAAATCGAGTTTTTAAATTTCCAAATATATATATGCATTTAAATTACATATATAATTTAAGTATATTGTTTTTCTTAAAATGTATTAGTTTGAAATAAGGCATCAACAAATCTATTTATTTTTTGATAAGGTCCTTTGCTTCTCAGCATGTTCAATAATTTTATCATCCACGTAAAGTCCTTTACGCCTGCGTACACTATCCATGTAGACCTTTGCACGATTTGCTGAATCGGCCTTCTCTCCGAAATGCGTGTATTCTTCCTCAGTTGATGGCACCCAGAACGGATCCATGTCAATTATCTAAAAAAAAAAAAATAAAAATTATATAAAAATGAAAGGTACTCAGCATTAAGTACAGATACTTTAGTTGAAAATAAATATATCGGTTATAAATATTTATATCTATGCAGTGTTCGCACGGTTGTCAAATCTTAGTATAAGTCTTGTAATGATGATGAAAAATGAGTGCTTGTTAGCATATCCACCTGGAATGTGAGAACATTAAACAGGAGAGGGGCAAGTGAACAACAGGCGAAAGCCCTTAACAGATACTAAACAGTCTTTACTCCCATCCAGGAAATACGAAAGGAAGGGCCGGGAAATAAGAGAATGAAAAACTGTGACATCTTCTACGGACCGTGTAATAGTGAGCAGAAATAGCGACTTTTTGGATGCAGGTTTGTTATAAGTACCAGACTCAGGCAAGAAGTCATATGTTTCCAAGACATTAGCGAACGCATAGTAACAATCCGCATCAAGGCCAAATTCGCCAAAATAAGCCTTATATGCGCTAACGTGCTTCTTCGAGCTGCTTGACTAAACCTGTGAGCGACTACCGAAGTACGATGTTAAAATCGTCCTGGTTGATTTTAGCACGAAGGTAGGAAATAAAGACATCTTTAGGAGTATTATCGGGAAATATAGCCTACACGACAACACGGTAACGGACTTAGGCTAATTGACTTCGCTACCGAACGAAATACCACTATAGCCAGCACACAGTTTCCTTACCTCGATATCCATAAGGGGACATGGCGGTCTCCAGATCAACGAACGGTCAACCAAATTGATCACAGTGCGAAAGACAAGAGGCACGCATCCAGTGATTTGGATGAACGAACAGTCCGAGGAGCTAAAATCGACTCGAAAAACTACCTTGTTGCAGCTAAGGTAAGATTGTGGATATCCATCACGCCACAACAATCCACAAATACTGTGAAAAAATTTGATGTCGAAAGACTGCAATCGCAAGAGACCGCCTCTCGATTAACACCATACCACCAGCATCGAATGCCGAAGATCAATGGCAACGATACCAACATGCCAGTAGATCAGCCGCAACTGAAGTGGTAGGTTTCTCTTGATCATCAACAAAAAACCCGTGGTTTGATGAGGGATGACGAAATATGCTCGCAGCCAAGAACGATACCTACTAGGCAAAACTGCAGATGAAGACGAGAGCTGTCATTGAGCTCTATAGGCAGAGAAGAAGGGAAGAACACCGGCTTTTTCGAAAGAAGGAAAAAGAGCAAGCAAAGCGCGCGATCGAGGATATAGAGAGGTACCAGTCCAGGAACGATTTTCACACGTTTTACCAAAGTGTTAAATGTCAAAGCCAAGGGTACAAGGCTCGAACAGAATCCAAATCGATACCCACCACCTATTCATCGATTTTAAAGCCGCATACAACAACATTTATAGAGACGAACTATACCGAGCTATGTCTAGTTTTGGTATGCCCCCAAACTCGTCCGTTTGTGTGGTATGACGATGGAGAATTTTCGCTGCTCCATCAGGGTCGGAAACGACTTCACCGATACATTCGATACCAAAAAAGGATTTAGGCAAATCGATGCGCTATCATGTGACTTTTTCAATTTGATTCTTGAGAGGATTGTGCAAAACTCCCGAGCCAACACCAGAGCCACAATTTTCCAAAAATCGGTGCAACTACTAGCATACGTCGACGATATTGCCATCATTGGTAGGACCCAACGTGATATCATAGCCACGTTTGTTAGTATAGAGAAGGAAGCGGCAAAATGGGTTGAGCAGTAAATGGGGGCAAGACAAAGTATATGCTGTCAACACGAAAGGACACACAACATCGACGAATCGGACAGAACATCGCCGTTGACAGATATAACTTTGAGGTAGTAGTGGACTTTGTCTATCTTTGTCTCCGCTATTAACTCTGACAACAACATCTCGACAGAAATTAAACAAAGAATAAAGCCGTCACTAGAACTACTAAGGAGATCCTATATAAGACCCTGAGCATTTCAGTCCTGCTCTACGGCGCTGAAGCATGGACCGTCTTAAAAACGGATGAAGATATCCTTAGTCGATTCGAGAGAAACATTCTTCGAAAAACTTCGGTCCCATTTGCGTTGACGTTCCATGGTGACGAAGATTCAACCTAGAACTATACAATCTGTACAGCGACATTCCCCTTGGTCAAAATACTCCGCATAGGACGTTTAAGATGTAGAACGAATGGACACCAATACTCCCTCTCGCAGAGTCTTTGATTCCCAGGCAGACATCGGACGCAGTAGAAGAAGACCTTAAATGGCGCGCACAGGTAGAAACCGACTTCAACCAACTTGGAGTGTGCAATTAGAGGCAGTTAGCTAAGAACCGGGCTAATTAGAGAGGCATGTTGGTTGAGGCTAAGACTCATTCCGGACTGTAGCGCCACTTAAGTAAGTAAGTAAGTCAGGTTTGTGCTTTCGTCTGCTCTCCAATTAATCCGTGGTCTTTTTCAACTGCTCCTCATTACTGACTGGAAATATAAGACTCTGCGGAATGGAGTTTAAGGGGCCATTTAGTGTACACATTCAAACCATCCAGTCGAAGACGCTATGGTTAGTTAACGGAACAAAAAAGGATCTCTGCATTCAAAGGTAATGAAGGAGTTTTTTTTTAAGAACCGTATTAGTATGGGAAATGATTTTGTATCGCGTTTGTTTTGGTTCCACTTTGCTCAATCGGAAAACAAGTCGTTGAAGTTGAATTTCGGTTTGTACGGTCGTTCTTAATTTCTTGTAATTACAAGAACGGATTAGCTTAAATTAAGTATATGTGATGAGTCCATAGACATCAGTTATACCTTCCTTCACGACTTCAACATAATGAGTTGATCTACAACGCCAGCGATATCGACATCAGTGGACCCTTTCAGTGATCTGTTGTGAGCGAATTGATGAACAGGCAAAACGCGTTCTGCAGCTAAGAAGGAAAAGATTGATACCATAGATGAGAAATCACGAAGATTATCCAATGCTTTTGTGGTTTGACGAGCATATGGGCTTAAGACTCCTGGCGCGATTGTCCAAGTGCTTGCTTTACCGAACGTCTTATCCTATCTGTCTGGCTTACGGCACGGAATACTGGATGACAACCAGGACGGTGGAGATAATATAAGACGCATTCGAACTTAAAAGCCTTATTAGAACAGTTGGTATTGAATTAGAGATGAAGATGTAGATGCAAGTAGGTCGACCACGATATCTCTAATTACAACTACAAGCGCTACAGACGACGGGCTCAGTGGCGCAATGGACTGCGGCACAGAAGGTCTGGGTTCGATTCCCAGCCATCACAACATCTAACTGATTTTTCACTGGCCCTCCTCTCGTCACGATCTGACCAATCATCCGAGTAGTAGCGATTGTCAAGATAAGCTTATCTCAAATTCACCGGCAAACAGGAGGTCCCGCCATCGTGCTTTGTACTTCTCGGACGATGGTGGGACGCGTGAGTGGTTGTGAGAAAGCGCGGCCCGGGTACAAACGAGCTAGTTATCACGATCGGATATCAGTCTGGCACAACAAAAATGCAAGCGAAGCACATGCGCTGCGATTGTAGCACACGCGTATCCGCTTGCACCGGACGAGGGCATTCCTACTCGACACCCGAGCCAGGCAATGAAGATATAATGGATCTGCATGGGAAGTGCAGATCAGCATATTTAGGTTAAGAAATATAGAATTAAATTATGAGGATTCATTCTAGTTTGTACCCCCGAGAGGAACGGCAATAAATATTTTATAACGTGATTGAGTGTTTTATTTGAACCAGTGGGAGGTTCTAAAAATTATTTTTTTGAAACAAGTAAATTCGAATCCTGTAACTAGCTTGTTGCGGCAAAAATTTGTATTTTTATTTTATTTTGCTTAAGACAAGGGTGAGCCTGGGCATGACTTTCTATTTAGCCCGGTCTATTTATCTTCTTCCTTCAATTGTACACTCCGACTTGGCTGAGTTCGATTCATACTTGTGTACTTCAGTTACAGTGACCTTCTACCTATATGGAAATCAAGAACTCTGCATACATACTGCGGAGGCTCCGTATAATTTTGTTTTACAGATTGATTTTATATTCATGCAAGTAGACTCCAAGGTCAACTTTTTGGGGAATTCTGACATTGACATAGAAAAAAAGGCTGTATTTTTCGTGTTTTTTAGTCGAAAATTTACAAGGGTTGCCTTCATGTTAGTCAGACTTTCATTCTTTACTTTCTAGAACGAGGACAGCCTAATAAAAAGTATACATGGTGAAACCTGCGTAAGTTGGACAGATAATGTTTGTTTGCTTAACGTGAACACCTAGCCTTTACGGCTCTTATTTCACGGTGGGCCTACCCACAATATCAGAGCCAAGGAAAAGCGCTGGCCAGCGCCCCAGGATAGTACAAGTACTTCCCTGGTGTAAATTGGTAGTCATGTTAAGGCATGACCACCCTCCTTTGCTCAGGAGCGAGACCTATCTAACGCCTCTTGTACTCTAAGGGTCTTAGAATGTTAACAGACACCCTAGAGCACCAACCGTTCCCGCGACTTTGGGATAACCACAACCACCACGGTACTCCCACAAGGGGGCCTACCTCTCTAACAGGCTGAGTCAAGCAGACTGATGTCAGAATGATACCAGAAAACCTGACATGACTCAGGGGCTCCTGTTACCCGTGGTACCAGAATATAGCTTCCGGTGGAGCTTCGCAACTGTGAAGTCACTTCCAGATGGGCTCCTTATAGCCCAACCTCTATGTTTTCTGAGTCGTAAGTTGGACAGCTGCGATACAAGCATTTTCGCCCAACTTAGAGAAATGGCGAACTTAGAAGGGTACATACTATACAGTGCGGTTCACATGGTTAGCCGCACCATTTTTCTCTCAATAAATTGCAGTTTTTCTGTTTGTTTGTTTTCATGAACTACCAAACAATGCATTTATTGCAAAGGTTATTAAATTCTCTTGGAAAAAAACTAAATTCAAGATTAGTGAGAGACACTTAACGGTTGTTTTGATCTCTTTCTTCCCACTAGTGCAAAAAAAGCTCAAATAAATCGGTTCACTTGGTTAGACGCACCAATTTAAGCAGTTATTTCTTAATGCTGGGTAATGCATATTAAATTTTTTTAATGAGTAAACGTTACTAAACTTTTTCCGAGTGTTTAAAGTGAATATGGGTAAAAAAAAAATGTTGACGGTGGCGGAAAAGGCAAAAATTGAGGCCTACCACTCAGAAGGTTTTTCTATGCGGAAAATTGCAAGCAAAATAGGAAGAAGTGATAAAGCAGTTCGAAATTTTTTATCAAACCCTGCTACCTATGGAAAAAATAACAAAGGAAGGACAAAAACAGCCTTAACACCGCACGAGAAGCGAAAGATAATAAGAATTGCCTCAAATTCAGCACACTCCACGATGAAAATCAGACAATTATCGGGGGTAAGTGCCAGCAAATCAACGGTTCGTCGAGCTATTTTAGGTGCTCCACACTTGAAATTCAAAATGTTACAAAAAAAACACCACTAAAAACTGCAAGAAAGGAACTTCGGCTGGAATTCGCGCCATATGAAGATATGGCATGCGATACTCAGGTTGTGTTTTTTTCTAATTGGAGAACTGTGGTGTTTTCTGATGAGAAAAAGTTCAACCTAGATGGTCCTGACGGGTATATTTTTATTTTCATGATATCCGCAAAGACGAATGCTTTTTGGATCGCAACCATTCCAAGAAAGGAGGAATAATGATATGGGGGGCCATTTCATACGATGGTGCCTTTGAGTTGGTTTTTGTGCCTCACAAAATGACAGGAATGTCTTATAAAGCTCTTTTGCAAACAGCTTTTCCAGCCATAAGAGAGCTTTTCGGACCAATCCAGTGGAGCTTACAACAAGATAATGCTCCGATCCACAACACGCACGTTGTAAAAGCATTTCTCGCTAGTGAAAATGTGGAATTGTTGCCGTGGCCACCATACTCACCTGATCTAAACATTATTGAAAACCTTTGGGGATAGCTGACCCATCAAAATTATGAGGGAGGCAAGCATTATGAAAGCTGTGAGGAGCTTATTGCAGCAATTAAAGAAGCCTGGTCTAAGATTTCATTAGACTATTTAAAAATATTGTATGAATCGCTCAAAAGTAGAATTTTTGATGTCATTTCAAGTCGCGGAGGTTGTACAAAGTATTGAAATTGTGCAAAATAATTAAAATATTAATAAAAAAGCAAAAAAAAAATGATGGCAATCGATCAACTTCTTCTTTTTCAAACTTTTAACAGGTGCGTCTAACTAAGTGAACCGATTTTTTTGAGCTTTTTTTTGCTCTAGTGGGAAGAAAGAGATCAAAACAACCGTTAAGTGTCTCTCTCTAATCTTGAATTTAGTTTTTTTCGAAGAGAATTTAATAACCTTTGCAATAAATGCATTGTTTGGTAGTTCATGAAAAAAAAAACAAACAGAAAAACTGGAATTTATTGAGAGAAAAATGGTGCGGCTTACCATGTGAACCGCACTGTATATGTTTTTTTTAACACATGTCAATAAAGATTTTCGTTTTTATCCATATTTTGAGTTTGTAAATAGCTTCAACCCAATTGATTAAAAAAAATCAACAAAAGAAATTTTTAATATCTTCATACCCTACATACAACGTTTTATTTCAACAAAAAAAAAACGAAACAAAATTATGTTGAAAAATATTTAATCTAAGTTTTAGGATTTTAGATTTGCCCTTGTGTTCCTTTTTTTTTGGTTTTAATGTTCAGAACTGCTGAAATTAGGTCTGGTTGCTTCGTTGAGGCATACCAAAGAAGCGGATTAACATTATTAATAGCATCAATTGGGGTAATGGGTTGGAACTCAACGTCTTCATCTTCGCCTTCTTCAGATTCACTTCACTTATAACGTTTGTATCATTCCGAACTTCTCCTAAAACCTGTTCCATTATTTCTGTTTCTGATTCGCCGATAATCTTGTGTACAGTCAAACCTTCATCTAATTTAGAAATATGATCCGCCGGCACCAAATCTGCTCTTATATTTTCCGGTAAGCTTGCTTTAGTCCCAGCTATTTGAAGATCTTTGATAGGACCTTCGGTGGAATTAGCATCAACTGGAAATCCAGCGCGATTAAGACATGATTGTGTTGTTGATGCCTCGACATCTTTCCAGGCAGAAACAATCCATCTAATGGCGTCTTATACATTCACCGATTTTGAAAATGCACTTCCCGACTCGCACTTATCGATTTTTACCAAGAGTGAAAGTAGCATTTTGGATCTTGTCTGTTTTTTAATACCCCGATCCCAATGTTGAATTTCCGATGTTAGGTTTGCTATCGAATACTTTAAGACAGCATTCGAAAATTCGTTCAAAAAGCATGGCTTTTTGCATTGCCCACGAAGAGGATGATTAGCATTTTGGCAGTTCCATTTGTCTATTAATGGAGCAAAGCCAATCGTTGAAAATTACTGTTGTCATCCAAGATTTGTTATTGTGTGCCCACGTGACGATAAACTTATTGACATCAATTTTATCAACTCTTGGCTTGCCAGCATTTCCAATAATTAGAGGCTTTAATTTTTCACCAGTGGCACTACAGCAAAAAAGAACGCTAAGCCTTTCTTTTGCCATCTTTCCGCCTTTGGCAACAAGACTTTTTGTTGGAAGCTGGCAGTAAAACATACGTTTGATCTGCGTTTAACTGGTCTTGAGGGGGGAAAGTACTTTAAAAGTTGAGGCAGTTTGTTTTTCCAACAAGTTGCAGCCTGATGGTCAGCATTAGCACTCTCGCCGCACATTATACTCGAATATGTATATTGTTTCTCAAGTGAAACCTTTCCAACCACCCATTGTTAGCATGAAAGTCTTCAATTTGCAGTTCATCTGCTGTTATTTTGGTTTTTCTTGCAGTAATGGACCACTCACTGGGATGTTTTTCGACCTGCATTTCTGGAATAATAATAGAACCCCAAGGTTTACGTCTACCAAATTTGTTTTTCTCAGCTTTCGCTTCCTTCCGTCGGACACATTATTCTCTAGAATGTACCTTCCAATTTTTTTCTTTTGGGCCTTTATTTTGCCAACAGTTGACTTCGAGATTCGAAATTTTATTGCCAAAATCCTTTGTGACGACCCGCTTTGTAATTCCTGCAATATGTCTCCTCTTCTAGTTAACTGAAGCTCAACTATAGATTTTCTTGGTGTCATATTGAAATCTGAAACAAGATTCTTAGTATTTTTTACATATCCACGTGTTTCTCTGACCTTATGATAGATCAATCGCAATCCTTAAAATTATGACTGTTTTAAAAATATGCCAACGCTTCCCTGGCGATTAGCAGACGACTATGTTTCTGGCCAACTTTCGCATGTTATTTAGTGCGAAAGATGAAATAATATATGAAAATGTGCGGCCAAGTTCCAAGATAGACAGGTGGCCAAAATACCGATGCATTTGGAGGAACATTTGGATTAAATTTTCTTGGTGCTACTGTATATTGGCCAACTTAGAAGGGTGGCCAACTTGACAGGTTTGACGTATCAATATACATCACTATGTTCTCAAGTTGTTGTAGAATGACTAGATGTGCCCTCTCTGGGAGGTTCAATTACTTGAAATGCAACTATACCCGGCGCCTAGTAAATGTTGCCATGTCGATAGTTGAAAGCGGTATTTTTCGCTTTTTGTTGGAGCTAATGAAGTAACAACAAAATACTTCTTCGCGGATATCACAGGATAACGGATACACTGAAATAAAGAGTCATTTAGAAGAACATGCAAATCTTTACATGTCGCGAACGGCAATTGTTTCCCAATAAGCTCAAGTCATCAATTCAACATATCAAACATTTAGAAAATTCCCTGAAACGATTCACAAAATAACAAACGAGATTAATGAATCTCTACTTCTCGCAGTTGTCAGGGAAGTCAATGATTGCATCTTCTCTTTGATGTAAATACAAGCCAGTCAAGCATTAACAAAAGGTTCACCACGGCCATTCATCAATTGCCATCATCCCTCTTGATTCATATCATCTGATCCCATTCGGATATAACATGCCTCAATCTTTGTTCCTAACAGGATTGCATGCACAAAAGTGCATTTAACGCCTAACGCCACTAAGCGGAATTCCTAGAATTTTTCTATCGAAAGAAAACCATCCTCTCGATGTGGTTTCCTGCTTCGAAGAACAAAACCACCTTCCGACCCCGAGTGTCTGCATTTAATTTTTACAATTTCCAGAATTTATTTACATCTCCATTGTTTGCACATGTGCAGAGGTACCTGTGTTCTTTGTTGTTACAACCTGAAACAATGACAAGTACTTGACACATAATCAAAGGATCGCATTCATGTCATTCTACGAAATTCCTGGCTCAAGTGACCAAACTATTTCATAACTCACACCTTTTTTCAACTGAGAAATGTTTTTTTTTGTTCTCCTCCTTCCTTTTAAAGATCGATCATAAATGTTGGTAAAGTCGGCTTCAAGCCTATAACGCCATTTAGTGATAATACCCATAAAAGTCCTCTTCGATTCTGGTACGAGAGAAATTAAGCTAAACCGGCTTAACATCCAGCATCGTTAATTTACGCCCTGTTGATCCATTTGTTCGACTTTTAAAAGGGCAAAGCCGTAAAAATGTCTTTCGACCAACAAAAGCCCTTTAAGAGTGTCAAGATATAAAAATCACTTCGCCTTTCGTTTCTCCCAAAGGCTGTTGCAGCAAGTTGATTTTTACTGCACGCTGATCATCGTTATGAGCGCGCTCAGGTAGTCAACGAGGCGACCTCTAGAAATACTGATCAATTGTATGCTGGAAGATACATCTCTTTGCGAAGACCCCAAGACGCTGATGAGATACACTAACACTACCTGGACCTTGTCTTTCACCTCTTGAGGCCAACAAAAGAAGGAAATTACACCGGGGAACACTTTTGCACCTTTATCACCCGGTCACAAGAGACCTGAATAACAATAAAAACTGACAACAACAAAGTATCTATGCATCTATAGCTGTATAGATACACGCGGCCTACGTCCAGCGCGATCACAGCGAACACAATCCAAACAAACGCCTTGAAGGCTAAGGTAGAATCGACGGTTATAAAAAAAAATGCTCACACTTACAATAAATACTTCTAAAGAGGAGGCGGTAAAGGAGGCAACGAACAGAGTGCCAAGAGGAGAGCAAAGAAAAAGGAGACAAAAAAAATACTACGTGACATAAACAGATTAAGAACGTCGTGATTCGAGAGTAATTTACGAACCAGCTACCGAAATACGTAAAGATGATTATCTTTTGAGAGCCTCGTCATTTTGACAGCGCACCAGTACAGTAGCAGAGTAGTAGCACCGGCCCAGCCAGGCGCGCATGGCATTCAGTGTGTGCCCTGGTACAGGGTGTCCACCTTCTGATATATTCCACATTACAAAAAAATGAAACGGGTTTATCAGATTATTTGTTTTTGTTCTTCCACCCCACCATACAATTTAACTTCACAATTTAAATACCAGTAGCAAGGCAACACGAAAGTGTGGTGTGCCACAATCCACACCGCACACCAAACTAACTAACTAACAACGAAAATGTATCTAAAGGCAAACAAACACACGACCTGAACAACATACCCAAGATATATTGTAATAAATGCCTAAATACACATTGAATGCAGGATTTTAAATCAGGCGAATAATACCACGCCTCTACACGTGACTTCCCCACCTAGTTACGAGCTGGCCCTGTCCGTCCAGTTCATGCTGATGTTGTACTCGTATTGTGCACGTTATACCGTTAAATTATTAGATGCGTATCGCTTTTGGTTTTATTCGTTTTGTTCCCTGTCCAAGAGTTAAGTAGCCAGTTGGGTGTTTAGAGTGTGAAGTGTGTTTTTTTTTTTTCATCAAGTGGGCTTAGTTGTTAAGCCTGTGGTGATAATCGCGCTAAGAAATGGGGGTGGCCGTATGGCTTGGCTTGAATTGTGTTGTCGTTTACCAATAACCGGATGATGAATGTGGTCAATGAGAATATGGGCTTGACTTGACAAAAAAAAAATTTTAATTAGAATTGGCAGAGGACCCCGTGAAGGTCAATGAAATTAAGCTGTTAGCTTTATTTGTAAGAAGGGAGACGCATTATTAGCGACATTGATATTTTTTTACACCTGTTCGCAACTCAACTCTTTTGAGTGCATAGCAATTGTAGCTTTGCCAATCTACTTTATGGAAGATTTTGCGCAAAGATCTTGGCTAAAGGCAAATTGATGGACATTAAAAAAATACCCTTTGGTAAAACCTTTTGTTTCCAATTTTCGTTTCAAACGTCAGTCTTTAAGGTAGGGTTTAATAAAATTCGTTGAATCCGTTTTTGGGGAGTGCCAATTCCAAAAATCCCTGTGGATGTTAACCAAATCTGGAGTGTCAAATTGACTTCTTCAATTTGATTCTTGAGAGGATTTTGCGAAACTCCCGAGCCAACAACAGAGACACAATTTTCCGAAAATCGGTGCAACTAATAGCATACGCCGACGGTATTGATATCATTGGTAGAGCTGAACGTGATGTCATAGCCAAGTTTGCTAGTATAGAGAAGGAAGCGGCAAAAATGGATTTTGCAGTAATGAGGGCAAGACAAAGTATATGCTGTCAACACGAAAGGACACACAACATCGACGAATTGGATAGAACGTCACCATTGGCAGATATAACTTTAAGGTAGTACGGGACTTTGTCTATCTCGGCTCCGCTATTAACTCTGACAACAACATAAGAAATTAAACGAAGAATTACTCTTGCCAACCACTGTTTCTTCGAGCTAAGAAGGCAATTCAGTACTAAGGATATCCTATATAAGACGCTGATCATCACAGTCCTGCTCTACGCCGCTGAAGCGTGGACCGTCTCAAAAGCGGATGAAGAAATCCTTGGTCGATTCGAGAGGAAAATTCTTCGAAAAATCTATAAGAAAGAACTATACGAGCTGTCAAATTTGGGGTAAATCCTTCTAGCCGTTCAGCCTGCTTGTCCGTGCATAGACGGACAAAGATTTTCTTACTTTTCCAATACTATTTTAAAAGCAGGTAGAAATTATTTCTTAAAATGTACAATTCTGTTGGGAGCAAACCTCAAGACCTAATTTTCCAAACTAAAAATCTACTTGAACTTTTGTCCGAATGAATGTGTTTACTTTGTAAATCGTAACTAGTACTCAAGACCACCGTCGAGTCCAACTGGGAATGGAAGGTGTAAAGGGCACATTTCTGCCGGCAAACTTTTTTTATATTTTAATCTAAAAAAAAGTTTTAAGTCCTTCTAGATGTAGTTCCACTAGTGTCATATGTGGAACAATTCAAGAGAAGCGTCAATGAGCCTCTGCAAGCATCATATCACGGAGCTCTTTCAGAGCTAGTTCGCGTCACCTAGGAAAAGTTGAAAAAAAAATGTTTTTCTAAAAGGCGCAATCCAAAAACACACGCCCTCAAAGCTCCGGGATCAAATAAATGCAACAATACTATCATCTGATTATTCAAAGTGACAAAGAGATACCGGGAATCTTTCTATACTTTTCCGACGATAGTCGGTATACCAGACATTCGGACCGATGAAGATACTCTGAGATGGTATGATTATGATCGTCTTTGGAATGATCATTTCCTCTTCTTAAACCGACGGGTAGGTTAAATTATTACGACGAGCCGAAACGTGTTTGTAATATAACCATTCAAATGCCATCAACCCAGTTAACCTAAACATGTCTATTAAAATATATAACAAATAAAATAGGCACAACATTTCACGTTATTTGAAGAAACCGCCCATTTGGGTATTTCAAAAAACATTTTAAAATTATTCAAAGCGTAAAAAAAATTGAATTATAATTATTTCCAACACAACTAGTTTCATAAAAAAATTCAAATGATTTAAAAATTTACATCCATACATATCCACGACCCATAAGATAACAATCCAATCAAATATTCTCCCAAAACTTGTATTTTTCACCATCCCCGTATTGAACAGATGTTTGTTTACATTCAATAATGATAGGAACTGATCTCATAACTCACCTCCCAATGGCTAAACACCAATTGCGGCACTGCCAGCCCCGATGTCTGCTTCCGAATTTCCTGAGCAAAATTAAACGATTCGATTACAGGAAGATACGCCATAACCGAGAAATTCCCACTTCCTTGTGTCAGGTCGCCAGATACAATTTTACCATGTCGTCGACCGATGACGGCATACATTTTACCTAGAAAAAAAAAATGCGTAGATTAGTTAAAACACAAAAATTAATAAAAAAAAATAAATAAAAATAAAAATCGCTATTAACGATATAGAAAGGCAAAAACAAAACTACAAAATTCCCATAAATATCTGCATGTCAACGAAAACAAAAATCTAATAAAGATTTTTTTTTTTAAATTAATTACAGTGACTTTTTGTGGAATATTTTTGCACACATACACGTTATTACGTGATACTAACAAATCTGCGTTCACCTACCGCAAGGGCCGATCGAAGAGTAATTCAATAATAAATGCGACATCCGGTTGAAATATTTTTTTTTTAATATTTGATTTGATTTTTTTTTTGATTTGCGGTGCTTTTTCACAACAACAACAAAGAGGAAACAAAGTTAGTAATTTGAATATTAGAAATGTTTCATGGGAGAAATATTGCGATTTTAGCGAAGCGCTCGTTATTAGTCGGATTTAAGTTTGAATATTTCTTCAGTAAAATAATAGATGAGTTCAAAGCGGTCAGACGAAAATTGTTGTGTTTTATGTTTATTAGTAAAACTGTCAATAACCTATCAAACACTATTTTTAAAAATGTTGTTTATTCAAATTTTTAACGAATTATTTTATGAAACAAACTTCAGAATGTTTATGTTTTTACAGCTGTCAAGGGAGCCAGAGAAGAACGATAGTAGTTGATCAGCACAAGACTGTATTTACTCGCTTTTTTAAATAAGAAAAACACAATAAATTTATATTTTGATAACGAACCAGGAACCTAGTGTCCAACAAGCTACTAGTTTATCTAGAAAGAGACGGATCCAAAGTGATTGCCGACGCGGATGACGTGGCAATAGGGAAATACCTTACTGTTCTTAGAGATCTATTACACAATGGCCTCCTCGTTCTCTCTAACAGTGGACTCGACGAGAAACCTCATATAACCGAATTGGTCCTTTTCTGCAGGAAATATAAAGTCCTGCACATTGACCCTCACTTTTGTGGAACGAGGGTAAGCTATGGTTGGCTTTAACTTGGCAATGCAAACTGGTTGTAACTCTGACTTATTTTTAACCTCCAAGTGGTAACCATCGGGCACTGGTCTCATCCAACCGGATTTGGCTTGCTAAACGTAAAGCGCGAGTGTTGATAACACGAAGAAACACAGCAACACTATAAACAGCCAGGTCCGAATGACACGGAATGGCCATCCAGGTTGGGGGTTGTGCTATGGGTTAACTACCCAACCATAGAAAAAACGTACGGTTACAAAACAACCAATAAGCTCGGAAAGGATTGATTTTATTGTTGACGACCCTGCTTGACGAAAAAAGCGACGTTCGTATCTGCACCTGAAATGTGAGAAAATTAAACAGGACAGGTGCAAGCCAACAACCAGCCGAAGCCTTTAACTGCTACAAGGCAGACATTACTGCCATCCAGGAAATGCGATGCTATGGGACGGGCAAAAAGAGGATGACAAACTATGACATCTACTACGGACCGTGTGATAGTGAGCAGAAACAGCGACTAATCGGATGCGGATCTGTTATAAGTGTCAGACTTAGGCAAGAAGTCTTTTGTTTCCATGAAATTATCGAACGCATTGTAGCAATCCGCTTCAAGGCCAAATTCACCAACATAAGCCTTATATGCGCTCACCACGGGTCAACGGAGGAAAAAGATTATATAGCTAAGGATTGCTTCTACAAGCTCCTTAACAAAACCGAGCGACTACCGAAGTACGATGTTAAATTCGTGCTGGAAGATTTTAACACTAATGTAGGAAGAGAAGACATTTATAGTCGTATTGTCTAAAAACATAGCCTACACGACAACACGTCTGGTAACGGACTTAGGCCAATTGACGATGCGCTGTCATGTGACATCTTTAGTTTTCTTTAGTTTCTTGAGAGGATTGTGCAAAGCTCCCAAGCCAAGACCAGAGGCACAATCTTCCAAAAAAACGGTATCGCTAATGAACGAAATGCCACTATAGCCAGCACACGGTTTCCCTACCTCGATATCCATAAGGGGACATGGGACAGATCAACGAACGGTCAACCAAATTGATCACATTGCGATAGACAAGAGGCACGCATCCAGTATTTTGGATGTCCGAACATTCCAAGGAGCTAACATCGACTTAGACCACTACCTTGTTGCAGCCAAAATAATAATGCGGATATGCAAAAAAATGAATGTCGATAGACTGCAATCGCAAGACCGCCAAGACCTTCGCTCAACGCATAACCCTTAACCTCCCGATTAACACCATACCACCAGCATCGAATGTCGAAGAACAATGGCAACGATGCCAACAAGCCATTAGAGCCCTACAACGCTAAGCTATATAGGCAAAGAAGAAGGTTAAACACCGGCTTTTCAGAAAGAAGAAAAAAGCGCGCGATCGAGGATAAGGAGAGGCACGACTCCAGGAACGATGTTCGCAAGTTTTACCAATGTGTAAAGCATCAAAGCCAAGGATACAAGGCTCGAACAGAATCCTGCCGAAATTAACAAGGAAATACTGCAGTTGAGACCCAGTCAATGCTAAGGATATGGAAAAACCACTTCTGCAGACTGTTAAACGGCGATGACGAACAACAATCCGCTGGAACCCTTCAAGAATAGTGAAAACTGCCAATCACCCGACCTGAGTGAAGTGAGGATAGCAATATCTAAACGCAAGCTTAATATGGTTGCCGGAAATGACGGCCTTCCCACCGAGCTTAATAAAGCCGGCGGAGATAACTTGGTAAGTAACATCCACCAACTTATAAAGCAAATTCTGGCCGGAAGCATGGAACCTCAGCATTCGTTGCCCGGTCCACCAGAAAGGAGACCCTCTAAGCTGCGCCAACTACAGAGGCATAAGTCTCCTCAACACCGCCTACAAGATCCTATTTGCCGTAATATGTGAACGCCTGGAACCGTTTACCAACAACCTGATCGGCCCTTATCAGTGTGGTTTTAGGCCAGGAAAGTCCAAAACCGATCAAATTTTGGAAAAAATCCAAAGCCGCATACGACAGCATTTATAGAGAGAAACTATACAGAGGCATGTCTAGGTTTGGTATTCCGCCCAAACTCGTCTGTTTGCGTAGGATGACGATGGAGAATTGTCGCTGCTCCATGAGGGTCGGAAACGATCTGAGGCATAAATTTCCAAAAACCGATACAACTGCTAGCATACGCCGATGATATTGACATCATTGGTAGGACCCAACGTGATGTCATAGCCACGTTTGCTAGAATAGAGAAGGACGCGAAATAAATGGGTTAAGCAGTAAATGAGGGCAAGACAAAGTATACGCTATCAGCGCGAGAGGTTACACAACATCGACGAATTAGACAGAACGTCACGATTGACAGACATAACTTTAAGGTAGTACGTGACTTTGTGCTATTATTTCTAACAACAGCATATCGTCAGAAATCAAACGAAGAATTACTCATGCCAACAAAATAGTAAAGCCCTCACTCGAACTACTAAGGAGATCCTATATAAAACCCTTATCATCCCAGTTACGCTCTACGGCGCTGAAGCATGAACCGTCTCAAAAGCGGGTGAAGAAATCCCTTACCGATTCGAGTGGAAAATTCTTCGAAAAATCTTCGATCCCGTTTCGAGTGATGGGCTGAAATTGAACCAAGAATTATACAAACTGTACAGCGACATGGCCCTGGTCAAAAATGTCCGCATTGGACGTTAAAAATGGCTAGGACATGTAGAACGAATGGACACCAATACTCCGGCTCGCAGAGTCTTCGGTTCCATGCCAGACGTCTGACGCAATAGTGGAAGACCTCGCCTTTAGTGGCGCGCACAGGTATAAACCTCAACCTACTTGGATTGCGCAACTGGAGACAGTTAGCTAAGGACCGGGCTAATTGGAGAGGCACCTTAAATATTAAAAATTGAATGGAATCATTTCTATAAAAACTTCAAATCATGTTTAAAAAATTTCGAAAGCTTAGACAAACAGGCACTCAGCATTAAGTGGCATACACTCGATTACAAAAAAAAAAACTATTAAGCGAGTAAGACAAGAAACGGTGTTTTAGTTTTTTTTTTTTGATATTTTATAAACAAAACAACCAATTGTCAGTAAAATGTTATTTTTGTCAAAATATTTTCTAATTTTAAAAGCTGGATTTTTAGAAATAACTTGTTAAAACTTTTATGTTTTTGCAGGTGGCAAAAACAAAAAAAAATAAACACAAACATTCCCACATCAAAGACAAAACGGCATCCTGCACGTGTTTTAAAATAAGAAGAGCACAATGAACCTAAATTTAGATGTGAACATTTTTAAAAGGCATACCAACCAATAATTTCATTACTTTCCTTTGATAATATAATGTCATGACTTATCATGTAAATGTATACGGAATGCCAAAAACATGTAAGCTGAGGGTTCCTACATAGGCCTAAGTTCTGTGAAAACGTCACATTTAGTAATTTTATGTGATTTGACAGCACTTTATATTATTCAGCATTTGTTGATTAATAAAAAAACAGCAGTTATTCATGATGCTACATTTGTTTTTGATTTCAACCATCTAACTATTAAAATAATTTAGGTAGTGCATACAACAATCTACTGTGAACCACTGCAACATTTTGTCGTAAATTTTAAGCCCACTAATTATGCCTATGCACTCGTGCAGTTTCTATATTCCGTAACGTTGTTTGATATAGTGGGAAAGTTACAACCTCTCACTTGGAACTATTTTCCTTTATTTTACGTTCACTAATTAAATTCTTTACTTTTAAAAGTCAATGGTTAACATCGTTGTGCACCCTTGCGATTCCCACCATTTGACATAAATGACACAGAAAAGCAATCTAACTAAATATAGGAAGGTGTTGACGATCAAAAAGCATGATGACGTCACACACAAAATGTTATTTATAATTATTGTTACAGTTATAAATAAAACAGACAATTGTTAATCAACATTTATTTTTGTTAAACGTTTTCTAATTTTAAAAGGAGCATTCCAAAAAAAAATTGAAAATGTTTTTATTTTTATAAATGCCAATAAAAATTTGACAAAATCGTAATTTTAGACAAAGAGACAGATAATCAGCATGTCATGGCATACAATTTTTCTTAAAATAATAAAAGCTCACTGAACTTATCTTATGTCAACATTTTAAGATGAATGCTATTAATTGTGTACTAACTTCAAAAAAAAAATTTTTCGTTTTTAGCATTTTACATTTTAAAAAGTTTTCGGATTTGTGTTTGTCGTACATTTCGAAAACAATGAAAACATATCATCACCAATGACATTTCAGTTCTCTAAAAATGAAAGAGTGGTTCAATTTTAAGGGCCGATGTTAATTTTGAATAAAACACAAATTATTTAGGCAATTATTGTCATTTCTTATTTTTATGATAATATTGGTAGAGTTCAATTATGTACGGAACAAAATATCGGCCAAATGCCAGCCGCGACCTCGGCGGCACTATTCCATCCGATGGTCCAAATTTTCGATGACGCTGAGACATAATTAAGGTTCTATGCCGTTAATTTGCGAATTATCTCATCCTTTTGCTCTCGAATTGTTTCTGACTTATCGACTTACACCTTTTCTTTCAAATAACCCCAAAGAAATAAGTCCAACGGTGTCAAATCACATGATGTTGGCGGCCGATTGACATCGCCACCACGTGAGATAACACGACCATTGAATTTGTCGCGCAAAAGAGCCATTGTTTCGTTAGCTGTGTGGCACCGTCCTGTTGAAATCACATATCGTCCACATCCGTATCGTCCAATTCGGGCCATAAAAAGTTAGTAATCATCTCACGATAGCGAACACCATTCACAGTAGTTGATCGGTTTCATTTTGGAAAAAATACGGCCCGATGATGCCGCCAGCCCATAAACCGCACCAAACAGTCACTCTTTGTGGGTGCATTGGTTTTTCGAAAACCACTCTTGGATTATCATTCGATCAAATGCGGCAATTCTGCTTATTGACGAATCCACTGAGGTGAAAATGTGCCTCTCCACTGAAGATGATTTTCTTCAAAAATTGATCATCCAATGTTGCCATTTCTTGCCACCATTGACGAACGTTGACCATTGACGACCCTTGAAATGGTCAAGAGGCTTTAGTTCTTGAGTCGATTCCACCTTGTTAGCGTGTAAATGCAAGTCTTTATGCATAAATGTTCATCAACGATGAGCTTGCGAGGTGCAATTGTTGATTACGACGATGAGTTCAGTCACACTATCGCGAACTGCAGCAATATTTTCTGCAGTACGAGCTGTACGAGCATGCACTGGTGTTTTCACATCTCCTACAGACCCGGTTTGCTCAAATTTTTGCACGATTTTTCCGATTGTACGCACATTTGGACGAATAAATTGACTGAAAAAATCACGAAGTGCACGATATGCATTTTTTGAACGCCCATTTTCATAATAAGCCTGAATCACTATACCGCGTTGCTCGATTGTGTATCTTTCAATGGGTTGGGTTAGTCTGAAACTGAGAAATATCGAATGAAATGCAGAAAAAAAATGTACGTTTAGGTGTGGTTCACATTCAACATCGGCCCTTAACCACCCGTTAGAAAAGTTTTTTTTTTTTGTTCTATGAATAAAACTGCAGTTGTCAAATATTATACTAAATTATTTTTTATTTTTTTTTTTTTTAGTTTCTAATTTTTCATATAAATTATTGTAAACTACGACCACTTTCGAAAACTATTGGTAGAGCCAATTGAAAAACTGTTTGACAATACATATGTAATGTCGATTTCTTCATTGGATACATCCATAGGTAATTTACCTTCTTACTTACTTAAATGATGCTACAGTCCGGAATGAACCTGGTCCTAAACCAACATGCCTCTCCAATTAGCCCGGTCCTTAGCTAACTGCCTACAGTTGCGCACTCCAAGTTGGTTGAGGTTTCTACAGGTGCGCGCTATTTAAGGCGAAGTCTTCCTCTACTGCGTCCGACGGCGACGTCTAGCTTGGAATCGAAAACCTTGCGAACCGGAGTATTGGTCTTCATTCGTACTACATGTCCTAGCCATCTTAAACGTCCAATGCAGAGTTTTTTGACCAGGGGCATTACGTTCAAACAGTTCGTGTAGTTCTTGTCTGAATCTTCGTCTCCATTACCCGTCAACACCGGGACCGAAGTGTTTTCGAAGAATTTTCCTCTCCAATCGATTAAGGATTTCTTCATCCGCTTTTGAGACGGTCCATGCTTCAGCGCTGTAGAGCAGGACTGGGACATTAATGGTCTTATATAGAATCTCCTAAGTAGTTCGAGTGAGGGCTTTACTTCTGAATTGCCTTCTTAGCCCGAAGGAATAGCGGTTGGCAAGGGTAATTCTTCGTTTAATTTCTGACGAGATGTTGCTGTCAGAGGTATTAGCAGAGCCGAGATTGACAAAGTCCCGAACTGCCTCACATTTATATCTGTCGAAGGTGACGTTCTGTCCAATTCGTCGATGTTGTGTGTCCTTTCATGTTGACAGCATATAACTATTTAGTCTTGCCCTCATTTACTGCTAAAGACATTTGTGCCGATTCCTTCTCTATACTGGCAACTTGCGGCGTTGGGTGGTTGGCAGCTTTCGCTGTTGTTGCCACTATTGAATGGCTCGTTCTGTCTGACAGCGGAATGTGGTTCGTCATCGCCGTTTCAGAGTCTGCAGAAGTGGTTCTTCCATATCCTCAGCATCGAATGTGTCTCAACTACGATATTTCCTTGTTCATCTCGACAGAAGTCTGTTCGAGCCCTGTATCGTTGGCTTTGACGTTTTACACTTTGGTGAAACTTGCGAACATCGTTCCTGGGGTGGCAACTCCTATATCCTCGATCTCGTGCTTTTCTTGCTATTTTTTCTTCTTTCTGAAAAGCCGGTGTTCTTCCCTTCTTCTTTGCCTATAGAGCTCTATGGCAGCTATCGTCTTCACCTACAGCTTAGCCTTGTAGGCCTCGGTCTTGGCAGCGAGCATCTGTCGGCATTCCTCATCAAACCAAGGGTTTCTTGCTGGTGGGTGCGAGAAACCTAGCGCATCAGTTGCGGCTGATCTAATGGGCTGTTGGCATCGTTGCCATTGTTCTTCGACATTCGATGCTGGTGGTATGGTGTCAATCGAGAGGTTAAGGGATACGCGTTGCGCGAAAGTCTTGGCGGTCTCTTGCGATTGCAGTCTTTCGACATACAATTTTTTCAAAGTAGTTCTGGATTGTTGTTGCGTGGTGGATATCCGCACTCTCACATTGGATGGTCCTTGTTAGTGGTCCGAGTCGATGTTAATTCCTCGGATGGTTCGGACATCTAAAATACTGGATGCGTGCCTCTTGGCTATGGTCGACCGTTCGCTGATCTGGAAACCGCCATGTCCCCTTATGGATATCGAGCTGAGGAAACCGTGTGCTTGCTATAGTGGCGTTTTGTTCCGTAGCGAAGTCAATTAGCCTAAGTCCGTTACCAGACGTGTTGTCGTGTAGGATATGTTTTCCGACAATACTGCTAAATATGTCTACTCTGCTTACCTTTGTGTTAAAATCTCCCAGCACGAATTTAACCCCGTACTTCGGTAGTCGCTCACAGGTTTTGTCAAGGAGCTCGTAGCTCCTTCGTTGAGTCATAAGCGCATATAAGGCTTGTGTTGGCGAATTTGACCTTGATGCGGACTTTTTGCCTAAGTCTGTCACTTATAACAAATCCGCATCCGAATAGTCGCTGCTTCTGCTCACTATAACACGGTCCGTAGTAGATGTCACAGTTTTTTTTATCCCTATTTTGCGCAGCCCATCCCATCGTATTTCCTGGAGGGCAATAATATCTGCTTTGTAGCAGTTTAGGGCTTCCGCTAGTTGTTCGCTGGCACCTCTACAATTTAATGTTCTCACATTCCAGGTACAGATACGATTGCCAAGTTAAGGCCAATCAGAGTCTAACATCGTTCTACAACACCCAACCATCAGCACTTTTGTAACAACATGATAGATTGCCTATAAAAATGTAAGAGCTCCATTAGATGTTAAGTAGAATGAAACTGCACAAATATTTATTTAAACTTGTGGCAAACATTAGTACAGGGAATGGTAACAGTTGTGAAATTCACATCCTTTCCCAGAAGTCCAGCTATCTAATATCTAATATTTCATTCGGATGAAATCAATTCAATCCATCAGTTCCGGCTAATTCAACGAATTTAACATTCAAACTAGATAAGGTGGTCTTTCATTTCTATACACCTAATATTTCACGCACAACCCCCGTCCACACTAGTTCGATTCGATTAATATAACGCTTCGCTTCGCATTCGTATTTTTAACATTGTATCTTGTATCTTCACACTTTAATTCATCATTCCGAGGAAAAAACACATCTTTACAATGTAACAACGGTTTTTTTTTCTGGGTTTCCACATCTCTGGCGGATGGTAGATGCGTGGTACATTATCTTCTTCTGAGGTTAAGCATGTTAATGGTCAATCTGGGGACCACTGCTAACCACCAGCAAGCACTCAGTGTGTTTGTAATATGGAAGTTTATTACTTCCGGGTCAAGATAACATCCGGTGTATGTGAAGTGGAAGAGAATTAAGAACGAAAAAGAAGATGCTGAGCGGGGTCAATGTAGCTTGTTACTCCGCCAAAAAAGAAGGAAATGGAAATACCAAACCGAATTCTAGGTACGTTAGAGGTGGGTTCTTATTCCACAAGTGTGCGTTATGTCTTCATTAAGACATACATTACATAATTATTTTTGGTTTACTTATCGTCATCAAATTGTTGGTGTTGCAAACGGTGGGCATAGAAAGGCAATGGCGACTTCTTTATCGGACAAATCAATCAAAAAGGGTGCCCGGTTGTTAAACCTAAACAAGTCAAGTTGTGTGTGTTTAATTTTTCAATAAATTTTAAATATAATAAATAAAATTAAATTAAAAAAAAAACAAAAGACTTTGCTTGGTTCGAAAGGTCCATGTTTCGATGAATTTACCTATGAGGTATGAGAATTTGCTGGGTGGCGCTGGACATAATGTTAAATAAATACAATGTGGCGCAAAAGTAATCCTCCTATCAGAAAATGCTATAAATTTTGCGATTGGCCCCTAATGTCAGTTCTGTTTTGACATTTGTGTAGTAAACACATGCGAAATACACGTTAATAAAAAATGTTACGCTACACTGCTCCAGAACGCGGAATATTGGTGACTATTTATTTGAGCAATAATCGGTGAATTTGGCACAACCTGAATTTCGTAGCCGTCCAACGCCTACTGGTGAAAAACAACACGAGATGCTGCCAGGCGTTGCAGACCCCGGAGTAGCCGTTCTGCAGAGAATATTGCTGCTGTAGCCGAAGATGTCATGGAAGCGCCGTCGACATCGACCAGACGACGTGCCACGCAAATGGGTATCAGTCGACGGTCCTTACAGCGAATTTTGGTACAAGATTTGAAGATGATTCCGTACAAAGTCCAGACGGTGCATCAGCTGTTAGCTGCTGACCGCCAATCGCGTCTAACATACGCTAAAACCATCCTTAATCACCGCTCCAGACTTCTTTTTGTGGGGCTTTTTGAAGTCGCGGGTTTATGTCAACAAGCCTCAGACTCTTGCAGCTCTTTAAGACAATATCCGTCAAGAATGTGAGGACCTATCGCCGGAAGTTTTGGCCAAAGTGATGGAAAATGCCATAAAAAGGGCTCAAATGACAATTAACTGTGGCGGCGGCCATTTACATGACATCGTATTCTCGACTTGATCTAAAAAAAATTAAAAGACCAAATAAAAATAATCCACAAGAAGAATCAAAGTTTTACATTTATTTTTTAAATTACAGCCAAAAAACATCGGAAGGTTTTTTTTTTCGCCACCTTGTATATTCGATATATTGGCTTTGAGGGCATCAATTATTTGCAATGTTTTTGCATTGAATTGCGGTTGAAGACAATCCTGAAAGAACAATCCTGAAAGAACAAGCCTAAAGACATTAAATCACACCACTTCGGTGGCCAGTTCACGATCTACAAAACCATGCCCTCACACCGTAGACAATTTACTTCACGGCTTCACCTGTATGACGAGTAAAAACATTTTTTTACTAAAGAGCAGTACTAGGTCTTAACTTTAATCGAGAAGGGGCATATTTTTCTAAGAGAAGCTCTTCGTTTGATTCCTGACGTGATGTCGTTGTAAGAGTTAAAAACGGATTCGTGGTAGACAAAGTCCCTCAATACATCAACACATATACTTGGTCTTTCCCCCGAATTTACTGTTTAACTGCAAATATTTGATTACTGATGTCAATGTCAGTCAGTTTGGTATCAAATAATTCGGTGAGGTTGTTGCCAACCTTGATGTAGCAGTTAGAATTCTCCTTTGCATATGTCGAATCGCCCAACAGTTTTGGGCGTCTTTAAATTATGACCTCACTTACTTACTTAAGTGGTGCTACATTCCGGAATGAACCTGGGCATCAACCAAAGTGTTTCTCCAATTAGCCCGGTCCTCAGCTAACTGCCTCCAGTTGCACACTCCAAGTTGGTTGAGGTCGGCTTCTACTTGTACGAGCCACTTAAGGCGAGGTCTTCCTCTACTGCGTCCGACTTCTGCCTGGGAATCGAAGACTCTGGAGTCTGAGTATTGGTGTCCATTCGTTCTACATGTCCTAGCCATATTAAACGTAAAATTAAGACCGATCGACCAAAAAATAAAAATGTTGAATCAGTCAAGGCAGAACTAAAAAGAATTGCTTCCACATCTAAAATGGCTGTCCGAGGTTTGAAGCCACTAAACAAGCTTGCATGTGTAAGGTTTAACGCCGGCTGCCTGGTGCAAATCGAGCCATAAAATCAGGGTAACTACAACAAGTTCGGTAGTTACTCGCCGGATGATCCAAACTGTCAACGTAAGTGCTCAATCCCGTAATGGACACTTCTTATTTTCAAGACATTAGCGAACGCATTGTTATAATTTGCATTAAAGCCAAATTCGCCAACATAAGTCTTATATGCGCTCACGCCCCAAAGGAAGAAAAATATGATAAAGCTAACGATTGCTTTTACGAGTTCGTTGACAAAAGTTATGAGCGACTACCGAAGTACGATCAACCTACTGTTAACCAAATTGATCATATTGCAATAGACAAGAGGCACGCATCCAGTATTTTTAATGTCCGAACATTCCGAGGAGCTAACATGGATTCGGACCACTACCTTGTTGCAGCCAAGGTAAGAATGCGGATATCCAAAACGCCACAACAATCCAGTAATACTGTGAAAAAAATTAACGTCGAAAGACTGCAATCGCAAGAGACCGCCAAGACCTTCGCGCAATGCGTATCCCTTAGCCTCTAGATTAACACCATACCACCAGCAACGAATGTCGAAGAACAATGGCAACGTTACCAACAAGCCATTAGAACAGCCGCAACTGATGGGCTAGGTTTCTCGCACCCACCAGCAAGAAATCCCTGGTTTGATGAGGAATACCGACAGATGCTCGCAGCCCAGAACGTGGCCTACAAGGCTAAGCTGCAGGTGAAGACGAGAGCCCGCCGTTGAGCTCTATAGGCAGAGAAGAAGGAAAGAACACCCGCTTTTTAGAAATGTCGTAGTTGGTATACCTCCCAAACTCGTCCGTTTGCGTAGGATGACGATGGAGAGTTCTCTTCGATTCCCAGCGAGACGTCGAACGCAGTAGAGGAACCCCTCGCCTTAAGTGGCGCACACAAGTAGAAACCGACCTCACCCAACTTGCAGTGCGCAACTGGAGGCAGCTAGCTAAGGACCGGGCTAATTGGAGAGGCGTGTTGGTTGAGACCCAGGTTTATTCCGGACTGTTGAGCCGCTTAAGTAAGAAAGTAATTAGCTTCGCAGTAGGATTCAAGTGCGGATAGTTTTGTATGAATCAAGACTCGTATTTAGTGCCGATTTTTTTTTCAACTCAGAAGAGACATGCCAGTCATCGTGAAGCTCGGTTTTATGTAAAAATCGCAGTTTATCAGAATCTTTCTAACTCAATTCGCCAGTCTTCATAGCAACTGCGACTTTCGCGAACCTGGTTACCACGAATTTTGACTACAGATTTGCATTTCCATGATAACATTTTTTTTTTGTTTTCCAGTCTGAAATTCAATAAAATAAAGGTAACCGAACTCGCACAAAGACTATCGTCTGAACACGTAAAAGTTGGATGAGATAAAAAAGGATTCAATATCGAAAATACTTTTCAATCAAAAGAGTTGTTCTACAAACTGGTACATTAACATGTTTACTGTTCTGTGAATTTGTTACAAAATATGTTAAATTTATAAGTACGAGCTCAGTGGCACGATGGTTTGTGCGAAGAACTGCCGCGCAGAAAGTCTTTGATTCCCAGCCGTAGCATCACCTAGATGATTTTTCACGGGCCCTCCCCTCTTGATGATCTGACAAATCATCCGAGTAGTATCAATTGTCAAGAATTCTTAACTTAGCCGTTCGGATTCGGCATAAAACCGGAGGCCAACATCGTGCAAGAAGTACACACGCACACATGAATGGTTGTGAGAAAGCTAGGCCCTGCGTACTAAGGATTTGTATTTGTATTTTGAACCTTACTTCTACGATAATTTGTGTATTCAGAATAAAATTGCTCCTAAAATATACATGAGATCGATATCGCCAATTCCTTTCCTATGTGTAACATATCAATACGGTTTTATACGCCGAACCGAAAACTGTGTTTTCGACAAAAAGTTTTTAAAAATTGCTCGACAATTTAAAACCAAACAAAGACGACGTTTCGTTTGACTTTTAAAAAAAGATACAAATTAAGTTTTATATGCAGACTTAGTTTTAAAATTGATAATATAATATTCGAAAATTGATTGCTGAAACATGCCATGGAAAGAAAAACAAATATTTACTAATTAAAAAATACTGAAGCAGTAATGCACTGGGTATGTGTTGTCATACCCAGTATACTCCGGAGGTAAAATGTTTTTGCTTTAAAAGCTACTGTTTGGAGAGACTTAAAAAATGTATCGGTCCAAAAAAAATTACCTCAGGTTTCGAAACGGTTACGTTGTATTAAGGATTATAAGGTCCTACCGATGACGCATTGAGAACAAAAAAATTTTCTTGTATGCAGTACTTCATCTGTATTTCTTTATAATCTTTGGTTGTATCCTACAAGTTTTTAAAAGCAGAAAATGTAAGAAAAACAATAAAATTTCCACGAAATTTCGGGAATCTAAGCGAAAACTAAGTTTTTCAGTTTTTGTTTCTGTGGTAAAACATATGAAGCAAACATTTAAACCAATTACTAACGTAAAGTGAAGCTTTACTCAGCACCGAAAAATAGTTTTAAAAAAATCAGCAAGACAGAAATACGTTGAAAACCTTCACGATTGCCAAAAAAAAAGTCTAAAAGAACATGAAATGTGTGTTTTTTTTAGTGATAAAATATCTGTAGTTGAGGTGATAAAAGCTTCAAATAAACCAGCAAACTAACGGGTGATTTCTTAACCGTAGTTTTTTCTAACGAATAAAACACTAAAATTCGTATCATAACTTCAAAATTGTTACTGTAATCGATAAATATAAGGAAAAAATCAAGAGGCGTTAAATCGCATGATCTTGGCGGCCAACTCACAGGGACATTTCGAGAGATAAGTTGCTCAGCAAATTCATCCTTCAATATTTCCGTTGTTTCATGAGCTATGTGGTATGTGGCACCGTCAACTCAGACATGTTCAACTCAGACAACTGGGGCAAAAAAAGTCGCATATCATGGCTCGATATCGTTCGCCGTTTACGGTAACGTTTCTTTCACGGTCGTTCGGCTGTCGGTTTTTTCGGGACGCATCGGTAATTCTTGTATGGCATGTGACTGTTCATCACTGCAGATGCGACAGTTTTGCTTATTTACGTATCCGTTTTGCCAGAAATAAGCTGGACAAATTTTTTCGATAAAACAGCGGATTTTTCATGGAGCTGTTCTAAGGCCCAAAAATTAAACTTTGTGGTAGGTCATTCGGCTTCAATTCTTGCACAAGTTGAACTTTATATTATTGGCTTTCAAACCCAAATCGACACGTAAAATTTTCCATGTGGTTGAGTAACACTTGGCCAATTGCTGAGAACGGAGACGAATTGACATTACACGATCTTCATTAACATCGGTACGCACTATACGCATGGAAGTCGATGATTTAATGTCCAAAGTAAATTTGGTGATAACAGCACGAATTGTTGATTCACTACGTCGACCATAATATGGTCGTAAGCAACAATGCCCATTGTTCACATAGCACGTATTTTGATAATAAATTTCAATAATTTGCAATCGTTGCTCGTTTGTAATGATTAAATGCCAGAGTATACTGAAAACTTTTCACTTTGACAGATGACGTTTGGACGCCATTTTTAACCAGTGCTGCCAGCCTGAAAAACGTTACTCTTAAAAAATCACCCGTATATGCACTCCAACAAGACTTTTGGACAGAAATGGTGAGACATGTGTTTGGGCGAGTTGAAGATACACTATAGACAGCAAATTGTTGAAAGTAATTTGACGGAATATGTTTATGTTTACTAACCAGTGCTGCCAACCTGAAAAACCTAACTCTTAAAATCTCGACCGTTACTTTTCAAAAGACGTGCGATTTACTTCGTTTTGTGCGATAAACATTTTTTCTCAGTGTATCCAAACCAACTTCTTAAGAGTTAGCATAAGAGCAGCATCAATTAAATTGTAAATCTTAAGTTCGCCTTAAATCCCCAACACTCCGAACCCCATTCGAATCTCGAAATATTTAACCATAAGCTGCACGATACTTGGTCTCTCAGTGTTGTGCTCTCTCGTCTGTGTATTTGTGCAATAATTACGTTGTATAGTGTATACCCGATCGCGTGCGCAGGTAGATATATGAAGTATCTCTCGCCAGCTACTCTCTGTAGTAATACGGCGGGCTGGTAACATCACCACCAGCAATAGCAACACAGCATCAATAGTCCACAGCATCAAGAGGGCATGTGTAGTGAATTCTCCTCATTCGCAAGGACTGACCATATATTACTTACAAACGTCCCTCCTTGCCCGCACTTCATCGCTCGCCAATGGTAATACTCCTCCTCCTGCTGTGCTGGTTATGAAGACAACCAGCAGCATCAGCAGCACCATCACGACCATCTACAACAACAACAACAACAACTCAACTTCATTCATAACATCAGGTCGCTTTAAACACCGCTCCGTACTACTTTACTCTCAACTGTTGTTGCTGCTGCTGCTGGCTGATGGCTGCTTAATCGCACCACCACTGTATGGGTGAAGATATTTTAACGTAGTCGCGCGTATACACGCAGATACAATGCAGACATCGACAAAATCGAATTCCTTCCACCGATGTATTGGTTTTCATTCAAGTTCTTCCCGATGTTGTGTTTTTTTACGTGTTGTTTTTAGTTTATTTGATCAGTTCGGAAAGTGAAGTTGTTTGACGCGCTCACACATATTTTGTTTTGTTCCGAAGAAATTATCTATCTATCTAGAAAAAACGTTTAATTTTTGTCGATATTTCATTCAAGATACCTTGCAAATCGTATTTGTACAAATTTCCAACGTCAAAGATACACCAATCAGATACATTCCATTTCGTATTTTATTTTGTTCGAGTTCTTGGTCGTGTCTTTCGTTCATTCATACAAAAATCGATCGCGTATTCATTCAGTAGTTTTTAGTTTTCAGTGAAACTGTCAGTTCAAGTTTGACAAGGAGATACTCAGTGTTGGAGATACTCCAGTGTTGGAAAATGAAATAAATTTGTGAATGATACTGTGAATAAAATTGTCAATAGAGTGAATAAAATTATGCTCTCCTATCGTGCTGCTGCATTCTTCAATGAAATGTGAAACGACGTTGTGTGGTTTTATAAAAAAAAAAACAAGTCTAAGCATTAATCTATAAATTACTATACATTCCGTGGCTCTGAGCAACAACAAAGATATATTATCTATTAAAGTCGTGAATAAGTCACATACTCTCGCTTATTATTGGTCTTTAATCGCGCAAAGAGAGAGAAACAAAATACGGCCGAACTGAATTGACTCGACACAAAACAGGGAAAGACAGCGATATTTTTCGAGTTTTTTTTTTTTTGAAAAACTTTTTTTTTTTGTTTAATGAATGAAAATGCAATTGAATCGTATCGTGAATCGCCATAGTCAGTTAGCCAAACGATCTGATTTCTATGATCTTTGAGTGACTTTTGTACGAGCGAACGTCAGTCAACTCACGATCACGATTGTGTAAAATTATTGATTGATCGTGTTTTTTTTTGTTGTTTTTGTTGTTGAATAAATTTTCGTCGCGAGCGGGACCCCCTCCTCCGCCATACCACTCTCAAGGACTACAAGTGTGCTTAGAGAACTTTAAGATATTTTTTTTGCTGTTTGTTGCTTTGCGTGTTCACTTTTTGTATATTGAGCGCAACAAAATGCTGACAGTAACATTGTCATTAATCGTTTTCTGTCAAATGAGCGATCTTGTGATTGGTACACGATTACCACTTGAAGTGTATGAGATGCCACAGTCACCACCGATCACATCACATCAACAGCAAGTGTTCGAGGCGAATAGTAATTTTTTGAAGCAGAAATCGATCGGTGGAAGTGCGAGCAATCAATTGGATCGTAGACGATCGCGTCAAATGTTTGACATACTGCAGAAGCAACATCAGGTCGAACGGAATGAATTGCGGGATCACCCCCCAAAGGCGATGCAGCATCAGCCAACTAAGATTCTCTATCAGATTGGGGTAAGAATTCATTTTTTTTCCTTCGACAAAAGTAGTCAGTTTCAGCTGAAGATACATTTTTTGTTTCTTCGTGTTATATATCAATTAAAGATGTATCTATGGGTGCTGCGTTCTATCAATTGAACCGAACTTAATTAAGTTAATCAATTTCATAGAATTTTTAATTGCCATAAATGTATATAGATACGTAGTGTACGAGTGTTTTCATGTATATGGAGCGTCTGTAAAACGTCGGGGTTTGGTTAGTGGGTGTAGGAGCATATAATGTGATCATGATCACTGATCACTTCAAGGAAGTTTGGTATTCGTATGTGCACCAAATTCAATGTAAATTCATGGAATGGGATTGAGAATGATTATGATTATGAATACGAGATGATGACTCAGGGTAAGATATTTCAATGTTCTACCAATTTCAGGTCAAGATTTTGAAATTTTCATTTTCATAATCTGTACGTGAAGGGGTGTATCTTTAAGTTTCTGGGAAATAAATATCATCACGGAACTACGTCAGCGATAATGATTTTCTGGAAATGTGGGTCAGTTCTATATTTAGGTATGCAAAACTTGCGTATGGGTGGACCTAAATAAACCCTTGTCTATGGGTCATAAAAGTTTTCTAATTAGGTGTGTATAAGTCAGAAAAAGGCTTAAGGTTAATTGATATGGTGCAGTGGTGCGGTTTAGTCATTGCCATTTGCAGTCAACCTTTATATGTAGATGTTGATATTTTCCTCAAAGAGAATTGATGAATTTTATTACATTTCCTAAGATTATGATTTTTTTTTTGGTAATTTTTTAGTAAAAAGCGTTCCAACTTTTTGTATTATGCTTTATTTGTGGCAAAGGTTTGTAAGCTGTATAGGATGTTAGGGCATAACATTTATTGAGATTTTGTTTACATCGCTGTGGTTTCCTTTTTTTTTGTAAATGCCTTTTACTAATTTTCCCGCCTTCTGAGTGAAATAAAAATCATGTTCATTATTCAGTTCTATTTTTTTAAAAAAAAGGGAAAAAAACGTAAGGATTATTTTTGCACAACAGGCTCGTCAGTACCCAGGGCCGAGCTTGCTAACAAATATACATGTCTGCATGTGTACTACCTTCATGATGGCGGGACCTCCTGTTTTATGCCGACACCGAACGGCGAATTTTAGATAAGCTTCTCTTGAAAATTGATACTCGGATAACCCTGTAATGGGTTATGATGAAAATTCTTGCTAACTAAGAAAATACACGTTCAAAATTCAAAGGCTCCTAGTCATGTACACAAGGGATTTTGGGGGTGTTGTTAAAAAAAGCTGTTCATACAGACAACTTACGAAGCAAATTGAGTGGGTGTCCAGAGTTTCAGATTATGGACCCTAGTGGATATTATGTATTATGTATTGAAGATATTATGGATCAAAAGAATTGTCTGGCTTATGAACATAAACTACATTGTTGTGAATCTAGACTACCCAAGATGGTATCTTCAATGCAGGTGAGGATGGCTTTTCACGCTGGCGGTTTCTCGGCTAAGCTCGGTCGGCGGGGTTTACTCTTGACCACTTACTCTACATCATTGCTTTACAGTGGACGGGAGTTATTCTGGAATACTTACTCTTCATCCTTGCTCCAAAAATATTTATTTCGTGCAATATTTGTTCATCAAAAGGAAAATAAAAGAAGAAATTTACTTTACTTAGACTTCGGGTGGACAAAGAAGATAGATAGACAGAAAGGTAGGAAGAAATGAAATGAAATATCTCTCACTAACTAGCCTATGGCACTAGTAGGTAAAGCAATTGGCGTAGAGCCAACGAGTTTCTTTTAGAAAATGAGCGTATTTTCATCAGCAGACGAAATTTTTATTCAACTAACCAGTAGAAAAAAACCAATGCCGGGGTAATTTACCTTTAGTTAACTGGTGCAAGTAGTACTAATACCTTTATTCTGGATCAACCAAAGTATCATTTATTTGAAGTGGACACTAGTCGTTTGTGGTTATTTCCTGTTTTTTTTTTTAAGAAAGGGAATAATATTTTACTTAAGTAATTGCTGTAATAATACCGATAAAAGAATTCAAGACAGCAGACATTCGTTTCTTTTTTTTAAGACATTCGAATGCAGTTCCAATTAATTTTATCGATGCTTTTGTATTCTATCATGAGGGATCCGGGAAATCGCAGACGAGACGCTAGTTTTTTTTTCTGTGGGCTGGTAGAAATCTTTTTAGAGACGATGTCCTAGCCATCTTAAACGTCCAAATGCGGAGTTTTTTAACCAGTCGCTGTACAGCTCGTATAGTTCTTGGTTGAATCTTTGTCTCCATAGCCCGTCAACGCAAACGCGACCGAAGATTTTTCGAAGAATTTACCTCTCGAATCGACCAAGGATTTCTTCATCCGCTTTTGAGGCAGCCCATGCTTAAGCGCTGTAGAGCAGGACTTGGGACGATCAGGTCTTATATAGCATCTCCTTAGTAGTTCGAGTGAGGGCTTTACTCCTGAATTGCTTCTAAGCTCGAAGAAACAGCGGTTGGCAAGAGTAATTCTTCGTTTAATTTCTGACGAGATGTTGGTGTCAGACTTAATAGCGGAGCCGAGATAGACAAAGTCCCGTACTACCTCAAATTTAATGGTGACGTTCTGTCCGATATGTCGATGTTGTGTGTCCTGTTGACAAGATATACTTAGTCATGCCCTCATTTACTGCCAAAATGATTTTTGCCGCTTACTTCTGTATACTAGTAAGCGTGACTATGACATCACGTTGAGTCCTCCTTATGATGTCAATATCGTCGGTGTATGTTAGTAGTTGTACCGATATTTGTAAAATTGAGCCTCTGGTGTTCGCTCGGGAATTTTGCATAATCCTCTCAAGTATCAAATTGAAGAAGTCACATGACAGCGCATCGCCTTGCCTAAATCCTTATCTGGTATCGAATGCATCGGTGAGTTCGTTTCCGACCTTGATGAAGCAGCGAGAATTCTCCATGGTGATCCTACACACATTTAGAACTTGCTGGTATAAAAGCAGCTTGTTATCAGGGTTAAGCTTCGAGTGTTTTCTGAGTAACCAGTATAGTTCTCTGTATTTATTTTTGAGTTCTTCGCATTTCTTTCTCAAATGCTATTTCCTTTTTAATTTTGCATCAGGTGTCATTCTAATATATTTCGCTTCTCGAACCGTATTTAGAAATATAGACAAATGTTTTGTCCGTTTATATGAAAATCTATATGAATCGATTTGCTCTCGTTAAGTGCAATCCGGTAGGATTTTGTCCATTCACTAACTTCGTTAAGAGCGTTTTGTAATTTCATTTTTGTTTCCTCTATTGTTGTGTCAACTGATAGTATAGCAGTATCGTCTGAAAACGTTGCCACTATTGTATCGTTTGTTTGTGGGATGTCAAGTGTCAATAGGACGTACAATAGTGGTACAGGGACGCTTCCTTGGGGTACTCCTGTCAATATTTCTTTGAACTCTGAATATTCGTTTCCAAGTTTCACATGGAAAAGTCTATGCTCAAGACACAAGGATTTTATATAATTGGTCGGGCAGACCTTATCTTAATTTGTGCCAAATCTTGGAGACACCAGTATGCATTTGTTTTACATATATCTATGTATGTGTAATTGCATTAGAATGGAAAACCACATTCGTGCTGTTCAGTTTAGGAATAAATCTGTATATTTTGTGGTACCAATGCCGAAAAGGGGCTTCAGGATAAATTGATTAGCACTTATGGCGGTGAGTGTTAAGGTTAAATTGATGAAGTATATTGCAAATGGCTTTTTGGTTTGAACAATTGTTATTCCTATAGCAACAATACAGCGGTATAAGCGAGACTATCAACTCTGTAATATCTAGCACGCTCTTGTAGTATCTGTATGCGTTTATATACACATTCGACTTATATACTGACGGCCGGTCAGAAGCGTGATACACTTAATACGTTGATTAAGGTAAGGATGTACTTATAGAACTGAAATACAAAGAAACTTCTTCTCAAAACGTTAATATTGATACTAATAAAGGGTTCTACTACCTTCTCTATCAAACTTTCAGTAAACATAGACTTCTATCAAATTTTTAACTCAGAAATATATTTTCCACTTAACAGTATCTAACTATATACTGGTCCGCTGGTTAGCATTGCTTTTTCGTTACGTTCAATTATTCTGTCGATAATTTTATTTTATCGGTGATCGAAATAGACTCATGAATTTTCATTTTAGCAGTGGTTTTCATATTTGATGAGAGAGGTATCATTGGAATGATCTGTTATATCTTAACTATTCATTAGCAAGTCCGTATTTTTTTTTCACCCCCAAATCTGTCGCCCTCATTTGACAAATCGTTCGATTAGAATTCATTGTGAAAGGTTAAAGGTAATATTAACTCAATATTCCAGATTAGCTATAAAATTGAAGAACATGGCATGAACTACACATAGATACAAATCAAATAAATTTGTCCGCCCATTACTACAAAAATTGGGTAGGTGGAGCATCTACTAATAATAATAATTTTCGGACTGTTAAAAATTAAAATAAATTTCACCGAAAAAAAAAACATCAAACTCACTTTTCTTTGATTGATGATTTTTTTAATGACATGACATAGTTATTAATTCGTAACTACAGCCCACCATAAACACCCGTCATCTACGGATTCCTATTTCAGATACATTAACCTATTCGTTTTGCCATATTTAACCTAATGAACTCATCATGATAATATTCGATTTAATTTATAATCAAATTTATTGGCACACAAAAATATGAAAACAACATCGCTTTCGGCAATATCTATATTAGGCGGGATAACAATGTGTCAATAAAAGCTAACAGCAACAACAATTTGTATCTTTAAATTAGCATAACATTTCATCTTGACTCGTTTATTTATCTGAAGACCTTTCCCCATTCATATGTTTGTGTTTTTTTTTTTTTTTTTTTTGTCATGTTTTATAGCGATGTTTATAGTATAATTGGAATTTATGCAAATAAATCCCTCAATGAAACGAAGATGTGTATCCCATTAAATTAAAATTATATTGACCGACGTATCCCCCAAATAATTGTGTATAACGAAATATTTTTATGTTAATCATTTGTAAAAAAGACTATGCGCAGGATATGTAATTTAATCATGTTTATGCTTTTCAAAAATTAATTGTATTTTTTTTTTAAATCAAATATTCGTTTCATAATTACTCGTATACCACGGCGATAAAATTGAATTTCTTTTGGAAAATCAGTTCAGCTTATGCCATGGCACAAAGATTGCAAAATTTATTAAGAGATAATTCGCAAATAATTGCTGTTGATTTTTAAGAATCCGTTGGATGGTAATTGGGAAACAACAAAGAGCTACAAATTGCTATTCAGACATAATCCTTATTTTCGTTTGACATTACTTACTTACTTACTTACATAAGTAGTGCTACAGTCCGGAATGAACCTTGGCCACAACCAATATGCTTCTCCAATTAGACCAGTCCTTAGCTAACTGCCTCCAGTTGCGCACTCCGAGTTGGTTGAGGTCGATTTCTACTTGTGCGCGCCACTTAAGGCGAGGTATTCCTCTACTGCGTCCGACTAAGGGCCGGGAATCGAAGACTCTGCAAGCCTTAGTATTGGTGTACATAGGTACTACAAGTTTCAACCATCTTAAACGTCCAATGCGGAGTTTTTTTTGACCAGTCGCGGTACAGCTCGTATAGTTCTTGGTTAAAACTGCGTCTCCATAGCCCGTCAACCCCAACGCGACCGAAGATTTTTCGAGCCGACCAAGGATTTTCTCATCCGCTTTTGAGACGGTCCATGCTTCAGCGCCGTAGAGCAGTGCTGGGATGATCAGGGTCTTATATAGGATCACCTTAGTAGTTCGAGTGAGAGCTTAACTACTGAATTGCCTTCTTATCCCGAAAAAAACAGCGGTTGGCAAGAGTTATTCTTCGTTTAATTTCTGACGAAATGTTGTGTTCAGAGTTAAAAGTGGAGCCGAGATAGACAAAGTCCCGTACTACCTCAAAGTTATTTCTGCCAATGGTGACGTCCTGTCCAATTCGTCGATGTTGTGTGTCCTTTCGTGTTGACAGTATATACTTCGTCTTGCCCTCATTTACTGCTAAACCCATTTTTCTATATTTCCCTACTGTATACTAAAGGGTGGTTAAATTTTAAGGGCCGATGTTAATTTTGAATAAAACACAAATTATTTAGGTAATTACTGTCATTTCTAATTTTTATGATAATATTGGTAGAGTTCAATTATGTACGGAACAAAATATCGGCCAAATGCCAGCCGCGACCTCGGCGGCACTATTCCATCCGATGGTCCAAATTTTCGATGACGCTGAGGCATCATTGAGGTTCTATGCCGTTAATTTGCGAATTATCTCATCATTTAGCTCTCGAATTGTTGCTGGCTTATCGACGTACACCTTTTCTTTCAAATAACCCCAAAGAAAGAAGTCCAACGGTGTCAAATCACATGATCTTGGCGGCCAATTGACATCGCCACCACGTGAGATAACACGACCATTGAATTTGTCGCGCAAAAGAGCCATTGTTTCGTTAGCTGTGTGGCAAGTGGCACCGTCCTGTTGAAACCACATATCGTCCACATCCGTATCGTCCAATTCGGGCCATAAAAAGTTAGTTATCATCTCACGATAGCGAACACCATTCACAGTAGTTGTCTGACCGGCCTCATTTTGGAAAAAATTCGGCCCGATGATGCCGCACCAAACAGTCACTCTTTGTGGGTGAATTGGTTTTTCGAAAATCATTCTTGGATTATCATTCGCCCAAATGCGGAAATTCTGCTTATTGAAGAATCCACTGAGGTGAAAATGTGCCTCATCACTGATGATGATTTTCTTCGAAATTCTTTCAACCATTCTGACCATTGACGACACTTGAAATGGTCAAGAGGCTTTAGTTCTTGAGTCAATTGCACCTTGTAAGCGTGTAAATGAAAGTCTTTACGCATAATGTTCATCAACGACGAGCGTGAGAGGTGCAATTGGGCACGAAGACGAGCTGAGGTGGACGGCTCTTCAGCCACACTATCGCGAACAGCAGCAATATTTTCTGCAGTACGAGCTGAACGAGCATACACTGGTGTTTTCACATCTCCTACAAAACTTGCTCGAATTTTTGCACGATTTTTTTCGATCGTACGCACATTTGGACGATTAAATTGACCGATAAAATCACGAAGTGCACGATAAAACCAATAAGTCTGAATAACTTTAACGCGTTGCTCGATTGTGTATCTATCCATGAGTTGAGTTAGGCTGAAGTTACGAAATGTCAAATGAAATGATGAAAAAAACTTGACGTTTAGGTGTGGTTCACATTCAACGTCGGCCCTTAAAATTTAACTTCACGTTAGCAAACCATGACATCACGTTGAGTCTTACCAATGATGTCAATATCGTCGGCTTATGTTAGTAGTTGCACCGATTTCGGAAAATTGTGTTGGCTCGGGAGTTTTGCACAATCCTCTCAAGAATCAAATTGAAGAAGTCACATGACTGGAGGACATGTGATTCCAACAGTACGGAGCAACGGCACACAATGCGCGAGCCGCAACCGATATTCTGAAGGCCAAACATCATCAAATGACTTCTTTTGGCCCATCTTGTATGACAAAAGTACTTGAATTCCTATCCGAAGCCCTTAAACATCTTACTGGTATCTTTTTAATGACATGTTCTACTTATAATTTAAATCAATTTTTTGCCACCATATTTATTTCCCAAATGACAAAAAAAAACCCCTCTAACAAAATTAATTCAAGAGCCTACACAATACCCGCGCTTCTCATCTCTGTTTGCATATCAGCCTTAGCAAATAAAACGGAAAACAATCAATTTCCATAAAAACCCCCACAAAACCCACCTCTACGTCTATCTACCCTAAAAATATCTCAGCAAAACTTCCAATTAATAAACTATCCAAACAACTAAAACAAACGAAAAAAAATGTCTTCCTTCCGCACACACACCATCCCAACCCAGCAAAATCCATCAATGCTCAATAACTATTGAGTCATCTCTTATCTTAATTGAACTTCTGATCACACCGACTCGGACTCCAGCTTTAAATATCTCAAGTATGGTAAATATTTCCTAAAATCAAAAAAAAAAAAAATTATGAGCAGAAAATAAATGCACGTCGTCGTCGATTTTCAAATAACACTAACGGCTGGTAAAAAAAAAACCGAATTGGTAAAAAAAAATCTTTAAGACAACATCATCCAAATCCGGTGCGGATGAATGAAAATACGCGTGGCATGCCTAATTCGAAATTCCAATTGACTGAAAGTGTGTGTACGCGAACACACAGTATTATGATAATAATACGAAAACAGCCTTCCCAAGCCGACATGGTGCGCAACCTAGCCCGCGAAGAGTTTCGAAGAAAATGCGCGGGAAGATAAAGTTGTACTACTAACACACCACCACGCACACATCCAGCCAGCCATAGAGTGCTTAATGCTTATATGCAATGCGAGGCCCACGATAGGACACATATGTGGGAGCGTACAATACTTGCTGCTGGGGTACCTATTATACCTACTGGATGGGAAAAGGGGGGGGCTTTCTCGCTGTCGAAACGACGGGTGTGAAGCAATTACACCCTAGCGTTTTTTTTTTTTTAATCATTACCTCCCACAGCCCCCCAATCTGAATCTCATTTCCATTCCCATTCATATCCATTCACTGGCAACATTGTGGACCATAATTAAACAGAACACAAAAGTTCAACACCTTCACTTTATTGACCAACATTTTGTAGGTGTTCGACGACCGACTTGTGTCGTGTGGTTTTTAGTGTTTTTTTTCCATCTCTCTCTCTCTAATAAACGGTCGATTGGTAGTTACACTTAACTCTCTAGAGTCTCGAGAGTGGGATTCACAAAAAACTATATTATCACCTATCTGGCATACAACAAAAAACACAGCAACAACAACAACAACAACAAAAACAATCTTCGACAGAGAGAAGAATTTTTAAGGCCATATATTAACGTGTGTTAATATATGTATCTTGTATCTACAAGCATCTGCTGGCATCTGTTGTGAATCTGATTTGGATTTGTCACACCTGTGACATTTGTTTTGGCTCGACGAAGAAGAACAAGGTGCATCTGTGTGACGGAGTTATTTGGCATCGAATCGGAAGTTTTCATCATTTATCCACGACACGACGACGTCAGTTGCACTTGTCCTACGAAAAATAAACATCACTTGACGCTTCGTGATGTTGTGTGTTGGTTTGTTTAGATAATTTTACACTTGAATGAGTCAGTTCAATTAATAGATACTTTCAAGGTATACTTCATTAAATAGCGTCATAGATACATCGATGCAAATCGAAAACGTTTTTCGATTATAAAATCAAAGTCCAATTAAAAAAATATATATCCACCAATGTCTGACGTCAAAGGCGCATCATTAAAAACTTATTCGGTGGTTGGCAAGTTGCCTGGACGATGAAGAGATTTTTTTTTTAAGTCACTTAACACGGGACGGACCTCTAGGATGGATAGTCATTAGTTGTTGGGCGGATGTTTTACATCAATAGAGTAATCAAGTTTACAAAAATAATTTTCTGTGTTCGTATCGGTCGACTTCAAGAACTTTGCAAACATTGACGTTGTAGTCCTTGCTTTGGGCAAAGATGCAAAAATGATGTCGGTGTGCATTTTCGGCATTAGATTAGTCACCCGAGATGTTTTGAATGGTATTGTGTATCGAATTGCTTCTTGCTGGGACTTATAAACCTTCCACGATAATGCATGTGTGGTTCGTCGGTAAGAAAGTTAACTCATCTTCAAATCGTGAAAACATCATCAACTTGGATGATTGAAAGTAGCTCAGACGAATATTTACCTTTTATGGTTTTTTTTTATTTATACGTACGCTTATATTATGTTTGCACGCACTCAAGGGGTTAGGAATACCACGAGCGTTTTGAGAATTGGAAAGAGACTGATAGGAAAGATTTTGGATGTAGCGGAGACTCCATGGGTGGTGTACGAACTAACTTCGAGGAGTCACTGTTTATTGTTTTCGTTAAATTCAAAAAAATTTCAACATGGTGAATACTTTTAGGTGTAACAATCGACCTTTTTTGATGTCTAAATGAATAAAAGTTACGTGAATTTTGGCTGGGATTAAACGCGCAACGTTCTTCTTTATTAGCCAAAGGTGCAAACCTTTGGTACATATTTGCAATGAGTATACAGCTACATAGAGTACGACATAATCGTCCATCAGAGAAATTAATTCGGTTAGCCATGGATCGTTTTCGCACTACGTTTACTCTATGTGATAATACGCATCCGCAGACGCGTCGAACAGTGCGCACCGAAGAGACAATTGTCGCTGTAGAGAAAAGTGTTGAAGAGGCCGCGAACGAATCGATTCGCCACCGTGCACAGCGATTGGAGCTTTGTCCATCAACTTTATGGAAGATTTTGCAAAAAGATCTTGGCTTACGACCATAGAAGATCCAGCTTGTGCAGGAATTAAAGCCGCGAGACCATGCAATGCAACGTAATTTTGGTGTATGGGCCGAAATTGATCTCGATGCTGATTTTCATCGTAAAATGTTGTTCAGTGATGAGGCTCATTTTTGGATGAATGGCTACGTTAACAAGCTAAATTTTACCATTTGGAGTGAAGAGAATCCACATGAGACCCTTGAGACGTCATTACATCCACAAAAACTGACTGTTTGGTGTGCTCTATTGGCTGGTGGATTAATTGGGCCATACTTCTTCCGAAATGGTGCTGGAGAGAGTGAATTAGCGCTAATGGAAACCGGTATAGAGCCATGATAACCGACTATTTTGTTCCCGAATTGGATGGCATGAATGCGGATGAGATGTGGTTCCAACAAGACGGCGCTACATGCCACACAGCGCACATCACAATCGATTTGTTGGGCAAACATTCGATGAGCGCATAATTTCGCGGAATAGACCTGTCAATTGGCCAACAAGATCGTGTGAATTGACACCATTGGATTATTTTCTTTGGGGATATGTGAAGTCGCTCGTCTACGCCAATAAACCAGAAACTTGGAAGCTAATATTCGTGGCGTTATTGCCGATCTACGGCCCAAAATGCTAGAAAAAGTGGTAGAAAATTGGACCTTTAGACTTGGTTTTATTCGAACTAGCCGCGGGGGCCACATGTCCGAAATCATATTTAAACATTAACGGTATAAAATTAGCCTTCCAATGAAGCCAAATTGATGGACATTACAGCGATTTTCTTGTGTTTTATTTCAATTCGAAATCATGTACCTCTAAAAAAAACACCCGATATATGGATCTATAAGCCTTCCTCAGTTCGTCTACCTATGTGTACTAAAATGTGGTTCCTATGAAGCAGAGTAGATTCATATTTACAAGGTCATTTAGGTTGTTAGAGAAGATATTTTAAAGTTGAAGTCTTGAAGAAGTATGTAACGCTTAAGCATTGCTGACGAGACCTAGTCTTTTCGCACGTAGTCTTTGAGGCTGGGGCCTGTATTCCGATATTACGATCTGATATGTGATCGTTTTAGCTTATTTAAATTTAGATAGCTTACTTACTTACTTAAGTGGCTAGGTCTTCCTCTACTGCGTCCGACGTCTGGCTGGGATTCGAAGACTCTGCGATCCGGAGTATTGGTGTCCATTCGTTATACATGTCCTAGCCATCTTAAACGTCCAATGCGGAGTTTTTTGACCAGGGGCATGTCGCTGTACAGCTCGTATTGTTTTTGGTTGAATCTTGGTCTCCATAGCACGTCAACGCAAACGGGACCGAAGATTTTCAAAGAAATTTCCTCTCAAATGGACCAAGGATTTCTTCATCCGCTTTTGAGACGGTCCGTAGAGCAGGACTGGAATGATCAGGGTCTTATATAGGATCTCCTTAGTAGTTCGAGTGAGGGCTTTACCTTCTTAGCCCTAAGAAACAGCGGTTGACAGGAGTAATTCCTCGTGTTATCAACACTCCCGCTTATCGTTTAGCAAGTCAAATCCGATTGGATGAAACCAGTTCCCAAGGGTTACCACTTGAAGGTAATAAATAAGCCCGTGATGTGTAGTCAGAGTTACAATCACTGGGTAGATATTGCCAAGTTAAAGCCAGTCAGAGTCTACCCTCGTTCTACAACACCCAACCATTTGTGTGTGCGCGATGTTTTATTTTTGCCACAAAAAGTTGGGCCTACTGTTCAACGCCGAAATCTATTTTTTTTATTTCAAACGAACAAAATTGCCAAAAATCTCAATTAGCTCAGCTAATAGGCGGCTTGAATAAATTCAGAGTTTATAATTATAAGCACGCATTTCGGTGCACTTTTTTGCGTTATAGATCCACCACTCATGAGAAGCAAATTGGCTAGAATGAATATTAATCACTACGGTTCAAGGTAAATCCGAGTTGAGTATGGCTAGGTAAATGTTGTCTTCAACAAGTTTGTCATATAATTGATCGGATATGATTTGAAATCATTCTTTCGTATAACGCGGATGAAAAGTTACCAGTCTAATGGGCCTAGTCTCATGTGATAACAAATCTTCAAGACCAGCTCCATTATGCAACTCGATTGCTATCTATCTTGGCTACACAAACTGAAATGTCAATTACCGGAAGTCAATGGTCTGAAAACAAAGTCAAAGCCAAACACTACCCAAAATAGCTTTCTAATGTCAAATGGCAAAATATCTGCCGGCAAGTCTAGATGGCAACTTCAGCCCGTCTCAGCTCTTGATAGATAGAGATTGGCGGCCATAACAAACGTCTGTCCTACATCGACAAAAAATTCCAATATCAACATACATGACAGCCCATTAAATATATGTAAACGTCATATATTCCAATATGCCATTCCTATATTTAGAATCAGCACATACATAGGTTAAGGATGGACTTTTTAAAGATAACATCATAGGCGTGCCATATATAAAGCAAAACAAATTATTCGACTGGATTATGCTAGCTGCAGCGGGGCAAAATAGTGTCAAATGTCAGTTTGATAAGAAGTTTGTTGTCAATACTTTGTGGCTTATCAATGAAACATACCAGTAGAATTGTTTTCATGAATTGGATTCAAGTATAAATGTCATACCAGTCTTAAGCTATATTTTGACAGCGTAAAAAAAATGCAAATCCTTTCCAATCAATTGACACAGAAAGAAAAAAAACAATCTGTAACCACAACTTTTACATCAACAATAAAAGATTGCAGAACTTCCAAGTAAACCCCATGAATCCCTGAAAGAGATACAAATTCCGTGTAAAAAATCATAACGCCTGCCTTCTTCCAGGAAGAACAAAAGAAAGACACGAACGAGGCAGTAAAAAAAAAGATCGAATACCTTCTCATTCAGTAAAACAGTAGAAAATATGTGTAGGCATCTTCTTTTTTTTTTGTTTCCTCTGAATTAAATAGCTCGCAGACGCAATACGTGATTATTAGACGCCACACGGATCATCAACACCGGTAGCTGGGTTGGAAAAACAATCTCCACTTAATAGGGTCGGCGGCATACGTTCCTTTTTTTTGCCTTCAGACTTCTCCCTCTTCGGCTGGGTATGCAATATACATGTATCTACGAGTGTCACAGATTAATCCTTTATTATGCCGGGGTTGTAGCGAACTCTGCACGTCTTTTGTAACAAAGTTGTGTCTTTTTTTATCTGCACTCGCTTTGAGTGTATCTGCGTTTATAAGCTGCTGCACACCGGATGTCCGGTTTTAATGTTATACAAAGAATGTAGAGCACTTGCGGTCGTACTTCCCCTTAAAAGGCGACACAACGCAGCATACAACCTCCAGGATGAATACGGTGTCAAGTCAAGGAGTTCCGCAAAAAGGCAAAATGTCAAGAGATCGGGGTGAAATGTATGAATGGTTATACAATGCCAAGGCACGTACACCGCCTCCTTTTTTTGCGCCTCGTAGATACATTAGGCGTTACTTATTTATCTCAATAAGGAATTTCATGGTTATTTCCTGCCCCCCATGGGGTGGAACGCAAACACCAACACTTTCACACACACACACAGAGCAGCAGAGTTCGAGGCTCCATTTACACCGCATAGCAATGTTCATTAGTGAAATGGACAAATAAGTTATAAAGTATCTTTTGTATCTATACCAGATCGAAACCCATAAAGAGAGAAAGAATGGAATGTCAGCAGAACAACAGCTCCACCCAACCTAACTGGCATAGGTACCCACATACTCCTTTGGATACTTCTGACATTGTGTGTGGTGTTGGTGGTTGCTTTTAATGGTGACAGACAGGAAGCATTCCACGATTATTCTGGGAATGTGTTTACAACTTTATGAGTGCCTCTCAGTACGTTCTCCGCATTCCTGTAATTTGATCACCTGAAGACTTTATATCAAATTAAAAAGAATGGTTTTTGTTTCTTAAAAAAAAAAAAATGAAATACCTCAGCTCATATCATATCACTTTTCATGGTAAGAACAACTACCTACAGTGTAACAGAGCAGGGGGTACAGCGGGAGGTTGTAAAAAAAATCACTTACTATGGGATTTTTTTTCCATGCCAAGGATACGGATTCTCATGATGGACAGCGAGTTTTTTGTTCTGTTTGCCTCTGACTCTTGGTTCGGTGCAAGTTTAGTGTGAGATTTAATATGGACAACAGCTGACATTTTGTCTGTCGTCATTGTCCAACGGAAAGTACACACTCATAGACTCGAACAATGTAACATGATCTTTGGGATTAAATCATTTTGCGATAACATGGTTCATATAGCGCACAACCCAAAAAGATACAATTGACCTATTGAGCCCCACCAGAAACTCGATGTCCGACGATGGAGTTGGAAACTGACTTTGTCCAATATACTGGACTGGCCCGCCCCGGCCCGTATAACGTGTGAGTTGTGCGACATGAATTTTGTATGTAAGTTGACTTTTGTTTGGTTAATTAATTCAATAAAAGGAAATGAGCAATCATTTGTACATGTACCTTGTTATGTATCTTTTGTGGGTAGGTATCTCTATGTGGAGTGTGCTATCGGACGGGTTAAATGTGAGATTTAAATGTCGTATCGAATTGATTGAAAGTGGGGGACAATTAATTGAAAAATAATGTTCAGTTGATTAACAGCATGTGTTGAACTGATTTTTTTTTTTTAATTTGTTCGGCAAAAGGTTAAGTAAGGGGGTTGAACTTTTATTTCTATAGAGTACACAACAGTGTGATTTTTTTCAACCTGTAATTGAGCGATGTAAATTAAATCTATTTTGCTATAAGGAATTTAAACGAGATTTGCATTATTTAATAACTAAATCCAAATCATTAGGGGATAGCTTGGTTTTTAAATATTTGAAACCATTATAAGGGCTGTTTTTTTTTTCGGAAAATTTTTATTTGGTGCTGTAACTTTGTCGTTAGAGCTGAGAAATATATTTTAAACATTTCATTCATAACGTTTTTAATAGCTTATTTGTTGGCACATATTCTCTATATCCACATATTCCGATTACTAGTCATGTTTGTATCAAAATATTAAGAAAACCATCTTGCAAAACTTTTCAGTGTTTGGTGTTTATCGGGTGATTTTTTTAAGAGATAAGATTTTCAGGTTGGCAGCACTGGTTAGAAAAGCTTTCAGTATATTCTGCCATTTAATCCTGGGAAGAATTATTGAAATTTATTATCAAAATTTGTGCTCTGTGAAAAATGTGCACCGCAAAATCCTTTCTTCTTGTGCCAAAAATCTTTCCATCTCATTGTTAGGACCGTATTATGATCGACATAATCGACCTGGTGAATCAACAATTCGTCACCAAATTTCGCACCAAATTTACTTTGTTGGACATTAAACCATCGACTCGCATGCGAACATTGCATACCGAAGAGCAAATGCAGTCGTAGCGTCCAATGTTAATGAAGATCGTGAAATATCAATTCATCGCCGTTCTCAGCAATTTGGCATGTTTTACTCAACCACATGGAAAATTACGTGTCGGTTTGGGTTTGAAAGCTATGAAATTCAAGAATTGAAGCCGAATTACCTACCACAACGTCTAATTTTTGGTGAATGGGCCTTAGAACAGCCACATTAAAATCCGCTGTATTATCGAAAAATTGTGCCCAGCGATGGGCTAACGGTTACGTAAATAGGCAAAACTGTCGCATCTGGAGTGTTGAACAGCCACATGCCATACAAGAATTACCGATGCATCCCAATAAAACGACAGTTTGGTGTGGTTTGGTGGCATCATAGGTCCATTTATCTTCAAAGACGACTATGGAATAAACGTTACCGTCAAACGGCGAACGATATCGAGTCATGATACGCGATTTTTTGCGCCAATTGGCTGAGTTGAACTTGTTTGACATGTAATTTCATCAAGCTGGTGCCACATGACACCGTCATGACCTCTTCAATACTTTGCTCTACAGCGGCAATTGTTTCTTCGGTGCGCACTGTTCGACGTCTCTGCGGATACGTATTATCACATAGAGTAAATGTAGTGCGAAAACGATCCATGGTTAACCGAATTACTTGCTCTGATTGCCGATTATGTCCACCATAAAATGGACGGAGCTTGCGGTAAACTTCGCGAACTGAACCATTATTTTCGAACGAAAATTTGCAAGATTTGCAAGCGTTGTTGCCGCAGCTCCGTTTTAAGTGGTCCATTCGGAAGGTCCTATTTTGCGTCACTTTTTCGAGCATTTCGGCCTGTATTCCACGATATACGCGTGTTAAGGTCCAATTTTGAGTCACTTTTTCCAGCATTTCGGCCTGTATTCCACGATATACGCGTGTTATGTTTTCCTGTAAGGCTTCAATCGTGTTCGACTTATCCACATAGACATACGACTTTACATAACCCCATAAAAATAATCAAGAGGCGTTAAATCGCATGATCTTGGCGGCCAACTCACAGGGCCATTTCGAGAGATAAGCTGCTCACCAAATTCATCCTTCAATATTTCCATTGTTTCACGAGCTTACTATTTATTTTTAAGAAATCTATTCATGTTGAAGGTGGAGTACGTGCTGCGAACACTTTTTTCAAGCTTGACCAGCCTCTCGAAAATAAATTAATTCCTTTCGCTTTGTTCCTCAAGTTTTGAAAGAATAATCGAAAAAAAAAAACGTTGGAAACGGGGTTAGGTGAGATATTTTTATAGCATACTGTAACTTGGGCATAAGTTTGAACATTTGGTTTTGGATGTACAAGATCCGATCGCATTTCTAATGGCCGGGGTATTTCTTTGAATTTTAGTTTTTCTATGGTAGCCTGCGTTGGCTTTGAGATAAGTTTTGGCGTTATATTAGGCTTTTGTTTAGTTAAATTCAATTTCTGTGAAATTTTGCTAGTAAATATCGTCCGTTTACTCTTCATCACTTTGCAGCCGCGATAATTTGCAAGAGGATCACCTTTACAATTAATGCAGTGAGCAGGAGATTTCTTATCTAACCTACAATCTTCCGTCAGATGATTTCCGGCACATCTTACACATCGCCGCTCTTTCTGGCAATAGGTTTGCGTATGAATAATTCCTAGGCACCGCTTGCACTGAGGAACTAATTTAATATCTATAAGCATGTGTTCGACTTTTGCAACAATGTGAGGTTAGGGAACACAAATTGCTTCAAATAATCATACAGAGAACTGAACGTTCAATAACCGTCACTATTAGAAGGAATCTGATGACGACAATTGTTTTTTTTTTCGTAGGCTGGTTGAAACCTCAATAGACACGATGAGCACGTGCGCAAAGTAGTGTGAGACTTTAAGACCCACTAAAACCACCACCCTTTTTGTATTTGTATTGCAACTAAGTATGCGACTTATCTAGCAATTTTTTAATCACGAGTAATGAATGTTTGGCAGGTAACTTTCTTTTGAGAATTCCTACTTTTTCGGCAATTTATAGCGCGGTTTGTTATTATCGGGCCAAATCTAAGGGCTTAGTTCATTGAAGACGCCGCAATAAATTTGTTTCGTCAAGAATTTGAAGGACCGTTGTGTGAACGTGTCCCAATAAACGTTTTTGTATGTTTGCGTGCAACATTTTTCGTTTCATCTTTAACCGCGGGCAAAACGCAGATCTCTGCGTGGATCTTCATTCCTTATATATCACGGCGCATTGACGAATGATCTTAAAATTTTGTTTTCAAAAGTTTGTAAAATATTTAGATTCGTTTCACTGCTACAACCCCATTGCTGTATACCATATGTCCAGACCGGCTTTAGCACTTGCTTGTACTATAAAAGCAGCTTGTTATCAAGGTTGAGCTTCAAATATTTTCAAAAAGGCTTTTACTTGTTTATTTTTAAGTTCTTCGCATTTCTTTTTGCATGCGACTTCAATTTAATTTTGCATCGAGTGTCATTCGGAGATATTTCGCTTCTTTTGCAAGAGGAACTCGATCCGAAGTGAGAAATACAGGCAAATTGTTTGTCCGTTTATACGAAAAATCTACATGAATCGATTTGCTCTCGATAAGTGCAATCCGCCAGGATTTTGGTAATGTCCGAAATAGCTATAATTCTAACCAATATAGTGTTGTCTGTACGTAAGTTGTGGTTGTAATGTCGATCATTCAATATGGGGAATTGTTTGTATTTCATATGTTTTTTTTTTTTTAACTTTCTGCTTTATCGAAAATGAGTATAACTAAAGGCAGGACGCGTTTTATTACATTTTGTTCATCCACTTTTTGCTGTTTGTCTCGGTTGACAGTGTCAACGGCATCTAAAACTTTATATTGTCTGTTTTTCAGATCGGTAACTATATCATCCTTTGAGCACGACGCATGTAACCATCTAGCTACAACGTGTAAAAGCCTTTCAGATTTATTCTCAATTGAATACCATTCTATTTTATCGGTATTTAGTTTATTATTTATGTCATAAGAGGTTTTTACTGACAAAATGTCGGCCTTTTAGTCCTAGCTGTTGTGTTGCTCAAATTACATAATCCCTTCTGTACTAAAGTAGTTGTCAACTTAAAAATATGAAAATTTTGAAATTTTAACACATTTGAATAAAGACAACACTTAAATTTTACTTGACAGTGAGTTATAACCAAGAAAATCGATACACAACTGTTCATTCACAAAGTCGCTAAATTTTCCTAAAGTTTGCAGAGACATACCTATGAATGATTTTGGGAAATGAAACTGAACAATTCTAAAAACTAAAAATGAAAGCTATATGATTAAGTCGGTCGTAAGGAAAAATCGATTATCGTTATATCTAAAATGATACTCGATTTACATAGTAATTTTTGGATTCTTTTGCTTTTATAATTTTCTTATCGTTTTAAAGGTTGAAGTTACTTAATTTGTTAGTACTGTTAAACACTGATTCAAATATCGACCTACAATAGTTTTTGTGTTATTTTTTAAGTACATGAGTATAAACCTGGCAAAAATGTTCCTACACCACTAGGTACGTTGCCTACAACACCATGTACGCCAATGCATATATAAACACATCCGAAATGATAGACACAGATCTCTCACGCACATCGATCATCATCCAGTTCAATCATTCAAACTCCCCAAACAGAAGGAACAACTCTCGAAGACAACTGGTTGTGGCTAAAAATGGATGCGGATGCAGTATAAACGTTGATTTCCGGGCAACTAGACAAGAACTTCAACTTTTTTTCTTTTTTTTTTGTTCGCCACTTTTGTTGCCCCCTCCTGCCAATGGTTTTAAGTCTTCTCGGGCTCTCATTTTAAAATAACAACACATAGCTGACTGTGATGTGTGTACATACATGGCGAACGTATATATATATAGCCTCACCTCATATGCGGTTAAAGGTAGTCCACCTTCCCCTATTTGATTGGTTTTGTATGTTTTAACCAGTTTCCCGCCTGGATCAGTTAACTGTCGACAAAAATCCTTGTCCTGTCAATTTACCCTCTATCGGGCAAAAGCCAGCCACAAGACTCGTACAGAAAAAAAAAACGATCTACACAACATAAGGTCAATCGAGTTACCACTGTGCGCACCAAATACGTATACGCACCCAAGAAATGCTGACAAGTCTCCCCGCGCAGTAAACACATTCTATGCGCCGAGTACACCTTCTGGTTTTGCAAGGTTTTATGAATGAATGAAAATGAATTGTATCGAGATACGAAAATGAATGGAAGAAGACGACGCGCCATCGCGCGCCTTGATCATCAATGGATGTGTGAATGACTGCGAGATGTGTGGTGACGCGGTGCGATCGGTGTTAAAGGTGATCGGTCGGTTTGTCGGTGATGGTGGTGGTGGTGCTGCTGCTATAGAATTATAGCCTCCCCCTGATGATGAAGACGTCGAACTTATAGAGCGGATGAGTAACAAACGCGGCGGAACGGATCTATGAATGGGTGTGCGCTGTGCGATCAATCGTTGAAATAACGATAATTTCATGATGATGATTTTATGAATGAATACGAGAGACGTTCCACGCCGACCGATCAGCCGATCTACCGATCCATCAATGGATCGTACTTCTTCGGAGACACACAGAAAGTTTTGGAATATTTGCCATCGTCGATGGTTTCTTCTTTTATGCGTTTGATACGTAGATGTACATTCCACCATTGCTATGGCTCGTATCTTGGTCTTATTGGCGGGTTTTTGGCCGTCGTCGACGTATCTGTGTGCGTGTTTTTTGTCCGTTTGTCCGGATTTTATAAGACTTCTTCATCTCATTTAAAAAAAAAAAAATCAGTCTGCTACCAAATAAGCGACGAAACTAGTTTTACGTATGCGATACGTATACGTATGTGTGGTTACATCCGTTGGTAGTTCTCTGTTTTGGAGACAGCACTCTGGAGCCGTTCCTCCTCTCACCATCATCATCAACGGTGGTAACAGAAACAAGCAACAACATCTTTCTCGTATCTATAGTGGCTATCTCTGGCTATGAGCCTGTTGCTATCGTCAAACTGGACGTCAGAAAATAAGAAATACGGCCAATACGGCAACGACGACACAACGTCGCCGCAGCAACAAGTTAGTTGTAGTATTTTTTTTTTTTTTTGTATCAACGGATACTTTTTTTGCTTTGTGGTATTTTTGGATTTCATTCATCGATTTTGCGGCAGCCAGCAACTTGCTGGACATCCGACGATGACGATAGACGGGACAAACTGGATTCCAGTGGTCATACTGAATGCTGGAATCATTTCTTCGTTGTCGTCGTACATCCTCTCTTCTGGTTAATGTGGACGGTTTTTTTCCTCATCGTTGTTGTTGTTGTTGTTGTTTTGTATCTCGTTGATTTTGTTTAGTAATAATTTTTACTATGGCGACGTAAATAGCGATTATCATACAAATATGTACGTACACATACCGAGTGTGTGCGCGCGCGCGCTGCTGCTACCGCTGATCTACCGCGCCGCCCGTACTCCACTTGTGAGTTATGTATTAATCTGGAGCCGAATAAATTACCAGTGAGGTTTTTTACCAGGTTCTTTAGATTTTGTTTTATTATGGGTTTATTGTATTTTTTTTATTGTTTGTCTTTTCTGCTTTTATCTTATTTAGAGATGAAACGTCGCGTGTTTGACGCGAGCGATGAAATTCTTTCTAAGGAATGAGAGATTCGTCAGCGATATATTTTTTTTTCATTATTTTGTTTGTTTTTTTGTAATATTTTTGAAGATGAGTTGTTTTTAATGGGATTCAGGGGAAACCAACAATTAGGCAGGAATGTAAATGAATATGTGTTTTCGGGAATCCTTCAGTGAAACTTTCATTGGAAATTACATTCGTGTTGTTTGTCAACTTTATTTTGAATTTAGCGGAATTTTTTATTTGTGTCGGTCGTACAGCGTTATTAATTGACAGCGACCATGGTTTACTCATAGTCATAGAAAATTGCACGGATGTGCTAAGTAGAGAAGGTGTAAAAATCCATTACTGGACTGGTGGGATTCGGTAGCAGCTGAAGAAACCAGGAATCCTCCATTTATAGCGAATCAATCGTTCCTCGAATCAATTTTGGCCTTGATTCTCATGGTATAGAAGAAAGTTAGGTCTGGTTGGTGGGTTGATGAGGTAGTCGGTGTGCGTCATCCTCATCACACTCAGGTTAATATAGACCCATTGTGATGCCCGTTGGTTGTCCACGTGTATGGTTGGTTCTCTCTATGCCACCTTTTTATAGCTGAGGCAGTTGGTGTTGTGGATTTTACCCATTCTAACAGCGTTATCAGAGTTATGCAATCATCTGTATATTAATCAAATGGGGAAACCATGGGCTTCAGCCGGATCTTAATTGCTAGTTTGTGATCTGCTGTTACATGGCATGTTATAATTCTCGGATAATCTGTATGATCATACAGCATCGGCACTGATTTTCAACAACCTCTTTTGAGGCCAACTTACTTACTTACTTTAGTGGCGCTACAGTCCGGAAGGAAGCTGGGCCTCAACTAACATGCCTCTCCAATAAGCCCGGCCTTTAGCTAACTGCCTACAGTTGCGCACTCCAAGTTGGTTGAGGTCGGTTTTTACTTGTGCGCGCCACTTAAGGCGAGGTCTCCTCTACTGCGTCCGAGGTCTGGCTGGGAATCGAAGACTCTGCGATTTGGAGTATTGGTGTCCATTCGTTGTGTTTGTCCTAGCCATCTTAAACATCCAATGCGGAGTTTTTTGACCAGGGGCATGTCGCTGCACAGCTCGTATAGTTCTTGGTTGAATCTTCGTCTCCATAGCCCGTCAACGCAAACGGGACCGAAGATATTTCGAAGAAATTTCCTCTCGAATCGACCAAGGATTTGTTCATCCGCTTTTGAGACGGTCCATACTTCAGCGCCGTAGACCAGGACTGGGATGATCAGGGTCTTATATAGGATCTCCTTAGTAGTTCGAGTGAGGGCTTTACTACTGAATTGCCTTCTTACCCCGAAGAAACAGCGGTTGGCTAGAGTAATTCTTCGTTTAATTTCTGACGATATGTTGTTGTCAGAGTTAATAGCGGAGACGAAGTAGACAAATTCCCGTGCTACCTCAAAGTTATATCTGTCTATGGTGACGTTCTGTCGATGTTGTGTGTCCTTTCGTGTTGACAGCATATACTTTGTCTTGCCCTCATTTACTGCTAAACCCATTTCTGCAGCTTGCTTCTATACTAGCAAACGCGATTATGACATCAACTCGAGTCCTACCAATAATGTCAATAACGTCGACGTATACTAGTAGTTGTACCGATTTTTGAAAAATTGTGCCTCTGGTTGTTGGCTCGGAAGTTTTGCACAATCCTCTCAAGAATCAAATTGAAGAAGTCACATGACAACGCTTTGCCTTGCCTCAATCCTTTTTTGGTATTGAATGTGTCGGTGAGGTCGTTACCGACGCTGATGGAGCAGCGAGAATTCTCCATCATCATCCTACATAAACGGACAAGTTTGAGCGGTATACCAAAACTAGACATGGCTCTGTATATTTCGTTTCTATAAATGCTGTCGTATGCGGCTTTGAAATCGATGAATAGGTGGTGGGTATCGATAAGGACTTTTTGGTTTTGGTCCAGGATTTGCCGAAGTGTGAAAATTTGATCGGTTGTGGACTTTCCACAATGATATGGGCCGATCAGGTTGTTGGCAAATGGTTTCAGGTGCTCACATATATTACGGCCGATAGGATCTTGTAGGCGGTGTTGAGGGGACTTATGACTCTGTAGTTGGCGCAGTGTAGAGGGTCTGATGTTCCATTCTTCAGGCATACTTTCTTTTGACCAGATTTGGCTTATGAGTTTTACCAAGTCATCTACGCCGGCTATATAAAGCTCAGCGGGAAGGCCGTCATTTCCGGCAGCCTTATTAATCTTGAGTCTAGATATTGCTACCATAACTTCATTCAGGTCGGATGGTTGGCAGTTTTCGATGTTGTTGCCAACATTGAATGATTCGTTCTGCCTGACAGCGGAATGTTGTTCGTCATCGCCGTTTAAGGCATAGGTCTGTTAAGGCCAATGGCTATAAAAAAACCAACAATTTGTTTTGATTCCGAACGCCAAATCTGATCAGACACTTAGATCTTGTTACTTTCGGGATTTGAGCCAGAGATCCAGACAGGTAGTCCCACGTACTAACCATTAGGTTTTGAACTTTTAAATCACACAAATGGGAAGAGTTTATAATCTCCCATAGTGACGAATAAATCTAAAAAGCCGGTAGCCTTGACTATACTCCTTAAGTTTGATTAGGAATGCAATCTAATGGAAGCCTCATGGTTCCATTTTAATAGAGAGAATTCATTTTAAAACATTCAACATGTATTTGCCAGCGTATGTAGGTACATTATTATGAATACTCCCTTTGACAGGATACAAGCAGAAGTTCGTCAATATATCATACCGTCACATTCCCTTAAATCGCAAATATTTTAGAAGAAACAACATTTCTGAACTCTATGTATACTGAATATTCATTCTTTTGAGAAAACCCTTATCCTACCATCAATGGGGTTAACAACCCCTTTCCTGAAGTTCCATTATCATCCCTGATTTGAAAAAAAAATCGTTGAATACGCACATCCTCCACTACTCGTCGCAGCTAATTGTCACCAAATTCAGAACAGTGCCTAATGGAGTTATGTATGTGTACACACAAAAGGAGAGCGGTAAAAGGATGTCAGTGCGGTAATATGTACTGAATATCAGGGAACGGCAAACAAAACTCCATAACTTGCAGGTGTTCATAATACCTGTGTGAAGTCCTGATGTTAGAGTTTTCAACGCAATCCCTACTTGATGATTGAGATGATGTAAAATATTTAAAAAAAAAAAAACACACGCACACTTTATTACGCACATCCTTTCGCACTGATTCATAATACCTATAATGAAATGACGCATTTATATGGTTTACATCGAAGATTAAATTTTATTATTATTCATGCGCACACATTCAGGGATTCAAGTAATTTATGTGTACCGTTGAATTAGACTCTGAATATTGACAAAATGAAGATAATGTGAAGACTTATATGACTACCTGGCAACAAAAGACGACGTCGTCTTAAGGTACTTTGCTTTTTTGTCAGACTTACTTTTCATCTGACGGGCGGAAGAACCGCATTATCATACGCGCACATCGAGGGTTGTCGATCGTAATCACATGTGTAAACTCACACTCGAAATAGTGCCCAAAGTAATCCTATCATCACCAGATGTGTCCATACACACACCCATTACCGCATTCATCTTGTCAGAACTATTAAGAGTTCTACTTCCTCTGCCTTTGCAGCGTCATTATAGACGTCGCCGCCGAGGTATTTCCCCGGTCTTATAAGGCATTTTGGATTTTGTTTTTGTTGTGAAAGCGTATAGAATCCGGAAGTAACACACATAAGTGTACTTCCGGACCCCTGTGATATAAAAACACAATACCGTGATGCGTGGTGGCAATCCTTTTTGACCAAGGTAAATGTAATGTGTGTAGGTATACCTTTACCTAAATCACTTCCGGACTTCCGGTATTTCGTCCCCTACCTACAGCTCTCTCTATATATACAATTTTTTTCCGTCTCGGTCTCCCTACACCATGTTACTGCAGCAGGTGGAATGATATTCTAAAGACCAAGGATAACTACAACAAAAAAAAAAAACATCCGAATCCCAAAATAGGGAAAACTGGAACAAAATACGGAAATAAATTCCGTTGGTTACGTCCGGTCTATATATCGACTCTCTTCCTGTTTTGACTGTTGCGCTTTGTGATCCCTTATCCCGCATATACATACCGGACATTGAAAACTATCTATGCAACGTCAGGCTACAACAATAGCCTGACAATGCTCCGGAACTAAAAGGAAAACGTACTTCGGGACAAAGGACCCCATGATGACTGTGGGCGTTAACGTAAACTGATTTGGTTTTCTTTTTATGTATCGTTTTTGGGATTTTTCAACTTCCTTTCTATAAAGAGAGACAGGAAAAAAAAACACAAAAACAGGACAACAATGGACATACCTACGCCGACTTCGAAGGGATAAGCGTGTGCAGGGCAAACACTAAGCCTCAACGGAAGAGATGATGACGCGACAGACAGGTATACCGTGGCATGGCAATGGCAAGTGCCTGGCAGCCTGACTGCATGTTGCCAGTATCACGGACTGATGATAATTAGTAGCCACTTCATATCAAAGAGGATGCCATGACAAGAGGAGATCACAAACAACAACAGAAAAAGTGTATCCATACATACACACCTCGGACGGACGACGCACACAGGTCAAACCTTTGACAGATTGAGCGGATGTTGATAGAAAATTATAATTTTTTGCATTTAAATCTCAAAGCACGGCAACCAGTTTATGATCGGAAGTAAGCACGGCACTCACACGACATACGATAGATCGGAAGTTTATAAGAGTCCCCCCCTATCCACCTCACTTTCCTATGTATGGTGTTAATTATATGTATCGAGCGTCGTAAAAAAAATCCCGTAAAAGTCACACAACTAGACTTTAGTGGAATTTAGTAACAGCCTTAAATAGCCAGCTAAACAGCTCGTTGCAAAAGCAATTAAGCGAAGCCGAACAGAGAATATTCATTTTCGGATGGCTCGTATCTGTGAGATACTGTGAAGGGGGATTAAATGCGTGATGCATTGCGTACACCATATGCTGTCGGGATTTTGAGAAAATTTATGTTTTTTTGATTAGGTCGATGTTCGGAGTGCAGGTGGTGACATTTTGTTTTCTTGTTTAGTTCGTAGGAGGATATTGAATATGGAATAGGATCTGATTTTCCCAGGGAATTTTTTTCGAGAGACATATGGAGGGTAACGAAACGGCAGATATTCGCTTAGGGTATGGATGCAATTGAGAAGAACATGTTTTTTTTTTTTTTAAGGAACAAGTGGTGAAGTGATTTTTTTTGTTGTTCTTCACATTTTATGACCGAGACAGTGGAGAATATATTACAAGCAGCAGGTGATGTCCCCTGAGTATTGAATTTAGCAGGTGATTGGGAGTATAGACGTTTAGTGTTCCACTTCATTAGATTGGTTTAAGTTGACGGAAGGGGCTTTGGAATTGGAATTCAATCTGGTATTTGAAAAAACTATGGATGATCAGATTTTTTTTGCTCGAATAGGATTGAAGCGAATGATACCATTGTTTTTGCATTTACTGAATTGGATGATGTGAGAAATTCTAACAGCGCAATACTTAAAAATATCATAGAATGGCAACCAAGTCAAACCATCTAGTGCTTTTCGACTAAGCATATCCAGTGATTTAAAATCCAGTGTGACTTAGTGTCCTTTTACTAGATTTTTTTTGTCCCAGACCATGTCCTACTATGCCCATTTAAAAGATAACTACAGATCCAGGTCGACTATACTTTCATTCGTTTTTCTGTTTGCTCCAAACCATGTAGTGATATCCTACTAAGGCTATCCATTGCCTAGAGATGCAGTCCGACTTAATCAGCCTTTTCAAACGATTTTTCTGTTTGCTCCAAACCATGTAGGACTTTCCTACTAAGGCTATGCAGCGCCTAGATATGCAGTCCGACTTAATCAGCCCTAGCGAGATATCCGTCGGAGCGGAAAATTCTCCGATTTTGTAAGATTCGGAGGAGTTTAGCTTCGATATAGGTAGGTGTTCTTACAAACATCTGTTCGGAATATTTCTTCAACATTTTGCAAACGCATCCCGGCGAATTGCGATCAGTTGCATTTTTCGTGCAATTTCTGACAGCTAAGTGCAATTTTTTCCGATTTCCTCCGACAAAAATTCTTCGAGGAATTTATTTACAAATTGTAAACACATACCTCAAATGGAATTTGAACCTTCGACGAAGTATGCGTTGCGAAAAATTGTCCACTCCGACGGATACCTCGCTCGGGCAGAAAATCCTTTCACTAGATTTTCATGGGTTAGGACCTTGTAATACTTTCCGAATCAGCCAATTCAGAGACTACAGATACGGTCTGCCTGGACATGCATATCTATTGATTATTCATATGGAAGAGTACATCACCAAAAAACAAGACATCACTATACATTGGTCGATCGGTTCATTTGTTATGTAGGGTGGCCACGCCAACGTTTCCCAGTGAGATCAGAAACATTTCAGGTTGTTTACCAACCATTGTCATTGAAATAGATTGGATGTGATTTGTGAAAATGATCTACCGGTAAATACCCAGGGAATCAAAAAGATATTAAAAATGCCTCTTGTAGACGTAATAGCTGTAGATAATAATATTTAGGACCACCCTAACATAGTGAATAATGACTTTACAGATGATGATGGTGAAAAAGCTTCACATATCCGTACCTATGTCACAAAAAATGCAAATTTTTGGCGCAACAGGCTCGTTAGTACCCAGGGCCGAGCTTTCTCACAACCATTCATGTGTGCGTGTGAACTTCTTGTACGATGGCGGGACCTCCTGTTTTATATCGACTCCAAAACGCGAATTTGAAATAAGCTTGTCTTGATAATTTTTAACATTCAGATGATTTGTCAGATCATCAGGAGAGGAGGGCCAGTGAAAATCATTTAGATGTTGCTACGGCTGGGAATCGAACATAGACCTTCTGCACGGCAGTTCATCGCACTAACCATCGCGCCACTGAGCCAGTCCTAATGTCACCGCTCAATTCAATATTTGTACATTATTATCAGTGCTATTAGGATAAGTACGGATTATTTACACAATCAATATAAATGTTAACTGCTAGACGATTATTTTGACCGGAGGCGGGACATTACAGGGCTGAATTCTATCTCTGTAGTTGTTTCTGGTAATGACACACGAACTTATTCACACAGAAGGATCATCGAAAAGAAGTATGGCAATTCTAATACTAATAATGAATTCCTTACATGAAACGGTATCTGGAACGTATCTCGTTTGCTTCCCAAACACTTATTTATATATCGACTGCACAAATTCTAGTAAAAAATTATAGCGCAACAACAAATGTATTTCATATACTACAAGGTGGGCCAAAAGAAGTCATCCGGTGTTGTTTGGCTCTCCTTTTGTTTTTCTTAACCAACAACTTCAATTCTGTTTTTTGGTTATGTTCACTTGAACCTTTAAAATTTGATTGGTCAAGTCAGAAGATGATATCGGCCAAATGGGCGCCATCACAATTGATTGCATACGGGCACATTTTATGACATTTTTCATCACTTCGGCGAGAACTTGGGGCGACAAAATCTCGCATTCGTGTTGAATGTTGTTCTTGAGGGCGTCTAGAGTCTTGGGCTTGTTCACGTTAACACGGGTCTTTAAAAAAACCCACAAAAAAAGGATGGAACGGTTAAATCGGGCGATCTTGAGAGCCAATGCAAATCGCCAAAACGAGAGCTGAGGCGACCCGGGAACGCCGCCGGTTGTGGCTCCCGCAGTGTAAGCGGTTGCTCCGTCCTGTTCGAACCACATGTCATCCAGTCTTAGTTCGCCCAAATGCGGCAGAACAAAATCGGTCGACATTGCCCTATAGCACGCACCTTCCACTATTGTCGTTTGACCAGCGGCGTTATCGGCAAAAAGGGCCCTATGACTCCTCCAGCGTGACCAGCGCACCATGCAATAATTTTGAGTGGGTGCAATTACTCGTGCATTACTCGTGGGTAGTTTTGCTTGTTCACGTACCCGCTGAGGTGGAAATGAGCCCTATCGCTCATTATGGTTTTGGTCGAAAAGTCGTCCACTTCGTCCTCGAGATTGAGGATGGCCTGGGCGAAGGGTAAACGCGTTTGGCGGTCGACAGGCAGCAGCTGATGCATGGACTGGACTTTGTACGGGAACATGCGCAACTCTTTGACCAAAATTCGCCTTAGGGATGAACGGCTGATAGCTAATTGCGAGACATGGCGTCGATGTTTCTGGTCGATGTTTCCGGCGACGGCTCGACATCCTCGGCAACAGCGGCGATGTTCTCGGCACAACCAGCCCTCCGGGACCGGCCACTCTTGGCAACTTCTCGTGTGGTCCCATGCTAATCAAGGTTGGTGGCCGAACGGCGCAGTGTTTGCGCAGTCGGTAGCGGACGAGTGGGGAATCGGCGACGGAATTCGCGCTGCGCCAACACTACAGACGAATTGTTACGCCAAAAAATAGACATGGTTATTCCGCATTCTTGGGGAGTTTATCGCTTAATGGCGATATTCTACATCTATCTAGTCCATAAATGTCAAAACAGATTTGACATTGGCGGCCATTTGCAAAAATAAGAGCATCTTCCAATAGGGTGATCTCTTTTGGCCCACCTGTATAAAGAATACAGATCCAGTGAATAAAATTGAAATATTTTAATGAAAATACTAATTTTTGGTTTAGTGATTTAACAGTTTAAACAAAAACTAATTGCTTTATGGGACGACAATTAAATGTGCGTGAAAATTAGTTTAAGAACATTTAAGTCGAAACTTTTCTACTTAGAATGAATAGAACCGCTTAGAATTCCTTAAAAAATAATATTTAATAAATTGCCTTAAAGTAAATATAATTGCGGCATTTTGTTTATTATTAATTATTTTAAATTTTAATTTTTCATAAGAAAGGATGAATTTATGCATCAAAAGATAGAGAAGTTATAAAAATATCAAGATTTTCTGAAAAAATTAATTTTATTGTATGAACTTATTTATTTACTTCAAACTAACAACAATTGTCTACAAAATCTAAAATGTATGCATCACTAATTCCCGCTTCACCTTGAATTTATCTATTTTTAGGAATCCGAAGAGGATCTTCCAATATGTGCGCCAAATGCAGTCTGTTCAAAAATCGATCTATATGAAACCCCCTGGATTGAACGGCAATGCCGATGTGCGGATATAAATCGAATACCAAACGTAATTCTTCATAATAGAGACTCCTACATGAGTCATGAGAAACTCCACAGTTACTATGAAAGTGAAAAGCTGCTGCAACACCAGCGTCTGCTTAACTACAACGAGGGCAGTCGAAAATTCGAAAGCATTCACTTGAAGAAATTAATGCAAAAACTCGGTGCAGTCTATCAGGACGATTTGGAACTCGACTCCGACGATGAACTACTCGACGAAGGAGGCGCATTTGAAATTCATGATAACGAATTCCCAATGCATCGAAATAGCTACAAGCAAGCAGCACCGAGTCGAGGAGCGCATATGCGACATTCCGGGCATTCAGGTCATAATGGTCATAGGGCAAAGGAAATCTCATATATAGGTGGATGTCCTAGCAGTTTGGGAATTGAGGATGGCCATACAATTGTTGACAAGACCCGACACTACAAATTATGCAATCCTGTGCATAAGTTGCCAGTTTGCAGGTACGTTTGGTTGAATTTTTGTTTGAAATCCACTTGAGATTAACAAGTTTTTTTTTTTTGTGACACTTTTTAGACACTTCCGGGACTACACATGGACACTGACAACATCAGCGGAAACAAATGTAACCGAACAGACTGTTCACTGCAGGTGTCCTCGCAATTCAGTTACATATCTAACGAAACGAGAACCTCAAACAGATGGCATCAATGGATATACATATCTGTTTGCTTGTTCGCCATTGACTGTAAGTAACTTGATTTAAATATTTTTTTTGATTTTGAGGTTGTATTGAATATTGTTCAAAAAAAATTGGAGTAGCCAAGGAGTTTCATGATTCTGAAGCTCTAAAGCAGTCATTGTTTAAAAATTATTTAATTTTTATAAATTGAATTTTTATAAGTTATGGAATTCTTAATGGCATATAACTAATCTACAGGGATGGGACACACTAAAAACTAACTAAGGTTTGATAAAAGATGTATTTGCAAAAATTAATTCAGTAGAAGTTTCAATAGGAAGGGTTACTTTTTTAATTTTTTAAATAAAAAACGAAGGGTTACATAAAAATGAAAACATTGTCAAATGTTTTTACGTTGAAGATATAGGAAGAAGAGAATCTGCAGAACTATCATTCAATCAGCTTTAGCGAGGTATCCGTCGGAGTGGAAAATTCTCCGATTTTGTACGATTCGGAGGATTTTAGCTTCGAGGTATTTTTCCGAAAAGCTGTTCGGAATATTTCTCCGACATTTTTTAACACATCGCGGTGAATTGCGTTGAAGTGCGTTCAGGTGCATTTTCGTGCAATATTTGACAGCTAAGTGCAATTGTTTTTCCAATTTCCTCCGACACAAATTCTTCACAGAAACTTTTTTTAAATTCCTTGCCATTTTGCAAAAAAGAAAATTTTTCTTAAAAATGCGCGTGGTAGTGGGCGGATTTCAAATTTTTTTACATTGTTCTGCTTCGTCGGATAGAGAGGCTATATACCAAATTTTAAAAATTCTAGCTCAAAATTTATTGCTTACTTAAATGGCGCAACAGTCCGGAATGAACCTGGGCATCAAACAACATGCCTCTCCAATTAGCCCGGTCCTTAGCTAACTGCCTCCAGTTGCGCACTCCAAGTGCGCACAACTTAAGGCGATGTCTTTCTCTACTGCGTCCGTCGTCTGGCTGGGAATCGAAGACTCTGCGAGCCCTAGTATTGGTGTCGTTCCCCATGTCTTAGCCATATTAAACGTCCAATGCGGAGTTTTTTTTTTGACCGGGGGCATGTCGCTGTATAGCTCGTATAGTTCTTGGTTGAATCTTCGTCTCCAGAGCCCGTCAACGCAAACGGGACCACAGAGATTTCGAAGAATTGTCTACTCGAATCAGCCACGGATTTCTTGATCCGCTTTTGAGACCGTCCATGTTTCAGCGCCGTAGAGCAGTACTGGGATGATCAGGGTCTTATATAGGATCTCCTTAGTAGTTCGAGTGAGGGCTTTACTATCGATTTGCCTTCTTTCCCCGAAGAAACAGCGATTGGCAAGAGTGATTCTTCGTTTAATTTCTGACGAAATGTTGTTGTCAGAGTTAATGGCGAAGACGAGGTACACAATGTCCCAATCTTTCTCAAAGTTATATCTATCAATCGTGACGTTCTGTCCAATTAGTCGATGTTGTATGTCTTTTCGTGTCGACAGCATGTACTTGGTCTTGCCCTCATTTACTGCTGAACCTATTTTTGCCGCTTTCTTCTTTATACTAGCAAACGTGGCTATGCTAGTAGTTGCACCGATTTTTGGAAAATTGTGCCTCTGGTGTTGGCTCGGGAGTCTTGCATAATCCTCTCAAGAATCAAATTGAAGAAGTCACATGACAGCGCATTGCCTTGCCTTAATCATTTTTTGGTATTAAATGTGTCGGTGAGGTCGTTTCCAACCCTGCTGAAGCAGCGAGAATTCTCCATCGTCATCCTACACAAACGGACGAGTTTGGCCAGTATACCAAAACTAGACATGGCTCTGTATAGATCGTCTCTATAAATGCTGTCGTAATCGATGAATAGTTGGTGGATATCTATTTGGACTATTTTCAGGATCTGCCGAAGGGTGAAATTTTGATCGGTTGTGGACTTTCCTGGCCTAAAACCACACTGGTAAGGACCGATCAGGTTGTTGGTAAACGATAGGATAGGATCTTGTAGGCGATGTTGAGGAGACTTATGCCTCTGTAGTTGGCGCAGTTTAAAGGGTCTCCCTTTTTTCTCAAAATTGAAGGCCCAAAAATCGGTGACACACAGACGGACGGACGGACCTTCGGGCCGACAACAGACAGATAGACAGACAAACATGACTAGATCGACAGACAGACATAACAAGATGGACTCAGCTACCAATTCTGAGTCGAGCCATATACTTTGAGGTATATTAGGCGAAATTATTTCTCATGTTACAAACTTAGCGTCAAAACTAATATACCCCTAGGGATAGGGTATAAAAGAATGTCATTGTGTTTAGAAATGAATGAGTTTAGGTACAGAAATATTTTGTGTCGTTTTTTTAGAAAATTTCTAAATCTTTCTGGCATAAATGATTTAGAAATTTTCTAAATTATTGTTGAAAAAAAGTTTTGTTGTAGTTTTGTAAGGTCGAAATATTCATTTAACTATGAAAACATAAAAAGAGGATAAATTGCATGGTTCTTCAAACAGGTACCGAACATTTTATTTGTAGACAAAAAGAGGGCATAGTCATCTGGTCAGCATAGGCATCACTATAGATTTAGGCTTGAAAGATTGCATTTATTCAACTAACCAGTGGTTAGCTGCCCAAAGTCAACAAGACACGACCTGCAAAAAAGGACTGATTGAATTTATCCATTCGTGTCCCATAGTAGCATTAAACAAATAACCAGCTTTCTAATTTTTTATGTATCTTCTCAATTCTTAAAAAAAAAAAAAAACAATAAACTAAGCAACTATTTTTCTTATATTTTTAGCGAATAAGATGTCAACGAAAAGAACCTTGCAAGCTATTCACAGTGAGGAAACGTCAAGAATTCCTAGATGAGGTGAACATTAACGCATTATGCCAATGCCCAAAGGCTCACCGCTGTCCGAGCCATCATACGAATTCGGGAGTTATTCCCGGGGAAACATTCATCGAGGACAATATTCAAACCTACTCTGGTTATTGTATGGCAAACGATTAATTTGACCGTACAATAACCAACCAAAATGCTTGCGTATCGTTAAAGCTATTAGAGTTACCAAAATATTTATATAACTTCAATCGATAGTAGCGAGTAGTAAAAAAAAAAAAAAAAACACCCACACACATACAAAACACCCTAGTTATATATCGTGTAATTATTATTTCTAATTTATAAAAACAGATAAATTTAAAACACAAACCATGTTAATTTTTCTTATAACTTTAGTTGTCTTGTCATAATCGTAGATATTTATAAAAAAAAACAACAACAACCGAAAATCTAATAGTGGCTATTCGATATGCTGTAAAATGTACATAGTATATTTTTATACGTAAATAATAATTAAATTTTGGAATATTTCGTACATCATTCAATGGAAAATGTTCGATGAAAAAACAAAGAAAAAAAAAGCAAATGCCTGTAAAATAATTATTAAATGTATCTTTTTAGAAAGTAGTATTTATTGATTGCTATTAAAAATGGAAATAGTAGATTTAAGTATGGAATGACGAACAAAACACAGTTAACGACATAAGTACTACAAGTTTTTATTTTCCTTTTTCTGAGCGTGAGTGTAAGATATATTCATATACGTACATCTAATTACAAATAAAAACAAAATGTAACTGGATAAATTGTTGGGCTTTTATTTTATCTTAAAGGATTTTTCAATGGATGATTTTTTAGGGTGATTTTTTAAGAGTTAAGTTTTTCAAGTTGGCAGCTCTGGTTAGTAATGGCGTCCAAACGTCATCTGTCAAAGTGGAAAGTTTTCTGTATACTCTGCCATTCACTCATAGAAAGACTTACAAACGAGCAACGATTGCAAATTATTGAAATTTATTATCAAAATCTGTGCTCTGTGAAAAGTGTGCACCGTTTGTTACGATTGTTGGGTGTTGTAGAACGAGGGTAGACTCTGATTGGCTTTAACATGGCAATGTCCAGTGGTTGTAACTCTGACTACACATCAAGTGTTTGTTTCTAACCTCCAAGTGGTAACTATCGGGTACTGGTCTCATTCAACCGGATTCGACTTGCTAAACAATATGCGCGAGTGTTGATAACACGACAAAAAACGGTAACACTATAAAAAGCATGGTGAGAATGGCAAGAAATGAATACCCGGCCTGCAGCCACAGGCGCACCTAGACAAGATGCTTCGACATATTCGAACAACAGGTTGTCTAGGAATTTCAATGGAGATGGTGGCGGATGAACCGAAAGGTCGACAGCAGCGCTCAATCTGTAGTAGATAATGATGGCCCCGTGTCCTGGGGATATATAATAAATTGGAACTGGCCCTCCAGTTGGGGGTTGTGCTTTGGGTAAACTACCCAACCATGGAAAAATTAATTGTTACGAAGCAACCAATATCCTCCGAAAGGACTGATTTTATTGCTGACGACCCGGCTAAATGAAAAAAGGACAACGACGTTCATATCTGCACCTATAATGTGAGAACATTAAGCAGAAGAGGTGCAAGCAAACAACTAGCGGAAGCCCTAAACTGCTATAACGCAGACATTACTGCCATCCAGGAAATACGATGGGATGGGTCGGTCAAAAAGAGGATGAAAAACTGTGACATATACTACGGACCGTGTGATAGTGAACAGAAACAGCGACTATTCGGATGCGGATATGTTATAAGTGCCAGACTTAGGCAAGAAGTTTTATGTTCCCAAGACATTAGCGAACGCATTGTAACAATCCGCATCAAGGCCAAGTTCGCCAACATAAGCGTTATATGCGCTCAGATGATATATCTAAGGATTGCTTCTACGAGCTCCTCGACAAAACCTATGAGCGACTACCGAAGTACGATGTTAAAATCGTGCAGGGAGATTTTAACGCAAAGATAGGAAAAGAAGGCATCTTTAGCAGTATTGCCGGAAACATAGCCTACACGACAGCACGTCTGGTACCGAACTAAGGCATCCAGTATTTGGGATGTCCGAGGTAAGAATGCAGCCAAGGTAAGAATGCGGATATCCGCCACGGCACAACAATCCAGAAATACTCCGGAAAAATTTGATGTCGAAAGACTGCAATCGCAAGAGACCGCCAAGAATTTCGCGCAACGCGTATCCCTTAACCTCTCGATTAACACCATACCACCAGCAACGAATGTCGAAGAACAATAACAACGATGCCAACAAGTCATTAGATCAGCCGCAACTGATGTGCTAGGTTGCTCGCGCCCACCAGCAAGAAACCCCTGGTTTGATGAGTAGGGCAGATAGATGCTCGCAGCCAAGAAAGAGGCCTGCAGAGAGCTGCAGGTGAAGACGAGAGCTGTTGTTGTGCTCTACAGGCAGAGAAGAAGGTAAGAGCACCAGAAAGAAATAGGATTTAGAGAGGTGCCACTCCAGGAACGATGTTTGCAAATTTTATCAAAGTGTAAACCGTCAAAGCCAAGGATACAATGCTCGAACAGAATCCTGTCGAGATGAACAAGGAATTATCGTAGTTGAGACACAGTAGAAGCCGAGGACATGGAAGAACCACTTCTGCAGACCTCTTCTGCAGCAAAGGATAGAAGGTTATAACAAAATCCTGTTGAGATCAACAAGTAAGACACACTCGATGCTGAGGATATGGAAGTACCACATGATGAACAACAACATTCCGCTGGCAGGCAGAACGAACCATTCAACCAGTGAGGATAGCAACATCTAAACTCAAGCTTAATAAGGCTGCCGGAAATGAAGGCCTATCCGCTGAGCTTTATAAAGCCGGCGAAGATGACTTGGTAAGTAACATCCATCAACTAATAAAGCAAAAATTCTGGCCGGAAGAATGTATGTCGGAAGCATGGAACCTCAGCATCCACCAGTAGGAAACCCTCTAAGCTGCGCCAACTACAGAGGCATAAGTCTCCTCAACATCGCCTACAAGATCCTATCTGCCGTAATATGTGAACGCCTGGAACCGTTTACCAACAACCTGATCGGCCCTTATCAGTGTTGTTTTAGGCCAGTAAAGTCCACAACCGATCAAATTTACACACTTTGGCAGATCCTGCCAAAAACCCAAGAAGTCCAAATCGATACCCACCACCTATTCATTGGTGGGTACCGCATACGACAGCAATTAAACAGACGAACTATACAGAGCCATGTCTAGTTTTGGTATACCGCCCAAACTCGTTCGTTTGTGTAGGATGACGATGGAGATTTCTCGCTGCTCCATCAGGGTCGAAAAAGCCCTCAATGGCATATTCGATACCAAAAAAAGATTTAGGTAAGGCAATGCGCTGTCATGTGACTTCTTGATTCTTGAGAGGAATGTGCAAAACTCACGAGCCAACACCAGAGGCACAATGAAGATCGTGAAATGTCAATTCGTCGCCGTTCTCAGCTATTGGGCATTTGTTACTCAACCACATGGAAGATTTTACGTGTCGCTTTGGCTTGAATGTCGAATGACCTACTACAACGTCCGAATGACTTCGACAGTAGGAGCTGTTCTGTACGCAATAAGATCGTCGCATACGCAAGACTACTTTTCATATCACTGGTGTAAATGCTGAAGAGAATCGGCGAGTTAACCGCTCCCTGTTGCAGACCATTCTTAATGCAAAATTCTGTGGTAGAAGTTGCATTGCCACTTTTGACAACAAACGTTCTACCAGTCAGCATGTCATGAAGCATATATAGCAGTGGTTTACTTATGCAGAGCCTCGTCAGCTTTAGATAGAGGCCTACTAACCATACGGTGCAAAAGCCTTCCCTAAATCAACCAGACTTGTACCCGTGCACTGTTTTTTGGCTTTTTTCCATTGTATATCAGAGACGAGTTTGGAGGCAGCATGAATACAGTCATGTCCTGCCTTGAAACCAAACTGGTTCTCTGGTATAATATTATTGTCCTCAGACCACTTGAACAGAGCTCGATTGAGAATCTTTTCGAAAACCTTGCTGATACTCGGAAGGCGACAATCGTATCACCGTCTTTCGGTATTGACAACAACGGGCGGCAATTGGTGACCAAATGTGTGTTTAAAATCATTCAGCCTTTGTTGTTTTGGATGATCAAAATGTTTTGGATCACAAAAGGACATCGCCAAACGGTTGCAAATAATTCCTAATGAAAAATCTCTCAAACAAGTGGAAGCTCATTTGAAAAAGCATGAAGGTGCTAGACGATATAATGGACGGCATTTACACGTTGGGATGGTTAAGGGTTTTAGAAAGAGTGTAGACTCTGATTGGCTTTAACATGGAAATGCCCAGTGGTTGTAACTCTGACTGCACATGAAGGGATTATTTTTTACCTCTAAGTGGTAACCATCGGGTAATGGTCTCATCCAATCGGATTTGACTTGCTAAACTATAAGCACGAGTGCTGATAACACGACGAAAAACAGCAACGGTATAAACAACCAGGTCAGAATGGCACGGAACGAATACCCGGCCTGCTGTCCTAGGCGAACCTACACAAGGACAACAGGTTGTCTAGCACCTTGAACAGAGGTAGTGGCGAATGAACGGAAAGGCCAACGGCAGCGCTCAATCCCGTAGTGGATACTGATGGCCCCGTGTCCTAGGGGTGTCTAATAGATTGGAACTGGATCTCCAGGTTGGGGGTTGTACCATGGAAAAGCTGTTAAGTTATATTTTCGTTAAACAAATGCAAATGCTTTTGTTCAAATCTTACAAGTCTTTTTCTTCTTATTATCTTTATAAAATATTTCAAACAATTTTGAGTCCTGCATTTTCATTTTTATTTCATTTTCTTCAAAATAATTGCCACCGATGATGTTTCGAATCCAAAACACTGAATTTTGTTTCTTTTGGTTTTTTAAAACAAAGAACTTTCAAAAATTTCTCCATTTTAAGTTCCACGATTTCACCCGATGAGATTTTTTTTTAACTTCCGATATAGAAATTTTGGGGAAAGTGTTTTTTTTTATTAATTCTTTGGTGTTATTATTTGTATGCATACGTACATATCTCAATATCTGTTTAATTGTTGTATATATTTGTTCATGTGTATATATATATATACAGAGATCTATTATGTTTAAAAAATTAAAATATTCTTGAGCTACAAAGCAAGTACGTAAGACCCAGTACTCCAGAAGTACCTCGTACATCGATGTTTTTCTTTGGAAACTAAAAGTATGGTACACATTTGTGAACCAGCAGCGAATGTATTTATGGAGTAGAAGAAATTCAAAACATAACAAATAGACACCCTAAGAATATGCACTGAAAATGCAAAAAATGTGGTTTAAGTAGATGGTGCTATAAAATTTCATAACCATAATTATTATTCCCTATTTGTTAGAGTGACTAAAACTATAAATACATCCCAAGGCCCGGATTTTCAGTGCGAGATCATCCTAGTTTCGGGATTAGACTCGATAAAGTATTTCAGTCAATTTAAATCCAGAGTTGGCTTCGAGTTAACCCAGCAAGGTTGGTGAGTTAACCCTTGGACTAAATGGTCAGATGTTTTTGACAGATGATAAAATACCAAACAATCTAATATTTTCAATTCCATTTGTATGGACATTTTATCAAATTTTTAGAAACTAAATACGTGTACCTACGATAAGATCCCAGCGACTCAACGCGCTTTTCTAAATATGGAGTTTGCCTGTTTTTATGAAGGAAAAGACATGTAATAGGCGTTTTTATTTGTTTGGGGAAAAATAAACCAAACAGCTGATAACTGTTGCAGATTCTAAACATTTCGATAACTTTTTGACAGCAAAATCGATAATAAAATTTAATCCCGCACTGAAAAACTGCTCCGTGAGGCAACTGTGGAATAAATTTATTTCGGGGTTAGTTAACTCCAGGTGAACTCAGAGTTAATTCAGCACTGAAAAACCGGGCCTTAGAGGTTAAAGTGGATATTCGTTGGCCAAGTTCAAAAATCAATAGATTGTCGAAAGTCCATGGGTCCAATCCTTTCAGGCAAGCAGATTTGACCATTATTCATCACGCTATTCCATTTCGGTTTAATTGTTTTGATACTAATTTTTTTAAACAAAGATAAATAATTTAGATAGACTTATCATAAAGTACAGGGTGGGCCAAATAAAACCTTAAAATAGTGATGCCGTGAAAATTCAAAGTTTAGATCTTTATAGGTGCCATACACGACGCAGACACTTCGTTGCAGACCTTAAGTCTGTGCAAACATGCCTTTGCAGCACACTGTGCACACAATCTGCACATACATGAGTTTGTATGATTTCGTCGTGGCCCTCGGGTCGGAAGAAACAAGAGTTTTGGAGCAAGGAATGATAGTTCAGCTCTTTTAGCTTCCCACAAACCCGCAAACTTCTATAAAGACCTAAGAACCCGGAATTGTCTTGTTTTGGTTCGTTCTACCTGACAGCGGAATGTTGTTCGTCATCGCCGTTCAAAAGTCTGCAGAAGTGGTTCTTCCATATCCTCAGCATCGACTGTGTCTCAACTACGATGTTTCCTTGTTAATCACGACAGGATTCTGTTCGAGCCTTGTATCCTTAGCTTTGACGTTTTACACTTTGGTAAAACTTGCGAACATCGTTCCTGGAGCGGAACCTCTCTATATCCTCGATCGCGCGCTTTTCTAGCTTTTTTTTCTTCTTTCTAAAAAGCCGATGTTCTTCCCTTCTTCTCTGACTATAGACCTCAACGGCAGGTCTCATCTTCATCTGCAGATTAGCCTTGTAGGCCTCGTTCTTGGCTGCGAGCATCTGTCGGCATTCCTCATCAAACCAGGGGTTTCTTGCTGGTGGGCTCAAGAAACCTAGCACATCAGTTGCGGCTGATCTAATGGCTTGTTGGCATCGTTGCCAAAGTTCTTCGACATTCGATGCTGGTGGTATGGTGTTAATGGAGAGGAGCGCGATGGTCTTGGCGGTCCTTGCGACTGCAGTCTTTCGACATTAAATTTTCTCACATTGTTTCTGGGTTGTTGTCACGTGGTGGATATCTGCATTCTAACCTTAACTGCAACAATGCTCGGAATGTTCAGACATCAAAAATACTGGATGCGTGCCTCTTGTCTATCGCAATGTGATCAATTTGGGGGACCGTTATTTGATCTGGAGACCGCCATGTCTGCTTAAGGATATCGAGGTGAGGAAACCATGTGCTGGCTATAGTGGCATTTCGTTTCGTAGCGAAGTCAATTAGCCTAAGTCCGTTACCAGACGTGTTGTTGTGTAGGATATGTTTTCCGACAATACTGCTAAAGATGTCTTCTTGCGCTAATATCTCCCTGCACGCTTCTAACATCGTACTTCGATAGTCGCACCTAGGTTTTGTCAAGGAGCTTTTTGAATTAACCCTAGCTATATTATCTTTTTCCTCCGTTGGATCGTAAGCACATATAAAGCTTATGTTGGCAAATTTGGCCTTGAAGCGGATTGTTACAATGCGTTCGCTAATGTCTTGGAAACATAAGACTTCTTGCCTAAGTCTGGCGTTTGTAACAAATCCGAATAGTCGCTGTTTCTGCTCACGGTCAGTAGTAGTAGATGTCACAGTTTTGCATCCACTTTTTGCTCGGACCATCCCATCCTATTTCCTGGATGGCAGTAATGTCTGCATTGTAGCAGTTTAGAGCCTCCTGATAATGTTCTCACATTCCAGGTGCAGATCCGAACGTCGTTGTCCTTTTTTCGTTTATCGGGGTCGTCAACAATAAAATCAATCCTTTCCGAGGCTATTGGTTGCTTCGTAGCAAATACTTTTTTCCATGGTTGGGTAGTTAACCCAAAGCACAATCCCCAACCTGGAGAGCCAGTTCCAATTTATTACATACCCCTAGGACACGTGGCCATCAGTATCCACTACGCTGCCCTTGGCCTTTCGGTTCATCCGCCACCATCTCTATTCAAGGGGCCTGACTAACCCTTGAAATTCCTAGACAACCTGTTGTCCGAATATGTCGAAGTTGCTTGGGTAGGTTCGTCGGGTATTTATTCCGTGCCATTCTGACCTGGCTGTTTATAGTATTGCTGCGTTGGATGAGACCAGTACCCGATGGTTACTACTTGGAGGTTAAAAATAAGCACTTGATGTTTAGGCAGAGTTACAACCACTGGGCATTGCCAAGTTAAGGCCAATCCGAGGCTACCCTCCTTCTACAACACCCAATCATTCGTGTATAAAAAAAATAATAATTCAAAGGAATAACTATTACATGAGTTGTAAGGGTAGGTCTAATCTGACCTACCTGCATATTGGTGTAATGTCGAATACAAGTTTTTTATTATTTGCATGTGAACTGCAAAATCTTGTTTTCCACACGATTTTTCATCATCACAGGTTCGCAAATAATAAAACCATTGATTGAGTTGACAACGGTTAACACACAATTCAAAAATGCTCACAGCTATTCTAACGGCAAACCTTTTTTGTACACCCTTACTGCACGTAAATTAATCGACAATTATATCCCCTCTGGTCAATTTGTTTTTGTAGGTTCAAAAAAACCTTATAATCGCCCATAAACCCGTACATAACCAAACCACACTTGAAGAAACAATTTTACACAGGGAGGCATCGTTATCTTTCAGCGTAATTTGGTATAGTTAATGACCTCCTATTTGGGTTTTATTGCGGATGGTTTTGATTTCTCCACTCCAGGCATTTGGGTAAAGAGAAAAGGTAACCCGCGGTGCCAAAAATTCATACAAACGTGAAAGTCGATTAAAACAGAGGGATCCTTAAGATTGATGGATCCATCTTATATAAAACCTTACCAAAGCTGATTTAATCTGATAACCACATGTCATTATTTGTAGAACCATCTCCAAATGTTCGGTCGACCTGAAATTCAGATGTCAAATTGTGTGCCAAATAATCAATCAACCAGGAACCGTTCTGGAACTAAATACAAACTCTATCCCCACTCGAGTGTATCACTATATCAATCCAGTTCCGCGTTTTAAGTTTACCCTTTCCAAATGGTCGCCACATTGCTGGGACATCAATTAGGGAGGTTCCACATTTTGGACTTTCTCTAATTAGACCCCTCCCCCACAGACAAATTGAATACAAAACAAAATTTAACTGAATCCACGTTGGTCCAAGTCCCAATTTAATGACACAAGAAGCCCCACAGTAGTCGTGTTTCTCTTCTGGTCATGTTTGTGTGTATCACTTTGTATCGTTGGCTTCAACAAAACCGAATGCAATTTACTTAATGAGTTTTGTTTGCATTTAGATACGAGTACTTCCACAACAACTACCACCTTCACCTCGGCCTCCCCTATCGCTGCCACCTCCTATCTAATTTATGAGATTCAAGCAGCTGGAACTTTTACTACTTGATAATGAGATAATCTTGGCTAATGGCGTTCGACGACTTGCTTCTGTGGCGATAGTCCGAGAAAAAAAAAGATCCGTTCCGGTGGAATAGTGTTGTGAGGTTATGTTGGTATTTTTCGGCAAAATATTCATCAAAGTTGCGGGACTCGGAAACTGCTGCTAAGTGCGGTCAAACCTTTATGAGGTCATTTCTATGTGTATTTGGGACACTCGGATGGGTTTGCACGGTTATCTGGCCTACCTCAAGCAATTAAATTGTTCGGCAAAACCTCTTATTAGTGGTTGCTTTGAAGATTTATGTTAAGGTGAGGTCCATCTAAGCGATGGGAATTTCTTTTTTGCATGCTATCATGGTGTATAATTGATTTCTGCTAATAGTCGGGATAGTACTGGAGTCAATGTGATCATTTTCAAAGGAAGAGGAGGCAAATTGGAATGAAGCACGAAGATGGTAGGGACTTTATGTTTTTTTTTTATGGAGTGGAGAAAAACGTTCACACCAATTGTGCATATCTATGCGTCCGTTGACCTTAAATACGTTTCACCTTGGGATCCAACCATTTTTTTCCTTTTTGCTTTTGGTTTCGAGAAAAAAATAAAGTGCTACCGATTTGAATCAAACATAGCATCTCAAGAATTTGTACAGAGTGCTAAGAAATGCCAAACTAGGTAGACAAGTTTGAACCAACCTAGGCTACAAGCATTGAGATCTTTACACACATTTTCAAATGTAGAGAAAACTAAATTCATATCGCCGGCATACTTGAAATGTATGAACATAGAAAGATCATGCTACTTAAATCCATTTGTTGGTGCATCTTAAAGCAACTTCGATGCTGGTGAGAGGTGCGCGTAACGCTAGTGATTGATCAGCTATACTCGTCGGACGGGGGTGGTTCTTGCCCCCTCATCATAACATCCCAGCTCTAAAAACATTTTTATCTAGTGCAGAAAAAGAGAAGAAGAAAACTACGTTAACTTGACCACAGACGGATATGAAGGACTCTTAATAGAAAAAGGATAGAATTAAGTATGAAGGGTAAAAGAAAAATGTCAAATGTTTATGCCATTCCAATTAAAAGATAAAAGAAATGCGAGAAGTCAAAGGCCAACGGCAGCGCTTATTCCCGTATTTGATGCACATGGGCCCATATCATAGGCGTATCTATTAAATTGTAGCTGACCCCCCAGATTTTACTTTCGGTTAACTACCCACTCAGATCTGAAAATAACTGAACAGTCTCTATACAAAAAGATGCTCTTATTTTTGCAAATGGCCGCCAATGTCAAATCTGTTCTGACATTTGTGGACAAGACAGATGTAGAATACAAGTGAACAAGCCATGGAGCTACACACTTCCCAAGAACGCGGAATAATCGTGCCTATTTTTTTGTGTAACAATTCGACTGTAGTGTTGGTGCAGCGCGAATTCCGTCGCCGATTCCCCGGCCGTCCGACTGCGCAAACACTGTGCCGTTTGGCCACCAACCTTGATTAGTATGGGACTACACGAAACGTTGGCAAGAGTGGCCGGCCCCGGAGAGCCCGTTGTGGCGAGAATAACGCCGCTGTTGCCGAGGATGTCGAACTTTCGCCGGAAACATCGACCAGAAGCCGTGCCTCGCAATAAGGCTTCGTCCCTAAGGCGAATTTTGGTCAAAGACTTGCGCATGTTCCCGTACAAAGTCCAGTCCGTGCATCAGCTGCTGCCTGTCGACCGCAAAACGGGTGTAACCTACGCCCAAGCCATCCTCAATCTCGAGGACGAAGTGGACGATTTTTCGACCAAAATCATTATGAGCGATGAGGCTCCTTTCCACCTCAACGGGTACGTCAACAAGCAAAACTTTCGCTGATGCAAAACTGATGCACAGAAAATCCACGAGTAATGTTCGAGGAGCCATTACATCCGCTCAAAGTTACTGCATAGTGTGCTGTTCACGCTATATGAGTCATCGGGCCATTTTTTTCTTTTTTTTTTTTTTCGAGAAAGCCGCTGGTCAAACGACAACAGTGGACGGTGCGCGCTGTAGGGCTACGTTAACCGAGTTTTTTCTGCCGCAATTGGACGAATTAGGACTGGAGGACATGTGGTCCCAACAGGACGGAGCAATATTCTGAAGGCGGCGACAGAATCGGATCACTTCTTTTGGCCCACCTTGTAACTATCTTCAACAACAAAAAGGAAACAGGAGCTGGTACTTGGACCACTGCACTGTCTTTCAAGCTGATTTCTGCAAGACAAAGAAAGCAGAACAGATGTCCAATTGACAGAACTGCAAGCAATGGAAATTTCCATCTGTGTGGACTTACTTACTTAAGTGATGGAGTGAACATGTGCCTCAACCATCATGACTCTCAAATTTGCTCTAGCTAACTGCCTACATTTGCCGGACTCAGTGGCACGATGGTTAGTCCGATGAACTGCCGCGCAGAAGGTCTGGGTTTGATTCCCAGCTATAGCAACACCTAAAATGATTTTCCACTGGCCCTCCTCTCTTGACGATCTGACAAATCATACGTATAGTATCAATTGTCAATTAAAGCTTATCTCAACTTCGCCTTTAGGAGTCGGTATTAAAAAGGAGGTCCCGCCATCCTGAAAGAATTACACACGCACACATGAATGACACGTCAGTAGCGGCTACTGATGTGTCTACTGCGTCAGACGTCTGGCTGGGAATCGAAGACTCTGCGAGCAGGAGTACTGGTGTCCATTCGTTCTACATGTCCTAGCTATCTTAAACGTCTAATGCGGACTTTTTTGATCAGGGGCATGTCGCTGTACAGCTCGTATAGTTCTTGGTTGAATTTTCGTCTCCATTGCCCATCAACGCAAATGGCCCGAAGGTTTTTCGAAGTTTTTTTTTTTGAAGAATCGACCAAGGATTTCTTCATCCGCGGTCCTTATATATGATCTCCTTAGTAGTTTGAGTTAGGGCTTTACTACTGAATTGCCTTCTTATCCCGAAGAAACAGCAGTTGGCAAGAGTAATTCTTCGTTTAATTTCTGTCGAGATGTTGTTGTCAGAGTTAATAGCGGAGCCGAGGTAGACAAAGTCCCGTTCTTTCTCAAAGTTATATCTGTCAATGGCGACGTTCTCTCCGATTCGTCGATGTTGTTTGTCCTGTTGACAGCATATACTTCGTCTTGCTAAATCCATTAGTACCGCTTCGTTCTCTATACTAGGAAACGTGGCTACGACATCACGTTGAGAATTACCGATTATGTCAGTATCGTCGGCGTATGCGAGTAGTTGCACCGATTTTTGAGAAATTGTGCCTCTGCTATTGGCTTGGGAGTCTTGCACAATCCTCTCAAGAATCAAAGTGAAGAAGTCACATGAAAGCGCATAGCCTTGCCTAAATCCTTTTTTGATATCGAATATGTTGGTGAGGTAGTTTCGGACCCTCCACCTCTATCGTCTCCTACACAAACTGACGATTTTGGGCGGTATACCAAAACTAGACATGGCTCTGTAAAGTTCGTGTCTATAAATGCTTTCGTATGAGGCTTTGAAATCGATGAATAGGTGGTGGGTATCTATTTAGCCTTCTTGTTTTTTTTTCAGGATCTGCCGAAGTGTGAAAATTTGATCGGCAAATCGCAGTGTGATGAATTTGATTGAACCGATCTGGCGAACGCCATGTTTTCCTTATATATCAAGGTGGGGAAACCGTGTGCTATAGGCAGCACTTCGTTATGCAGAAAAGTCAATTAGCCTAAGTCGTAAGACGTGGTGTCGTGGAGGATGTGTTTTCCGACAATATTGCTAGTTTTTTTTTATTTTCCTAAGTTTTGTTAAAGCGCGATTTGACATCGTACTTCAGTTGGCGCTCATAAGTATGGTCCAGTACCCTCATCCTACACCATGTCATCCTTTCCTTAACCATAGCATAAAGTTTATATCGTCGAATTTGTTCGGAAACTATTCTGAGTCAATTATTGGATCCTTATATGGGAAATTGCCCAGGAAATGCAGTTAGGTTATGTCGAGACAATTACTCCTCACGCGGACACAGAAGTCAACATCAGCTAAGAAGAATCCGAAATCCTGCGTCTACCATTTAATAGAACCTTCCCATCCAAAATTGTATTCGGGTAATTAGCAGTTAAACTGAAGACAATTTAATGTCAAGACATACGAAAGTATAACGAGATAACAACTCGGTCCCGTCTTACGATAAAATTCTTTATGTTACCGCCTAAAAGAATGTCAGCACACCATTCACAATTTAATAACTGCTCCATTAAGGCAGAATAACAGCTGTGTGTGTGAGAGTTTGTGTGCGTGCTCTTAATTGCGCACTCATACGTTTAATTAGGAAAAAACCAAAGTATGCAATCAGTGGAGAACCTCTGCTCATTGTGTCGGGAAGAGGATCACTTTTGTTAGTAGATCATGTGGAGGAGATAAGAAATGTGTTAAGTTTGTCAGTTTCTCACAGTGCGGAGCCGTGTGCCCGTCGGCGTGTACTCATGTAGTCGTACTCGTACTTGTACCTTTCCGAGTGCTACTTCCGTCAATTGTTTTGATGGAAAGGGGTTCCTGGGCGGACCCAGACCCATGATTCATTTGGCCATATAGACATTGTGCTCGAGTTGAATCCACTGGTGCTCCACATTCACAGAGAACACCGAAGATAAATGAATAGCAAGCGGTAAATTAACTCTGCGCACTCATTTGCAGTAAAAAAAAAAAAAGTATCTGCAGCTTACGATGTTCACGATCCGTCGATACCAGTATGCGCACTTTAGATCACATTGCGGTTGATTTGTATTCTATTAATTACGTATCGCGTATCTGTACATAGCACACATTTTGTAAAAAGTCATTAATCTGAACGTAGCTGGAACGACAAAACGTTCTTCTTTTATTGACGTGAAAGTGCAACGCATCCGTGGAGATCAATTTCGATGGATATGATGGGATTTAATTGGAGTTAGTTTTGTGTAATATGTTTATCATAAGGTATCTTCAATGTGCAAAAGGTACTTGGAAAACGATATAAGTTATTGCCACTCGATTTACTTTCTAGTCATTAAGGAAAATAAAATTGAATAACAAGATGCAACATTGACTTTTAGTCTAAAAGATTCGTTTGTTTGAACAATAATTCGAGTTGTAACTCTGCCTTGGGTTAACTACCCAAAAAACTTAATGTTACGAAGCAACTAAAAGCCTCGGAAAGTACTGTTTTTATTCTTGACTACCCTGCTAAACGAAAAAAGGGCAACTACGTTCCTATCTGCACCTGGAATGTGAGAACATTAAACAGGAGAGGTGCAAGCAAACATCTAGCGGTAGTCCGAAACTGCTACAAAGCAGACATTACTGCCATCCAGGAAATACGATGGGATGGGCCATGCAAAAAGAGGATAAAAAACTGTGACATCTACTACGGACCGTGTTATAGTGAGCAGAAACAGCAGCTATTCGGATGCGAATTCGTTATGAATACGAACGCATTGTGACAACTAATAATATAGCTAAGGGTTGCATGTACGAGCTCCTTGACAAAACCTATTAGCGACTACCGAGGTAAGATGTTAAAATCGTGCTGGGAGATTTTAATTCAAAGGTGGGAAGAAAAGAAATCTTTAGCAGTATTGTCGGAAAACAAAGCCTACATGACAATATGTCTGGTAACGGACTGAGGCTAATTGACTTCGCTTTGGAACGAAATGAACGAATAGCCAGCACAAGATTTACTCACCTCGATATCCATAAAGGGACATGGCGGTCTCCAGATCAACGATTGCTAAACCAAATTGATTACATTGCGATAGACAAGTAGCACGCATCCTGTTTTTTGGATGTGCGAATATTTCCGAGGAGCTAACATCGACACGGATCACTACTTTGTAATAATAATGCGGATATCCAACACGCCACAACAATCCAGAAATACGTGATAAAATTTAATGTCGAAAGACTGCAATCGCAAGAGACCGTCAAGACCTTTGCGCAACGCTTATCCCTTAACCTCTCGATTAACAACATACCACCAGCATTGAATGTCGAAAAACAATGGCAACGATGCCAACAAGCGATTATATCAACCGCAACTGATGTGCTAGGTTTCTCGCGCCCACCAGCAAGAAACCCCTGCTTTGATGAGGAATGCCGACACATGCTTGCAGCCAAGAAGGAAGCCTACAAGGCTAAGCTGCAGGTGAAGACGAGATCTGCCATTGATCTCTAAAGGCAGAGAACGAGGGAAGAACAACGACTTTAGAAAGAAGAAAAAATATCAAGAAAAGCGCGATCGAGCATATAGAGAGGTGCCACTTCAGGAACGATCTTCGCAAGTTTTACCAAAGTTTTAAGCGGCAAAGCCAAGGATAGAACAGAATCCTGTCGATATGAACAAGGAAATGTCGTAGTTGAGACATAGTCGATGCTGATGATATGAAAGAACAACCTCTACAAACGACTTCTGCAGAAAAGGATACAAGGCTCGAACAAAATCCTGTTGAGATGAACAAGAAAGACACAGTCGATGTTGAGGATATGGAAGTACCACATCTGCTGATTGTTAAACGGCGTTGAAACTGCCAACCACCCGACCTGAATGAAGTGAGGAAAGCAATATCGAAACTAAAACTCAATAAGGCTGCCGGAAATGACTTGGTAAATAACATCCATCAACTCATAAGCCTTATCGGAAGAAAGTATGCCTGAAGAATGGAACCTCAGCATCGTTTGCCCGATCCACAAAGCAGGAGAACCTTTTATCTGCGCCAACTACAGAGGCATAAGTCTCTTCAACATCGCCTACAAGATCCTAACTGCCGTAATATGTGAACGCCTGAAACCGTTCACCAACAACCTGATCGGCCGTTATCAGTGCGGTTGGCCAGGAAAGTCCACAACCGATCAAATATTCACACTTCTGCAGATCCTGGAAAAAAAGCCCAAAACCTATACATCGATTTCAAAGCCGCATACGACAGCATTTATAGAGACGAACTATACAGAGCCATGCCTAGTTTTGGTAGATATACATCCCAAACTCGTCCGTTTGTGTAGGATGACGATGAAGAATGCTCCATCAGGGTTGGAAACGACCTCACCGATACATTCGATACCAAAAATGGATTTAGGCAAAGCGATGCGCTCTCATGTGACTTCTTCAATGTGATTCTTGAGAGGATTATGCAAAACTCTCGAGCCAACACGAGATGCACAATTTTCCATAGCATAGGCCGACGATATTGACAACATTGGTAGGACTCAACGTGGTTTCATAGCCACGTTTGCTTGTATAGAAAAGGAAGCGGCAAACATGGGTTGAGCAGTAAATAAGGGCAAGACAAAATATATGCTGCCAATAGAATACACAACGTCGACGAATCGACAGAACTTTACCATTGACTGATAAAACTTTGAGGGAGAACGGGACTTTATCTATCTCGGCTCTGCTATTAACTAACTCTGACAACAAAATCTCGTCGGAAATTTTACGAAGAATTACTCTTGCCAACCACTGTTTCTTCGGCATACGAAGGCAATTCAATAGTCAAACCCTCACTCGAACTACTAAGGAGATCCTATATAAGACCCTGATCATCCCATTCAGGATCTACGGCGCTGAAGCATGGAACTTCTCAGAAGCGGATGAAGAAATCCTTGGTCGATTCGAGAGAAAAATTCTTCGGTCCCATTTGCGTTGACGGGCTATGGAAACGAAGATTCAACCAGGATTCAGTAAACTCAGCATTTGACTCTTATGACGGCTAGGACAATGAACATCGCAGAGTCTACGACTCCCAGCCAGACGTCGGACGCAGTAGAGGAAGATCTCGCATTTAGTGTCGCGCACAAGCAAAAACCGACCTCAACCAACTTGGAGTGATCAATTGGAGGCAGTTAGCTACGGACTGGGCTAAATGGAGTGGCATGTTGATTGAGGCTTAGTTTAGGTATTTGATCAAATTACACAACGCTTAGTAGTCCAACGAACTAACTACTAGGAAGCCGGTGTAATTTGTTATCTTTGAATAATAGACGTTTTTGTCCAGGCTCGTTGGCAGTGGTTTTCCTAGCTCACCCCTGCTCAGGATGGATTATTTTGCAGGTTCTGTAAAAAAAAAAGACCAACAATTAACGTTTTCTTAGACAACTAAATCCATATTGCTATCACGTAACCTGCGGGTTTCGACAAAGTATGAATCGAAGCCTTCAGAATAAGAAGGAGTTAAGTGACATTTGCACAGTTTCAAGATACTTGAGCCTAAAGCTTTTTGACGTTGATTTTATAAACAACTCAGACTAGTACCTGAGGAACAACATAAAGTATAGATATACGGTTTTCTTAGAGTAACGTTTTTATTTAATCAAAGTTGTTTGTAAGTTAATTTTTTGTCGATTAAAAAAAAATTCCTGAAAATATCGTTTAACCCCTTTTCACCTAAGCACTTCAATTAAATTTTATACCTTCGACCCTTAACCGTCATCGCCCGATTTGTCTACTTTCGTGTTGCAACTTTGCCAAACGATGAAAGATGAAAGAAACTCCAAAACTCCAACTAATATCCCAGCATCGTTAAATTAGGGACCAAAACAAAACCAATTATCAATTTTTTTTCATTAAGTAGCTTCTACCGGTATGCCTACCTAATGACTTCCCCATTCCTCATCGGTTTCATTTAAAAACTGTGCTCACCATCTATACATAATAACTAACATAACACAAAGCCCCCCTCATTCAATGGTCTGGCTTAAAACCAAGAGAATTATTTTTTCTACTTTTGAAAAGAAGTTCATGTCCTAGCATAACCTTTTTTTTTAATTTTTACCATTAAAAGTTCCCAGAAAAAACGTCCGATTTTGTTTCTATTAACTTCACGCTTTGTAGTAGCTTATCCAGACCGACTTGTACCTTTTGAGAGGAAACATATTCAAAGCAAGTACCCGAAGGTCACAAGTACTATAATAAGCCCCGCACTGCCAGAATGTGTACCGCACTTTGCTACGGCAAGAGCTCGTAGCAATGAAAAAAATTTTTATGACTTTTTCGCGAAAATATATTTTTTTATGTCCCAGTCCCATAAAACCGCGGGGTGGTTCTGTATCTCTCTTTGGGCCTTTAATTACCAATAGAAAAGGTTTTACGATTTTTGACAAGCAATTCAATTACCAGGTAAGTGCTCATTTTCTGGGTTTTTGTTCACCAGTTAAGACGGATTGTTAGTGGATGGGTGGCATATTAATTTATCATCATGCCAACGGGATGCTTCAATGGAGTAGCCCGCCAATTAATGAATTCTTTTGCTAATTCTTAAGCTCACAGATGAAACCCCCATAGCTCCATCTTTTCGTCGACGGGAGAAAGAGAGAAGTAATGTGAGACCATTGGCAAAGGCCTTAGTCGATGCTGTTGGTGAAGAAAGTTAATAACAAATGGGTAAGACCGCATCATCATAATCATCCACATCATCCATAGCTCTGAGATCAGAGAAAGTAGTGAAGATTGGTAGTTGTATAGGTCAATGGTGGCAATTGTTTAGTTTTCCTCGTTCCTCGATGCCGTCGTCTGGATGCTGAAATTATTAGACGACCGATGTCTACTACAACGATGATGATGGAGATGACATACACCGAATGGTTATGGTACCAAGTCCGCCGAAAAAAAAGACACGAACGAACAGCTTTGTTCCATTTTGGCTGGTTCACAGCTGCATTGCTGGCGACGATGTTGATGTGATGGTTATCAGGTCGAGTGCACTCGCCGAGCACACTTAGTTCCGGTCATGTTCTGTGCAGCTTTTGTTGGTGTATATCAATCTTTACGTCTTAATCTTGAACAATTATTTTGAATGGCTTGTCACCACTTTCCTTGGTTACGTGGGGAATGAGTGATGATTTAAGGTGAAAGGAGATCACGGTCACACCTTGAATTCCGAGGCATCTAGGTCCAGGTCGTTTATATCCAAATACGTGCGGAACTGGAGCCCAAGTGGATGCGGCTGTGGATTGGGTGGGCACAGACATTGGTTTTCTATTTGTCTTACCCGGTTGAATGTGGACCATGGATTATTCAGTACCCAAAAGCCATACAGGTGGCATCATTAGAAATCAATTATAACGGATTGAGTGTATATAACGAAAGGGAAATGCAATCAGAACGCTCGCGCTGGTTCAAATGGCATGATACCACCGATTAAGCAAATACAACAAAAACAAAAAAAATTCAAAGTTATCAGATACGTTAAATCGTTATCATGTTAAATACGTAACAAGTCGAAGAGATACACTTTTCCTTTTTCAGATTCTTATCGAGGCCAAAAGCGATGAGTAAAGACTTGCTGTATCTGTTAGTAGATCGCTATTGTTTGTTTGGTATTCCATTTCCATTGGACACGTACGTAAAAAAGTGTTAAACGAAAGTTTAGTGCACACATAGTTTCCAACTCGTGGCGAAAATTTCAGAGTACTTCTGTATAAGGTATTTGGAACATGATTACAACTTTAAAGAGACGAGATATGCTGGTAGCTAAGCACGATGCCTACAGGGCAAGGCAGAAGAAGATAATAACGCCGGCTTTTCAGGTAGATAAAAATGGAAAAGAAAAGCGCGCAATTGAAGACAAATGCACTCAAGGAAGGATGTTTGTAAGTTTTTCCAAGTTGTAAAAAGGCAAAGGGCTCAGTGGCGCGATGGTTAGTGCGATGAACTGCCGCGCAGAAGGTTTGGGTTCGATTCCCAGACGTAGCAACACCTAAATGATTTTTCACCGGCCCTCCTCTCGTGATGATCTGACAAATCATCCGAGTAGTACCAATTGTCATGAATGGCTCAACTCAACATAGCCGTTCGGATTCGGCATAAAACATGAGGTCTTGCCATCGTGCAAAGAAGTACACACGCACACATGAATGGTTGTGAGAAAAAAGCTAGGTCCTGGGTACTAACGAGCCTGCTACGCCATAAATTTTTTTTTTTTTAAAGGCAAAGCCAGGCAAAAAAGGCGCGAACACAATCCTGTCCTAGGAATATCTTAACTTAAGATTAACATGCCTGTTGGAAATGATGGCCTTTCCGCCAAAATTTATATAGCCGCAGGAGATGTTTTGGTAAGTAACATACATCAACTCATAAGTAAAATTTGGTCGGATGAAAGTATGCCTGAAGAATGGAACCTCAGCATCGTTTTCCCGATACACAAAACAAAGATGCGCATAGATCTAGGACGCATCGCCTTCATGATCCAATTTGCCGTAAAATGTGAACGGCTGGCACCGTTTACCAACATACTGATCGGCACTTATGAGTGTGGTTTTAGGCCAGGAAAGTCCACAACCGATCAAATTTTCACACTTCGGCAGATCCTGTCCAAATCGATACCCACCACCTTTTCATCGATTTCAAAGCCGCATACGACAGCATTTATAGAGACGAACTATACAGAGCCATGTCAAGTTTTGGTATACCGCCCAAAACTCGTCAATTTGTGTAGGATGACGATGGAGAATTCGTGCTGCTCCATCAGGGTCGGAAACGACCTCACCGACATATTCGATACCAAAAAAGTATTTACGCAAGGCGATACGCTGTTATGTGAGGCTGAAGCATGGACCCTCTGAAAGGCGGATAAAGAAATCCTTGGTTGTTTCGAGAGGAAAATTCTTCGAAAAATTGTCGGTCCTGTTTGCGTTGTCGCGCTAGAAAGACGAAGATTCAACCAAGAACTATACGAGCTGTACAGCGACATGCCGCTGGTCAAAAAACTCCGCATATGATGATTTTAATGGTTAGAACATGTAGAACGAATGGACACCAATACTCCTGCTCGCAGAGTCTTCGATTCCCAGACAGACGTCGGAAGCAGTAGAGGAATACTTCGCCTTAAGTGGCGACCCCAACTTACTGGAGGCAGTTAGTTTAGGAGAGTGCTAATTGGAGGGGCATGTTGGTTGAGGCCCAGGTTCATTCCAGACTGTAGCGCCATTTAGGTAAGTAAGTAGAATTGTTTTCTCACGTATAACAAGGAGAATGGACAGTATCACAATGGACCAAAAATGTTCATAGTCTTAGGCAAGCTCGCTGGCAACCACTCTACCCTAACCGTACCTGAACAAGTTGTGGTGACAACCTCAGTTTCTGTATCCAGCCCAGCATATGGGATTGTAGCCTTCTCATATGTTATTTTGTCACTAATGTAGTGTGTCAGTGACTATTTAACTCAACTATTAAAAATTTTGGAATACCCTTTTGATAAACATCTGAAAGTGTAAATTGTCACCCATGAAAACTTTTGCTTTCTAATAAAAAAAAATCCCACAGCACTTGCGGGGGACCAGAGTTGTAGAAAGCACTGCAATTGACATGTGTGCTTATTAAAGTGTAAAATTACTTGAAGTTGCGGAATGATATTTTCAGCATCATCTTAATGCTGATTTAACACGGTTTCGTGTCAAATAATTTCCATCGAATAAAAAAACAAAAACAAAGCAAACAATGCCCAGACAAGGCGAACTTTCATTTTCTTCAAATGACAAAATAAGCGGATTTGCGTACATGTACCTCCGGTCTCATTACAACCATACACCCGAAAGGTGGTGTAGTATTCACCCACTGGGAACAAATGCATACACCTCTGCCAAAAAACATGAATCTACTACCATTGTCCCAACTACTAAAGAATACGCTGGCATGGCACGCTATCGCCATGGTACTGGATCAGGTACTGAGTGCAGGGTACATCCGTACTGCAATTAACTGCTTGGATGCTTGCTTCCCATAACGAATTGCTTAGCAGAACAATGTCTTCCTAGACAAAGATGCTCGCTTGCAGTTAGAGGGCCGCTAATAGAAGACCCAAACATAAATTTTTCATATTTGCCGCCAAGTGGGCGAAGAGGGTTCATCTGAACGAGTGTTGGCCGGTGGGGTTGGGTGGTCGGAAAATCTGTTTTTGTTTTCTCTTCTCTCATTATTCTGTTGGAAAACAAAGAGAGAAACTTTTCGTTACACCTACGAAATTGCAGTTCTATGGAATTAGTTAAAACCACGCTAACGCAGAAAAAAAAAAAGGAAATGAACATACACTCTCATTTATTTTTTGACACTCCAGCGTTGGTTGCTATACAAATGAAACTGTAATTAGGAACGTGCGACTCTTTTTAGTGATCTTTCGCGAGATAATGATGCAAATGATATTTTTGTAAACGACTCGTAAAGGTGTTACATGGGGGAAAATAATTCTTGATATCTTTTAATTTTATTCGCCTATTAAGATACATTTGGGAGATACATCTTTAAGGTCACCTAGTTCGGGAGAGTAAATAAAGATGGTAAGAGAAAAACTGCTAAGGGGGGCTTACACAAATTGAAGTGATCATCATTAAACCGAGTCATCTGACATGAGTCTATAGGAAATGAATGGTCATCATCTTTAGACGAGGGTATCGCTAATGCTGTGGACATGGGCAGTTTCATTATTAACTGAGGATTTGATTTGCTTGACCCGATTCTCATACTTAGGGTACTCCTAACTTCGTTGTGGTTTGCTAAGCTAAATTGTACCTAATGTGTTGGTCAAATGTTATGATCTCAACCGAAATGTGGTGAAATGTTACTTACAATTGAAACGATTAATATTTAATGTGATGGGTAAAGTTGAATGCAACTCAAGGCACCAGTCATTATTTTGAATTAATAAAAGGCTTTCTTACTAAGACCTTGCAGTAAGCTATTGAAGTTGCATCAGCACCGAGATGAAGAAAACTTTTGTTGCCAACTGTGTCCAGTTGGCTAGTTGTAAGTGCGTTGAACTGCTTAGCGCGGGGTCCCTTATTCAAATACCGAAAGTAACACCATCTAAGTTTATTTTTCACCGCCCCATATCTTGCCAAAGTCTGAAAACCCATTAAAGAGTATAAAACTGTCAAGAGAAGCCTCTCAAATTTGCCGTTCGGAATCGGCATTAAACTTAGGATCCCATTCTATCTAGCAAACATCATGGCCCCCACTACACAAATCACAGATTTGATTAAAATTATATGTGCTATTTTCGAAAAATCATTAAATTTATTAATTACCGTTATAGTTAGTATTTTTTTTTTTGGAAAAAAACTGAACAAAATATGTATTACACTCTTACACCATATAACCTTCAAAATTTAATCAATTAATCGTTAGAGCCATGGACCTCTATAGGCAGAGAGGAAGGGAAGATCATCGGCTTTTCAGAAAGAAGAAAAAGAGAAAGAAAAGCGCGCGATCGAGATCGAGAGGTGCCACTCCAGGAACGATGTTTGCAAGTTTTACCAAAGTGTAAAACGGCAAAGCCAAGGGTACAAGGCTCGATTAGAATCCTGTCGATTGAACAAGGAAATATCGTAGTTGAGACACAGTCGATGCTGTAGATATGGAAGAACCACTTCTGCAGACTGTTAAATGACGAAACTCATTCCGCTGTCAGACAGAACGAACCATTCAATATTGGCAACGACAGCGAAAACTGCCGACCACCCGACTTGAGTGAAGTGAGGATAGCAATATCTAAACTCAAGCTTAATAAGGCTGCCGGAAATGAAAGCCTTCTCGCTGAGCTTTATAAGGCTGCCTGAGATGATTTGGTACATAACATCCACCAACTCATAAGCCAGATCTGGTCGGAAGAAAGTATGCCTGAAGAATGGAACCTCAACGTTGTTCGCCGGATCCACAAAAAAGGAAACCGTCGCCAACTGCAGAGGCATAAGTCTCCTCAACATCGCCTACAAGATCCTATCTGCCGTAATATGTGAACGCCTGAAACCGTTTACCAACAACCTGATCGGCACTTATCAGTGTTGTTTTAGGCCAGCTGATCAAATTTACCCACTTCAACAGATCCTAGAAAAAACCCAAGAAGTCCAAATCGATACCTACTATCAAAGAGTATAGAACTACATAGAGTACGCATCACAGCTGAAAATTTTGTAGCCGTTTCTGACGCGGGCGGTAAGTGCGAAGAGGAAATTTCGTCGATCTATGCGTCCGCATAGCCGGTTGTATGATGCTGGGATAGCAATGTGAACATTGGGGTATCAATATCAGTACCCCACATAGAAAATGTTCGTTGTATGAGATGCGCACTCTATGAAGTTCTATACTCTTTGCTACCATCTACTCAACGATTTCAAAGACGCATACGACAGCATTTATAGGGACGAACTAGACAGAGCCATGTCTAGTTTTGGTATAACGCCCAAACTCGTCCGTTTGTGTAGGATGTCGATGGAGAATTCTCGCTGCTCCGACAAGGTCGGAAACGACCTTACCGACACATTTGATACAAAAAAAGAATTAAGGCGAGCCGATACGCTGTCATGTGACTTCTTCAATTTGATTCTTGAGAAGATTTTGATATTGACATCGTTGGTAGGACTCAACGTGATGTCATAGTCACGTTTGGTAGTATAGAGAAGGAAGCGGCAAAAGTGATTTTAGCAGTAAATGAGGGCAAGACAAAGTATATGCTGTCAACATGAAATGACACACAACATCGACGAATTTGACAGAACTTCATCATTGACAGATATAACTTCGGGATTGTACCGGACTTTGTCTATCTCGGCTCCGCTATAAACTCTGACAACAACATCTCGCCAGAAATTAAACGAAGAATTACTCTTGCCAACCGATGTTTCTTCGGGCTAAGAAGGCAATTCAGTAGTAAAGAACTCACTCGAACTACTAAGGATATCCTATATAAGACCCTGTTCATCCCAGTCCGGCTCTACGGAGCTGAAGCATGGACCGTCTCAAAAGCGGATGAAGAAATCGTTGGTTGGTTTGAGATGAAAACTCTTAGAAAAATCGAAAAATATGGAGACGAAGATTCAACCAAGCGTCACTTAAGTAAGTAAATAAGCATGTAGGGCCAGTAAGTGGACTCAGCAGTGCTTATAAATTTGGAATATTTTTTTTCTTAACGCTTCTTTAAGATTTTGTCCTTTTTTGTCTTGAACCCCAGTCTGTAGGTTTCACGTTAAAGTTACCTCCTGCAATAAAGCGCTGTCCCAAGGTAGTAAGAATATTGTTGTGAACTTATTGCAAACTTTGGTGAACAATACAGAGCTCATAGTATAAGTGGTCCGCTTGTATCCTCTATTTGATTTGTCGTTGCTTGTATGTGGTCCTTTGCATATTCTTGAAGAACAGTGTAACCACTTTTAAGTATCACTCTTTCATTTGTTGAGGAAAGGATGACGCTTAGTGCACATGCAGGCTTATGCGCGCCTGACTTCTCATCCGAGAGTCAACAACCAACAAAACTTTACCTTCTAGTGGATATATCCTGAATATCTTGGTACCTGGCCACACCTTTAGTGGAATGAAAGTCATCTCCAAAGAGACAGATGGATTTTATGTGAGCCAGAAAGAGAAGGTAGGGTTGCACCTAAAATCCACCGAGAATCCAATTTAAATTGAATTCTCGGTGTGGGAGTAAACGTGACCCTTGCAAATCATTTCATTTTGACAAAAGTAGTCTTTTGAAAGTCGCTTCGCCTAGTGCAGGCCTCAATATCGATATCAGAGACAAGAAATTCTTTCAGATTTCCAGGTGTTTGAGGTGTAAAAGCTGAATTCATTTCAACGAGTTTTTTTTTGTGTGTGGCCACGGCGTTCATGGGATTCAAAGCCGTTGGGATGATGCCTGTACTTGGGCTGTTTATTGTAGTCTTTTTGAGAGACCTATATATCAGTCATAAGTCCCTCATAACAGACTGGATACGGGTTTCTATAAGCTGGTCACACAAACTTTTCTGAAGCTTTGATTGAAGGTATACGACTCTTTTTATATATAAATAACATTTCCTGGAAAGCTGTTTTTTATGCCACTCAGTAAGTGCTATGTGTTCCAGCATAACTCAAACTTCGTAAGTAAAAGATGTTAGGTTATCGAACATGCCACAGGGAGTAACTGCTGGTTGATTCCCATGCTAACTCTGAATCGTACCGCTCCTAACATGGAATGCAGTTTAATAGCTCGACTATCTTAAAAATTTTACAGAAAAATAAAAATTCTCATTTGGTCTTCACAGTTTCCCAGGAACATTTAACTGTCGGGAATGAATCTACTTAAAAAAAAATCACACCACTGACTGCATAATTCCACTTTATTCCAACCAAAAACAACATTATCTCACTAAATGCTCTTAATAAGCCAAAAGAACAAGATTACCACCATCTAACTGCACATTAACTTATTTCAGAGCGGCCTCATTTTCCCAAATGAACCATTCATCGCTACAGTATGGCCTTCGCCGACGTCGCATCCTCAGCGTACTCGTTGTCGTTTTTTTTTTTTGTCCGCAACCATCACATACACCTCCCATCCCCTGTGACTTACGTTGATTTATGACCTCATCCCTGCTCATCAAATATCAAAAGCTGACAAATGACTAGTTACGCCGACACATCGCCAACGTCGAAATTGGCCAATTAATATGGTAAATTAAGCTTTAATACTGCATGCGTACGCATATAATTTAGGACGGCATGGCCGTGCTGCCCTAGTGCCTATGGGCAACACTCGTTCGTTGCGCGCTTACCTGCTCCATTGGTCCATATTACCACCTCGTGTATACAATATCAGCACCACTCCCCGGGAAAGACGTATGATCTCGTTTTAATGGGTCGGCCTGTCTAAGTGTACCCGAGTACACAAGCTGCTCTGCGTAAACAACACCCGCTCGCGTATCATTGAACAGAGTCGGCCGTAAATTATGCAGCGTCACTTTGCCGTGAGAAAAACAACTTTTCTTTTGTTTTCACCCCAGGGGCTGGGGGGGAAGTGGCGTCTAGAATTTCCTCCACGAAAATATATGGTACTTCGGTGAGATATTAGCAATTTGTGCACCACACCATCAGTAGGCAAAACCGACATAACTTTCCAAGTGCAGTGGGAACTTGTGGATCTGTGAAGAGTTTTTTTTTTTTTGTAAACGTATACAGATATACTCTTCACGTCCTCACCTTGTGGTTTTTAGATGATTACTGTGGCGCGCGGAAGACATATTTATTTTTCTCTTTCCTAGGATTTGGGTCAATTCAATTCAATTTGATCAATATACGGTACTACCAAATGTATCTGTGCGGGTAAAATATTGTATCTGCAGCGTATATGATGAATGAAAACGTATTTGTATGCACACCCAAGGAGACAAGGGAGAGAGGTGCGAGTGTTTTCCTTTGCGGTTAATCTGTTAGTTATAAATGTATCTCATCAGCGCCGCGCCGCCGCCGACCGAAGAAAGAAAAGCGCGCCAGTAAAAATGAGATAAACGTTGACTTTTGACATGGAAACGTTCGCTCTCATCGCAGATATTGGATGGATGTGAATAACGTCGTTGAAATGAGGTGAGACACAAGACACAACACGAAGCAAACAAAGTGCTGCCATAACGAGAAACTACTCCAGTTAAAGATTGATGATTGGGTCCTGGTGTTGTGGTAAATGAAGGCATCCAATTTCACCGTACTTTACGGGTATGGAAATGGCGTTGAAATGTCTTGAAGGGCTTGGCAGCTAGACGGATGTTTCCATATTGGTATACCTGTGTGAAGTACAGGATGAACTAATGGTTGGAACTTTCATTAAGGTTAGACAATGCACGGCTATCAGTGTGGGACTGGGTAGATAATTGTGGTTTCCAGACTGTACTTCGACTTCGGAGTTTGTTTTTGGCCTTGTGGATAGTATAAGGTGGCATTGCTTATTTATATATTATCATCAATATAGAGAAAATCGCAGTAGCTGAGAAAAGGAGTCTATTGAGGAATTAATTGAGATTCCAAAAGGTTTGGTCCTTAGTAGATTCTGTTAAATTGCTTGTCAACACAGCTGCTGCATCACGGTTTAATTTAAAATGAAGAAATGTATGTAAGCTGATCGCAAATTCGTCGTTTGGAGCCGGCTTAAAACTGGAGGTCCCGCCATCGTGCAAGAAGTACACACGCACACATGAATGGTTGTGAGAAAGCTCCGCCCTGTGTACTAATGAGCCTGTTGCACCAAAAATGTTTTGTTTGAAGAAATGTAGTACAGGAACATGGACACACCGACTTATCTGAAAATATCCCTTTGGATGGTTCGCTCTATAAATGCTATCGTATGTGTCCTTGAAATCGGCAAATATGTGGTGTCGATTTGGACATGTTGGCTTTTTTTTTCCACGATCTGCCGAAGTGTTCAGATGTAATCTGTTGTGTCCTTTCGTGTTGACAGCATAGGTATACTTAGTCTTTTTTTTTTTTTTTTTTATAATTTACTCGTACTCAAGGGGTTATGAATACCCTTTATATGTACCATAGTACGAGCGTTAGAGAAGGGGAAGAAAGAGAGGATAGGAAAGATTTTGGATGTAGTGGAGACTTAAACTCCATGGGCGGTGTCCGAACTAGCTTCGGGGAGTCACTTTTTCTTGTGTTCGTTAAATTTGAAGAAATTCAAGATGGTGTGCATACTTTTAGGTATTTCACCGACCTTTTTATTTCTTTTTAAATAAAAGTGAAATGGATTTTGGCTGGGATTGAACGCGCAACCTTCCACTCCAACCTAACCAGGTAAAAGACCAACAAATTCTTTTATTAGAAACAAAAGTGAACACACTAGAGCAACAAATACTAAAAAACAACATAGAAATCAAAAATGTCCCACCCACGGCCGACGAAAATTTGACAGAAGTTATCAAAGCAGTAGGCAAAACACTAAACTGTGAAATAAACACTTCTGATATAGCCGACTTTTATCGAACAAATAAGCGAAATCCGAACAAATCATCTATAATAGTATCATTTACAAACTACGCGTGCAAAACTAAGATGATACGAAATGCAAAAATAGTTCGCAAAATTGAACTCAAAACAATCAGAGAAAATACATACAACAATCAAAACAGAGAGCGAGAGAGTGAAGCGATTGTATTTGTCAACAATCAACTGACTCCAACAAATAGGCATTTGCTCTGGCTGGCCAAAAACAAAGCCAGAGAATGCAACTGGAGATTTGTGTGGGAGGCTTCAGGCATAATACTTGCAAGAAAATCGGAAAACGGCGAATCTATACACATAGGCTCGCTTAACGATGTGAGTAGAATCTGCATCTAACTGATTATTCACAAGATGAACGAATTGGAAAATCAAAACAAAATAAAAAATATAATGGAATTCCAATATAATGACGCTGACATCGATTTTAAGGTAATAAATGGATTTACTGGCATCAATGCAGATTTTATTAAAAAAATTAATTTTTGTTGTGTGTGTTTTAATATAAGATCGATAAGGAAAAATTGGAATGTTTTTGTTACAGAAATTGAGAATTTCTTAGATTATGTTGATGTTATTGCTTTAAATGAAATTAATGTGAGAGAAGAAGAAAATGAGCTCTACAGCCTAAATGGATTTGATACTGAATTCTTTAATAGAAAAGAGGGTAAAGGCGGAGGAATCGCAGTGTTCATAAGAAATCATATACGATACAAACGAATTTATGATAATACTGTATTCTATGAAAATGTCCAAATAGAAATAGATGACAATCATAGAAAAATATTTATTCACGCGATATATAGACCACCAAAGTTAAGTGTCGCGGAGTTTATAGAAGAATTGGACAATCACGTCCATAATGAGAGAGAATTGATTGTTATGGGTGATACGAACATAAACTTAAACAAGTCAAATGATCCCCATGTCAATAAGTATTTAGAAATAATGGCATCAAAGGGCTTAACCAATGTAATCAACCAACCCACACGTGTAAATATAGCTGCAAATACTTCTACAATAATTGACCATATTTTTGTTAGCAAAAAGGTTGAGCCTCTTTTATTGGCTCCGGAGTTTTGCACAATCCTCTCAAGAATCGAATTGAAGAAGTCACCTGACTGCGCATCGCCTTGCCTAAATCCTTTTTTGGTATCGAATGTGTCGGTGAGGTCGTTTCCGACCCTGATGGAGCAGGCGAGAATTCTCCACCGTCATCCTACACAAACGGACGAGTTTGGGCGGTATACCAAACCTAGACATGGCTCTGTATAGTTCGTCTCTATAAATGCTGTCGTTATCGGCTTTGAAATCGATGAATACGTGGTGGGTATCGATTTGGAGTTCTTGGGTTTTTTCCAGGATCTGCCAAAGTGTGAAAATTTGATCGGTTGTGGACTGATAAGGGCCGATCAGGTTGTTGGTAAACGGGTTCAGGAGTTAACATATTACCGTAGATAGGATCTTGTACGCGATTTTGAGGAGACTTATGCCTCTGTAGTTGGCGTATTTCAAAGGGTCCCCGTTTCTGTGTATCGGGCAAACAAATAGATTTGGCTTATGAGTTGGTGGATGTTACCTACCAAGTCATCTCCGCCGGCTTTATGAACCTCAGCGGGAAGGCCTTCATTTCCGTCAAACGTATCAAGCTTGAGTTACGATATTGCCATCCTCACTTCACTCACGTCGGGTGGTTGATAGTTTTCACTGTCGATGTCTATATTGGTTCGTACTTCCTGAAAGCGAAATGTGTCTCGTCTCAACCACGATATTTCCTTGATCATCTCAACAGGGTTCTGTGCAAGCCTTGTATCCTTGGCTTTGATGTTTTACACATTGGTAAAACTTGCGAGCATCGTTCCTGGAGTAGCACTTCTGTATCGAGGATCGCTTGCTATTCTTGCTCTGTTTTCTTCTTTCTGAAAAGCCGGTGTTCTTCCCATCTTCTCTGCCTATAGAGTTCAATGGCAGCTCTCGTCTTCAACTTGCAGCTTAGCCTTGTCGGCCTCGTTCTTTGCTGTGAGCATATGTCGGCATTCCTCACCAAACCAGGGGTTTCTTGTTGGTGGGCGCGAGAAACCTCGCACATTAGTTGCGGCTGATCTAATGGCTTGTTGGCATCGTTGCCATTGTTCATCAATATTCGATGCTGGTGGCTTGGTGTTAATCGAAAGGTTAAGGGATAGGGGTTGCGCAAAGGTCGAAGCGATCTCTTGGGATTTCAGTCCTTCGACGTTAAATTTTTTCACAGTATTTCTGGATTGTTGTGGTGTGGTGGATATCCGCATTTCTATCTTGTCTGCAACAAGGTAGTGGTCCGAATCGATGTTAGCGAGCGAGTTTCAATTCACCATGGGTCTTAATTCCCAACAAAAAGGAAAAAGCCCTTGAGGGGCTTTTTGGAAATGGAAATAAGTCCCGCTGTTAATGCCTTTTGCTTGTGGGGTTTATTTCCTACCATGCATCCAAACTCGCACACATCCCAAATCCAACAGAAAGCCCAAGCAGGGGGCAGCATGCTACCCACTCACGTAAAAACTTTGCATACTTGAATAGAATTCCAATTTCAAATGGCAATACCACCCACGGGGGTTAATACTTTTTCTTAGAAGGGCTTATTTCCGTGGGGGTAATTTCACTGCACCGGTGTTATATTGGCATTTTAAACCTTTCAGCGCATCTGCTATTTCCTAGTTCCAATGATATTCTAAGCTCACATAGCCCCAAATAACTAAAATGCATTTCGTCACCTGTGTGACTACACGTTTACCATTAAGACCTCCGTAAGCAGTTAAGAAGTCTGGATAGATTATAGCAACACTTTACTACCGAAATCAATCTAAAGTGATTAAGGTCATTGAAACCCCCTGTGGACCATCCACACCCATCAAAAACGTTCATTCTACAACAATGATCTGTAAATTCTGATTAATGTACAAGTTCTGTAAAATATCGACAAGAGATGTATAATCTCAAATCTAAGTCCGATCGAATAGTATAGCTGTCTTAACAAGTACCCAATTGGGACTCAACACAACAGGAAAAACACATGAATTAGGAACGCCTCTAAGAGCAAGATTATCAATCAGCTAAAGCACAAACAAAGGTTTGCGCACATTCCTAATGATTGCACCAAAATTGACTAATGGATCTATTAGTGTTGAATGCCGATGATCACAACGAGTAGCGGTTCAAATTATCTGAAAAGAAAAACACCGTTAAAACAGTTCATCACCCTCTGACCCAGAGGCATGGATTCATAACCCAAAAATTTAAATAATAACTAAGCCTCCCAAAAAAAAAAAAAACACCTGACATAACCTGAGCTGAATAGAAATGCTAATGTCTCACGATTTTAGTTAATTTATTGACAGGTCATGCGGCTGCACATAGCTTCGCCGATATATCTATCTCACAGGAATATCTCAAAATGTATTCATTTGGATCAATTGGATTTCGATGTCAACATACATACTGCTGGATGCAGTCGGCATTTCGTATTCCGTCATTTAAATTGTAAATCAATGCAAGGCTATAACTTCTCTGGCTGTGATAAAAAAAAAGCTTTAAGGGTCATTATCATATTTTATGTAAGTTGATTTTTTTTTTTTTTAAAGTTCGTTAAGACCTGTGGTTCAACGTTCTTTTAATGGATTTTTTATTTCATTTCGTTTTGTAAACAAACGGTGACATTGTGCTTTTCAAATAAAGTAGAACTCGGTTTTAGATCTCGGATTTAGTATCACCACACGCACACGGTCATAGAGGCACTCTTGAATCGAAGTTATATAACCAAACAAAACCAGTAATACGGTTAACTGGAACTGTCATGAAAGTATAATTTCCGTGATGATGATAAACTCGTATATTGTCACCTGGGAGATAAGTTATTACCTCACCGATATAATTTTTTTTGTTCATCTGTTTTTTTGTTGATGGAGTTTATTGATAAGTTTTGTAATACGTATGAGACAATACGTCATTTGCGAAGAACTGTTATATGTCATATTGGTTATTTAAAATGTGAGTGGAGGTATTCCATGTATGCAGACACCAGTTACGTTCGTTACGTTGAGTGGATTGCTTAAACGTTACCATTGTTTGGATGTGATAGGTACCCCGTAATGTAAAGTGGCACACTGTGATTGAATGCATTTTGTAATAAATAATGACGGTAGTAACTGCAAGTGGAATCTAAGAACAGAAAAGCTGCATCCGAACAACTACCGAAAGTAGTGATATTATCATCCAGGAAATACGATGGAATAGCCCGGCAAATGAGGGATGAAAAACGGCGAAGGAAGCGGAATCATCATCTATTCGGATTCGAACACACTTGTGCAAGAAGTGTTACGCTTCAAAGACATCAGTGAACGCATTATAACAATCAGAAGCAAAGCGGAATCCTCCAACATAACCGAAACACGGTGCTGGACGACTTCAACGTAAATGTCTTAAGAGAGAACATATTCTGACCTATCAAGGTATCCGCCATCACAGCAGATAATTTTCCACAACGCATACTTCGTCGGAGATTCAAATTCCATTCGAGGTATGTGTCATCGGCGAAAGAATCACTTCACTTCACAATTCGTAAATAAATTCCGCGAAGAATTTGTGTCGGAAAGTTCGGAAAAAGAATTGCACTAAGCTGTCAAAAATTGCACGATAAGTGCACCTGAACGCACTTCACCGCAATTCGCCAGCATGCGTTACAAAATGTCGGAGAAAAATTCCGAACAGCTTTTCGGAAGAAAACCTCGAAGCTAAAATCCTCCGAATCGTTCAAAATCGGAGAATTTTCCGCTTTGGAGGATACCTCGCAAGGGCTGATTTACTGGTATTGTCGCAAAACAGCATAAGCAAGACCGCCGCGGTGCATTGTTACTGTATTCGCCTGTTGAGTGAAATGTTTGCGCGTTCAATCCCAGCCAAAATGCATGAAATTGTTATTCAAAGAAAAACGGTCGGTAGTTACTACTAGAAGTGTACACCATCCTTGAGAATTCTGCGAATTTAACGAACACAAAAAACAGTGACTCTCCGAAGTTAGTTCGGACACCACTAAAGAAGTTAGTCTCCACTACAGCTACCCTATCACTCTCTTTCTTCCCATTCTCTAACGCTCGTATTGTAGTAAAGGGTTCTCAAAACCCCTTGAGTGCGTGCAGACCACATCTGACAACGGACTTATGCCCGTTTGCTGAAATGGAACAAAAATCGTATACAAAGCTATGTTCCACTTACGTTCTATGTGAACGTTTTTGATGATTTTGAGGATGATATTTCGGGTGATGCAAAAAGGAAGGAACAACACAAATAATAATGTCAAAGGGCTTCAAAAAACAATTTGATAACAACATTCAACGATTTCCAGAAGAAGACCCGTTACCTCAACTTTGCAAAGCATTATGATTTCTGAACAGTATTCCGAACTTTCGAAGGTCAAAATCGAACTTGCCATGCTGCAATATGATACTTTGAAAGAAGCAGTTCAGAAAAAATTTCAAAGCAATATTAAGTATGACCTTAAGCAAAAATCTTTGGAACTTGATATCGCAATTAAAAGTGAAATATTAAAAAAAAAAATACGAAAAGAAGACTGCACAGCTAAGGATGCCAAAAGTGTCTTCAAATGCATTGAATTATTGTTTAAAGACATTAACTGACAATCCTTCCTTGTTTCTAATTTATTTTTTGTTGCTATCGTAATTCAGTTATTTGTGTTGAATGAATGAATGAATGAGTTGAATGAATGAAATAAATCTGTTATTTTGAGTTAACATTTTGCATATTTTTATCTGATAGCTTGGTTTTTTAAATAATATTTTCAATCCGGCAAAATAGTGATTAATCAAATCTACACACTTTTGGATATTCAAATTTAAGGAGTTCGAGGTTGAATTTTTGGTTTGGGGTAGAATTTCCATCAGATATCTGTCCAGCAGTAATAACGCATTGATGATCTTCGTCATTAAAGACAAAACTTTCAGGAGGGTCATCAAGTATACCATTATGCCTTATTATCTATATTGTGCAAAGTGCCGGTCGCATTAAAAATTGTTACCACAGTACTAAATTTTAATCGGACACCATAAGCAAAACCAAGAAATCTTCTTTTTAAAAACGCACAAGTTTTTTCAATTACACCTCTGGGACGAAATTGAGACTCATGATATGACTGTTCTGTTTTATTTCTTGGACTAAGAAGTGGTGACATCAAATAAGATTTTTGAGGATAATCCGAATCACCTGTTTATGTTTGAAAAGAATATTCAAAAAAATTCTTCCCACACGAACCCAAAACGGAAACCGACCCAAAAGGAAACATTCTTTGTGTGCACTTGATTGTCTTTCCAAGACATTACGTATCCTGCAGTTACTGACAATTGTTGTGTCATCCACCACATTTTGACGTTGCAAATCGTCAACTTTTTCTGTTTTAAAAAACTTTTGCATCGAGTTTTTCTTAATGTAATATTCCTATTGATATAAATTTTGAAGTCAATCTTAAATCTTAATTTACCGGAGGACTGAATTTTAACATGAGTGCCGTCAATGGCCGCAATTACGTTTGGAAAGGATGCTTTACCAAAAAAATCGCTTTTGGTTATTGAAAATCAGCTGGGGTTTCAGGAAATTTTACATAATCATTTCCACGTCCAGATATTGATGGACTTAGCACGAAATCAATACCCGGCCTGCTGTCCCAGGCGAACCTCGAAAAGCTGCTTCGACATATGCGGACAACAGGTTGTCTAGGAATTTCAAGGGTAAGTCAACCCCCTTGATCAGAGATGGTGGCGGATGAATCGAAAGGTCAACGGCAGCGCTCAATCCCGTAGTGGATACTGATGGCCCGTGTCCTAGGGGTATCTAATAAATTGGAACTGGCCCTCCAGGTTAAGGGGTGTGCTTTGGCTTAACTACCCAACCATGGAAAAAACTTTATTTTACTAAGCAACCAATAGCATTGGAAAGGACTGAGTTTATTGTTGACGACCCTGCTAAACGAAAAAAGACAACGACTTCGTATCTGCACCTGGAATGTGAGAACATTAAACAGGAAAGGTGCAAGCGAACAACTAGCGGAAGCCTTAAACTGCTACATAGAAGACAGTAATGCCATCCAGGAAATAGGATGGGATGCGACGGGAAAAAGAGGATGAAAAACTGTTACATCTATTAGGGACCGTGTTATAGTGAGCAGAAATAGCGACTATTCGGATGCGGATTTGTTATAAGTGCCAGACTTAGGCAACATCTTATGTTTCCAAGACATTAGCGAATGCTTTGTCACTATCCGCATCAAGGCCAAATTCGCCAACATAAGCCTTATATGCGCTCACACCCCTACGGAGGAAAATTTTATATAGGATTGCTTCTACGAGCTCCTTGACAAAACCAATGAGCGAATGAGGAGGAATGAGGAATGAGGAGAAGACATCTTTAGCAGTATTGCCGGAAAACATAGCCCACGGCAACACTACCGTGTTGCAGCGAGGGCATGAATGCATATATCCGACACGCCAAAGCAAACCAGAAATACTGTGAACAAATTTAAAGTCGAGAGACTGCAATCGCAAAAGACCGCCAACGCCAAGACCTTCGCGCAACGCGTATTCCTTAACCTCTCGATTAACACCATACCACCAGCATCGAATGTCGAAGAAAAATGGCAACGATGCCAACGATGCCAACGAGCACTTAGATCAGCAGCAACTGATGTGCTAGTTTTCTCGCACCCACCAGCAAGAAATCCCTGGTTTGATGAGGAATGCCGACATATGCTCGCAGACAAGAACAAGGCCTACGAGGCTAAGCTGCATGTGAAGTTGAGACCTGCCGTTGAGGTCTATAGGCAGAGAAGAAGGGAAGAACGAATGGAGAAAAAAAATCAAGAAAAGCGATCGAGGATATAGAGCGGTGCCACTCCAGGAACGATGTTTGCAAGTTTTACCAAAGTGTAAAACGTCAAAGCCTAGGCTACAAGGCTCGAACAGAATCCAGTCGATGCTGCGGATATGGAAGAACCAATTCTGCAGACTGATGACGAATATTCCGCTGTCAGGCAGAACGAACCATGAACGTCTGAAACCGTTTACCAACAACCCGATCGGCCTTTATCAGTGTGGTTTTAGGTCAAAAAATCCACAACCGATCTAATTTTGGAAAACAAAAACAAAAGAAGTCCAAATCGATACCCATACGACAGCATTTATAGCGAAGAACTATATAGAGTCATGTCTAGTTTTGGTATACCACCCAAACTCGTCCGTTTGTGTAGGATGACGATGGAGAATTCTCCATATGGGTCGGAAACGACCTCACCGACACACTCGATACCAAAAAAAAGGATTTAGGCAAGCCGCTGCGCTGTGACTTCCTAAATTTGATTCTTGAGAGGATTGTGCAAAAATTTCGAGCCCACACCAGAGGCATAATTTTCCAAAAATTGGTGCAACTACTAGCATACGCCGACGATATTTACATCATTTGTTAGACTCAACGTGATGTCAAAGAAACATTTGCTAGTATCGAAAAGGAAGCGGCAAAAATGGGTTAAGCAGTATATCAGGGCAAGACTATGCACATAATGTCAACAATAAAGCCCACACAACATCGATGAATTGGACAGAACGTCACCGTTGACAGATACAACTTTGAGGTAGTACGGGACTTTGTCTATCTCGGCTCCGCTATTAACTCTGACAACAACATCTCCTCAGAAATTAAACGAAAATTACTCTTGCCAACCGTTGTTTCTTCGGTCTAAGAAGGAAATTCAGTAGTAATTCCCTCACTCGAACTACTAAGAAGATCATATATAAGACCCTGATCATCCCAGTCCTGCTCTACGGCGCTGAAGCATGGACCGTCTCAAAAGCGGATGAAGAAATCCTTGGTCGATTCGAGAGGAAAATTCTGCGAAAAATCTTCGGTCCCATTTGCGTTGACGGGCTTTGGAGACGAAGACTCAACCAATAACTATACGAGCTGGACATGCCAGTGCTCAAAAAACTCCGCATTGGACGTTTAAGACGGCTAGGACATGTAGAACGAATGGACACCAATACTCCGGCGCGCAGAGTCTTCGATGCCCAGATGTCGGACTCAGTAGAGGAAGACCTCGCCTAAAGTGGCGCGCACAAGTAGAAATCAACCTCAACCAGCTTGGAGTGCGCAACTGGAGGCAGTTAGCTAAGGACCGGGCTAATTGGAGAGGCTTGTTGGTTGAGGCCGGACTGTAACGCCACTTAAGTATGTAAGTTAAGAGAAGAACTTGGGCCAGAAGTATAAAGAGGAATAACAACATCCGGATGGGTTAAAAGGGTCAGATTTGTATGAAAAATGTTTACCATTGCGCTAATCACCGGTAGCGCTACAGTGATATTCAAATCCCGTTTTTTTGCAAGGATTGTAAAACAAAATATAGGTGGCTGGTTGAAGGAAATCGAAACTTTCTGATGTTATAAATAATCCAGCATTTTACACAAAGTAAAAGCTCATTCGCTTTCATTGTCTATGCAGAAGTTTGTCAAAGTTCGCAAAACTGATGGCAGAAAGTGTTTCGAAAAGTTTTCGGTATCATGGCTTTATACGGGCTATTGCTTGACTATCTTCACAAGTTTTTGTCCGTTTTTTTGTTTATTCTTTTCGGTCAGACTTCCGAGCATCATTTATGGTATGACTACACCATATAATAGCAGCCATTGTTGGGTCTGGAATAATTTTGTATTTTTCGTATTTACAGGTTTTAATACAATTTATGACGCCATATTTTCACTTTCAAAGTAAACAAATAAAAATAAAAGCAACTTCACACACCAAACTTCATAACACTTTCATTGTGTCAACATTAACGCCATGGGATTTGCAAAAAAATCGTTTTCTATGTTCGTTTTTTTTTTCTTTTGATTTCGCAATAGTTTCTCTGTGCGGAAATGATAACAAAACGGTACACACGCATTGTCATCCAAATAGAGTCTTTTGTACACTCGAATACTATCATACCACTTCAGAGATACAAAAACACTCCTCAGTTGATTAGGTCCATATCAATTGAAAAGCCACAAGGCGATAGTCAAACAATCGGGTATTCGCCTAATTAGACACGCCGAAGCCGAAAGTCACAATAGAGAAGCAAAAATATTTACACTGGCGCGCAACAAGCCTCTCAAAAGCCCACAAGCTATATGAAACATCGGCAAAAGTGCAAATCATCCGAATACAGTACATTCCCCAGATGGAGGACGGATCGTCAAGCAACTGTCGTATTTGTTAATTAAATTCGCAAGAATCACGCTTCAGATTCACATAAAACCCTCACGGATGGTGTATCTATCGCATGTTTCAGAAGAACGTTTTTAAGACTCCCTGACAAATGACTATAGTTGGGCTGTTGGCTGTTGATGCTTAGAGGAATTATTTTTGCGGATTTAGCAATACAACGGCATGGGTTCTGCGGGATAAGGTTATGGAGCCAACAACGCACATATTTGGACTGATGGAGTGCCAATAAAAAGAGCGACGAGAAAATGGCAAGAAAAAAATAATATGGGGGTCAAAATTGTGTTTGGCGATGATTAGTCAGAGGTTAGCAATTTGAAAGAGATACTGTTACGACGGATTGAACCGATAATTCACGGTGGCCGAGATTCTTTTTTGGCATTTGATTAGTTATGGCGTGTCATGGTCGGTAAGGTAAGCTGGGTCTAGTTCGAAAGGCGAATGTTTGCTTCGAATTGACGTGTGGAGTCGCAATGGCGGACAAGAGTAGGTATGGCTCTAATTAGGGAAATTGTTGGTTCCGAAGATGAAGCTGAAGATGATAGTCAGTCGTTTTTGTTTTCATAATGAATCAAGAAAAAAGGGAAATTAGGGTGGCATATCTAGGTTCCGTCTGCGACTTTTTGCACTTTCACAAAATTAGTCATTGCTTGGCTACAAAGGCACAATTAAATATTTAAATTGTTCTTTGTGAGGATTTTATGACCCTGAGAGAGTTGCTACAAATTGCATGCATTCTACAAGAAGAGAAAAGAGTGAATACATTACATGAGGGTTTTGAAGTTAACTGGAACTTCAATTAGTTGGATGATGATGTCTATTAGGGATACGATTTTGGTGGTGAAGTGTTTTCTTACTACAAAGTGCATTTTTAGGTTAAATGCCATTCACGAGTTATTTAATGAGTTTCATCTCAAGGCAGTTCTAGTAACAGTTTCAGTGTCAACCAATCATTTGTCAAAAAAGGCACATAGCGATACATTGAAGACTGCTCATCATAAAAAGCGCATTCAGCGTGAAAAGGTCACATAGTGACTGACATACTGAATAGCAATATACCAGCTAACTTTCAAAATAAAAACGCCCAACAACACTACAAGAAGGCTTTGCACCAGTATTTCATTTTAGACAGACATGGAGATGGAGATATTTGTACTGTCTACGAGTAAAAATGGAGGATAAGTCTTATTCAATAAACAATGCGAAGAAAGCAATCATTTATTTAAATAATTTTAATAGCCCGAAGAGGCAACGCACGGAGAGGAAAAGACTGTAACGGACGAGTTTTTAAGAGTTAACTTTTTCAGGTTGACAGCGCTTGTTAGTAATGGCGTCCAAACGTCATCTGTCAAAGTGAAAAGTTTACAGTATACTCTGTCATTTAATCATGGAAAGACTGACAAACGAGCAACGATTGCAAATTATTGAAATCTATTATCAAAGTTCGTGCTCTGTGAAAAATGTGCACCGTTTGTTACGACCAGATTATGGTCATCATAATCGACTGGTGAATTATCAATTCGTGCTGTTTTCACCTAATTTCGCACCAAATTTACTTTGTTGGACATTAAACCATCGACTCGCATGCGTACAGTGCGTACCGAAGAGAATATTGCAGTCGTAGCGTCCAATGTTAATGTAGATCGTGAAATCGACCACGTGTCGATTTGGGTTTGAAGCCTATAAAATTCAACTTGTGCAAGAATTGAAGCCGAATGACCTACCACAACGTCTAATTTTTGGTAAATGGGCCATAGAACAACTCCATGAAAATCCGCTGTTTTATCGAAAAAAATTGTTCAGTGATGAGGCTTTTTGCTCAACGGATACGTAAAAAAGCAAAACTGTCGCATCTGGAGACAGCCACATGCCATACAAGAATACCCTATACATCTCAAAAAACGACAGTCTGGTGTGGTTTATGGGCTGGTGGTGTCATCGGTCCATTTTCCTTTAAAAGTGACCTAGGAAAAAACCCTACTGTCAACGGCGAACGATATCGAGCCATGATACGTGACTTTTTTTTTGTCCCAGTTGGCTGAGTTGAACTTAGTTGACATTTGGTTTCATCAAGATGGTGCCACATGATCGCTCATGAGACAATGGAAATGTAGAAGGATGAATTTGGTGAGCAGCTTATCTCTCGTAATGGCCCTGGAAGTTGGCCGCCATATCCAAGATCATGCGGTTTAACGCCTCTAGATTATTTCTTGTAGGGTTATGTAAAGTCGTTAGCATATGCCTACAAGCTGAACACGATTGAAGCCTTACAGGATAACATTACACGCGTAATTCGTGGAATGAAGGCCGAAATGCTCGAAAAAGTGACGCGAAATTGCAACTTCCAAATGGACCATTAGAAACGGAGTCGCGCATAACATTTACACAAAGTTGTCATTGAAACGTAAATGACAAAAACCTATTTATCGATTACATTTGATGCAAATTTGAGTGTTTTATTCGATTTAAAAAAAAATTATCACCCCTTATTAAACTATTTGGCCCAACATTCTCAATGCAGGGCCTATCTTTTTCTTAGAAACTCTGATGACTTGTCAGGATGTCTGGTTAAAGTGTTGCTACGGTTGGGAATCGAACTCAAAGCTTTTGCACAGAAGTTCATCGCACTGACCTTCTATTTAAGCCACAAATAGCTACCCAATCGAAATGTTGATCAACCACAAAAAAACTAGATACTATTTAAAAAAAAAAGTATCTAGCTACAAAAAAAAATATAAATTTCAATTTATTCGCAAGATTGGTTTTAGAAAATTCAAAACACTTTTCTAGAGCACTTTCAGTTATCATTGATTCAATATTCGCACCAAGTGGCTTGATTTCAAAGCAAAAATTGGAGTCTGAATTTTTCAGTAATCAATACGCCAACCACAGTTCTGTAGATCAAACTGGGACAAAAGCCGACTCAACAGCAAGATCTATGTATGGCTCATGTGTCGCCGTCGGTTCAGCCAATCAAGGAAACAATATGTTACGCCTCATCAAGGCAACAATATGTTACGCATAAGCTCCACGAACGCAAATTTGTCTACATGACTACAGATTTAAGGGAATTACATATTCAAGATACCGCTTTATGCAGCTTAGTAAGACTCAAGGAGTCAGCATGCTGGAATGCAACACCGAATGGCCACAGTAATATTCTGGACTCGTTACCAAACGGCGTGTTCACGTTTCCAACAGACTACATAACACTTATACTAAAGGCTTCCACTTAGGATTTCCTATCACAGCTCAGTGGAAGAGAAACGAAGAAGTTAGAGATTTTGAAACTGTCGGCATCTACACCGACGGATCTAATATGAACTGTGGTGTGGGGTCCGGGGTATTCTCGGAATCACCGAAAATATCAGTCTCACATCGTCTACCGGATCTTGCTTGCATATTCCAGGCGGAGCTAACTACTGGCTATCCGAGAGCCGTGTAACCTAGTGGGGCGTGACACTATGGAAAAGCAAAATATGGCTATTCTCATAGAGCTAAGTGGCCATAAAGGCCATCAACTCGGCTACCATATCTTCCAAACTGGTACAGGAATGCCGGAACGAACTTACCCAGCTTGGCGAACGCTTCAGGGTCACACTTCTCTGGGTTCCAGGGCACAGTGACATTAAAGGAAACGGGGGTGCAGATGAGCTGTCCAGGCAAGGCTCAGCTCTTCACGGCTCACTTGCGGGATGCGGTTAAGGGACAAATACACTCATACGTCCTGAAAAAGGCCGACTTCAAATTAGAAGGTTAACAAGTTGCATCATATCGATGACGATATGGCTCTCCTACGACAAAAACAGAACAAACGATCTACAAAATAGAACCCGCCCTGATATCGCAAGAATTACGGCGATAGTCACGGGGCTTTGGCCAATTGGAGACCATGCGGCCAAGCTAGTGATCCCATACAACCCTCAATACCGCAGTTGCGGGAACAAAAATAAGACAGAAACCATCTCCCATTTCATCTGCAAATATCCGACACTAACAAGAGCCAGATTGCGTGCGTTAGACTAACCATTTTAAGAAAACCTTAGCGACATCTCGGGTAAAAGGTAATAAAATCTTTTCCTTTCGTTTTTAAACCTCACAGATTGGATCTAAAGACCGCCTGCATCAACTCCACAATAACAATCATAATTTAGGTCACAGGAGTCGTGGTAACAAAAATGCACATAAGTGCTATTTGGGTCATGCCGAGTCGTTGTAACAAAAAGGCACATAAGTGCTATTTGGGTTCATACCTCCACTTCTACCTACCTACCTACAGATTTAAGGAAAGCTAATTAATGGTTTGAGAAAAAAGCAAACTTCTGGATCTTTTTCTAACTTAAAATGAAACAGGGCTCCTTTTCCAAGTGTAGCGGGTGAATTCATAAGTTGTAGTTAACTGTGTGGTCTACAATCATCATTAACCTAGGAAAAGTTAATAACTTTATACAATGGGTCATGTAAGGTTTTGGTTTTGGAATCGTTCTACTCCATCCCATAGAAGCATAGCTAGCTGCGTCGATATAGCCATGTCTGTCTGTCCGTCCTTCCATCTATCCATCTCTGTTTCACCGATTCGTCGGCTCTAAATTTTGAGCTAAAATGAAGAAATGAGGTATATACACCCTCTGTCCGACGAAAAAGAGCAATTGTACAAATTTTAAAAAGCCGCCGGCTACAACGCTCACTTTTCAGACACTAATTGATTTTGGCCAAATTTAATTAATTAAATATTGAATTAAAAAAAGGATCTGAACAACATATTTAGATAATCCAAATATTTATATTTCGTATTTTCATTAAAAAAATTTGTTGCACGTACAATTTTAAAGAAATTCGAAAAAAAACTTTAGGACGCTACAACTACATTTTAACCCACGGCCGTTTTTTGGGGGAGTTTTCGAAAAAAAGGTTTTTATGACATACACCATAGCTAATGCTATTTCAAAACAACCCAACGCCCGCTTTTTGGGGGTGCTTTTGAAAAACGATTAGTATACCATAGTTCCATACACCGTAGCATATGCAATAACAAATCTTTGTTTATGGTCGAACTGTTAAGAATTTTGACAAACCTGCGTCGAATTACCACATCAGTTAACGAGTGTGTAAAATGCATACATTATCGAATGATCGAGTTACTACATGGGGATGATCACATACGAATGGTCACGTATCGAACGCGCATTGAAAATTTTACTACTATTCCATTTCGAGGTTCCCTACTTTTTTTAAGAAAAAAAACACAGAAAATTCAAATTTAATGGAGAATGCTTATTATCATTTGAAAGAACATTCTTTGGCATTTATTTTTTGAAGATTATGTCTATCAAATGTTGGCCGTTGCTACGTTGCAGATGGTCCATCCGTTGAGTCCAATTTTCGATCACTCGTTCGAGCATTTCGACTGGTAACTGGCGAATGACACGCGTGATGTTTTCCTCCAAGGCCTGAATCGAAGCGGGTTTGTCGGCATAAGCTTTTAACTTTACATATCCCCACAGGAAAAAGTCTAACGGTGTGATATCACACGGTCTTGGTGGCCAATCGACCGGCCCAAAACGTGAAATAATGTGCTCACCGAAATGTTCTCTCAATAAGTCCATTGATTGATGCGATGTGTGGGAAGTGGCGCCGTCTTGCTGAAACCAAATGTCGCCGAGATCATGAGCTTCAATTTCAGGCATCAAATAGTCGGTTATCATGGCACGATAACGGTCGCCATTGACGATTACGTTCGCACCGGCATAATTTTTAAAGAAATATGGACCGATGATTCCACCGGCCCACAAACCACACCAAACCGTTGTTTTTTCTGGATGAAGTGGCAGTTCTTCAATCTCTTCCGGTTGCTCTTCGTCCCAAATGCGGCAATTTTGTTTGTTTACATACCCATTGAGCCAGAAATGGGCCTCATCGCTAAACAAAATTTGCCTCGAAAACGTCGGATCTTCTTGGAACTTTTCAAGAGCCCATAGAGCGAAGCGATGTCGCTTGGGAAGGTCGAGCGGCTTCAGTTGTTGCACAAGCTGTATTTTGTACGCTTTCAATTTAAGATCTTGACGTAAAATGCGCCAAGTCGTTCCATACGTCAGTCCGAGTTGCTGCGAACGGTGCCGAATCGACTCTCTACGGTCTTCGTGTACACTCTCAGCTACGGCCGCTATATTTTCTTCACAGCGTGCTGGACGTGGTCTATTTGGTCGAATATTATCCAATAATGAATGCTGGGTCTCGAAATGGGTGATGGTGTTGCGAATAGTAGGCCGATTATGTTGACCATAAGTCGAGCGAAGTGCATGAAACACATTCCTCACAGAACGTGAATTTTTTAAATATTTTAAATTTTTTCTCAAAAATATTAATTCACTCGACACCAGAAATCCTTTCGTATGAAAATTTGCTCGATCACTAATGGCAGAATACTAAAATTCGATACTGTGCGATCATACCAAATCAACATTTATCAGTCACGTAAGAATCGATAACAAATGTTGTAAGTGCACCCCTCCAGAATTTGTTGTGACAATCCTATTTTCTGTATTTCATCCCCATACATTATTTTTTCACGCCGACTTTTGTGAGGACATTCATTTAAGATAATGGCTGGTATGGGATGGCATAGTAGATAGCCTTGCCCAGCGGGCTGTAGCCTTCTCGTTTGTTTTATTGTAATTTTGTTTGATAAAAATCTTAACTTTTAAAACAAAATAACGTTCCAAAGTTATAAACTATTTATCCTTACATTTGTTATTAAATTAAAAATCATATTTGTATATTCTTACCCAACTTCATTAAGTAATAAAAAGTCATCAAAAGCTTACCTGTAAAAAAGAAAATTTTAAAATTATTTACAACACAATAAATGAAAACATTTTTATATTTAAAAAGTGTGTATGGTTTATAATTGTCTTCAGAAAAAGTGTGAATAAGAATGTTAGGATTAAGTTGAAGCTATCAATGAAAAGCATCATTGGAATTTTTTTTTTGCTTTTTTTTTAACTTAAATCATTGGCGAGTTGGTGATAAGACAAAGCTTATGAATTTAAAACCAGATTACTTAATTTCTTAATTTAATTTAAAGTCTTCGCAGAAATTTTATTTTTGTTTTTCAACTATCAATTATTATTTTTCTGAAGTAATTCCAATGATGTGGGTTTCCATTTCCGTTTGTTACAATGTTTCATTAATCATTTGTATGATCATCCATTATCTCAAGAGTGGTTGTTTTCTCACAGAGGTGATTTGATAACAGAATTTTCTTAAGATTGCTTTAGCCAACTTGTGAAAACAAAAAAATGTTCATATTTTGTGTTCCAATTATGCTTTTAAGTGATAGCTAGTTATAACATTTTTTTCCTTTTTATGGAATGATTAATATCGCTAATATCCGCTGTTCGATTTTTCTTGATATTTTAGTTCTTAATATTAACGTTAACATTTGCATTATGTTAAAGAATACTTCCACACTAAATAGTACTTAACTGATTTAGACAAATAAAACAGTTTTTTTGTTTCTTAAATTTAAATACAAGCTTTTAAATAACGGGTGGCGCACGAATCGTGCTACAAAAATAAAACGTAATAACTTTGTTTCTGTGTGAGTAATCGGCTTATTTTTCTTTTATTTTGTAGGTTACTATTTAGATTTATAAAAATGGATGCTTGGAATACGGAGAAAAGAATTTGGATAGTGCAACGGTACCATGCTTTGCAGTCCGTCATTTCCGTCCAAAGGGAATTTAGGCGGGAGTTTGGCGGTAATCCCCCGAGTAGATGGACCATTATGAGGTTTGTAAACATGTTTGCCGAATCTGGAAGCATCGCACGAAGGTAGTACCATCGAGATGCCAATGTTCGGGTTCAGGATACAATCGCAGCAGTAGCATCTGCAATACAGGCCAATCCGAGCGTTTCGACCCGAAACTTATCGGGGCAAATTGGAGTAAGTAGACGGTCATTACAACGGATACTTCATGACGATTTAAACTTGTTTCCGTACAAAGTCCAAATTACTAGCAAGTTAAACCCTCAGGATTTGCCTGTTCGCCTGGAATTTTGCCAAAAAATGATATCAATGGCCGAAGAAGACAACACATTGATCAATTGTTTGTTCATGTCTGATGAGGCCCATTTTGATCTTAACGGCAATGTAAACAAGCAAAATTGCCGTATATGGAAAGAGTCTAATCCAGAAATGCTCCATGAGACGGAACTGCACCCAGAACGAGTCACTGTGTGGTGCGCAGTTTCATCAAGGTGTATTGTCGGGCCGTACTTCTTTGAAGAAAACGGTGTAACCGTTACTGTCAATGGGGACCGTTATTTAAAGATGTTGAAGGAGTTTTTTTTACCCAGAACTGCGCCGAAGACGTTTACCATTCAACAGCGTTTGGTTTAAGCAAGATTGAGCAACTGCACATATAGCCAGACCAGTTATGGCGGAGCTAAACAAAAAATTCGCACACAAACTAATTTCTAGGAACTCCACTCTTCGCTGGCCCCCAAGGTCACCTGACCTGACTGCACTAGACTTCTTTTTATGGGGTTATGTCAAGCAAGAGGTGTATAAAACGAAGCCCAGGAATTTAACTGAATTAAAGCAGTCCATAACGACAATAACTGAGGAGATCCCAACTTCAAGTCTTCAGGCCGCAATGAATCATTTTTTGATCGTGTGCCGCATATGCGTGGGAGAGCGTGGAGGTCATTTGCGATCTATAATCTTTAAAAACAACTAACTATTTAAAATAAAATTTAATTTTCTACCCAATAAAAAAAAAATAAATGAAATACATCGATTAAAAAAAAAGTTATTTGAATTTCTTATTGTAGCACAATTGGTGCGCCACCCTGTACATGTGCCGACATTAAATGATGCGAAATAAAGCTGACAACAAAAAAGAGGTTTGGTCGTCTGGTTATGTCAAAGATTACGCGTGCTTAAATGAAGCAATGTACATTGAAAAAAAAAAACAATAAATCATTTTAAGCAAAAACATCAAGCTATGCAAAAACAAGACAAATCAGATAATAAAGGGTTTTTCAATAAGAGCGCTACAAAAGTTTTTTTTTTAATAAAACAAAAACGGTTTTGGATATCAATGAAATTCTTTATTCCTGTGAAAGTACGTTCGATGCCATTATGTATGGAACTCGATGTCTTTTGCATGGCCACCACGGGCACGCTTGCAGAAGTCCAGACGCTGAACCCAATTTTCGACGGTTTTCAAGCATAAATCGGCCGATACTGCTGCAATTTCACATTCGATATTCGTACGAAGTTCATCAATCGTCGCTGGCTTGTTGGCATAGACCATAGACTTTACATAGCCCCACAGGAAATAGTCTAACGGCGTCAAATCGCACGACCGAGGCGGCCAAGCGACTGGACCATTTCGTGAGATAACACGTTCTCCAAACTTGGTTTCCAATAAATTGGTTGTGGCATTCGCTTTGTGGCTTGTGGCGCCGTCCTGTTGGAACCACATGTCCTCCAAGTCCATATCAATTGGGGCCAAAAATATTCGGTTATCATTGAATAGTAGCGATTCCCATTCACAGTAACGTGCCGGTCTTGATTATCACGGAAGAAGTACGCCCCAATGACGCCGCCGGCCCATAAACCACACCAAACCGTAATTTTTTCAGGATGCAATGATGATTTAGGGAGTACGTGTGGATTGCTGCCTGACCAATACCGCATATTTTGTTTATTGCGAAGCCATTCAGCCAGAAATGAGCCTCATCGCTGAAGATGATTTTTCGATGAAAATCCGAATCATTTTCAAGTTGTTGCTCAGCCCAATTCACGAACATACGACGCTTCTGGTGGTCAAGTAGCTTCAGTTCTTGCGTCAATTTAAAATCTTGTAAGGATGTAGGCCAAGATCTTTTCGCAAAATTCGCCACAACGACGTCACAGAGATGCCCAACGCTTGAGAACGACGTGTGAGAGACACATTTGGGCTTTCTTTAACTGAAGCCTCAGCGGCAGCAATATTCTCGACACTACGGGCACTTCTTTGTCTCACTGGCACGGGAATATTTTCTACTGTGCCTGTGGATTCAAATTTTTCAACTAGACGCTCAATTGTCGATCTGATGACGATTTTGACGACCATAAATTGGACGTTGCGCTCTTAACGTTGAGGCCACTGACTACGAATTTCGGTTGTAAATTTTAATAATTTCGGCTCGTTGTCGGATCGTATATCTTTCCATCATGAAATGGCAAACCTAACTAAAGAGAAATGTCAAAAGAGCGGCAAGAAATATGGCGTCGTTTGCTGTCCCTGTCGCTCAACTTTTGTAGCGTCCCTGTTGAAAACCCCGATACTTAGTCAAACAAGCATAACAAGAAAACGCTAGTAACATGTTAACGATGATTATCGGTGTTAATGTTTCATTCATTTATTTTCTGTAAAGTGCAGCATCAATATGTGTGACGTCGAAATGCTATTATTTTTAATAGCAAATCGGGCGGCTATATATATATTTTAAAATAAAGGACCATGACATAATATAAATATCCAATGGCTGAATGATTTAAAGTAAGGGCCCAGTTATTGCTGTCATTGAAAACCCTCGTTGGAAATTTTCCTTCGCTTCTTGCGGCTTTTTTATAAATTCAATCATTAGCGACTCGGTGTCAATATAAAACTTATAAAAAATTATAGAACTTGACTATCTAAAAATATTTTAATTTTTATTTATGGTTTTCGCAGAAAATCACTTCATATTTTTCAAGTTCCTTAAACTCAGCAGGTTTAAATATCTAAGACCAAAGGACCAAAAACAAACTCCCAAACTTCAGCAAGACTCTCTATGTAATTTAAATATATTACTAGAAGAACAACAAATGAAGTCTACGACAATAGTAACATTAAGTGAAATTTAATACCATTTAACCATTTTCAATACTTTTGAAAAAAAAAGAAAATTTTTATCTCATTGTAATGAAGAGTTTTCTACTGAAGAAATACTTTTTCGGAAATTTTTATTGATTTTTTTCTAATTGATTTAAAACAATTCTAAAACATTCTCGTGTAGTTTCCATAGTTCTTCTTTGTTTCACTCTGTTACTAAGCCCAATATTAGTTGACACAGCAGCTCTAAATCTTTAACGCAACTAAATGGAGAACACTAACATGACTCACATGAGAACATAAAGCATGACTCACATTATCCCACAAAAAATTGAGTAAAAAGAAAACATCGTTTAATACCCTATCCCACCCCATCCTTAAAATTCATTTCCCCAAAATGTAAAGCGATAAAATATAGGAAATAAAATTTTGTTACAACATATTGTTCAGAAAGTTTATCAAACTCTTGTATGGTTCGACAAAAAAACACGCTTTTCTCCTGCACAAGGTATAGCGTAGTCGTAGTGCATACAAATGGTTTTTGTAGAAAAACCCCTTCAAAAAGTTGGCATGGGTTAAAAATATGTATATACAAAATTTTGATATTATAATAACCCATGATTTTGAATATTTAAAAATGTAATTTGATTGAAATATGTTTTTTACTGAAAACGCATAAAAAAATAGGGCGTGGCAAAAAACTGTGTATAGACGAATTACAGATATTAGGATGGTCTAGACATCTTGTTCACAAACTTTTTTCAAATTTCCTTACCGTTTTGTCAAAAAGAACGTTTTTCTTAAAAATGGGCGTGGCGGATTTAAAAAATGCTTACACTTTTTCTGCTTCGTCGGATAGAGAGATTTTATGCCGAATTTCAAGACTCCAGCTCAAAATTTAAGGCCCAAAAATCGATGACACACAGACGGACGGACGGACGGACGGACGAACAGACAGACATGGCTAGATCAACTCAGCTAGCAATTCTTAGTCGATCCAAAGACTTTGAGGTATACCTAGCGAAATTGTTTCTCTATGTTACAAACTTAATGTCAAAACTTATACCCCTATGGGATAGGGTATAAACATTTTAGCTCTGCTTCTCTTGGTGTGGGTTACGAAAAGGCATTTTGTCTTGTTTTTTCCTGTTTTATTTAGCGTATGCCTATCCAAAGACGTTGATGTTTTCGATCGATCGTCCAAAACGGACCTTCCCAAATGCCTAACATCGTCAACGTTCCCATATTGCTTAATTTTGACCACCACAGCACGAATAGTGGGTGCTATTGGAATATTTCTAACGTCATAAAAATACAAATTTTTGGCGCAATAGGATCGTTAGTACCTAGGGCCTAGCTTTGTCACAACCATGCATGTGTACTTGTGTACTTCTTGCACGATGCCGGGACATCCTGTTTTAAGTCTTTCTTCACAATTGATACTACTCGGATGATTTGTCAGATCATCACGACAGGAGAGCCAGTGAAAAATCTTTAAGGTGTTGTTACGGCTGGGAATTGAACCCAGGGGATCGAGCGAATCTATACTGCTGAGGAACGTTTGATATAAGTTTTTTTTAATAGTTTTTCAGTGGTATGGACATAGGTTTTTGATTTCTTTTCAGCTTTTTCTAGTATCTATCCTCTTCTTTTTAGCGTACTTTAAGACCATCCGTGATCAACGTAGAGTAACTGTCTTCACCCTTTTTTGTTATTTTCGTTTTATTCTGGCACGAAGAAAAATGTTTGTTGTCTGGTGCGAGACTGGCCAGAACTACCACCGTCTGACGAGCTTAGCCGAGCAACCGCGAGCGTACCGCTCCTACACCACTAGCATCAAAGATGCCTATTTGGCACCTTTGGATAGAGGAACCCACAAAAAAGTGGTTTTTGGAATTCCGTCCCTTTGTCTGTCTTTGTAGCCGAAACGGCTGAACCGATTTACTTCCAGGTTTTTTTGGTAATTTTTTGGTTCTATGCCCTATTTTTGTTTTTAGCCATTTTATTAAAAGTATTCGGAAAAATGTACCAAGCACCAATTTTTCATGAATTTACTTTTTGATTTGCCCTTATAATTTATGCAAGAGCCAGGTTTTGGTCTTTCTACCATTAATACAAAGTAAACTATAAGAAAAATCAATCCAAAATACACATATAGGAAGTTTTTTTGTCTCCTGTAAAGATATCGATATAAAGAAAATTGTCAACTCCCCGAAAACTATTTTGTCAAATTGAATAAAATTTAATTTATATGCAACTACATACATATTACTGTTTGCAAACAATTTCACATAATTAGTTTTAATGAAACTGAACCTAAACGGGTTAATCAGTTTTATCCAATAGATTTAGATTCACAAATCAGCCCGAAGATGGCGCTGGAGTCGGTATATAAGTTATTTATCTATAATGCCACTAAACAGCTTGATAAACTGAAATGAATTTGCAGGACAATGTGTGTCGGGTCCGCTAGTAATTTATATAACTTTTAGCATCAATAATCAAAATGAATATTATTTTTTGGACTGGACATTGGACATCACAGTACTTCGCACATGAATGCAACGAACTACAGACACGTAACAGCACTGGCGACTGAGGCCATCGGCTGGGACAGATCAAGACATTAATACAACAGAGAGAGACAGATAGATACATAGAAGGAAAGACATATAACATACACCTACGTGGCACAGAGGAGGAGACATAGATTAATATTGTCTCATATTATCGCACAGGTGGTGCCAGCTTATCAATTTTCGTAGAAAACAAATGCTGCCGAAGCTGGGGCTTGAACCCGCAACGTTTGGCTTAGCAGTCAACTACGCATTCCTCTGAGCCATGGCCACCTACATATTTTTTTTTTTTTTTGTTTTGGCCATATTATGCAAATCGTCAAATTCTCTAATGCTTGGCATTTGATTTACTTACTCGCTGTAAAAGAGAAAGTTGCATACAACCCAGCTGCACCCACCACTCGTTTACATGTCAAAGACACTTTTAGGCCACACTGTACAAGGTGTCTTAGAATAGAGTTTATATTTGTTAAGCTTACTGCGTAAACGCAAAAATCGAGAGGTGCGAGTGGTATGTAGCCTAGCTCTAAGGAATTTAGTCCTTATGGGGCATTTTTCGAAAGCGTAACGCGCGTTGTGTGTGCGAGAGTTTTGCAAAATCGTTGTATTCGAAAATAATTCAACACGTTAGAAGGAGACAAGTTAAACATTGGAAAAACCAAAATCTGGACTACCAAGATCATCAAGAATGATAGAAAACGTTGAGACAGTTAATCAGTATATTCGTGACTAGACTATTCGAACTTTCAATTCGTATGACCCCAAGTGCTTTAAATTTGTATAAATCATCTTGCTTACTTACTTAAGTGGCGCTACAGTCCGGAATGAACCTTGGCCTCAACTAACTTAGATAACTGCCTCAAGTGTTTCTACTTGTGCATGCCACTTAAAGCGAGGTCTTCCTCTACTGCGTCCGACATCTGGCTGGGAACCGAAGACTTTGCTAGTCGGAGTATTGTTGCCCATTTTTTCTGCATGTCCTATCCATCTTAAATGTCCAATGCGGAGTTTTTTGGCCATGGGCATGTCACTGTACAGCTCGTATAATTCTTCGTTGTATCTTCGTCTCTATAGCCCGTGAAAGAAAACGGAACCGAAGATTTTTTGAAGAATTTTCCTCTCAAATCAACCAAGGATTTCTTGCTCCGCTTTTAGGCGGTACATGCTTCAGCGCCGTAGAACAGGACTACGGCGATCAGGGTCTCATATAGAATAGCCAGCGATTGGCAAGAGTAATTCTTCGTTTAATTTCTGACGAGATGTTGTTGTCAGAGTTAATAGCGGAGTCGAGATAGACAAAGTCCCGTACTAGATCAAAGCCATATCTGCCAATGGTGACGATCTGTCCTTCCGAGTTGACTGCACAGACTTAGTCTTGCCCTCATTTACTACTTAACCCATCTTTGCCGCTTCCTTCTCTATACTAGCAAACGTGGCTATCCGTTGAGTCCTGCTAATGATGTCAATATCGTCGGCGTATGTTCCGCTGGTGTTGGCTCGGAAGTTTTGCACAATCCTCTCAAGAATAAAATTAAAGAAGTCACATGGCAGCGCATCGCCTTGTCTAAATCCTTTTTTGGTATCGAATGTATCGGTAAGGTCGTTTCCCCTAGGACACGGGGGCCATCAGTATCCACTACAAGAATGTCGAATCAGCTTGTCTAGGTTCGCCTGGGACAGCAGGCTGGGTAATCATTCCGTGCCGTTCTGACCTCAATCAACACTCGCGCTTGCCTAAATCCTTAGCAATTCAAATCCGTTTGGATGAAACCAGTACACGATGGTTACCACTTGAAGGTTAAAAATAAGTACTTGATGTGTAGTCAGAGCTACAACCACTGGGCATTGCCAAGTTAAAGCCAATCAGAGTATATTCTCGTTCTACAACACCCAACCATTGTATAAATCATCACTACACCGTACTTCGATCGAAGACCTAAAATTGCACCCACAAAATGCAATTGGTGAAAGAAACAAGCCCCCATGATGCTAGTCGGAGGCTTAATTTCGTAAACCAGACCATTTAGAGCGTTTCAACAATTATAAGCATCTTATTACGGATGAAGCTAATTTTCATCTTAACGGACATGTGAATAAGCTGAATTGCCGGAGTGCAACGAATCCCAAGCGCAAGCATCCGAAGCCCATTCATTCGCCTAAAGTGACTGAATGGACTACGGTCCTAACTTTTGAAATTTTAAGCTGAGAAGGGACGTGCAGTTACAGTGTGAATTCAGAGCGTTATGTCCACTACGTCTCTGTCAGAAGTTTGCGAAATTTTCCATGGCAAATTGATCTCCAGAAGAGGTGACAAAAATTGGGCTCCACGCAGTCCTGATTTAGCCTCTATAAAACTTCATCTGAAGGGTTTTGTCAAATCTAAAATATTAATCGAAATCGAAAATATTCACCACGAAATGTCACCAATCACAGAGCCTATCGTTCCAGCCATCAGCAAAAATTACTGTTCGACCAAGTGATAACATATGTCATTTGTACATTCATTGGCATAAATTCCCAAATCTGCTCGAAAATCACATCAAATCATACCAAATAAATCTCATTAGAAAGATACCAATCAGCAACATCGGATTAGTAACTCAAACAAATTGTATCTGAATGAGTAATTTATTTCCTCGTACTAATCGAAAAGCAAATCAAATTTAAATTTCTAATTAGAGTTCCCCCTATTGCGTATTAGATGCAATTATACTCGCATTGCATCATACGCACACTGTCAGACGTTCCACGCAAACACATGCAAATGCACAATGTATCCAATTCCATTTATAATTAACTTCTTTTCTCTTTTGTAGTTGTTGTTGCTTCTTGTTTGATACCAAAGCACAGTGGAGCTGAAAACCACACACGGAACCTTAGAATCTCAGCATCGCTAGATGGATGTTGGTGTCAGATGATTGACAACGTACCACTCGACTCCACGACTTTGCCCCGCTGACTCCGATTCCCGCCTGGGATGCCGTCGAAGGAAGCTAATTTTCCAATGAATAATGTGCGGTTTCACAAGTAGGAAACTTGCGGTTTGACCAAGAATCCAAATCGGATGAATAGTCGTTTTCAGAAGCACAATCAACAGCAACATCAGCGGCAGCGGCAGCAACACTAAAGCCCCATTCAAGCTTCAGCAGTCCAAAATGCACACACTCTCAGGCCTCAGCTCACAGATTAATTCTTATTGACAAATTGTGCTGTAGCGCCAGATGAGAACCATTTGGGGCCCCCAGTCGTGGGAAGGAAAGCAATCATATGCGGCTCTGATACGAGTCCACCAAAGACTACATGTATGTGGATGTGTGCGATGCATGTTTAGTGAAGCTCCATTACACAAGCACCTCCACAGGTCCACACGGACCATTCTTGAGCGCAAACAATCTCAAAAAGTTTCCTGCTGCATGTTATCGGGGTGGGAGAAGACGACGACGATTACTATCCATTAGACACTAGTTGCACGCGATCTGTGTTGCATCTTAAATGCATTTGTGTCCAGGAATCCCCTGTCGAGACGAATGGAGCACAGTTTATGCATATACAGTATACACAGTTAATGGCCCATTGATAGATGCTGAAATCGGCCAAAGTTCAAGTCAAGTACTTGTTCACATATTTGGATGGCAAACTATCGGCAAGACAGACTTTTGCGCGACGAGGATGCATAGCACAGCATCCGGGCTATGAGCTTGAGTTTCAAAGAAACTAAAAAAATAAGATACATCCCAGGGGGTGAACAGGTAGGTACTTCATGTGCATAACGATTGGTGTAACTATTCCTGGTACTGTTGAGAGACTCCAGACATACAAGAAGAACCAATGGCCATCGATTTAGATAAGTTGATAAAAAGTTAGTTGGGTGCAGTTGAACTCTGTCTGACCGATTTGTTCCAAAGCCCAAAGTCGAATTCAGAGAAGCGAATGAAGTAAAAAGATACACAGACCCAACAGAGATTCTTGCTACCTTGACGTCGGTAACTTGTTCCTTTTGATTTATAGCTGAAAAGTTGGCTGACAAGATTCTTTCTTAGGAAGTGCAGTGCAGTGCAGCACTTGTGTGGTTAAGCTTACAGAATGGTACGGGTAAGCACTTTTCTTTTGGAGAGGATGGATGGTGCAAAACGTCGGAGTTTCAAGTCAAACAATGAGGTCCTCTGGGAGTTGGTCGTGTATTGATTAGCATAGATTTCATAAACATAAGGATATCTCTTCACACGAAAATGAAAGACATGCAAATGGATGACTCTGTCAGCTTGGGGATGAAATATTGGATATGTCGACTAGCGAGTTGGTACGTATATTTGAATATCAATCGAGACGGACGTTTAGATAAGTTGGCTCTTGGATGGCTGGAAAAGAAATGGAATGTCATTATTGAAAGGAAAAGGATTTTTTCAGTCTCTACCAAACCGTTTACAATATACTCAGGTGGTGGAGGAGGTGGTAAAGAACTGTTGAATTGTATGTTCTGATCTTCACTTCATCTAATGGGATGGCTCCACGGCATTTTACCAATAAAAAATTAAATATTTGAAGGTTTAGAAACAACAAAAATCGATTAGACAAGTTTTAAATATTAGACTCCATTTGCACCAGTGAAGCTTTACGAATGACCCAATTTTAAAATTATATCCGTTCTTATTAATTTACTGTAAGTGTTAGTGGGACATCCCGATCGCTTTGTAACAATTCGCATCAAGGCCAAATTTGCCAACATATGCCTTATATGCGCTCACGCCCCAACGGAAGAAAAAGTTGATATAGCTCAGGATTGCTTCAACAAGCTCCTTGACAAACCAATAAGCGATTACCGAAGTACGATGTTAAAATCGTATTGGAAGATTTTAACGCAAAACTAGGAAGAGAAGACATCTTTAGCAGTATTGTCGGAAATCATAGTCTACACGACAGCACGTCTGGTAACGGACTTAGGCTAATTGACTTCGCTACTGAACGAAATGCCACAATAGCCAGCACACGGTTTCCTCACCTAGATATCCATAAGGGGACATGGCGGTCTCCAGATCAACGAACGGCCCACCAAATTGCGATAGACAAGAGGCACGCATCAAGTATTTTGGATGCCCGAACATTCCGAGGAGCTAACATCGATTTGGACCGCTACCTTGTTGGAGCCAAGGTAAGAATGCGGATATCCACTACGCTACAACAATCCAGAAATACGGTGAAAAAATTTAATGCCGAAAGACTGCAATAGCAAGAGACCGCCAAAACCTGCAAACAAGCCATTAGATCAGCCGCAACTGATGTGCTAGGTTTCTCGCGCTCACCATTAAGAAAGCCCTGGTTTGATGGGAATGCCGACAGATGCTCCTAGCTAAAAACGATGCCTACAGGGCTAAGCTGCAGGTGAAGACGAGAGCTGTCATTGAGGTCTATAGGCAGAGAAGAAGGGAAGAACACGAGCTTTGTAGAAAGAAGAAAAAAGAGCAGAAAAGCGCGCGATGGAGGATATAGAGAGGTGCGACTCCAGGAACGTTGTTCGTAAGTTTTACCAAAGTGTAAAGCGTTAAAGTCAAGGATACAAGGCTCGAACACAATCCTTTCGAGATCCTCTAAACTGCGCCAACTTACTTACTTACTTAAGTGGCGCTACAGTGAATCTGGTCCTCAACCAACATGCCTCTCCAATTAGCCCGTAGTTACTGCCTGTAGTTGCGCACTGCAAGTTGGTTGAGGTCGGTTGCTACTTGTGCGCGCCACTTAAGGCGAGGTCTTTCTCTACTGCATCCAACGTCTGGCTGGGAATCGAATACTCTGCGAGCCGGAGTATTGGTGTGCATTCGTTCTACATGTTTTAAGCCCGTCAACGCAAACGGAACGAAGAATTTGCCTCTCGAATCGACCAAGGATTTCCTCATCCGCCTTTGAGACGGTCATTGCTTCAGCGCCGTAGAACAGGACTGGGATGATCAGGGTCATATATAGGACCTCCTTAGTTGCTCAAGTGAGGGCTTTACTGCCGAATTGCCTTCTCAGTCCAAAGAAAAAGTGGTTGGCAAGAGTAACTCTTCGTTTAATTTCCGACAAGATGTTCTTGCCTCAAAGTTATATCTGTCAATGGAGACGTTCTGTCCAATTCGTCGATGTTGTGTGACCTTTCGTGTTGACAGCATATACTTCGTCTTGCCCTAATTTACTGCTACACAAATTTTTGCCGCTTCTTCTTCAATACCAGCAAACGTGGCTATGCCATCACGTTGAGTATAACCAAGGAATGTCAATAAAAAAAATAAAAAAAAAATGTATGGCGCACTAAGCTCGATAGTACCCAGGGCCTAGCTTTTTTCTCACAACCATTCATGTGTGCGTGTGCTTCTTAGCACGATGGCGGGACCTCCTGTTTTATGCCGAATCCGAACGGCTTAGTTGAGATAAGCTTTTCATGACAATTGATATTACTCGGATGATTTGTCAGATCATCACGAGAGGAGGGCCAGTGAAAATTCATTAAGGTGTTGCTACGGCCCTTCTGACCTTCTGCACGGCAGTTCACCGCACTAACCATCGCGCCACTGAGCCCTGAGGAATGTCGACATCATCGACAATTCCGACAATACCGCTAAAGATGTCTTCTCTTCCTACCTTTGCGTTAAAAGGTTTGTCAAGGAGCTCGTTGAAGTAATCCTTAGCTATAGCATCTTTTCCCTCCGTTGGGTCGTGAGTGCATATAAGGCTTATGTTGACGAATTTGGCTTTGATGCGAAATTTCTATAACGCGTTCGTATATGTCTTGGAAACATTAGACTTCTTGCCAAAGTCTGGCACTTGTAACAAATCCGCATCCGAATAGTCGCTGTTTCTGCTCACTATAACACGGTCCGTAGTAGATGTCACAGTTTTTCATCCTCTTTTTGACCGGCCCATCCCATTGTATTTCTTGGGTGGTAGTAATGTCTGCTTTGTAGCAGTTTAGGGCTGTTCGCTTGCACCTCTCCTGTTTAATGTTCTCACATTCCAGGTGCAGATACGAACGTCGTTGTCCTTTTTTCGTTTATCAGGGTCATCAGCAATAAAATCAGTCCTTTTCGAGACTATATCGTAACATAAAGTTTTTTCCACAGTTGGGTATAGTTAACCCAAAGCACAACCCACAACCAGGAGGGTCAGTTCCAATTTATTAGTCACCCCTATGACACAGGGCCATCAAATTGAGCGCTGCCGTTGCCTTTCGGTTCATCCGCTACCATCTTTGTTCGAGGGCCTGACCAACCCTTGAAATTCCTATACAACCTGTTGTCTGAATGTGTCGAAGCAGCTTTTCTGGGGCAGCAGGCCGGGTTTTCATTGCGTGTTGCCATTTTTCGTCGTGTTATCAGCACTCGCGCTTGTCGTTTAACAAGTCAAATCCGGTTATATGAGACCAGTACCCGATGGTTACCACTTGGAGGTTAAAAATAAGCACTTGATGTGTAGTCAGAGTTACAACCACTTGGTATTGCTAAGTTAAAGCCAATCAGAGTCTACCCTCGTTCTACCACACCTAAACATTTCGCAAAAGGTGCAGCAGTTAAAAACTGTTATTACTTTCGGAATTCAAACTGGCTGCAGTTACCGGCTTAGTAATCCAACGCATTAATATCGAGACCACTGCACCCTACATTAATGCCTCCAATTGCAAACAAATGTTTCATTTTGGCTAGTCTTGTCTACAGAACGGACTCAGTAGTGCGATGATTAGTGCGATGAACTGCCGCGCAGAATGTCTGAACACCACCTAAACTATGTTTCACTGTCGCTGGTCTAGTGATGATCTGAATAATTATCTGAGGAGTAAAAATGGTTGCGCCGGAATATGGCTATCAAGCCTGTGAAACAAGTGGTGACGATGACTGTGTAATTTTTACTTTCGGAGTCCTTAAAAAGTCAGGAAACTTGAAGATGTAATTGAATTTATTTAACATGGCTATAGATTCAGTGGACGGGATCTTGTTAAGTAAATAATTAAGAATTCATTCTACAAATACCATACCTGTAAGTAAGCTAAGATTGCAGCAGCTGGCTCACATTGTAAAGATAAGAGGTAAATGTGCACCAAAAAGAACGTTCTTTGTTATCATTCTTTGATTGCATGATCTATAGCAATAATATTCTTAAATTTATAAATTTTATCTACAATACCATTTTTTGACCAATTTTTTGCTAAGAGAATATCTAACCAAAAAGTGTGTCAAGATGTAAAGCATACCAATGTTCATGTAACTTCACATCTGCTAAGCTCTAAATAGCAGTGATCCAACTCGTCACAATGCCATGGCTTTAATGAAACCTAAACCAAAAACATTCCTTTACATCTCTTCAAAAGCTGGATCATATCCAAGTTGGGCATAATATAGTCTTTAGCCATACTATACGACTTGGACTTCTTTCAATTTCGTCTTATGGCAACTCTGACCCACGACTGATGCCATCTGCACAAAGTTTACACGCAAAAGACTTCTTTTGCGCAGACATTAGAAATGCCATAAAGCAACCGCAGTAGCGCTTTATAACCACCAAGTCATACCTCCGAATCACCAGCCAAACAACAACAACAACCAACTACATGATCTTCCTCTGCAATAACACCAAACATTGCAACCTTACCACATACTACCACCAAACAACATTCTAGTGGACTTAACGTTTTTTTTTTTACCATTTCGGCTAAACTAGCGACCATCTGCAAGCCATGGTCTATGATAATGCACAAGACCAACTTTACCATGACTCCGACTACCATGATGATGATGATGATACCAATGATGACGACGAAGTAGAAAATAACGAAAAACAGCAAAACAACGAAATAAAAGAATAGAAAAACATACCACAGAACAAAAAAAAAATGAAAAAGAAAGAAAAAACGAAGTAAAAGGCGCAGAGAAAGATTGTACTTTTGCGGCTGCAAGTTGGTCATGAAATTTTATAAGACGCAGCAAAATCGCTACATGGAACATTTGTACCGCAGCGGTGCTTCTGGTATGTTGTGTGCGATCAAAGAAAAGTCTCATAGATACCCAAGGAAATCCTAAATATACTTACAGAAGATAGATTTCCATCCGTGAAGTTTGTTTTTTATTAATTTTTGTTTCGCTTTTTTTTTATCTTGATCGTGTTAAATTTTAATTTTTTGATCGGTCAAACCGGGATACTAGAGAGTTCCTCGCTAGCGTTCGCGTGTGTGTGCAACGTGCTAAACGTATGTGACATATAAACTTTGGTGTTGAATAAAAAATAAAAAATAAATTTAATTCGAAATGAAGTTGACCACGTTAAAGTGTGTATTCGTGCTGTGTACCGTGATCGGTTTTTTGGATATTGTCACGACAACCGCTAGTGCTGATTATCCCGGAGTTATTGAGTTGGTCGGCTATAACAGTCGTCGAGCTCGCACTCAGTATGTGACCGCCGAACAATCGGAACAGCAATCAAAGACCAAAATGGCAGCGGACATCGAGACTGTCAAGCAAAACATCGAAAAATACAACAAGCTGCTGAAAATGGATACGAAAAATCTCCCTGAATCACAGAAGGAAATTTTAGAGAGGATCGTTGAGCGGGTGGCTCGTCTAAAGGAATCCCTTGATATCCATCGAAATAGGGAAAATGTCACGATCAACAATGAACCCGTGACTACAGTAACTGAAAGCCAAGAAACAACTCTACCCGACAGTGCAGAGCTGGCATACTCTTCCATGGCAGCGTCATCATCAATTGAGGAGACTACAAAAAATCCAGACGCCATGACCACAGCTGATGCCCTGCAGACACTGTACACCGAAGAGGATTACTCCATCACAAGCCAAGATGACGATGATATTGCGGCAAAAGAACTCCCCAACAACGATGAGATGGTCAGCACGGATGGCGGTGGTATCACAGAAGAGGATGCAGACATTCCAACATCAACCATCGGCTCGGGAGAGATCGATGAGGATCAATTTGTTGCGGCGAGATCTAATAACAATAATCACCGTACCCTAGTTTCCACCAGCAATAGCAATCCAAAGACGAAATCACGACCCAACTCCACAAAGAGGCCAGGTTCGTCGTCATCATCAGCATCGTCATCACCATCATCGACTAAATCTTCAACGTCATCCATAAAACGTGTTAATGGTCAAAAGCCATCATCCATGGTTGGTGGTTCATCGATGAAGACAACGACATCGTATACGTCCGCGGGATCTATAACGACCGTACAGCCGATGGTGAAGATACAAAAACCCTTGCTTCAGCCAAAGGAACCCGACACAATGATGAAAGTGCAACATCAGCTACCACAAAAACAGCAACAACAACAACAACAACAACAGCAGTCAAATAAATTGCAAAGCTATCAGCAGGAGCAAGATGTGGTGTCTACCTTGGCAGATATTCAGCAACAACAACAAATTGAAAAGCAAACACTGTCACCGATCCAGCAACAGGCGGTACAAATCCAACAGAGAACCCCAACGCTGGGCGGTGGTAGCATCGGCAGTTCGGCAAACACGAACACAGCGATTGGCAGCAGTTTGGGCTCGGACATGCTTTACGATTCGAATGTGAACACATCGTCGATAATCGAAAGCTTGAATAATGCACGCGAAGAATTCTACAACAAGGCTGGAATTAATAACAACGACAAGGTGAGTTTTAATTTTTTATACTATAAGTGCAAGTGATCTTGGAAAAGTTCAAGATTGGCAAGGATTCAGAAATTTCATAAGAAAAAGTGTCGAAGTAGATTACTTAACCTGGTTTATTCAATGCAACTGCGTCTCGAAATTATGACGGTTTTTGGAAAATATTTGTTCAACACCAAGTTTAATGCGTAAAGTTTAAAACATGTGACATGTCCCTCCAATATCTAATGTTGTTGCTGACTCTCCTTTTTTTATGATAGGTCATGTAAGAGTATTTCAGTCATGGGACTTACACACTTTACGTTAGGAATCTGCTTATCAAAGATTAACTTTAGGCACACAAATGACTGCAAAATCTAAGTGTGGGACCTACATGGACCGTTTTCTATGTCATAATAAAATATTGAGCAATTGAAAGCTCTTTTGACTTAACCGTTGATTTTTTTATTGGTAAGCCTTTTGAAATAATTCTCAAAAAAATTTTAACTATTTATCCCCTCTCATCTAAAATCTCACCTAAAATCAAAGGCGTTAAGGGCTTATAAGAACCACGGACATTTAATAAAAAAAAAATCCCAGATAAGTGAAACACACTCCATTTTTTTATAATTTACACAAATGTTGAACCCACTTTACTAAAACAAAAGTTTTGACATTTTTTTTCCGATTTCAATCAGAGTCAAAGAGTTTATGTATCTGCAAACAAAAATTTAAATATAGGTTCCATCTAAAAAAAAATTTAAAAACATAAGAAAAATATAAGAAATGCCCTTTGCGAGGACATTGACTTCTGAAATTTACTAGAATGGTTTTCAACATTTTTTAAGGACATTTAAATTATTAACAATCATTAATTATTAATTAAATATTATTTATTATAATTTAATTAAGAAAATGCTTGATGAATTCAATCGACTGACCAACGCAACCATCACTTCGGGAGCAAAAATTAAATTAATTAAATTCAGTTTTAAACAAATTGCAGTCTTGTTTTGTTGAATAATCTAGGACGACATGTCAATTGTATAATTTCAGTATAATTTTACGTGCAAACTAATAATTGAAGTTTGTACCTGAGTAGGTACACATCTTTCGCATGGGTGATCACGGACTTAGCCATTTTAGACTCTAGTTTCTTTTTTCTTTTTTTTTTTTTGCGTGGGCTGGTGGAAATCTCGAAAGTCACGATGAACACGTGCCCAAAGTAGTGTGAGACTTTAAGACCCACTAAAACCACCACCCTTTTTGTATTTGTATTGCAACTAAGTATACGACTTATCTAGCAATTTTTTTTATCACGAGAAATGAATGTTTGCCAGGTAACTTTCCTTTGAGAGTTTCTGCTTTTTCCGCAATTTATAGCGCGGTTTGTTATTATCAGGCCAAATCTAAGGGATTAGTTCTTTAAAGACGCGTTTGTTTCGTCAAGAATTTGGAGGACCGTTGTGTTAACGTTTTTTTTTTGTTTGCGTGCAAAATTTTTCGTTTCATCTTTAACCACGGGAATACCCAGATCTCTGCATAGATCTTCATTCCTTATATACCACGGCGCATTAACAAATGATCTTAAAATGTTGTTTTCAAAACTTTGTAAGATATTTATGTTCGTTTCACTGGTATAACCCCATAGTTGTATACCATACGTCCAGACCGGTTTTAGCACTTGCTTGTATAATAGCAGATTGTTATCACGGTTAAGCTTCGAATATTTTCGGAGTAACCAGTACAGTTCTCTGTATTTATTTAAAAGTTCTTCGCATTTCTTTCTTAAATGCGACTTCATTTTAATTTTGCATCGAGTGTCATTCTGAGATATTTCGCTTCATTTGCAAAGGGCACTCGAAGCGTATTGAGAAATACTGGCGAATTGTTTGTCCGTTTATACGAAAAATCTACATGAATCGATTTGATCTCTTGCAAGTGAAATCCACCAGGACTTTGTCCACTCATCAACCTCGTTAAGAGCGTTTTGTACTTTCATATTCGTTTCCCCAATTGTTGTGCGAACTGCTAGTATAGCTGTATCGTCAGCAAACGTAGCAACTATTGTATCGTTTGTTTGTTTGTGGGATGTCACGTGTAAATAGGAGGTACAAGAGTGGTCCAAGGACTATTCCTTGGGGCACTCCTGCCAATATTTCTTTGAACTCCGAATATTCGTTTCCAAGTTTCACACGGAAGAGTCTATGCTCAAGATATGAGACAAGGATTTTATATAATTTTTCAGGCAGAGCTTGCCTTAGCTTGCATTGAAGGCCTCTATGCCAAATTTTGTCAAAAGCTTGCGACGCGTCAAGAAATACGGCTGAGCAAATTTTCTTTTCTTCGAAAGCTTTCTCAATTACATCAGTAATTCGATGAACTTGGTACACAGTCAAATGTTTACTTCTAAACCCAAACTGATGGTTAGGTAAAAGGCATTTCTGATCAATAATGGGGTGTAAGCGACCGAGTAATATCCTTTCAAAAACTTTTGAAATTATTGGAAGAAGTGAAATAGGTCTGTAAGATTTTATTTCATTTGGTGATTTTTCTAGTTTGAGAACCATAATCACTTCTGCGATTTTCCACTGTCTTGGTATTTATTCCAATCTAATTGCTGCATTTACAATGTAGAGGAGTTTAGTTAATGCTTTTACGGGCAAAATTTTAGGAAGTTATCCTGTAATTAGGTCATAACCCGGAGCTTTTTTAGGATTTAATTTCTGTATTTCCCATTTACGCTCGGCAATACTTGCATATCTAACTAGATTACTATCGGTTGTAGTCTCAAATAAATTAATGTTTTCTGGACCATCAAATGGTTTAAATGTTTCCTCAAGATGTGCGGCAAAAATGTCTGCTTTTTCCTTATCGCTTTTTGCCCAAACGTCTTGAGTTACCCTAATTTATGGCACAGCGTTTTTTAACCGTTTCATGACTTTAAGTGCTTTCCAAACTGAATAATTCGATTCTTTTCCAGCGGTTAGGCTTTGAAGATAAGTTTCTACTGCATGGGTTTTTAAAGCGTTTAATCGAATTCGATAACATATTACTCAACCGATTGAGATGTGTTTTATCTTGGGGGGGAAAAGCTCGAAAAAGATGGCACCAAACTGCCATCTTTTTCGAGCTTTTCTTTTTTGTCAAACCAAATCTTTTATTTCCCATGGGTACTTGATATTATTATAGCTCTCTATTTTGTGTTGTTGAGGAGTAATATTTGATGCTATTTGTGGGACAGTATCGATAAAAAAATAAAAACTTCATAAGGATTATTAATAAAAAAAAAGCAATTATCTATTTACGAATTATTTTTAATATTAAAGGTGATAAATTTATTTAAAATTTTTGAGATAAGACCTCAGAGAGATGATTTATTTTTAATTGTATCGTTATTGTTGAAATATTTTGATTTACTACAAATTTATGTGGACTTTTTCTTCATGGTTTCAAGTGACTTTTTGAAGTTACAACCATTTTGTAATGAAGATAATAAAAAACAAGTTATTTCCTTAAAATTTATTTCATTTATTTAAACCAATAAAGAACGAAATAAACTTCAAAAACAGAAAATTATCCTTCTTTTTAATTAATTAGTTATACTGTTGTAATTGCACAGTAATAATACGTAGAAACAAAATTGGACCAACGCAAAAAAAAATTATAAGTTTATATAAATTAATTTTACATGAGTCTGAATTAATCATTCAGTAAAAATTAATCATTCATACCTCGAAAGTAAGATTAGTAGATTCGTTCATAATTTAATGCTGTTTTTGTCGCAAATTTAACAAGCAAACGCCCAGGCTGCATAATTATTCTAGAAAACAAAACGAGTATTTTTTGTTGTATACTACCTTACATTATCTTACAATATCGTCACCTGAATGCAATAAGTGGGTGACTTTATATTCATCACTTTTGAGAAATTGGCAATAAAATGTTTGCTTAATTTTTTAAGGAATCTTTCAAAATCTATTTCAGACAAAGCAAAAAGGTGATTTCTTAAGCGTTGGTTTTTTTTTTAAATCAAATTTGTATGAAATATTCAAAATTTTATTGTAATCGATAAATAGGCCTTTGCCATTTACATTTTTAAGACAACTTCATGAAAATGTTGTGCGCGGCTCCGTTTCTAATGGCCCTCTCGGAAGGTCCAATTTTGCGTCACTTTTTCGAGCATTTCGGCCTGTATTCCTTGAATTGCGCGTTATGTTAACCTGTAAGGCTTCAATCGTGATCCACAAGAAATAATCAAGAGGCGTTAAATCGCATAACCTTGGCCACTTCGAGAGATAAAGTGCTCATTAAATTCATCCTTCAACATTTGTATTGTTTCACGAGCTGTGTGGCATGTGGCACCGTCTTGATGATGGTGAACATGAGAACCAAGTTCAACTCAGCCAACTGGGGCAAAAAAAAAGTCGATATCGTTCGCCATTGACGGTCACGTTTCTTCCACGGTCGTTTTTGAAGAAAAATGGATCGATGATGCCATGAGCGCATAAACCACACCAAAATGTCGTTTTTTCTGGATGCATCGGTAATTCTTATATGGCATGTGGCTGTTCATCACTCCAGATGCGACAGTTTTGCTTATTTACGTATCCGATGAGCCAGAAATGAGCCTCATCGCTGAACACAATTTTTCGATTAAAACAGCGGGTTTTCATGGATTTGTTCTAAGGCCCATTCACCGAAAATTAGACGTTGTGGTAGGTCATTCGGCTTTCAAACCCAAATCGGCACGTAATTTTCCATGTGGTTGAGTAACACATGCCCGATTGCTAAGGAACGGCGACGAATTGACATTTCACGATCTTCATTAACATTGCACGCTACGACAACAATATTCTCATCGGTACGCACTGACATGCGAGTCGATGTTTTAATGTCCAACAAAGTAAATTTGGTGCGAAATTGGTGGTAACAGCACAAATTGGTGGTAACAGCACAAATTGTTGATTCACCAGGTCGATTATGACGACCATAATATTGTCGTAACAATCGGTGCACATTTTTCACAGAGCACGAATTTTGATAAATAATTTCAATAATTTGCAATCGTTGCTCATTTGTAAGTCTTTCCATGATTAAATGGCAGAGTTTACTGAAAACTTTTCACTTTGACAGATGACGTTTGGACACCATTACTTACCAGTGCTGCCAACCTGAAAAACTAAACTCTCAAAAAATCACCCTTATAAATAACACAAGAAACACTAATTAACCAGAAAATATTTTTGGTCCTCCATTCATACTTTTAGTATATCGCCTCATTCACGCTCCACTGACCTGATTACAACAGATTTAAAAAAAAAACACTCATTGTCAGGAATTCCTCAAATGCAGTTCCAAAGTCATTACGAAAAAAAAACTTCAAGTTATCAGAGTAAACAAAAATTCAACATGTCACGCTCATGAGACATGGTGACAGTTTTCAAATAACCAACAAAAATACAACTCATTGAAGTCTTGAAGTCATGAAGTGTCAAGACAATTGTTGGTTTATACCAGAGTTCATCTTAACCTTTTCAAATGCATTTTGAATGGTGACAGCTTGTGCTAGTGATGCACGATAATTTCTTTCAACTTTTCTTGAAGTTCTTCTGCACTTGACTATTGAAGTGTCATCCTGCATAGTGCTTTCCACTTTATACAATTGGATAGTTTATCTAATAGAGATTATTACGCATCACAGTGTTGTTGACAGATATTGCTCATTCAGTTGTTTTGCAATTGACAACTGAAGGACTAAAGGACTCATATTTATTTAAAAGCCAATGAAATGTTGGATTTTAATTTGATGTGAATATATGCATCAAAAACAACTTTTACCTTGCACCATAATTTTTTAATTGTTTTAAAAAAAAACATCTTGAGAGGTCTTCTTGTTAGTGGTCCAGTTTAAAGATTATCACAAGGAAGCGCAGACATAGCGTCGACTGCTTTTAGGAAGTTTTCGTAAATATTTCTCAAATATGAATAATAATTGGAAACATGGATGGTAGTGGTAGTGGCAGTTTGGCACGAACCCAAGTGTCACTTACCTGCCTTTATGTTACCACGACTCGTATGATCAATATCATGATTGTTCTGTGGATTTGATACAGGCGGTCTCTAGATCCAGCCTGTGAGGTTTAGAAAGCCCATTTACGGATGAAATGGGAGAGGATTTCTCTATCATTTGTGCTCTCGCAACTGCGGCATTGAGTGTTAAATTCGTTGAAAACATGGATACGTCATTGTTAATGAGATTTGGTACTGACTGCACATCTAATCAAGGGACCTAACTAGCATTGCATACATTTTGCTTATAATTTAGTGTGCAAAATTTCATCAACTAAGGTATTTATAAGAAAAAAGCTTTCTTTTCGTTCCATACATGTTTTTATTTTCAAACCAGAATTTTAAGGGATATGAACGATGCAGAAATAAATCTGTTTTCCCTAGGACGTGGTCAAACACTGTTCGCTGAATGTTTCCATTATACATTGATTGATTTTAGCACTGATAATTTAATCCTCCGGTTAACCGGTGGCATATAAGGCGGTAAATTAGGCGCAAGAGTCTGCTCAGACCCATTCATTAAAAAATACGTATATTTCAAGACAGAGACCTGGATATGGCCAGAGATGTGCTAAATGTGTGTTTGTGAGCTAGGATCCGTGACTAGTTTTAATCATTGAGAAAACCAAAGAATTTAAGGTCGAGACCCATCACATGTTTGTTGACTTCAGAGCAGTTTAGGACTAGAAAAGAACTTTATAGTTCCATGTCCAGCTTTAGCATCCCTGATAAACTGATACGGCTTATCAGAAAGACGTTGGATAATGCTCGCTGGTCCAACTTACTTTGGGGGGATATAACTCAATCCACACAGACAAGACAAGATGACCCTCTGTTATGCATCTGCTTCAATATTGGGCTTGAAAGGTAGTACTTAACACCCAAGCCAGTGCATCAGTACTAAAGTATGTCCTAGACATCTTTCATTCTACATGTCCTAGACATCTAAAACGTCTAATGCGAAGGTTTTCGACCAAACGAAAATTCTTGGCTGAATTGTGTTGGTGTCCATTCGTTCTACATGTCCTAGCCATCTGAAACTTCCAATGCAAAGTTTTTTGGCAAGGGGCATGTCGCTGTACAGCTCGTATAATTCTTGGTTGAATTTTCGTCTCCATAGCCCGACAACGCAAACGGGAACGAAGATTTTTCGAAGAATTTTCCTCTTAAATCGACCAAGGATTCCTTCATCCGCTTTTGAGGCGGTCCATGCTTTAGCGCCGTAGAGCAGTTATATCTGTCAATGGTGACATTTTTTCCGCTCCTTATCTATACTAGCAAACGTGGCTAAGAAAGAAATCACGTTGAGTCCTACCAATGATGTCAATATCGTCGGCGTATGCTAGTAGTTTTCCCGTTTTCTGGAAAATTGTGCCTCTGGTGTTGGCTCGGGAATTCTCTCAAGAATCAAATTGAAGAAGTCGCATGACAGCGCATCGCCTTGCCTAAATCCTTTTTGGTATCGAATGTGTCAGTGAGGTCATTTCCGACCCTGATGGAGCAGCAAGAATTCTCAATCGTCATCCTACACAAACGGACTAGTTTGGGCGGTATACCAAAACTAGACATGGTTCTGTATAGTTCGTCTCTATAAATGCTGTCGAATGCGGCTTTGAAATCGATGTATCGACGGTATCGATTTGGACTTCTTGGGCTTTTTCTAGGATCTGCCCAAGTGTGACAATTTTATCGGTTGTGGACTTTCCTGGCATAAAACCACACTGATAACGGCCGATCAGGTTGTTGGCAAACGACTTCAGTCGTTCACATATTAAAGCAGATAGGAACTTGTGGGCGATGTTGAGGAGACTTATGCCTCTGTAGTTGGCGCAGTTTTTGTGGATCGGGCAGACGATGCTGAGGTCCAATTCTTCAGGCATTCTTTCTTCCGACCAGATTTGGCATATGAGTTGGTGGATGTTACTTACCAAGTCAGTCATCCCCGCCGGCTTTATAAAGGTCAGCGAGAAGGCCGTCATTTCCGGCAGCTTTATTAAGCTTGAGTTTAGATATTGCTATCCTCACTTCACTCAGGTCGGGTGGATGGCAGTTTTCGCTGTCGTTGCCAATATTGAACGGTTCGTTCTGTCTGATAGCGAAATGTTTTTCGTCATCGTCGTTTAACAGTCTGCAGAACTAATTCTTCCATATCCTCAGAATCGACTGTTTCTCTGAAACGGGTCTGAAACGGCTGCAACATTTTTAGCTGTGATGCGTACTCTATGTAGTTCTATACTCTTTTCTGGGACCTACCTTTGTCTAACATATATAAAAGAAATGCGCGTAATTTCGTCCTTGTTCACTATTTTATGGATTCTCTGACTAGTACCACTCTCAATGCAAAGATGCATATTAAAGGCCACTCTGCTGGCCTTAAATTGCTGGTAATTTGGAACTTATAAGCTGTAAAGTTCAAGTCGTTGTCCAAAATTATTTGCATTTACTTAATTCCTTGTCGAAATACCTCGAATCACATCAGCATTTAATTCCTGCGTCCAAAATGTGGCATTTCTGTGGTAAGGCCTTTCAGCAACTTTCCCACGCTCTGCAAAGAGTTTATCAGTCCCATTATAGCCCATCATCCCTCAAACCGTGAGAACAAACTCTTTTTGGACGGGAATTTGCTAATCTAGTGCGTGATAGCGAGGCGTTTAGTCTAATTTACAGTGAATGTTGAAAGTACAAATCACTCCAATTTAGTGAAATAGCACTCATGTATGACTAGCCGATTTTCAGTGCATCAGAACTGCAAATTTTAGTTATTCATGTATCCTCAGAGGTAGAGATGACCCTCTTTATATATATATATATATATTTTTTTTTTTAACCAAAATCGGTTCACTTCACAGTCAACATGAGTTGATCGACTGTCCGCATTTATAAGTTTTTTTTTCCAATGCACCACAGAGACGTGCTTGGAATTTCGAAATAAAACTTACACATGACATTTGCAAATTCTATAGCACAATTCATAGGCCCACCATGTGTTTTAAATATGTTTAAACGATCTTGATGAAACAAAATTCCATTGATTCTCATCACAGATTCCATTTCAAGCCTCGATCTCTCAAAAATAAAACCGCGAAGCCTAGCAATATGAATGTGAATATGTAATCTTTATCACACCAATTGGAAGTTTATCGACCAATTCAAAAATATAAAAAAACGTTCTTCTTAAAAAACAGAACCATTCCACTCAAAAGAATCATCATAATTAGAACGCCTCCTGATATACAGCCCCCCCACGTAATTATCCAATTCGGTCAGATTCCCATCAAAATTCAAGCCTTCAAAAAACACCCGGGAACACAATCTATTTCCTGTTCCCATTCGGTGCCTAATGAACCATCATTTGGGAAAAGTCATTTCCATAACTAAACTCCTACTGGTTCGTGTCTCCCTTCACCTCTCCCCCCGATATGATTATACTTATCTCATTTATCATCAACGATGATATTGAAGATGAAGACGATTTGACTGCAGTTGTAACTCTCGAACAGGTAATGTCCGTATCTGTATCTAAGCAATTCAATAGAATTCATTACCTGCAGTGTGAGATAAGTGCACTTGTCCCACGATGACATCACGCGAACGGATAAGAAAATTTCAAACGCTCAAGGGAGAGAGTAAAAAGGGAATTTTTCTCAAGCCTAAAACGAACAACACAGAAAAAGACGGAAAATCTATCTAAGATGGTAGCTGCTGTGTGTCCATGTTGAACCCGAGTTCAAGTGATTTGCTCCAAGGCTGACAGAGTTCTACGACCCACGACAACGCCGCTAAATGACTTGAATCGATGTCTAGTTCCCCCTCATTCAACCTGTAGGGAGTGAAGTAGGACCACTCTATGACTGCAGTCTATAATTTCCCTTTCGAGATCCACAGCGAACAATAGACCCTTCAGTGATGCGGTGCACACTCATCGGGAATGGCTGTTTAATTGACGATAATATGTCGAATAAGTGTGCAGTTGCATGTTCCAAGTTGCGTACCACACCCACCTATCCCATCCCAGGCTGCAGAATGCCATTTCAAAAACAAAAAAATTGTTCGAAAGGAATTGGAATTGCGCTCTCGATTCCTGGAATCGTTAAGTACATAAACTGGAGTTGGCTAATTATGCTAGCAGCACAGTCATCCGTCTTACACCTGAGGCGTACTTTTAATAGATCACTAAGCAAAAATATGCGAGCCTGTATTGTGTAGCCATTTGGCCGGAGGTATGCTCCTAATTAATGGAACGTAATCTCACAATGAAAGGATATAAAAGAATGTTTTTCCCCTGGCCAAGAGGGGCGAGGGATGTGCTATGCACGCAGAGCTCTTAATACAAGTCGATCATTGAATCGAATGACGGCGTTTATCATTAGCGAGAGGTTATGTTGAAGGAAATTCTCTTGTTTCTGTCCATCTAATTGCAGTGATTTGTCAGATAGATGCGCAAATAGATGGAATATCCAGGCAAGCAGGCACTGATGGCAAAGTAGTCTTTAATTGGACGCGAGGAGAAATGTTGCCGAACAAATGTTTTGAACTACTTTAGAGGAAAATTACAAATTCGAGCTTTACGACGTTACAAGTATTTAAATACACGCGCAGATACAAAATTGATGGCACGGCACACGAACAATTCTGAGATCGTGTGAGTTGGTGCTCTGATTAGCTACGCGATGTAGATATGTTTGTGGACGTGATTGCTCACGGGTTGCACTAGGTGCTAGCGAAATTTGTTTTAAATCGTGCAGAGATGAAGTTTATTTTTCTCGAGGGTAATAAGATGTTTTCAGAAATAAATGGTTTGGAGGGTGTATTTTTAATTTCATGTAAAAGGTACGAATCGGGAGTGATTTGTGGTGGAACATAAAATACTACCATTTATCGTAGGTAAACTAGAAGCTGGCCATGTCGAATCCGGGCATATATGAAAGAACACCTCTGGGTAGAGAACGTAATTGGAATTTTGAGATATTCAGACTTCAGAGTAGAGATAAGTAGGATTTTGGTGTCTTTGTGATGAGTAGCTTAGTGAAAGCTATTTTCCTAGGAAATGACGATTTTTTATACGATTATAACAGGAGCTTTGTGGACACTGCGAATCGCATGACACTTGTTGCCCTTAGGAGTTTCTGTTGAAGCAACCTTGATGTCGCAACGATTATAAAAAACCGAATTTAATGTTTTGTTAGAAGAGAAATTTGTTTCTTAAATGTTAATCCTTGTCTCCGGATAGGGTCTGAGGCATAAAAGTTATGCCATCGTATTTTTTACTAATGTCCACGAAATCGATAGAGGCCCTAGTGTTGGAGCCTTAGGATGTGCAAAGTTTTTCTTACGTTGCACTGATAGTCAGTTAAACTTTTTTGAGTGAAGAAATACAACAAGATATTAACCGCTTATAGTTACTTGCATACTTACTTAAGTGGCGCTACAGTCCGGATTTAATCTGGGCCTCAACCAACATGCCTCTCCAATTAGCCTGGTCCTTAGCTAACTGCCTCCAGTTGCGCACTCCAAGTTGTTTTCTACTTGTGCGCGGCACTTAAGGCGAAGTCTCCCTCTACTGCGTCCGACGACGGACTGAGAATCGAAGACTCTGCGAGCCGGAGAATTGGTGTCCATTCGTTCTACATGTCCTAGCCATCTTAAACGTCCAACGCGGAGTTTTCTGACCAGGGGCATGTCGCTGTACAGCTCGTATAGTTCTTGGTTGAATATTCGTCTCCATAGCCCGCAAACGGGACCGAAGATTTTTCGAAGAATTTTCCTCTCAAATCGCCCACGATTTCTTCATCCGCTTTTGAGACGGTCCATGCTTAAGTGCCGTAGAGCAGGACTGGGGTGATCAGGGTCTTATATAGGATATCCTTAGTAGTTCGAGTGAGAGCTTTACTGCTGTTTTACCTTCATAGCCGGAAGAAACAGCGGTTGGCAAGAGTAATTCTTCGTTTAATTTCTGAAGATGTTGTTGTCAGAGTTAAAAGCGGAGCCGAGATTGACAAAGTCCAGTTCTACCTCAAAGTTATATCTGTCAATGGTGACGTTCTGTCCAATTCGTTGATGTTGTGTGTCCTTTCATGTTGACAGCATATACGTTGTCTTGCCCTCATTTACTGTGAAACCAATTTTTGCCGCTTTCTTCTATGTACTAGCAAACGAGGCTATGACATCACGTTGAGTCCTACCAATGATGTTAATACCGTCGGCGTATGCTAGTAGTTGCACCGATTTTTGGAAAATTGCGCCTATGGTGTTGGCTCGAGAGTTTTGCACAATCCTCTCAAGAATCGAATTGAAGAAGTCACATGACATCGCATCGCCTTACCTTTTTTGGTATCGAATGTGTCGGTGAGGTCGTTTCCGACCCTGATGGGACAGCGAGAATCATCCATCGTCATCCTACACCAACGGACGAGTTTTAGCGGTATACCCAACAAGCAGACATGGCTCTGTATAGTTCGTCTCTATAAATGCTGTCGTATGCGGCTTTGACATCGATGAATAGGTGATGGATATCGATTTGGATTGCTTTGTTTTTTCCAGGGTCTGCCGAAGTGTGAACATTTGATCCGTTGTAGACATTCCTGGCCCAAAACCATTCTGATAAGTGCCGATCAGGTTTCAGGAGTTCACATATTACGGCAGATAGGATTTTGTAGGCGATGTTGAGGAGACTTATGCCCATGTAGTTGGCGCAGGGTCTCCTTTTTTGTGGATCGGGCTAACAAACTTAGGTTCCATTCTTCAGGCATACTTTCTTCCGACCAGATTTGGCTTATGAGTTGGTGGATGTTATTTACCAAGTCATCCCTGCCGGCTTTATAAAGCTCTGCGAGAAGGCCGTCATTTCCGGCACCTTGAGTTTAGATATTGCTATCCTCACTTCACTCAGGTCGGGTGGTTGGTAGTTTTCGCTGTCGTTGCCAATATTGAATAATTCGTTCTGCCTGACAGCGGAATGTTGTTCGTCATCGCCGTCTGCAAAAATGGTACTTCCATATCCACAGCATCGACTGTATCTTGACTACGATATTTTTTGTGCATCTTGACAGGATTATGTTCGAGCCTTGTATCCTGGGCCTTGACGTTTTACACTTCGGTAAAACTTGCGAAAAACGTTCCTGGAGTGGCAACTTTCTATATCCTCCATCGGGCGCTTTTCTTGCTCTTTTTCTTCTTTCCGAAAAGCCGGTGTTCTTCCCTTCTTCTTTGCCTATAGAGCTCAATCGCAGCTCTCGTGTTCACCTGCAGCTAAGCCATGTGGGCATAAAAGTTATGCCATCGGAATTTCACTAATGGCCACAAAATCGATAGAGACCCTGGTGTTGTAGCCTTTGGATGTGAAAAGGTTTTTGTTTATTTTTTCTCTTGTTTTGCTGATTGTCGTTTGTCCTTTTTTGTGTGACAGAATAGATACCGCGATGGTTAGTGCGATGAACTGCCGCGCAGAAGGTCTGCGTTCGATTCCCAGCCGTAGTAACAACTAAATGATTTTTCACTGGCCCTCCTCTCGTGATGATCTGACAAATCATCCGAGTAGTATCAATTGTCATGAAAAGCTTATCTAAACTTAGCCGTTCGGAGTCGGCAATAAACAGGAGGTCCCGCCATCGTGCTAAGAAGTACACACGCACACATGAATGGTTGTGAGAAGAAAGCTAGGCCCTGGGTACTAACGAGCCTGTTGCGCCATAAATTTATAGTCCCAAGACTAAAATTGAGAAACAAATTGTTTTGCACCCAGTGGATATACCATGATTGTACGTATTAGCAACGTAGATTTTTCTTCGCCTATGACGTCTTCGCAGTAATGTGTGTATACCCGTAACGTCATTACGAATTAGCTTAGGGTAACATATTTAGTTTGTTTCGTGTGAAGACCCTTTCAGCTAAAACGTTCACTTGAGTGTTAGAGGGGATCACCAACGACAATGGATTTTTTTTTATTATAATTTGGGATTATAATCCGGGGTCTGCTGGAGCATTGCTGCAGCACCAGTTAACCCCGTTCGCGGCCAACTGCAGTTTGTGCCAGTTAAGGTGAAATCATTGTCTACCCAAACTCAGGACTCAGTGATCTTGATACTCAAAGGCCTTGTTCACGTTAACATATGCATCTTTGGCATTGATTCCTGAATCATAATAATACTCGGCAACAACTCACATTTTTCTTATGTACGAGGTTAAGATCGGTGTTCCGAGAAACAACATCCAGGTCTGCCGGTATGGTTCCTCAATCTCCAGGACGAAGTGGACGATTTTTCGACCAAACTCATAACGAGCGATGAGGCTCATTTCCACCACTGCGGGTACGTGAGCAAGCAAAACTATCGCTTCTGGGGCACCGAAAATCCACGAGTAATGCACGAGGAGCCATTACACCCGCTCAAAGTTACTGCATGGTGTGCTGTTCACGCTGGAGGAGTCATCGGGTCATTTTTTTTTTCGGGAACGCCGCTGGTCAAACGACAACAGTGGACGGTGCGCGCTATAGGGTCATGTTAACTGAGTTTTTTCTGCCGCAATTGGACGAATTAGGACTGGAGGACATGTGGTTCCAACAGGACGGAGCAACGGCACACACTGCCCAAGCCGCAACCGATAAAAATTAGAGGCAAACAACATCGGATGACTTCTTTTGGCCCACCTTGTATATTCCAACAATCTAAAACACAATCCCAAACCGCCACATAGTTCAGAAAGAAATCACCTGAATATATCATATCAAGACGACTTTCTTACATCTATAAATAAATTTGTAACACAATTTAATTTGCACAATCTAGAACAATAAACAAAAAAAAATTCTGATTAATAGTCTTGTTGTAGAAAGTTTAATTAGATTTCTTTCACGTTCTAAGTCACTGTGCTACTGCATGAGTAAGTTGTGGTCCCCGTGCCAAAGAACTTGTTTAGCATACGCATTTCTTGATTTTGTGTTTGTGTGGTAGTGGAATAATTTCCAATAATGTCATGAGTTAGGGTACCGATTTGTGTACTGATTAACTTTGATGTATCTGAGAATTGGATTTTTTTCTTCTAATCCGATCTAGGTTTTCAATGGTAATGAAATTGGTACCCGTTATCAAATTAACATAACGTGAACATTAACGAAAATTGAGTCAGATGTGCTTTGAAATTTAAAAAAATGAAAGCATCGCTTGTACCTACATAGTCAGCAATTAGTTTGCTAGCAAGCATTCAGACTTGTGGACCGGGTGGACATAATTCACATAAAAATAGTTTGTGGGTTAAATCAATGCAAAAGCAAAATGTTTAATCTCTGAATAAATTTTTATAAATTATTTTATTATTCTAAATCATAGATACGTTACTATCATTTGTGTTTCCTACAAATCTTTGGGCTTATCTATAGGTGGTTGAATTATGGTATTAAAATTGTTGAACGTTTTAATTATTAAAACTGATTTAACAGAATAACCTAAAAATTAATTCTTACAATTTCGATGCGAAATCACTTTTCAGTATTTGCACTGTGCGATGACGAACAACATTCCGCTGTCAGGCAGAACGAACCAATGATAGCAAAAACTACCAACCACCTGAGTGAAGTGAGGATAGCAATATCTAACCTCAAGCCTAATAAGGCTGCCGGAAATGACGGCCTTTCCACTGAGCTTTATAAAGCCGGCGGAGATGACTTGGTAAATAACATTCACCAACTCATAAGGCAAATCTTGTTGGAAGAAAATATGCCTGAAGAATGGAACCTCAGCATCGTTTGCCCGATCCACAAAAAAGGAGACCCTGCGCCAACTACATGGGCATAAGTCTCCTCAACATCGCCTACAAGATCCTATCTGCCGTAATATGTGAACGCCTGAAACGGTTTACCAACGACCCTTATCAGTGTGGTTTTAGGCCAGGAAAGTCTACAACCGATTAAATAATCACACTTCGGCAGATCCTGGAAAAAAACCATACCGGCCAAACTCGTCCGTTTGTGTAGGATGACGATGGAGAATCCTCGCTGCTCCATCAGGGTCGGAAACGACCTCACCGAAACATTCGATACCAAAAAAAAAGGATTTAGGCTAGGTCATGTGACTTCTTCAGTTTGATTCTTGAGAGGATTGTGCAAATCTCCCGAGCCAACACCAGAGCCACAATTTTCCAAAAATCGGTAAAACTACTACCATACGCCGATGATATTGACATAATTGGTAGGACTAAACGTGATGTCTTAGCCACGTTTGCTAGTTTAGAGAAGGAAGCGGCAAAAATGGGTTTAGCAGTAATTGAGGAAAGACATTGTACTATGTCCTGTCAACACGAAAGGACACACAACATCGATTAATATAACGTAATATGTAACGTTGAGGTAGTACGGGACTTTGTCTACCTCGGCGCTGAAGCATGGACCGTCTCAAAAGCGGATGAAGAAATCCGATTTGAGAGGAAAATTCTTGGAAGCATCTTCGGTCCCGTTTGCGTTGAAAAGGCTATGGAGATGAAGATTCAACCAAGAACAATACGAGCTGTACAGTGACATGCTCCTGGTAAAAAAACCTCCGCATAGGACGTTTAAGATAGCTAGAACATTTAGAACGATTGGACACCAATTCTCCGGCTCGCAGAGTCTTTGATTCCCAGGCAGACGTCAGACGCAGTACAGAAGTGCCGCGCACAAGTAGAAACCAACCTCAACCAACTTGGAGTGCGCAACTGGAGGCAGTTAGCTAAATACCAGGCTAATTGGAGAAGCATGTTGGTCGAGGCCCTGTTTCATTCTGGTCTGTAGCGCCACTTGAGTAAGATTCGTCTTTAGACATCACTATTTCAAATAAAAACATAACTTAACACCACAAAACGATTACACCAGCGGTGCTAAGAAAAGTGACAAGCATAACACGATACACGAACCATTTTTATGAAGGTGCAAAAAGTTTTAGCTTCGAGGTATTCTTCCGAAAAGCTGTTCGGAACATTTCTCCGAAATTTTGTAACATAACCCGGCGAATTGCGTTGAAGTCGTTCAATTTTTGACCGCAAAAATTCTTTTTCCGATTTCGTCCGACACAAATTCTTCGCGGAATTTATTTACGAATTGTAGTCAAGCGAAATGAAGAAAAAGTATGTATTGCGGAAAATTGTCCGATCCGACAGATATCCGTCAGAGCAGATTACTTGGTTCGAGAAAAAACAAGGTTTTTTATTTGCATATGTTATGGGGTTGGGTATACGACCCCAACAAGTTCTCGTAGGTGAAAAGTATCCATAGATGAAAAATCTTTTTTTTTTTAATAAAAACGCTTCAAAAAGAAGACGTGGACAAAATATACAGGGTGAGAACTGACAGTTGTTTGACGCTCAAAATTTTGGCAGAGAGTTGGTATCATACCTCTGCACAACGGAATGAGTCGCTTTATGCTTCGAAAGGTATTTAAAAAGTAAGAACTGTGTAGCCCAAACAGTGCGTTGTTTGAAAATAACTTTTAACCGAAATAATGCACCCACCGTGCCTGCTGTACGCAAATTTGTGCAAAAAGTGTGGGATTCAATTCACGAACATCAACTAGCCATCATTCTCAACAGCTCACTATTTCATGCACTAGCCTGGAGAGAATTCTGTACAATGATCTCAGATTATTCGCTTAGAAGGTCCAATTGACTCAGCAATTGAAGGCGCACGACTATCCACTGCGTTATCATTTCGCAGTTTGGGCCTTAGAGGAGCTTGAATTGAAGATCGGTTTTGGGCGAAATTTCACATTATTTGACGAGGCGCATTTTAATATCGGTGGCTACATTAATAAACAAAATTGCCGAGTTTTGGGCGAAATTTCACATTATTTGACGAGGCGCATTTTAATATCGGTGGCTACATTAATAAACAAAATTGCCGAGTCTGGGGGTCCGAAAAACCTCAACTTCATTGTCGAGAAACTGATGCATCTACACAGAGTGACAGTTTGCTGCCGATTGTGGAGTGGTGGCATCATTGGACCATTATTCTTCGAAAATGAGGCTGGAAACAACGTTTCGCTCAAAGGTGGGCGCTGCAGAGCCATGTAAACCGAGCTACGTTAACCGAGACGTGTGATTATAAACCTGTATCCTCAGCGATAAAACATTGTAGTACTTCAAAACATACCTGTTGATGTTTAATAAGGTGCCATCCCATATTCTTGTTACACCCTATTCGATATGCAACTTATTCTGTGTCGGACGGTACATAAAGAATCTTTAAGAATTTTCATAAAGCCTCAGCGCCTCCATTAATTTGTCTTAAAATTGATGTGTAAACGAGGTGGAGCACATATCCTTAAAGAAAAATGGATGATCATGATATATTTTTGGGAAAGCATTCAACATTTTCCTTGAAATTCCTAATCGTGATCATTTATCATTGAAATCCCTTGTTTTTTTCCTGTTAACTGTTAACTATAAAAAGTTAAGTATCCTAGGTAATAGGATATCATACAACCAACAGATGCCATTGACCATAGAACCAACTACCTGCGCGTCGGCCAGTACTCATATAATAAATCATAATTGTCTTCATGCCCAACGTGAGCTGCTGTTCCGCGAGTGCAATCATCATCGGATGATCTCGTACAGAACAAACCATCATATCCACAGATTATAATGGGAACCCATTTCTCCTGTCGAGAAAGGAGGCTGCAAATTTATCTCTCATTCACCAGCTGAACACCTTTAAGGTTATGAGGTTTGATTTCAAAACACAAATTGCGTTTAACTCGACCCGCTGAATGTTGAATGCGCTCGCGCACCACCACAACAGACACAGAATCGTGTGCGCGCGCACATCCATCCATCGATCATTCCTTTCCAAATATCCCAGCTACATGTATCCGTGTTTTCAATGCATCCGTACAGACTCGGCTACACGATACAATTGTGAACTCCAATTCACTGCACTGTCGGGCGAATGGATACCAATTGCGCGGTTCACAATTGGATCCGATTTAGATCATTCCTCAACAGCCATCACGTTGAATGGCTCTTTTCTAATATTCCCCGGGTAGGTATATGGAGTTCCTTTGAAAATTGCTCCCCAGTCGTCGGGCAATCATTGACAGAGCCAATAATTTAATATGACACACTGAATGGAAAGGGCGCGATGAATGTTCCCAGATCGTCGGGATTGGATTATTGTAATTTACGTAACACTCTGTAAATGGCTCGGCCAAAGAGTGAATGGCAGCCTTCTACGAGCAATGAATGTGTGTCTATGTAGACCGGGCCTGGCCTGTCTATATGGTGAACTTTTAATGGCTGCTTAGGACATGGCTTGCAATATCGCAATTCGCATACGAAAAGAAAGGGCGTTTCCGTCTTGGCATGGTGTTGCCTTTGTGATTATCTTCTATAAATAGATAATGGTGATGGCATGTGGAGTAATTATCGCCGATGACTTGAGATGGACGTTGATGGCTGGCATGGAAGGACGATGGCTTTTTGTGTCTGCTCATCGTTTAGTTTGTCATTTGTGACGCGGTACCCTATAGATCATCTTAAGGGTTTTGTGATGATGTCATGCAAGTTGTTTGATTAGGTCTCTTGACGTGGGGGAATATTAATGATGATTAGATTGAGCTATTATGTAGATGCGATGGTGGGGTTTAGTTTTTATCTGGTTTTCTTTTGTGCTTTGCCGACATGCGTCGTTTATATTCAAATGTGAATAGTTTGCGAAATGTACCTTAGAGTCTGTTGTAGCCCAACCTACAATTTCGCTTCAATGAAGCACTTTCAAAGCTATTTCCCTCCTAGCAATCTTACCTGTATGAAGTCTTATACATGGATTCTTACTGGGATTCGAACTCGCGTTATCTCGCATGGTAGTTCAACAACCTATCCGCTAGCCTGTACTCTGGAACATGAAAGTACGGTCAGTACAACGAAGTACTTGAATCGTGTTGACTCATTCTTAGGTAGGTTCCCGATCTTTACACCTTTTTTCCGATATCCGAACCTCAGCTTTTTTAAGCCTTCATTCATTCTATACATGCTTCGCCTCGGATTTACTTCTTGCGAAGTTCTACCGAATAATCTTAACGTTTGTTACATGTAGAACACACATCTCCGGAAGCTTAAAAACAATCTTACACAGATTATACCATCATAACTTTGGTAATGCTTGTGAATTTTCCGGCATAATGTCTTAGGCAGGCTTCACCCAAACAATAGACTGCAAAAAAGTTCAGTTTCCTCGCACAAGTACTATACAAAGCCTACAGAAATAATTGCTTGTGGAAATTAAATTTTATTGCCTTATAGAGGAATAATTGTTAGTTGGCAGATGAACAATGCAAGTTCAAACATCTAATCAAGTAAATATGTATTACCATTGGAAGTTTTAAATAACACTTTCCTACCCCTAGAATGTAGTCTGGTCTCGAATAAATCTTCATGCCCAAAGCAAGTGAAAGATCGTAAAAATAAGTAGAATCTCCTTATGATTAGGTTTACTTAGGTTTACTATAGCCTACTAAGAAGGACAAAAGTCCTTTACAAAAAAAAACGCGTAAGAAAATATTTATTGAAAGATTCAAGTTTGAGATGAAAACCAGGAGTGGAAAATCTTTCGGCTTGTTTGTGTCCATTGGTAGCGATACATAAAAAAGGTTTTCCAAGAAATAAGTGTCTAATTGACACGTGGAAGACATGTCTTCCTCGATTTAGTTGTTTTTCATAGGAATTGATACAGTTGATTCAATTTGCTGGGCTTACACTCGTATACCTACAAATCCCACCGGTTATCACCGTAAGACAATAAACAAAACTTTGACATGAGGTGACGAGGAAATAATTTTTCTTCCATCATTTTTCACGAGCTAAATACATTTGTGTTATTATAGGTATAGGTATTCACATAGGGGTATATTAGTTTTGAGACATAGTTTGTAACATAGAGAAATAATTTAGCTAGATGTACCTCAAAGTATATGGATCGACTCAGAATCGCTAGCTGAGTAGATTAAGCCATGTCTGTGTGTCCGTCCGTCCGTCCGTCCGTCTGTAGGTTACCGGTTTTAAGATCATAAATTTTGCGCTAGGATAATGAGCGTACATCTGATTCTTGTGCGTGCTGTTCGAAAAAGTGTACAAGTTTTTCAAAATTCGCCAACTGATAAACATATTTTTGAGAAAAACGTTATTTTTGGCCAAACGGTAGAGAATTTTGAAAAAGTTACTGAACAACATATGTTGTCAATCCCAATATCTATATTTTGTCTTTAAGAAGTTTTTTGCCACGCCCAATTTTTGAGGGCGTTTTTCTACAAAAATTTTTTTAGAACCTACGCCATACCATGTGCAGGAGCAAAGCGTTGTTTTTTGTCGAAGCATAACAGATTTTCAACAATCTGTTGCCACAATTTTCATTTCAAAGTTTCTTTCCTATAAAGCCCACATTTTCGGGACATTAGGGATGGTTTGGGATAGGGTATAAAACGATCCGCACAATGGATTGCAGTCTTCTTATATGTTTACACAGATGATGCCCGAACTGACTTTTCGCGAAGTCACTTTTTTTTCTTTATGTTTTTTTATATTTTGGAGTGGATTGGACCATTCGGAAGGTACAATTTTGCCTGTATTCCACGAATTACGCGTGTTTTGTAATCCTGTAAGACTTCAATCGTGTTCGGTTTGCCCACATAGACTAACGACGTAACCCCACAAGAAAGCACATTTTTCACAGAGCACGAACTTTGATAATAAATTTCAATAGTTTGCAATCGTTGATTGTTTGCAAGTCTTTCCATGATTGAATGGCAGAGTATACTGAAAACTTTTCACTTCGACAGATGAAGTTTGGACGCCATTACTACCCAGTGCCACCAACCTGAAAAACTTAAGTCTTAAAAAATCACCCGTTACTTAGTCCACCGTCGAATGTTTACTTCTAAACCTGAGTTGATGGTTAAGTAAAAGGCGTTTTTCAAAAATGGGATGTAAGCGACCGAGTAATGTCCTTTCAAAAACTTTCAATATTATTCGGCCCTAGCGAGGTATCCGTCGAAGCGGAAAATTCTCCGATTTTGTACGATTCGGAGGATTTTAGCTTCGAGGTATTCCTGTGAAAAGCTATTCGGAATGTTTCTGCATAGTGTGCTGTTCACGCTGGAGGAGTCATCGGGCCATTTTTTTTTTTCGATAACGCCGCTGGCAAACGACAACAGTGGACGGTGCACGCTATAGGGCCATGTTAACCGAGTTTTTTTTTGCCGCAATTGGACGAATTAAGACTGGAGGACATGTGGTTCCAACAGGCACAAACTGCGCGAGTCACAACCGATATTCAGAAGACCAAACAACATCGGATGACTTTTTTTTGCCCACCTTGTAAAAACTAACACAACTCTACAAGTATCTAATACAGATACTGTCCAATTATTATCCCCTTTCAGATGAATGTTTTCCTATCTCTCCCATCCCTTTTCTTTTTCAATCTAAATCAAGTGCTTTATCACCATCACCAAATCAAAAACTGTCCTATTTTCGCATTGCCTTCGACAGGCGGTGATAACTGATTGCCCATTAACTCTTGTGCCATTGTCGCAGCTGTCTACGGTTGTAGTCATGTCAGCGCACAACCATCATTCGGTCCTGGCCATCCAACTTCGTAAAGATTTTTTCTACGAACAATCATCAACAAACAGTGGGATGGGGAGCCAACTACACGAATGTGTTAACCCAAAGTGAAAGTTCTTAGTGGGCAAGCGATCGCAAAAGGTACGAGCGCAGCGGAGTGAAGTTATTACCTAGGGCAATAGCACACTCGTACTTTGCACATCCCTATCTGGAAAATTTTGGATCCAAGTAGAAACTGCATCTACATACCGTACACTCGCGGATGTCGAGAGGAAATTTTTTTCCGACTGCATCAACTTTTCACCTCTCTCTTGCATCTACGGCTGTAATCCAAGGATGCTGTTCTCCACCTCGTTAGTTACCAGTGTGTCGTTTTTTTTTTTGTGTTTGGGCCGCATGCAATTTGCAATTGAAATTCATGCGACCATCATCAAGTGTAAGTGTGGGCAAGGCACTCTTTCGACCGGCACTTCCTAGTCGGACTCGGTGTGTGCGCGACGAGCTCCTTTCCAGGTCGAGGAGAATCTAACAAATTTTCATTGATAGATTCTTCTGCGGGGATATAAATCGAAATTCTGTGTATAGAGAGGAAATAAAACCAACCTGAACTACCGCCCGCTCGTCACAGTTCGCAGGAGATACTAGCGCATAAGTGTTGTATGCCTATACACACACACCACAGACAGTCCCTGGCTATCAATGCATCTAAGATTTATCACAACTATTGGTTTCACAATTTTTCAGCGATTCATTGTTGTAACACAATCTGGAACAAAATCTGTTTTTATGAGTACGACGAGTTGTATCTTTAGGTGTATCTAGTCGCATTTGTGACGATGACGACTGACCGACCGACGCGACGCGAATGCTTTGCAGGAGGAAATGAATGTGGCTAGGAAATATAATAAACTTGTTTGTATGCGGAAGATTGTCTTCTATTCTTTGACTGTCATGGGTGGTGGAGAATACCACAAGAGATACACAGCGTAGCTAGAAACAGTTGGCAATCTTAATAAAGTCATAGATTCAAGTTGCTCTGACAAAGCACAGCGACTGTATGCGCCTTTTCGAAACAATTTTCAAATTTATACGAGTAGCTTTGCATTTCTTTTTACCAGATACGACGTTTTCTGCACTTCTTTTCGTTCATGCAGATGTGATTTTCTAGGTTAGAAGAAGTGTTCCAAATTCGGGCTGTGTGCGCGGTGCGTCTTTACAAGGTCTTGCACATTGAATTAGCATAAGGTAGAGTTTTCATATTTCGTCTTGAATTTCCGCCTCTATTTTGTATCTCTTCACTGATTCGCATCGATTTGTTTTGTATGCAGACAAGCGTTGCGTGGAGAATTTCCCGGTGTCCAGGTGGTAGGGTAAAACCGATTATGAGATCTCTCTGTGGAGTCATGAAATATCAGGCGAGATCTAAGTGGTCATTTGAATAATTTCAATCGGACAATGAATTTTCATTCCAATTGTTTATTTCGCACGATAAATCAGAATTCATTTAGTGGTGGTTACACATAGATGCATAGGTTCTTGTGAGATACGCATCGAGAGAGATTTAAATGGGTGTGTGATTTGTTGCGCTAGTTGGACTTACATTGTTGTGATTGAGATAATTTGTTGTTATGAATTGTAAATGTAGTAGAGAGGCGAATTGATGAGGGAATTTTATGAGATCTCTTGTCGCGTTTTGTTACACTTTAGCTGGCATTTGTAACATGGAATGGGATTGCCTAAAACTTTCTTTTAGTACAGAAATCAAAAAAGATACACAATTTCATCAACATCGGTATGCCATTCAAATAAACAAGATAAAATTTTCTTAGTGGTCCAATGGGCGTTACATGCCTCCAAACTAGGTTAGATTCACATCTTTCCGTGCTAGATCTAACCAGCAATAGTAAAACTCAATTATTCTCTGACTAATAGTAGGAACATTTAGTGCTCGCTCATTATTCATGAAACTAATGGTAGTGCATTTGACTTTTAGCCGTTGGCTGCATTGTCAGTTGTCTGACACTAGAAGGAACTTTAATGCAACTGCGGTGGATAATGGTGATCAATTCAAACGACCTTGAATCCGAAAGGAGGTTAACTTATGAGGCAAAACTAGGAGCACGTTCCGAAGAAAGTAGCGCAAATGTGGTGAAGCAATCGCGAATGAAAGATCGCTTTTAGTTGTGGCGCCACTTTGCAGATACATTTTCTTTAAATCAAATCTTTTCTAATGAAAATGAACGTTTGTATTGCAATTCTGTTTCAACACTTTACTTAAAAGTCAGAGGCACTTAGAGCTACTTATTTATCCATCCAGGCATTTTTTTTAAGGTTTTTAGGCAACAGCCATAGAATAAAGCGAACTGGGAATGAAAAGTAAAAAGCGAACATGAATTGTATTTTTGTTGACCATTTGGAGGACACTGTTGTTAGTCCATTTCCACCCATCCAGATGATGTTGCGAACCTGAAAAGATCACAGAGAGGAATTTCGGATAGGTCCGTGAGGTCATGGAAAAAGTATTTTCCTAAGGTTCTCGTTCTTAATTGGCTGAAGCCTGGGCAGTGGCACAGAAGGAGGGTATCCTCGTGTGTTTCTTCATCACCGCAATCTCTACAGAGGTCATCATCTATAAGATGCATATTCAGTTTTTGGCTTTTTAGTAAGTAGTGTCCAGTTAGAATCCCTACTATAATCGAGACAGATTTCCTGTTTCTTCAAAGTAGCTTATAGGTTCTGTCTTTTTCATACTCAGGCCACATCCTTTTAGAAGTTTCACAGGTAGGGAGGGAGCGCCACCTGGTTTTTAGCAATTTTCAGTGTTTTCTGTCCACCCGAGATTTAAGATCACATAGTGGAGGTTTGACAGACTGATCTGCCTAGTCAATGCTGGAGGCAAACCCTTTTCTCACCAGTTCATCAGCAATCTCAGTGCCCTGTATGCCTCTGTGTCCCAGCAGAGCTTAAGATTAAGATGTTGGACGACAAGAATCTTTAGCTCTTCACGACGACGCTCCACAAGCTAAGATTTTATTTCGACAGCAGGGATGGCTTTGATTGCAGTCTGACTGTCAATAAAGATGGTGATATCATCTGGTGGTATCGCAAGCATTGAGGTCTCTTTATCTGCCTCCGCTACTGCCAATATATCGGCCTGGAACACACTGCTGTGCTTAGGGAGACGAAAAGTGCTGTTTAGCTTTAGTGGCTGTTAAAACACTCCAGCTTCAACGACTGCATCCATTTTTGAACCATCAGGATAGATGGATATGGTTTCGGTGCCCAGTTCGTCCCTCTCCCACTCCTCTCTGCTTGAAAAGATGCAGGAGAATGGCCTTTAAAAGGCATGGTGAAGCAGCATGTAGTCAGTAGATACAGCTGAGCACAGATATCTGTATAGAATGTTTGCATGTCCTCCTGAGCTCGTTTTCCACCAGTTGAACTAGCTGATGCTGATTCATAGAGCCCTTTTGGCTGCAGATTCTTGAATGTAAAGGTTTAGCGGTAGCAGGTTAAGGATGGTATCCAGTCCCGCTGTTGGTGTGGATCTGTAGTAACGCCCGCACATGCTATCCTTTGTACCTTTGTAATATTTTTCAGATGGGTGACGGGCTCAGTGGAGCGATGGCACTAATAAGTCCGAAGAAAGCCGCGCAGAAGGTCTCAGTTAGATCCTTAGCCGTAGCAACACCTTAATGATTTTTCACTGGCCCTTCTCTCGTCATAATCTGACAAATCATCCGAGAAGTATCTCAAATTCGCCGTTCGGGGTTGGCATAAAACACGACGTCTCGCCATCGTGCAAGAAGTACACACGCATACATGAATGGTTGTGAGAAAGCTCGGACCTGGTTACTAACGAGCCTGTTGCGCCAAAAAAAATTGTTTGCTCCATTTGTGGATTGCCACCAGAAAAAACTGGGGTTCAAACACTAGGACCATCCTATTGATGGGGGATGTCATAAAACCCGAAACATTCACTATGCTTATTCCTTCTTAAGACGTCCGGCCTATCATCATGGTTGCCTAGATTCGCCTAACGCTTTAATTGCGCGCCTCTCAAAAGATCTCAAGCTTCACCCAAGGACCTCCTAGCTAAAATTAATCGACCCAATCTCACATAAAACTAAGGAGGACTACAATTTCACAAATTCTTGGATAAGGGTCGAATTAAAACTGTCCTCATTACTGAGCCACCGAAAGTCAGTGTGCCTTCATTCCGTATCAGTCATATCTCGACGTCCTAAAGCGGAGGAATTCCTGAGAAGTTCCGACGTACACGCACAAATAAGCAGCTTGCCACGGGTGCCAAGGTGACGGTGATACAATACAGGAATAACAGCCCTTTCTTCCACTAACCCTAACTAGTCAATGTAAACGAATGACCTTCGGGGTATAAAGACCGACACAAGAGTGCTATCAATGTGGGTATTAGTAGGGACCTTGCTGCGATAGTTTTTTTATTTACTCAGATTCATTTGTTCGGTACAATCAACAAAATCTTTTCCATATGGGGTGACGCTACACACGGTATATTGCATCAAAAATTATAAAGTCATACAGATGACGCATTGAGAACAAAAAATAGAAACTTTTGCTCACCAGCTTTATAGTACGGGAGAGTGGTGTGCACGTGCACACATGAGAAACGAGATCCAAAAATATGGCGAGCTGTGCCCGTACGACCCGCCATAGACCAATTTTTCTGGTATACAGTGCTTTATATCTTTATGACTTTATAATCTTTGATTGCATGTAGCATATGACTTTTAACCATTAGTCATGTTGACTTCAAGTCTTCCTGTCAGAGCGTCAGCCCCCTTGACCGTATCTAGACAATTTTTGTAAAATGTTGTAAATATATAGAAACTGTAAGTGCAGTAGTACGTGCATTGAACTACAGGGTCTCTGGTTCAAGTCCTGATAGTGGCAACACGTAAGTTTTTTTCACTTTCCAACCTCTTGCGAAAGTCTGGCAAACATCCAAGAGTATAAAGCTGTCATGAGATGGTTCTTAAATTTGACATTCGGAGTCGTCGTTAAACTGGTGGTCCGATTCTTTGTGGCGAAAATAAAGCATCGCATGAACAAATGAATGGAGAAACTAGGTTTGAGGCCTGTATAGGATCAGATATTTAATTTTGTGAAAAGTACTGCTCAAACCAGTTGCCAAGATATTTAAGGACACTTCTTACCCTCAACGGTTGCCCAATGATGGCCAATTTTGTCTGGAATCTGTAGAAGCGGGCTCAGTGGCGAGATGGTTAGTGCGATGAACTGCCGTGCAGAAGGTCTGGGTTCGATTCCCAGCCGTAGCAACACCTAAATGATTTTTCACTGGCTCAACTTAGCCGTTCGGATTCGGCATAAAACAGGAGGTGCCGCCATCGTGCTAGGAAGTACACACACACACATGCATGGTTGTGAGAAAAAAGCTAGGCCCTGGGTACTAACGAGCCTGTTGCGCCATAAATTTATTTTTATTTTTTTATTTGTAGAAGCCCTATGAAACGGAGTTCTGAACAGAATTGTTTTTTTTCAGTTTTTTTAAAAATTGCTGTTCGATTTTTCATCAACGCAATATCATGTGTCAAGCAATAAGAGACGATTGTCGGACATGATCTGAAAGTCACAAGACCATCTACAAGGATTCCTTTTAAACATTTTCTACAGATCAAAAAGTCTTCAAAAGCATCAAAAGCTTGTTTGGTGCAATAAATTGCCACACAGAAGCCTTTACATTGATTCTTAGAAGTAGGAGTCAGTAATTCATATCACTGACTTTGATCACTTGACCTGACCTGACAAGTAATTTGAGCAGAACAAAATTTTATCTCGAATTAGCCGATCGGATTGAATTTAAGAGTCCCGCCATTCGTGTAAAATCTGTTTTGCATTCTAACAATTTATAATATTTTGCCCATCTGAACGACCTAGAGCTTTTTATAAAGCATAAACTATGCATGCAACCTCATGACGTAAAAAATATTTTCAGACTTGACCACAAAAAAGTTCATAACAGCTGCAACTACATTGGTTGCTTACCTCTGTGTTATTGTGGATACAAAACCCCATTTGTAGCTGTGAAATTCATTTAAATCCTTGGAAAAGTATGTCGAAAAACTCTTTATTCCAAATGTAATACCGGTACTGTCTTCCTGAGGTATATAAACCGCTGCCTGAATCACTTAATACAGATTTAACAAAACACACACAACTGAACTGCAGCAGTGGAATAAAAATATGTTACCAGGATATACTGCAACGTAGAAACATTAAAGCGTGGAGCAAGTGTTATGAAACGCAATACCTAAAGGTTTCAGTGACCTAGCGCAATAAATGGGAATTATAAAGCCGGTCACTATCGTTAAGTGCAACTAATTGTTATCGTTTGACCCCAAATGAGGGTTGTACAGTTGACACGCAATAGGGTGATAACATGTCCTTTGTGGGGATGTGTGGGATAAAAAATTGCAAGAGTTATGCATTTATGTGGTTCAATGGAACCATGACATCCATATTTGTTCACAGCGATTGAAGACGTTTGTTTTAAGGCTTATCGTGGAGGGAGTTTTCTGCTGATGTCAAACTGCTTTTTTTTATAGGAATATTTAAAGGTGAATAGTTCGAATTTGAGCATTACCAATCAACATCAGTAGAAGGATATTTACACTAACAAACCATTCAACATGATGACGTTAGCGGATGGGATAAAAGTTTCATTTCGACGGAACTATTTGGAGAACACTTTATATGGGAGAAATCGATTAATATGGATCGATAATAAGAATCGAACTATCCGGGGTTTTTTTTCCAGACGGTCCAACGTATGGTTGATGGTTGTGCTTATACAAGCGTGAACCTGGCAAACTGAACAGAGACATATCATTGAAAGTAATACCACAACTAAACTTGTGAAAGTCTGACAAACAAAGTCAAAGAGAATAAAACTGCCATGAGAAGCTTCTCTAATTTACCGGGGCTTCCAACAGTTTTATTTGTGGCAAAATATATTACTTTGCACACATTGACTAACGGAGGTTTGAGGCCCTGTATGGGACGGCTTATTCCTACAAAGTCTACAAACCAATCAAATTTTCACACCCCGGCAGATCCTGTAAAAACCCAAGAAGTCCAAATCGACACCCACCACCTATTCATCGAATGAAAAGCCGCATACGAGAGCATTTATAGGGACGAACTATACAGAGCCATGTGTAGTGCTGGTATACCGCCCAAACTCGTCCGTTTTTGTAGGATGACGATGGAGAATTCTCGCTGCTCCATTAGGGTCGGAAACGAACTCACCAACAAATTAGATACCAAAAAGAGATTAAGGCAAGGCAAAGCGCTGTCATGTGACTTCCTAAACTTGATTCTTGAGCAGATTGTGCAAAACTCCCGAGCTAACACCAGAGGCACAATTTCCAAAAATCGGTGCAACTACTAGCATTATGCCGAAGATATTAACATTCACTGGTAGGACTCGACGTGATGTCATAGCCACGTTTGCTTGTATAGAGAAGGAAGCGGCAAAAATTTGGCAGTAAACGAGGGCAATACTAAGTATATGCTGTCAACACGAAAGAACACACAACATCGTCGAATTGGACAGAACGCCACCATTGAAAGATATAACTTTGAGGTAGTACGGGACTTTGTCTATCTCGGATCCGCTATTAACTCTGACAACAAAATCTCGTCAGAAATTAAACGAAGAATTACTCCTACCAACCACTGTTTCTTTGGACTGAGAAGGTTATTCGGTGAAAAAGCACTCACTCGAACTACTAAGGAGATCCTATATAATACCCTGATCATCCCAGTCCTGCTCTACGCCGCTGAAGCATAGACCGTCTCAAAGGCGGATGAGGAAATCCTTGGTCGATTCGAGAGGAAAATTCTTCGTTCCGTTTGCGTTGACGGGCTAAAAACATGTAGAACGAATGGACACCAATACACCGGCTCGCAGAGTATTCGATTCCCAGCCAGACGTTGGACGTAGTAGAGGAAGACCTCGCCTTAAGTGGCGCGCACAAGTAGAAACCGACCTCAACCAACTCGCAGTGCGCAACTATAGGCAGTTAGCTAAGGACCGGGCTAATTGGAGAGGTATGTTGGTTGAGGCTTAGGTTCATTCCGGACTGTAGCGCCACTTAAGAAGAGGAAGAACTGGAATTGTATTTGTATACCGCAACTTGGCAGAAAAGTCAATTAGCCAAACCTAGCATGTCCTGTGTTTTCCGACAGCACTGTGTAATATGTCCCCCTTCCTACTTTAGCATCGAACTGCGAGCGCCTTTTCAGTTTTTTTTTTTGGATCTCCTTAAAACCTCATATTTTTCGTCTGTCGGAAGGTCCGAAAGGCTTACTTAAGCGAATTTGATCTTGTACCAGATTTTCAATAATGCATTCCCTGACACCGTCAAGGTATACAACTTTTTGCCTGTGTCTGTAGCTTGTGACAAATCCGCATAGGAATAGTGACTAATTCTGATAACATGGACCCTAATAAATGCCAGTTTTCATAGTTCTAGTCCTACTACCTGTCAAAAGCTTATTTAGTGTTTAGTGTACCTATGAAGATACACAGTAGCTTGGTGTACTATTCTACTCATCTTCGTAGGTACACTAAACACTAAACAGGCTTTGATGGGTAGCATCCTGTTTGGTCTTGCATTCGAAGGAATACACTTAAAATGTTGGAAAATATGTACTCTCTCTGGACTGGTTGTCCAGCCATGAAATCGATGTGCATATATTCCGTGACTAATGATTTTACTTTCGGTAGTTTTTATCTTCAGTTCCACCATACGCCAGCTTGTCTTGCTGTTGTGAATTGATGGATGTCCATAGTCAAATGTGATAGAAGGCATATGTCGTCAGAGTAGCCGGGTGGATGACTCTAATGAATTCCTTGTTATGTGTCGAAAAAGCAGCATGCAGCACATCGCTCATCGCCAATGAAAACAAAATCGGTGACAAAGTGCAGCCTTGTCGGAACGCACTTTCAATTTCGAATTAACCTGACTGCTTTCTTATATGCAGCTCGTTACTAGTTACTTCATCGACAAAATATTTTTTTTTTACATGTAGTGCCATACATATACATTGGGAGCAATTGTATTCTTTTTATCGCCCAACGACAGAGATCTACAATTTAAAGCCGTGTCCGAACAAGAAAATTTCTAGATGTTTGCCAGTCTTCAAGAGGTGGAACTGTGAAAAATACTAAAGGTGTTATTTTCAATGTTTAAAAAGCTTATAAGTCAATTTAGCGGCCTCATTGGTTATGGTCATCTGGGATATTTTTACCGCATTTTTAATTTTTTGGGGATAGCTTCGGGTACAAGTTCTCTCGATCTTGTCGTATATAATCACTAGATGCTCTAGATTATATGGCTTTGTCCGCCTGTACCATTAAGCTGGTGATCAAAATTTTCTGTTTTTTGTTCTCAATGAGTCATCTGTATGGCTTTATCATTTTTGCTGAGTACTTAAGTGTCTTCCAAAAGGGACTTTCAAAATTTGACAGTTGATAGCGGCAATATTGTTGAAGCTACATCTGACAAATTGTCATTTATTCAGCCTGTTTTGCCAAGTCGCCATGAACGCACTTAGTGTCTTACAATACATGCAACTAAGTGAATTGCTTTATCAAAATGGGTGTTCTGTTCGGGCAACGTTCTGCACGATTCGCCCATTTTACGGTTGCCATAGTCGTCCTACCTAAAAGACTATTCGCAGTGTGGTGGATAAATTTAATTCAGTGAACGACGAGATAACCCCCGTACTATGACGAAACGCAAGATTTGACGAAAATATAAAATATTGCAACGTGACTTAAGCTTGCACCCATACAAAATTCAACTGATCCAGGAGCTGAAGGTTAACGATCATATATTTACAACGACGTGTGCTCGCTGAATGGACTCTGGAGCATTCCAAAGCTGACCTTGATTTTCTCCGAAAAATCATTTTCAGCGATGAGGTCCATTTCTGGATGAATGGGTACGTCAATTCCAATCCACCCGAGATCCAAGAGCATCCAATGCATTCCAAAACAGTGACTGTTTGTTGTGGGGTTTGGACTGGCAGCGACACCGGTCCATATTTCTTTGAGAACGACGTTGATCAGGCCATCACCGTCGATGATTAATTACCATTTTCTTTTGCTCTGAATTGCATGATATGGCCACTAACGACATGTGGTTTCAACAGGACGGCCCTAGGTGCCACCAAAGATTATAAAGCCATTCAGATGACGCATTGAGGACAAAAAACAGAAACTTTTGCTCAGCAGCTTCACGGTACGGGCGGGCGGAAACAAGATCCAAATATATGGCGGGCTGTACCAGTACGACCCGACATAGAACAATTTTTCTTGTATGCAGTGCGTCATCTGTATGGCTTCATAATCTCTGATGCCACACAGCTCATGCCACATAGGCGTCACCTCTCACTAGGAGGTGATGTAAACTCGCAACCGAGATCGTGCGATTTAATCCCATACCCATTAGACTTTTTCTTGAGCGGTTTTCTGAAGTCGCGAATCTTTGGGAATAAGCCATGAACCACAGCTGCTCTTAAAGACAACATCACTCATTTCGTCGGTCAAAGTCAGCCTGATTTATGTGCCAGAGTCATGGAAAATTGGAAAATTTTGAATGCGCGCCACCCAGAGAAGGCGCGACGGACTTTTGAACGATGTTATATTCCATACATAATGACATCGACAGGACTTTCGAAATAAAAAAATTCGATGAGAGCTCACGCACACAGTTTATTTTATTTAAATTTAATCATACAAAGCGCATAATGAACCTCCATCCACCAAAATAGGATTTGATTGCAACTCTTCATAAGCGATTATGAATTCCAATTCCGATTACTTTACTTTACTTCCGATTACTTTCCAATTTGTTGAAATCGGCAATGCCATCACTGCGTACGGTTTGAATTTCATTTTGTCAAACCATTGCAAGGTCGAGGTTGTTGATGCAACGCCAAATGATGATGACTGAGCTTAATTGCAATTACAAATTTTGTGATATTATTCCATAAAATTCCAGCGAATTTCAGAATTCTGTGGAATAGTTGACAACAAAAAAGCAACTGTCCGGGTATGAAATTCACCTTTATCGAGGTACCCGTTCGAAGGAAAAATTTCTCCAAATTGTCTGAAATCGGAGAATTTTCTACGGAGATATTCGTTCCGATTAGCATTTCGAACAGATCTCCTGACGAAAAAATCGATACCCATCACCAATTCATCGATTTCAAAGCCGCATACTACAGCACTTATAGAGACGAACTATACAGAGCCATGTCTAGTTTTCGTATACCGCCCAAACTCGTCCGTTTGTGTAGGATGACGATGGAGAATTATCGATGCTCTATCAGGGTCGGAAACGACCTCACCGACACATTCGATACCAAGAAAGGATTTAGGCAAGGCGAAGTGCTGTCATGTGACTTCTTCAATTTGATTCTTGAGAGGATTGTGCAAGACTTCCGAGCCAACACCAGAGGCACAATTTACCAAAAATCGGTGCAACTACTAGCATACGCCGATGATATTGACACCATTGGTCGTAGTAGTTTTATGTTATATGTCATTCCTTCTATGTGTCTATCTGTCTCTCTCTTTTGTATTAATGTCTTGATCTGTCCCAGCCGATGGCCTCAGTCGCCAGTGCTGTTACGTGTCTGTAGTTCACTGCATTCATTTGCGAATTACTGTGATGTCACTGTCAAAGTCAAACGAAGAATTACTCTTGGCAACCGCTTTTCAGTAGAAAATCCTTCACTCGAACTACTGAGGAGATCCTATATAAGACCCTGATCATCGATCGCGCTGAAGCAAGGACCGTCTCAAAAGCGGATGAAGAAATCCGTATTCGGTTTGAGAGGAAAAATCTTCAAAAAATCTTTAGTCCCGTTTTCGGTGACATGCTATGGAGGCGAAGATTTAACCAAGAACTATGGGAGCTGCACAGCGACATGCCCCTGGTCAAAATCTCTGCATAGGACGTTTAAGATGGCTAGGATATGTAGAACGAATGGATACTCCGGCTCGCAGAGTCTTCGATTTCCAGCCAGACGTTGGACGCAGTAGAGGAAGACCTCGCCTTCAGTGGCACAAGTAGAAACGGACCTCAACCAACTTGGAGTGCGCAACTGGAGGCAGTTATCTAAGGACCTGGCTAATTGGAAAAATTGTTGGTTGAGGGCCAGGTTCATTCCAGACTGTAGTAAGTAGGTAAGTCTATGCTCTTTTCCTGCTCTCTCAGTAAAAAGGAAACTTCATTTGGGAGAGTACTCCTTCGACTGAGCTGGCTAACATGTCAGAAACCTCCTTCGCTACATAGTTAGCTCTGAATGGTTCAATTAGGCGAACGAATATAGGAAAGTCGACAGATCCGTGCGGTACCGCAATGGACCTTTATGGTTTAAGTGTGCACGCACGTCGCGTGAAGCCACTACAACCTAACCTAACTTAATCTAAGCCACACCAGTGTGGAGATTAACGAAACGAAACTAACTTCAAGGCGTTCTGATATATATAGATCTTTAACATAAAATAAAAAAAATTCTCCGTACACCAGTATACCAGGCCTGGTTGCATGCATCTATTAAGGCCCCTAAAAATGCACTTTGCAACGCATGGCTTTGATCTCATCATACGCCTCGATTAACTTCAACAATGAGGCTCCAACTCGGTATTCCATTCCAACTCGCTATTCCATTTATCCCACGCCTTATGATAGAATTGAATTGAAGAATTTATCTAAACTATACCACTATAAATAGGGCACCGTCAAAACCACAAAATCTCACCACATTTTTTTCTAATAACACTTCTTCCCACAAACTCCCATTAGAATGCCTTCTATCTGCCGTTAGTGACAATCAGACATCAATCAGAAACCATCAATTTATTCTGAAATATTTCATCCAAAACTAAAAATAAAATTCCAATCTCATCTAGAAATAATTTCCTCAATCTTTCCTTATCTAGGTATAAGAAATCTCTCGCAAATTGATTTAATTAAAAGTAACCGTCCACGCGCTCAACATACCTGGGAAGGCTAATTAAAGCAACGAAATTTAAAAGCCACACTCCAAGCGCATTATCCATCCCCAGACATAACGAGAAACATCCACAGATACGATCATTATCCGCGAGTGCCAAAGGAGTGCAATTATTACACACTAACCCATCCAGTATAGGTAATTTCAATCACTAGCCTACTGCCGGTCGGCTCCGCCATTGTCAAACGGTTTTCATAATCAAGCCAAATGATGCATCGGTACCCCACTGACAGCACTTCATCTCTGTGAAAAGTGCGCGCTCCCCATCTTGATTGGTATTATTAAAACCATTGCACTGTGCAGCAGGTACTCTCGTACTCCGAACCGGCTGAATCAACCGGTTCACCGGGTACCGCAGTTCACCTAATTAAAAGCCACTCATCATGGTACTCTCGAGGCCAGAAGAACCACCACCAACACGACCACTGATGAAACACGACCACCTCTCAAACGTGAAAGCCTATTTAGTCCAATTCGCTATTTGGATGAATCTATGATTATTACGATGCGTATGGTGGCGGGCCATTAGGCAAATGTACAGGTAGCCAGCCAGTGCTAGAGAATGTCTCTACATATTCTCAGACAGCAGAGACTTGCAAACAAGCTTACGGCTGTTTAAAGTCAGTTCGAGTTGGCCAATGCAGCAAATCTGCACTTGGCACTCGGGACTTGTATATCGATTGCCTTAAGAGACAGCAAAACAACATTCCGGGCATCGTATCTCTTTCTCCCCGAATGGTTGGTTACAGTTGGTTATCTAATCCAAAGAAAGGCCCAACGGACGACTGACGTATTCCTATTCATACCCGTACTCCCGGTGCACGGAGTAGTTTCGGCGGAGAAAGATTTGCAATTAGCTTTGGGCACGCATAGTCAAACAACCTAGGAGATTCGCAAATTATTGGGCATACTAATGGCCGAAGCCTACGAGTGTATCCTGCGACTTTCTAGTTGCATATCACACGCAACCGGTAGGCAATTGTGCTTGTGGATTGCTGCGACCTGTTGTTAGCCAAAATCCATAACGAATTGAATTGAAGCGAAACTGACGACGACGACGATGACGACGACTACAACGACGATGGCATGCGAAATTCAATTGACCAAATGTCCCCGATTTTGAATCAGTCTCTGCTCCAAGCCGCAATAGATTGTGTAGTGGCGGCGGGAAGGGTAGAGCCAAACCACTGCCGGAGAGAATAGGAAAGTGAACTGGTCCGGGGACTAGACAACCAGGCAACGTCGAAATGAAGCGGAAAATTCGATACAAATGACCGGGGAAATTGTAACAAATTTCACGGCTATTTAGAGTTTGAACATAAGGCGTGGGGTTTGGACTATAAATACTGGTGCTCGTATCTTTCCATTTCCACCCCAAATGGGGCGGGGCACAGCGCGTAAGTGTTCTTACGATTTCGCTCGTAAAGATTAATTTTGCTCTGAGGCTTTTTTTAAAGGCGGATGGGGATTGTAAATTTGCAAAAAAAAAATGGGTACAACAGATGCAACGACTCGCGGAGAATATTGTGGTGAATTTGTGTAGGCGGACAAAGGTTTATAGGGATTTATAGGGAAAATATGCTTTTGACTAAAATACTTTAGCAGTGCCGCTACTGCCATATGGAACAGGTTCAAGGGGCTCAATTTTGATAGCGTAGCGTGTTGTACGAAATTGGAAATCCAATATTAAACGAACAATTGGGTCAAAGGTTCAATCTAAGCAGCAAGCCAATTCCTGATCATAGTTTAAAGAGTCAAATTTCAAATTTTAACTCCCGGAAATAACAGCCTTTCCGCCGAGCTTTATATGGCCGGCGGAGATGACTTGATAAGTAACATCCACCAACTCATAAGCCAAATCTGGTCGGAAGAAAGCATGCCTGAAGAATGGAACCTTTGCATTATTTGCCCGATCCACAAAAAAGGAGACCCTTCGAACTGCGCCAACACAGAGGCATTAGTCTTCTCAACATCGTTTTTAAGATCCTATGTGGCGATATATGTGAACGCCAACAACCTGATCGGGCCTTATCATTGTGGTTTTAGGAAGTGACCTCAAACCTCGGGTGGGAAAAAAAAACTCTGAATATTGCCAAAAACAGGTGATACTCCCTCCCTACCTGTGAAACTTCCAAAAGGATGTGGCCTGCATATGACAAAGGCAGAACCCATAAGCTACCTCGAAGAAACAGGAAATCTGTCTCGATTCTAGTAGGGATTCTAACTGAACACAGCTTACTAAAAGCCACAAACTGAAAATGCATTTTATAGATGACGATCTCTGTAGAGGCTGCGGTGACGAAGAAAACACGCGAGGATACCCTCCACTTGCTGTGCCACTACCCAGGCATCAGCCAATTAAGAACGACAGCCTTAGGAAAATAACTTTTTCCATGACCTCACGGATCTATCCAAAATCTCTCTTTCTAATCATTTTTAGGTCTGCAACAACATCTAGTTAGCTGGAAAGGGACTAACAACAAAGGACCGTAACGGGATAATGAAGGAACCAACGAAACACGTGGATCCTAACGGGCATCACAATGGGTCTATATTGACCTGAGTGCTATGAGGCAGACGCACACCAACTACCTAATCAACCCACCAACCTAACCTAACCTAGACCAGGAAAGTCCACAACCGATCCAATTTTCACGCTTCGACAGATCCAAGAAGTTCAAATCGATACCCACCACCTATCCATCGATTTGAAAGCTGCATAAGAGAGCATTTATAGTGACGAACTATACAGAGCCATGTCTAGTTTTGGTATACCGCCAAAAAATCGTACGTTTGTGTAGGATGACGATGGAGAATTCTCGCTGTTCCATCAGGGTCGGAAACGACCTCACCGACACATTCGATACCAAAAAAGGATTTAGGCAGGTCGATGCGCTTCCATGTGACTTCTTCAATTTGATTCTTGAGAGGATTGTGCAAAACTCCCGAGCCAACACCAGAGGCACAATTTTCCAAAAATCGGTGCAACTACTAGCATACACCGACTGTATTGACAGCTGTGATGTCATAGCCAAGCTTGCTAATATAGAGAGGGAAGCGCCAAAAATGGGTTTAACAGTAAATGAGGGCAAGACAAGGTATATGCTGTCAATACGATAGGACACACAACATCGACGAATTGGATAGAACGTCACCATTGACAGATATAACTTTGATTTAGATCGGGACTTTGTCTATCTTGACTCCGTTACTCTGACAACAACATCTCGTAAGAAGAAATTAAGAATTAAGAAGTTCAGCGAAGAATTACTCTTGCCAACCGCTATTTCTTCGGGCCCAAAAAGACAATTCAGTAGCAAAGTCTTCACTCGAACTGCTAAGGAGATCCTATATAAGACCCCGATCATCCCAGCCCTGCTCTACGGCACTATAGCATGGACCGGGTCAAAAGTGGAAGAAGAAATCCTTGGTCGATTCGAGAGGAAAATTCTTCGAAAATTTTTTTTTCGAAGATTAAACCAAGAACTATACGAGCTGTACAGCGAGATGATCCTAGTCAAAAAAAGAACTCCGCATTGGACGTTTATGACTGCTAGGACATGTAGAACGAATGGACACCAATACTCCGGCTTACAGAGTCTTTGATTGACGCAGGATGTGCTGTCATGTGACCTGCTTCTGGAGAGGATTGTGCCAAACTCCTTAGGCAACACCAGGGGCTCAATCTTCCATAAATCGTTTTAACTATTTACTAGCGTACGCCGAAAATATTGACATTCGTCAGATGAAACGTGACGTCATAGCGACGTTTGCTAGTATAAAGAAGAAGCGAAAACAATCAATTTAACAGTAAATGAGGGTAAGACTAATTGGATAGAACGTCACCATTGGCATATATAACATTAAGGTAGTACGGGACTTTGTCTACTTGAACCCGCTATTTATTAACTCTGAAAACAACATCTCGTCAGAAATTAAACGAGAAAATGCACCTACCGACGGCTGTCTCTTTGGGCTAAGTAGGCAATTTAGTAGTAAGGCCCCCCATCAAACCACTACGGAAATAATATACAAGACCCTTATCATCCCAGTCCTGCTCTACGGCTCTGAAGCATGAACCGTATTAAAAGAGGATGAAGAAATCCTTGGTCGTTTTGAGAGAAAAATTCTTCGATAAATCGTCGGTTCAGTTTTCGCTTATGGGCTTTGGACACGAAGATTCAACTATACGAGCTGTACAGATGGCCATAAGTAGAAAGACTTGATATCGGTGATATTTGGTTCTAAAAATATGGTCAAATAATTGATCTATTAAAGGGTAAGTCAGGTGATAGCGTGGTAGAAGACGCAATACAGACAGAGGCTGTAAATAAATAGTTAACAACATATTTCAGTAAAAATAATTTTTATGTCATTAGCGACAACCCAATATCAATATTGAAATATTTTGTCCGGTAACCGCGTATTTAAGATAAATTTTTGTGTATTCCACAGTCTAAAACAAAACCTACTTAGAATAACAAAACCGACCTGCTCAACAAAATCCCAGTCCAAGGGTAATACCCATCAAAGGCAATCTAATTTCCCAACACATTACAAGTTCCAATCGTAAAAAAAAGTAACAAATCCCACAAAACCACTACATATACACAGTCCGAATACCAAGGTTCCTCATTTCTTAATAAATAAAAAACAAACTCATTCATTCCACGCACAAGAACTCAAATCCACCTCCAATTACTTGCATGAAATGTCTTTTTTTGATGGCAGAATAGAATTACAGAAATTTTCTGCAAACGTAATTCTCATCCACACACAGTCCCAGTCTCACCCAAGGATTATAGTCATCCTGCGGAAAGAGTAATTTATTTTACTTCTTGGACAGCCTCAGCTGGAGCACTTCTTAAAAGGTTCAAAGAGTCGACGAAATTACACACCAAAATAATAAAAAAAAAAAATGACGTAACTCCTGTTCATTTTTCATTCTTTCCTTGGAAATGGAATTGAAATTATTCATCGTCACACTTGCACGATAGGAACAACAAATGTCCCACATTATTTCAGACGACATCGTGCACACCATGAAATTCATATTCATCATGACAGAGAGCCATCTCTTTATCAAAAAAAAAAAGAAACGTCACTTGTTTTCAAATACAAAATAGACAAGGAAGCAACAGGTTTAATCACCTGTAGTACAGAAATGTCATTCCTTAATGTCAATGTCGATTTATGTCACGCTCCCCACGCCCCGTGTCAACAAACATGATATAAACTGTAGCATGGATTATTATCAGAGTTTTGCGTTACGTCGTCGTCTGGAATAACAGTACACGCATTTTTATAATGAAAAAATCAAACAAAAAAAAAAACAAGAAAAACTAGAAAAGAAAAAACTGAACAAAAATAAACGTCAACACTTGCGTTATGATGCGTGTTGACGGAGTTTTTATTTCCATTTGTTACGTGCAAGTGACCGACTAGATTGACGTTTAAGGCACCACCGGGTTGCACTGCAGTTGTAATGACCACCATCACAGCTCGATGTGTTGTTCCCCGCTCTTCTTGCGCACCAGTATACGGGTGTGTGGTGGCCTTATGAATGAATGACCGACCTTAAGCCATTAAGGATGACATTACATGGCGTTGTACACACGTAATTCGTTCGACGTGAGTGCGACGCGTGTATTCTTTCAGTGCATACGATCGGCCTTATGCAAGACTCCGTCCGCGCCGCGGGACAAATCTCAGCTCAAAGTGAGACCGGTGGTCACATGTGAACCGAACCACGGGGAATAATTGGAAATGCGCCGCAAATAGCGTAACAAATTGTTTTTTTTTTTTCGAGTTGTTTTTTCAACACCGGTCTTGAGGAGACATTGACCCTTTAATGGGCTTTCATGGTAACCGATGATGAACACTACCAGACAGACACTCACTCTTTAGTGAGATGGAATTTCGCAGGGAAAATATGGAAGTATACGTTTTTTCCCCACTTTTACGGGACAAATGGAGCTGGGGTAGCCGTAATTAATAGATGCTCTTTTTTTAATCCGCTTAGGCGGTATTTTTTCGGTAGACAGGTAGCCGAAAGTCCAACCGTTAGGTACTGAGTTTTTGTTTAATAAAACATTATAGCATTCAGTAGTCGTCATGATGTCTAAGTAGTCAGTAAACTTTAAGTGGTATAGGTTTGAACGAATGCAAAGCCTTAAATGTGAAAGGCAAGTTTTTAAGATAATTCATGGGAAAGCTTTTACAGGTGGTCTGCGCTTTAATAAACATAGCAAGGTTGTTTTTTGAGCCACTGAAAACCGTGTTTTTTTTATTATTAAATTTAAGACGAAATTAAGGATTTTAAGCACGGTCTAGGGCTGTATATATGTTGAGAGACAGAATTCAATATCATCGACTTATGTCATAGAGGATGGCTTTGAAATGATCTTAGAATATTAAGCGCTTTTATAAACACAGGGTTAAATTTGAAGGCATAATTATTAAAGTCAACGCTAAAGTCTTGACGGCGAATTGAAATGACTTTTTCACAAAGTACGGGCTTAAAACTTTGTTCGGTCAAGTGTTTTTAAATGGTTGGGTCGGTTTTTTTTTTCAAATCTTAGGAAACGGATACTGGAAGCATTGAAAATATGGATGTTGACCTTTTCACCGCCATCGCCTCTGCAATGGTCCTTTCAATTATAATTAAGTTATGTAAAATGTTTAATGTCAAAACAGAAGCAATTACTAATGCACTCTCGGATTTAAAGGAGAATGACTCCCTGGGAGTGCTAATCTTGGTATCTCATCCGCATGCAGATGCGTTAGCTGTGGCACCCCACAAGGGGCTGACCTGTCTCCTCTTCTCAGGAACCTGGTGGCCAACAAGCTACTAGTAAATCTAAAAAGACAGGGATGCAAGTTGATCGCTTATGCGGATGACGTGGCAATAGCTGTATCAGGAAAATACCTCAATATTCTTAGAGATCTATTACAAAACGCCCTCTCTGTTCTCTCTAATTAGACCGCCAAATGAGGAATCGGCGCGAACCCTTAACAATTCGAATTTGTCCTTTTCAGCAGCAAACATACAATCCCGAACATTGACATCACACATTGACATTAGCCAAATACCTGGGTCTGGTTTTGGATAGAAAACTGAACTGCAAAGCCAACATCCAAACGCGTTAAGAAAGGCACCGTAGCCTTACACTATTGTAAAAAGGCAATCGGACAGAAATGGGCAACCACATATCTCTTTCTGGCTTTACGTGTCCATCATCAGACATCTCTCTATCATCAGACATCTTAGCCTTAGCATATCTTTTCGCCTTCCCGACACCATTGTAGCGTTTCCCTTTCGGAAATCCTGACAATCAAAGAAGCCTTGTCCTGGCTGAAATGGAATGTAATATCCGCGATGCATATTATGGTGTCTTAGCCTGATGGACGGCTCTAGAAACCGCCTCCAACCGAAAACTACTAGGTAAAGTTCAAAGATTAGCTTGCATATGCTTTAGCGGAGCTCTTAGAACAACCCCCTCCGCAGCCCTAGATGCAATCCCATAAATCTAGTGCCCCTAGATGTCTACGGCAAACCGACCACAGCTTATGCAGCTGTGAGAATGAGAGCCTCGTCACAATGGACACCCAATCAGGGTGAACACACAAAGTTTCTGAATCACTTTAACATCACAAAAAACACCGATCACACCACTACACAACTCAGTTTTGAGTATAACTTCAGGACAACCATTCCCAGTCGCCTTGAATGGGAGTCGGATTCGATCGAAACAAATAACTCAATTCACATCTGCACGGATAGGTCTAAAACAGAATCTGCAGTGGGTGGAGGTGTTTTCTCCGAGATGCTTAACCAAAGCATGTCCTCCGACCATTGGAGCGTTTTCCAGGAGGAAATCATGGCAATCATAGAATCCTCTTCCTGGCTTAAATGGAATGTTCCGCGATGCGTATTAGCATCTTCAGTGACAGCTAAGCGGCAATAAAATCACTGGAAGCAATCTCGTTCAATTCGAAATCAGCACACGAATGCCAACTGTCTCTTAACGAGATGACGGAGCAGTTTACCATTCAGCTCTTTTGGGTGAAGGGCCACAGAGACATACCAGGGAATTGCAAGGCAGATGACCATCCCAGACAGGGCATAACCCTCGATATTCTACCGCCAGTAGACATGGTAGGTATGCCCATCGCTACATTTAATTTTCAGATCAAACACGATGCGGTGAAGAAAGCAAACCGCAGGTGGATAAACGGCACTACGTGTCAAATATCCAGGCAACTCTGGCCTAACTTTAACCAGAAGCGCTTCATCTGCTTGGCAATGCTGTACAGATCAAACATCAGCAACATTTACGGTGTCCTTACAGGGCACTGGACGATATGCCTACACGCAAGAAGACCAGGCCAGCAATGACTTCTGCAGAAGCTGCTTAGACGAAGAAGAGGAAATTACTCACCTTCTATGCTCATGTGCTGCTCTCTCGGTAAAAAGGAAACTTCATCTGGGAGATAACTCCTTTGACAATCTGAGTGAGCTGGCTAACATCAATGTCAGAAACTTCCTTCGCTACATGGTTAGCTCTGAGTGGTTCAATTAGGTGAACGAATATAGGAAAGTCGACAGATTCATGTGGTACCAAATTGGACCTATTTGGTCTAAGTGTGCAGCCACTATAACCTAACCTAACCTAACCTATGTAATATGGTAGTCGTCAGTGATAATACATTCAAGTGTCGTTTGAAATTTTTTTTGTTTAAGTTTGTAGGGAGATTATAGGTGTCAATCTAGTTTGTCAACCTCGTCATTGCCACCTTTGCTATCTGCGTTTGATATTATCCTGTGGCAGATTGTTTTAATTTCGCTTTTATTGTCCTTTATACGTATAAAAGTGAGAATAATAGTTCAACATAGAAAACACTGCTGTAGCCAGGAGTCTATTGAGTTTTACAGCTCAAGGGCTTTATTTAATAGCCAATTTTGAACCCTCTGAATAACTTGATATGGATTATAAGTACCCTAAACATATAGCTTTCTTGTATATAGGTTTTCTAATCATATATCCGGGTTCAACCCTGACAGCCTTTCAATGCTGTTTTTTTAAGAAGAAGGTCAAGCTATAGGTTTGTCATCTTTGACGATGGTACGGACATGGACACTTCGCAGAGGTTTTTTCTGCCATCAATATAGATTTCAAACAGCCTTTCAAAAGTTTTAAGAGCAAAAGTGGTCAAAGTTATGGGCCTATAATCTTTTCGATAGTAAAAGTAAAATATCTGGATTGTACGACACTTACAGGGCCTCAACTTAGCTTCTCCTTCATTTTTGACCGAAGAATTTCTTAATCCGTTTTTGAGACGATCCATGATTCAGCGCCGTAGAGCAGGGCTGGGATGATCACGATCTTATATAGGATCTCCTTAGTAGTTAGTCTTATTACTGAATTGCCTTCTTAGCCCGCAGAAACAGCGGTTGGCAAGAGTAATTCTTCGTTTAATTTCTGACGAGATGTTGTTGTCAGAGCTAATAGCGGAGCCGAGATAGACAAAGTCCCGAACTACAGGGTGTCCGCCGGGAAGGTATACTACTTTGTTTGTTTATAATTTTCGATTAAATGAAGCAGAATGGATCTTATATTGATAAATGTTTTATATAACGTCGGCAATTATGTATGGACTACAATATCAGGTAAATGTCCGCCTCTGTTAGTCTCACAAATGCGAGATGCGAGCCCTTTTGAGCACATTTTTCATTACATTCTCACACATTTCACGCGGTATTTCATTAATTTCATCACGAATATTTTGTTTGAGTTGCTCAAGCTTGCATAAGCCTTGCTTTTCAGATATCCCAACAAAAGGGAGCCCGGAGCAGTAAAATCAGGCGATCGTTGAGACCAATCCACATTACCATTTCTTGAAATAACTTGTTGCGGAAAGAGGTCTCGCAGTACTTCCATTGTAATCCTGACTGTATGCGATGTGGCACCGTCTTGTTGATACAACATGTTAGTTAAGCCCAAAGCAAGCAGTTGCGGCGTTAAAAAGTGTTTAATCATATCACGATATCGCTCCCCCTTCACAGTTACCATTGCGCCGTTTTCATTTTCAAAGAAGTAAGGTCCAATGATTCCTCCTGGCCAAATTACACACCAGACTGTAACTTTTAATAGATCCAAAGGTGACTGATGAATAATTTGAGGGTTTTCCATTGCCCAGAACCGACTATTCTGCTTATTCACATATCCATTCAAAGGAAAATGTGCCTCGTCACTCATTATGATTTTTTTTTTGATGAAAATCGGGGTTGTCATAGGCTAGCTGTAACATCCTATTGGCATATGTTCGGAGGCGTAAATGGTCTTGTGGAAGAAGCTCTTGTGTCAACTGAATCTTAAATGGAAACAATTGCAAATCCTTGTGCAAAATTGTGGCCAAAGTTGTTCTTTGAAGACCAAGCTCCTGAACACGGCGTCGAATTGAGGTCGATGGATTGTTTTGACCTTGCAGTACGTTGTGGTCAATGCTTGGGCCTATCACCTACAAACCCTCTCTCTTCGAAATCATTCACTTTACGATAAATAGTGCGTTTTGTTGGCACGTTGTTTCTCAAAAAAAAATTGACGTAACTTTCTCATCGTCACAGTAATCGATGATTGATTTCGATAAAATGTTTTAACGATTAAAACACGTTGGTTTATCGAATATTTTTTCATAATAAATTTGCCACGTGTCTACTTCACGACTGCCAAATATGAACTGTCAAGACTAATGTTGACCAAAATGGCGGCAAAACGAAGTAGTATACCTTCCCGGCGGACACCCTGTACTTTTTGGAAAGGAGTAAGCCAGCAAGGATATATTTTGAAGGAGACTATGTAGTAATTCGACATTTTGATACAACAGTTGGTACAAATAAGAAATTGAATGCGAAGTACCGAAGTCATTACGTTGTTCACAAGTTTTGCCTAATGACAGGTATGTCATACGCGACGTAGACAATTGTCAGATCACCCAATTGTCTTATGACGGCATGGTAGAAGCTTCACGCATGAGGAAATGGTTGGTGCGGTTGGGATCGAGTCATGGTTGTGAGTTATTTTTGGCAACGCTATTCATAATTAATTCGATTGAGGATGGCCGAGTTGTAGTATATTATTATAATATCAATAGTAATTATTGCAGATCACCGAATTGTAAATTATATGGATACCCTGTAACATAAAACTTTAATACGTAATGTTCTTTGGAATGTCAAATGGAATCAACTGTCAGAAAAAAAAAAACAAAAAATGGACCATTTCGTTGTAGACACAGAAAAACGCGGTCGCCTTTTTAAAATCGTTCTCCATCCATTATAATCAAATCGGCTATAAAAAGAAAGTAGGGACTGAAAAATAAAAATACTTCACACAATCACAAACGTTGTATTTTTAAGAGGCTCTATAAGTATTTATAACAACCACTTAGACTAGACACACGATAACACCAGATACCATCAATCAAACTAAAAAAAAAAAAAGCGCAGTCCTGCGATTACCACTTATCATGTCGCCGTCGCTTTCACCTCATTGCAGGCATACCAATACCAAATGCAAATTTATTTGGCGAATGTCAAAGAATGAGCTCATGCGTCTAAATTCGGCAAATTTCATTCACAAATCCCCACGAAAGTGAAAAAAATATTCCAAAGAGTCCTCGAAATTACGCGCCCATCAAAGCACTCCATCCCAGCCCACCATTGAGTATAAATATAAAAAAAAACTCTCCACAAAGTATCTAACGAGGGGAATTTCACGGAATTTCCATTCACACTTTAGGGCACAACGGTTGAGTGTTTGTACAATTCTTCAGTACGCCTCGGAACGATTTGTAACATTCCCCCAGCCGAGATACGGCAATAAGTGGTATCATCCACAACCTACTCCATACATGCAAATGCCTTTGTTTTGATTCTCAAATGATAATTAGAAAACAAAAGGTGGAAAGTTTTACCTTTTAGAAAATGGGGAAAACCGCAGCAGATGATGGCACTCGTCCGCCGAACTAAAAGAATATGTGTGCGCGCGCTTGATCACAATTAGGAAACCGATCGAATCTATTTGAGATCTCCTTGTATCCATAAGATACATGTTTTTATATTTGCGACCTCTTATCCTCCTCACGAAGACACACTTCTGACAACGAGAAGAGGAAGAGGCGAAATCACTTTCTATTGTTTTTCATGTCTTGTGCGGACCCCTTTCGCTGCGGCACCATGTCATGTCCTCATTTGGAGATACTTGAATTGGGAACGATTTTCGTGCGCACACAGTTTTCATGAAAACGGAATGCTTAAGCTTTGGTGGATTCATTCGTTCATGTGCCAATATGAAACCAATTTAATTTTTTTTTTTTCGTTGTTTTTCCAAAGAAGGCTGCACACACCATATGATGGGGCTTATCAGGAGGATAGGCATCAGGCAGTGAACTTTCATCTGCCAAGCTAGCGGGGGGAAAGTGATTAGGGAAATGTACGTTAGTGTGTGTATTGAAAATTTAATTTTCAATTGTTTTCCGCCGCTGGTGGTAGAGGATTTTCTTTATTTTTTTCTTCCTCTTTATCTCTCAGTTTCCATTGTGGAACCATGTGAAGGTCTCGATTTTTATTAACCTCTTTTCAGTTTCGCAATTGTTATTCAGCATAAAAGTGTGGATGGCCATCGATGTGCGGATGGCGATGAGAGAGGCAAATGAGTGGATTGTCTCTTAGAATTTTTTTTAACTTTGATTAGAGGTAGAGCTTGTCGTGGTTTTGTGCAGTTTTTCCTTCGATGGAAAAATTCAACAGAAAATAAAACACAACGTCCATGGAAAGTGAACTAAAATTGAATTAATTTATTCAAAGGGATTTCGTTGCACACCATAAGGAAAATGTATGATTGAGAGTGAGTCCTATTGCAATCTCATTGTCGCCAGAGTACTCTACAATTAGGAAGAAGAAAAATAAGGGAAAATATAATTTCAACGGTTTTCACAGGCAGAGATGAATTTTACTTTTGTTCTCTTGTCATATCCACTTTGTTTTGATTGCGATTTCATTTGCTCTTGAGATGAAAATGGAGGGTATTTCTTTGGAGCGAAATTACTGCGTAACAAGGACGAATGAGATCATGAACGAGGACTTCCTACAGCACTTGAATAAGTGTTTTGTTTTTAATTTTAAGTCAGCAAAGTACTTTTCGAGGAAATATGGTAATGCGGAGGGGGGTTTCAACTTCTTTTTTTTAATTTATTGAAATTTTATTAAAGTAATTTCGTTTCTAAAAACTGCATTCACTATCAGAATAATATTCAAATCGACAGAATGTATTTCCGTGAAACCTAGCTCTTCCATTAATTTGTGTGTGCAAAGTTAGGTTTTTGTGCCTCAACTTCCAACCCATTTTAAAAGACCATTGTTACGAAGCAACCAATAGCCTCGGAAAAGATGGAATTTATTTTTGACGACCCTGCACCTGGAATGTGAGAACAGTAAGCAGGAGAGGTGAAAGCGATTAACTAGCTGAAGCCCTAAACTGCTATAAAACAGACATTTCTGCCATCCAGGAAATACAATGGGACGGGCCGGGCAAAATGAGAATGAAAAACTGTGATATCTACTATAGACCGTGTTATAGTGAGCAGGCGAGCAGGCAAGTGTCAGGCCAGGAGTCTTATGTTTCCACGACATTGGCGAACGCATTGTAACAATCATCATAAAGGCCGCATTCCACAACATAAGGTTTATATGCGCTCATGCCCCAACAGAGGAAAAAGCTGATATAGCTAAGAATTGCTTTTACCAGCTCCTTGACAAAACCTATGAGCGACTACCGAAGTACGATGTCAAAAAATTTAATGTCGAAGGACTGCAATCGCAAGAGACCGCCAAGACCTTCGCGAAACGCATATCCCTTAACCTCCCTTGACCTTAACAGCACCGAATGTCGAAATACAATAGCAATGATGCCAACAAGCCATTAGATCAGCCGCAACTGATGTGCTAGGTTTCTCGTGCCCACCAGCAAGAAACCCCTACTTGATGCTTGCAGCCAAGAACGAGGCCTACAAGGCTAAAGCTGCAGGTGAAGACGAGAGCTGTAATTGAGCTCTATAGGCAGAGACGAAGGGAAGAACACCGTCTTTTCAGAAAGAAGAAAAAAGAGCAAGAAAAGCACGCGATCGAGAATATAGACGGCTACCACGCCCTCAACGATGTTCGCAAATTTTATCAAAGTGTAAAATGTCAAAGCCAAGGATACAATGGTCGAACAGAACTCTGTCGAGATGAACAAGGAAAAATCGTAGTTGAGACACAGTCGATGCTGAGGATATGGAAGAACCATTTCTCCAGACGATGACGAACAACACATAGCTGTCAGGCATAACGAACCATTCAATATTGGCAACGACAGCGAAAACTGCCAACCACCCGACCTGGTTGACTCGCTTCACTTCAAAGCAATATCTAAACTAACGCTTAATAAGGCTGCCGGAAATGACAGTCCGGCGGAAATGACTTTTTTTTATAATTTACACGTACTCAAGGGGTTATGAATACCCTTTATATGTTACCATAGTACGAGCGTTAGAGAAGGGGAAGAAAGAGAGGATAGGAAAGATTTTGGATGTAGTGGAGACTTACACTCCATGGGTGGTGTCCGAACTAGCTTCGGGGAGTCACTTTGTCATGTGTTCGTTAAATTTGAAGAAATTCAAGATGGTATGCATACTTTTAGGTATTACACCGACCTTTTTATTTCTTTTAAATAAAAGTGAAATGGATTTTGGTTGGGATTGAACGCGCAACCTTCCACTCAACAGACGAACACATTACCACTACACCGCGGCCACCCATCAATAAATAAAATCCACCAACTCATAAGCCACATCTGTTCCGATCCACAAAAAAGGAGACCCTCTTACTGCGCCAACTACAGAGGCATAAGTCTCCTCAACATCGCTTATAAGATCCTATCTGCGTAATATGTGAATGCCTGAAACCTGATCGGCCCTTATCATTGTGGTTTTAGGCCAGAAAAGCCCTCAACCGATCAATTTTCACACATCGGCAGATCCTGAAAAAAACCCAAGAAGTGCGAACCAATATCCACCACCTATTCATCGATTTCAAAGCCGCATTCGACAGCATTTATAGATACAAACTATACAGAGCCATGTCTAGTTTTGGTATACCGCCGAAACTCTTCCGTTTGTGGATGACGATGGAGAATTCTCGCTGCTCTATCAGAGTCGGCAAGACCTCACCGACACATTCGATACCAAAACAGGATTTATGCAAGGCGATGCGCTGTCATGTGACTTCTTCAATTTAATTCTTGAGAGGATTATGCAAAACTCACGAGCCAACACCAGAGGTTCAGTTTTACAAAAATCTGTGCAACTACTAGCATACTCCGACGATATTGACAGCATGTGATGTCATAGCCACGCTTGCTAACATAGAGAAGGAAGCGGCAAAAATCAGTTCGCCAGTAAATGAGGGCAAGACTAAGTTTATGCTTTCAACAGGACACACGACATCGACGAATTGGACAAAACATCACCATTGACAGATATAACTATGAGGACTTTGTCTACCTCGGTTCCGCTATTAACTCTGACAACAACATCTCGTCAGAAATCAAACGAAGAATTACTCTTGCCAACCGCTGTTTCTACGGGCTAAGTATGCAATTCAGTAGTAATTCCCTCACTCGAACTACTAAGGAGGATCATACCAGTCCTACTTCTAAGCATGGACCGTCTCAAAAGCGGATGAAGAAATACTTGGTCGATTCGAGAGGAAAATTCTTCGACCTCGCCTTGAGTGGCGCGCACAAGTAAAAACCGACTTCAACCAACTTGAAGTGCGCAACTGGAGGCAGTTAGCTAGGAACCGGGCTAATTTTAGAGGTATGTTGGTTGATGCATAGGTTCATTCCGGACTCTAGCGCCACCTGAGTAAGTACGTAAGTAAATGTGCGTACATGTTACATACGTTAATGTTTCGGTAGAACTTCGCAAGAAGTTGATCCGAAGCAAAGCATGTATAGATAGCGCTTTATCGAAGCAAAATCTTTAGTTAGATTTAGTTTTTTGTTTTATTGAAGCAAAAAAAAAACATGTCATCTATTTTTGCCATCAAATTACGAAGATACAAAACTGTTGTATCAATGCACAATCTCCTCAATAATAAAGAATTGCAAATGTCATTAATAATTCCACTGAACCACAGCCACGTCAACAAATCACAAAACTCATCCACCTGTCAGCTTCGTTAAGTATCTCATGTTACAGATCTTCGATTAACAGTTTGATCAACTGTCATTAATTAATTATTATCCACTTATAAGCTGGTGGTCGTCTAATGATATGTTGTCCGCAGCCAGCAGTCAAAAGATATGTTACACGATATAAGATTGATTGATTGATGTTGACTTCCTAAAAAATAGATTTGATTCCATAATCAGTTTTTGATTTCAAAGAATTGAGTACAATTAGGTGGTATGGTTGGCAATGATTAATTTTGTGGTACAAGAGCAACACCACCATCACTTCTACACTGCACGGTCTGACAACAATAAATAGCAAAATAAATCGCAAAATAGATTTATAAAATGGAGGAGCTTGCTGTTGTTGTACGCTTTAACCATGTTAAATGAATACAATATGTCGGTGGGGATTTTACACGGTCAAATATTTAACACGAACATGGCTTATTCAATGTTTATGGATGCGACTTTTTGTCGGCCAGCAGTAATGTAGCGATGTACACCCCAAACAGCACTCACATGTACATAAACGCAAATTTAATGGAAATGATTAATTAGTTGCTGTCGGCTTTTTAAGGAAACATTTTTTTTATTGTTCCTAGAATATGAGCATTTATTTCGGAAACTCCTAATTTCAGTTTTTATTTTACTTTTTGAGGATTTTGTCAAAAGAATCGTAATCTGTTGGTTAAGAAGTATTAAATATACAAAACGCTTCTTGGGGGTAAATTTAATTCAGGGCACAAAACAATAGTTAGGAAAACAGCTAAGACGTGATTCTACCGAGTACTTACTTACTTAAGTGGCGCTACAGTCCGGAATGAACCTGGGCCTCAACCAACATGCCTCTCCCATTAGCCCGGTCCTAAGCTAAATGCCTCCAGTTGCGCACTCCAAGTTGGTTGAGGTCGGTTTCTACTTGTGCGCGCCACTTAAGGCGAGGTCTTCCTCTACTGCGTCCGACGTCTGGCTGGGAATCGAAGACTCTGCAAGCCGGAGTATTGGTGTCCATTCGTTCTACATGTCCTAGCCATCTGAAACTTCCAATGCGAAGTTTTTTTTGGCAAGGGGCATGTCGCTGTACAGCTAGTATAGTTCTTTTTTGCATTTTCGTCTCCATAGCCCGACAACGCAAACGGGAACGAAGATTTTTCGAAGAATTTTTTTCTCGAATCGACCAAGAATTTCTTCATCCGCTTTTGAGACAGTCCATGCCTAAGCGCCGTAGAGCAGGACTGCGATGATCAGGGTCTTATATGGGATCTCCTTAGTAGTTCGAGTTAGCGCTTTACTACTGAATTGCCTTCTTAGCCCGATGAAACAGCGGTTGGCGAGAGTAATTCTTCCTTTAATTTCTGACGAGATGTTGTTGTCAGAGTTAATAGCGGATCCGTGTGTCTGTGTGACCTTTCGTATTGACAGCATGTACTTTTTCTTGCCCTCATTAACTGCTGAACCAATTTTCGCTGCTTCCTTCTCTATACTATAAAACGTGGCTATGACATCACGTTGAGTCCTAAAAATAATGTCAATACCTTCGGAGTATGCCGACCGATTTTTGGAAAATTCTGCCTCTGGTGTTGGCTGGGGGTTTTGCACAATCCTCTCAAGAATGGAATTGGAGAAGTCACATGACAGCGCATCGTCTTTTCCTTTTCTGGTATCGGATGTGTCGGTGAAGTCCTTTCCGACCCTGATGAAGCAGCGAGAATTCTCCATCTTCATTCTACAAAAACGGACGAGTTTGGACGGTATACCAAAACTAGACATATGCGGCTTTGAAATCGATGAATAGGTGGTGGGTATTGATTTGGACTTCTTGGGTTTTTTCCAGGATCTGCCGAAGTGTGATAATTTGATCGGTTGTGGACTATCCTGGCTAAAACCCCACTGATAAGAGCCGATTAGGTTGTTGGTAAAAGTTTTCTCGTTCACATACTACGGCAGATAGGATCTTGTAGGCGATGTTGAGGAGACTTATGCCTCTGTATTTGGCGCTGTTTAGAGGGTCCCTTTTTGTGGATCGGGCAAACAATGCTGAGGTTGCATTCTTCATCCATTTGACTAATGACTTGTTGGATGTTGCTAACCAAGTCATCTCCGCCGGCTTTATAAAGCTCAACGGGGGAGGCCGTCATTTCCGGCAACCTTATTAAGCTTGAGTTTAGATATTGCTATCTTCACATTACCCAGGTCAGGTTGTTGGCAGTTTTCGCTGTTCTTGCCTGGTTCGGTCTGCCTGACAGCGGAATGTTGTTCGTCATCGCCGTTTGACAATCTGCAGAACTGGTTCTTCCATATCCTCAGCATCGACTGTGTCTCATCTCGACAGAATTCTGTTCGAGTCTTGTATCCTTGGCCTTGCCGTTTTACACTTTGGTAAAACTGCGAACATCGTTGCTGGAATGGCATCTTTCTATATCCTCGAACGCGCGCTTTTCTTGCTATTTTCTCGTCTTTCTGAAAAGCCGGTGTTCTTCCCTTCTTCCCTTTTTAAAACATTTTGCACTAGCCATTCATTTAGCTTTGTTTTGTAGGTCAGGCTTCTTTAGAAAGCATTTGATGGCATTTAGTTTGTTTTGATCGATATACTAACAATCATTTTAAAGTTTTCAATGGCAATGTTATTGAATAGCTGTGATAATTCTTGGAAATTGGATTTCTCACCAATTCATTTCATTTGAACCATTTTGCTTACGTAATTGTTTGGAAGTGTTTTTCACTATTTTGTTAACAAAGTAACCTCATTCCTTGGAACATCTTCTAATCAAAAAAAATCGTTCACAATTATTAAGGATACGAAAAATGCATTTACAGGTATCCTCAGAAGTTCATATTCATTCTGAAGATTTTTTTTCTATTAATATGCCCTTCCCTGCCTTCAGGAAAACTTTCCCATCCGCAAAAATGTGTAATATTCCCGCAAAAGCTTAATAGTTACCTAGGAAATAATGTCAATCTAGCCAACAACACTTTCATTTCCAAGAACAACTCAAATCTAAGGTTAGAAAAAATTCAGCAGAAACTGTTAAGGCAATAATCGTTGGGTTTCGGATATCAAACGGCCACACTAAGTGCCAACAAATTCGTGGAATTATTCTTCTAATTTAACAGATGGAAAATTTTGCAAATTCCATTGTTTTCTGGGACACCCAAGGTACCACATTACTACATCACCATTAAGCCGACGGGAGAGCTCATAACTCATTTTGTCGAAACAATTTCGCACCGCACAGGTGCGGCGCCGGCCATTCCTATTTTTTTGGGTCAACCACCGCTAAATCAACGTCTAATTGGATAGATTTCTACTGTCCAAACTGAGCCGACGCAACGCGGTGGTTGCGGTGTGCTATTTCTCTGGCCACACCGACTTGGCAGAGATCTATTGTCTTCTAAACGATCTAAACTCCCAGAGTGCTACCGATCGGCGCTGGGCATACAAAACCTCAAAGTGGACTCGGTGTACAATGACGGAGCTACGATATGAAGAATGTGAGCTTTGTTCTCCTAACCAAATAATGATAGAAAATTACCAAATTTTATGGTGAGGTATAAATTCTGTTTGATGAGCTAGTCCACAACAATTCGGACAGATGGACCAAAGTTTTTTTTTCACACTTTCTTGATAGTAAGAGGTTTGGTTATGCTGTGTGTCATGAGAACTGGGGCTGTATCCGTAGGTAGATGGAAAAAAATGTGAGTAGAATTTTTTTTTTGTTCGAATAGGCAAATGGGTGTAATGCCTGTGTGCACAGATGGTGTGGTTTCAGAATGAGAATGTGGAGGATAGAATGTAATTGCAGTCAGTGTTCATTTCCGCAATCAGGCTGGCATACGAGCGAGATGCATAGGTGAAATCATCAACAATGTATTGCACCCAGAACGCACACGAAATCGACGGAATATTTTCGTCTTATTACACGCAATTATGTATGAAACGAGCAACAAGCATCCAGAATAATCACCTATTAAGGATTAAGTGGAAGGAATTTCTTTTAACAACATGTGCACGATATTATCTATAGCCGGGTTCGAAATGCTGAGATGAGACTGATTGTAGGTTTTCAAAATAGGACGGGCTTGATAGGAGTTGGTTTTAACTGAAAGAGTCTGTACGAAAAGAAAGAATTTTACTTTGGGTAAGCAGTTAGTTAGTTGGACTTGTTCCACAAACATAGAATACGAGTTTTTTTTAATATTTGTAGACCACAAGGTTAAGCTGCAGGAGAAGACAGAGCTGCCATTGAGCTTTATAGGCAGAGAAGAAGGGAAGGACACCGGTTTTCAGAAAGAAAAAAACCAGCAAGAAAAACACTCGAGGATATAGAGAGGTGCCACTCCAGAAAAGTTGTTCGAATGTTTTACCAAAGTGTAAAACGTCAAAGCCAAGGTTACAAGGCTCGAACGAAATCCCGTCGAGATGCACAAGGAAATATCGTAGTTGAGACATAGTCGATGCTGAGGATGTGAAAGAACCACTTCTTCGGACTGTTAAACGGCGATGACGTACAATATTCCGCTGTCAGAGCGAACGAACAATTCAATATTGGCAACGGCAGCGAAAACTGCCTACCGCCCGACCTGAGTGAAGTGAGGTTAGCAATATCTAAACTCAAGCTTAATAAGACTGCCGAAAATGACGGCCGGCGGAGATGACTTGGTAAATAACATCCACCAACTTATAAGCCAAATCTGATCGGAAGGAAGTATGCCTGAAGAATGGAGCCTCAGCATCGTTTGCCCGATCCTCAAAAAAGGAGACCCTTTAAACTGCGCCAACTACAGAGTCATAAGTCTTCTCAACATTGCCTAGAAGATCCTATCTGCCGTAATATGTGAACGCTTGAAACCGTTTATCAACAACTTGATCGGCCCTTATCAGAATGATTTTAGGCCAGGAAAATCCACAACCGATAAATTTTCACACTTTGGCAGATCCTGGAAAAAACCCAAGATACCCACCACCTAAGAAGGCAATTCAGTAGTAAAGCCCTCACTATAACTACTAAGGAGATCCTATATAAGACACTATTCATCGCAGTCCTGCTCTACGGCGCTGAAGCACGGACCGTCTCAAAAGCGGATGAAGAAATCTTTGGTCGTTTCGAGAGGCAAATGCATCGAAAAATCTTTGATCCCGTTTGCATTGATGGGCTATGGAGACAACGATTAAACCAAGAACTATATGAGCTGTACAGCAACATGCCCCTGGTCAAAAAACTCCGCATTGGACGTTTAAGATGGCTAGGATATGTAGAATGAATATACAACAATACTTCGGCTCGCAGAGTCTCCGACTCCCAGCCTGATGTCGGAGGTAGTAGAGGAAGACCTCGCCTTAAGTTAAGTGGCGGGTACAAGAAGAAACCGACCTCAACCAACTTGGAGTGCGCAACTGGAGGCAGTTAGCTAAGGCCCGGAATAATTGGAGAGGCATGTTGGTTGAGACCCAGGTTCATTCCGGACTGTAGCGCCACTTAAAAAAAAAAACAAAAATCATAGCTCGATATAGTTTTCCGTTGACGGTAACCTTTGCCACCTGCCTATTAACCACACCAAATTGTCGTTTTTTCGGAATGCATCGGTAATAATTGTATGGCATGTGGCTGTTTATCACTCCAGATGCAACAGTTTTGCTTACTTAAGTATCCGTTGAGCCAGAAATGAGCCTCATCGCTGAACACAATTATTCGATAAAACAGCAGATTTTCATGGAGCTTTTCTAAGGCCCATTCACTAAAATTAAGACGTTGTGGTAGGTCATTCGGCTTCAATTCTTGCACAAGTTGAATTTTATAGGCTTTCAAACCCAAATCGACACGTAAAATTTTCCATGTGGTTAAGTAACACACGCCCGATTGCTAAGGAAAGGCGACGAATTAAGATTTCACGATCTTAATTAACATTGGACGCTTAGACTGCAATATTCTCTTCGGTACGCATTCGAGTCGATGGTTTAATGTCCAACAAAGTAAATTTGGTGCGGAATTTGGTGATAACAGCACGAATTGTTGATTCACCAGGTCGATTATGACGAACATAATATGTTCGTAACAAACGGTGCACATTTTTCATAGAGCACGAATTTTGATAATAAATTTCAATAATTTGCAATCGTTCCTCGTTGGTAAGTCTTTCCATGATTAAATGGCAGAGTATACTGAGAACTTTTCAGTTTGACAGATGACGTTTGGACGCCATTACTAATTAGTGCTGCCAACCTGAAAAACGTAACTCTTAAAAAATAACGCGTTTACATTTTATTGACTTTTTTCTTAAAAGGGGTTTTGAACTAATTTTAATCAATTTTAGAAGTCGAGTCTGTAGGTACATATATAGGGTTTTATTAAAAGCATACCTAATATTATTTTGCACAATATTTTGCTTGTTCAAATGAAACCGCAAACGGAGAAAGAACAAATGCAGTGGTATACATGATGTGCGACATTTTTTTGCAGTCTTTTCGAACTTACGGTATTTTTCAACAATTTAAGTGTTTATCGAAAGATTAAACATATAAGAAGGCTACAGTCCACTGTGTGGATCGTTTTATACCCTATCCCATCCCATCCTTAAAATCCAAATCACTAAAATGTGGGCTTACTTCCTTACTTACTTAAGTGGCGCTACAGTCCGGAATGAACCTGGGCCTCAACCAACATGCCTCTCCAATTAGCCCGGTCCTTAGCTAACTGACTCCAGTTGCGCACTCCAAGTTGGTTGAGGTCGGTTTCTACTTGTGCGCGCCCCTTAAGGCGAGGTCTTCCTCTACTGCGTCCAACGTCTGGCTGGGAATCGAAGACTCTGCGAGCCGGAGTATTGGTGTCCATTCGTTCTACATGTGGGCTTTATGACAAAGAAATTGAGATTGTCGCAACATATTCTTCAGACAGTTTATCAAAATCTTGTATGGTTCGACAAAAAAAATACGTTTTCTCCTGCTTATGGTATGACGTAGGCTATACAAATGGTTTTAGTGCGTGGGTTTGAATGATGTATGGAAGAAATATTTGTTTTTCAAACCCACTGATCTTGCAGTGGGCGTAGCAAAAAACCTTATATTGACAAAATATACATCTTGGGATTGAACACATACGTTGTGCAGTCACTTTTTCAAAATTCCCTACTGTTTGGCCAAAAATAACGTTTTTCTAATAAGCGGGCGTGGCAGTTGGCGAATTTTGAAAATTTGTACACTTGCTCGTGCTGTGCGAGGACCACATGTACTAAATTTCATTATCCTAGCTCATAATGTAAGGCCAAAAACCGGTGACCTACAGACGGACGGACGCTCGGACTTACAGACATACATTGTTAATCGACTCTGCTAGCGATTCTGAGTCGATCCATTGCGGTATATCTAACTAAACTATTTCTCTATGTTACAACCTATGTATCAAAACTAATAAACCCCTATGGGATAGGGTGTAATAAGTATTCCTTTCTGCAAAGCAATTTATTTTTGATCTGATGAGAGGATTTTTTAAAAGCTTCTAATGACTTAGAGAAATCTTATGCGGTTATATAAAAAAAAGTTCTTAGGCATACATTTTAAAATTAGAATATAAAATATAAAAATATTTTTGAAACATGGCTTGACCAATATCAACTTGTACCATTAACATTACTTTCTGTGAACCACACTGTACAATAATAACAATTACCCCAACCACCTGGTCTACGGTCTATGTCTATAGAAAATCCATTTGCTTCTGTATTTCCCAGCACAATATATTGCACCAAAGTATTACTAACGTCATTCATTCAATCTTCTCCTTCGTCTTTTCTTTTAGAAACCCTCGGCCACAGCGAAGCCCACCAAATATCACTACTATCCACATAATCAACATATCTACCTGCTGCCAGAGTGTGCTATCCAACAGGTCTGCAATGCTGTCTACGTAAGACTCAACTATACACAACCACTGTGCGCATGCCCATCAAGGTAATTTCATAGTGAACCAAACCGATAAGACGACTCTCCGCCTACCAACTCCATTGCACAGCCATGCCAAAGGAGGATTAGTTTCGGCTCAAGAAGAATTGTCCAAATCTACTTCCTACCTCTTGGCAGCTGGGAGGTTCATATACCAACAAGCTCAAGTATTAATGCAAGCCAAATCGATTGTTTTACAGGTACCGGGATCCGTGTTCGGCTAGCTTGAACGAGGACGATCAGCACACAACGAAATTGGTCGGCGATGGAAAGAAAAAGGTGAGTCGAGTCTTCTTCTACTCCTCCTAAAAGGAAAACAAAACAACAGCATACACTAAATAATTGTCCCAAATGGGCAGTTAGTGTGCACTTGTGCACCATACATACATACCGGCAGGGTAATTACATTTCTGTACATGAGTCCGTTGAGTTGGGTTTCATCGCCAGGATACTGGTTTTATTCGCGCACCATACTGATCACATGGGGACAAGCCAATCGATTATTTATTTTTATTAGACAGTTATACACGGCTATATCAGGCCCTGGCAGCAGCGAGGGACGATGCGACGGTGCCACCTTGTTGATTGGATCCAGTGATTTACGAAACAATCAATTTACAGGTGTTAATTGAGATAACCGTTGAGTGAAATTGGAAGGCAAAGTTCAAAACAATTTTGAGCGCTCTATGAAAGGGGATCGTTAAGTTTGGGATTTTATGGCACTTAACGCGGCCCATCTGGTTAAAGAATGGAGAACATTGTATCTGGTGCCGGTTTTCGGTATTCGATGGGAAAATGCGGTTGGAGATTTTCGTTCGAAGGTTGGGAAAAGAAGACTTAATTAGGGGGTGTAGCTCGCTTGGAAGACCACTTAAATATTTTCCCGCTGATTACACGCATTAACCAAGCAAACTGTCAATCAATGATATGGGGAAGGAATACACTTTGAAAAGTACTTAAGCAGGATCCAAGATTGAGACATCAACTTTGACACCAGCTTGGAACCAACATTAGGAACGTTTATCGGTATATTGAATATTGGTGTGGAAATGCTTCCCACTTGGCGGTGATGTTCTTCAGGTTTCAGAACTTCGAAATTGTTAAAGTATCGATTTTGTAAAGTTTTGCGCTAGTACGACGATTAAATGAGTTTCTGTTTCTGATTTAAAGTGTTTGACAGGACTTTTATTTTGTTGTTGCAGTATATGATTATGTAAGTGTTTATTTTTTTCAGTTTCACCCATTAGCAATCATCAAAAACAAAATTTTGGCATATTGGCTTACAATTTTTATGTGCCTTTAAACTGGTGCACGTGTGCAGTTGCCAGTTCAATGAAAAAAAAACTCTAGTCATAAACGGCCTTAAACCAACTTAGTATCTCTCTTTTTCCTTGAACGAGAGGGCTTCCTGTTTAATGCCATCTTAAACTCTAGGAGATTTGTCAGACTTTTGAAAGAGGTGGAGCAAATACAACACCTGACTTTCGGAATTCTAACAAGTTACCCATCCATTAACCACTAGGCAACTGCAACCACTTTTCCTTTGTGGTTATATGTTAAGCCGTCGTTTTGAATTTGGTTAGAGCAATCGAAGACCATACTGCCAAGATAAGAAAATATATGGAGAAGTTATACCATCAGCTTTAAAAATCTTGCAGGTTTTTTCGGTCATAAGCCCACTTTAGATCTCTAACGCTCGTACTATGGTAACATATTCATAGCCCCTTGAGTACGTGTAAATTATATAAAAAAAAAAAAAAAACTGGTCCGTTCCCTAGTATATCAGTATATCAGCATACTTGATGAAATTAATAAGATTTCTGTTATTTTCTCATACTCTTATAAATTTTTTTATAAATTGAATCATTGATTTCAATATATAAAAAAACGGAAAATGTAAAACCTAATTTCATATGATGGTTTTCGATGATAGGTACAGGGTGTCCACCGGGAAGGTATACGATTTTTTTTGCCCCCATTTTGACAGTTCATATTTGGCAGTCGTGAAGTAGACACGTGGCAAATTTATTATGGAAAAATATTCGATAAACCAACGTGTCTTAATCGTTAAAACATTTTATCAAAATCAATCATCGATTAATGTGACGATGAGAAAGTTACGTGAAATTTTTGGTAGAAACAACGTGCCAACAAAACGCACCAGTGGCAATGATTTCGAAGAAAGAGGGTCCGTAGGTGATAGGCTCAAGCATTTACCACAACTTACTGCAAAATCGGCTGAATACATTACTGCTGCTCAAGGAAGTGTTCAAAATAATCCATCAACCTCAGGGGCTTGGTCTTCAAAGAACAACTTTGGCCACAATTTTGGACAAGGATTTACATTTGTTACCATTTAAGATTCAGTTGACAGAAGAGCTTTTTCCACAAGACCATTTACGCCGCCGCACATATGCCAATAGGATGTTACAGCTGGCCCATGACAACCCCGATTTTCATGAAAAAATTATAATGTCTGACGAGGCACATTTTCATTTGAATGGATATGTGAATAAACAGAATAGACTGTTCTGGGCAACGGAAAACCCTCAAATTGTTCATCAGTCACCTTTGCATCCATTAAAAGTTACAGTCTGGTGTGGCATTTGGTCAGAAGGAATCATTGGACCTTACTTCTTTGAAAATGAAAACGGCGTAACGGTAACTGTGAATGGGGAGCGATATCGTGATATGATTGAAAACTTTTTAACGCCACAACTGCATGCTTTGGTCTTGAGTAACATGTGGTATCAACAAGACGGTGCCACATCACATAAAGCGAGCATAACAATGGAATTACTGCGAGACCTCTTTTCACAAGAAGTTATTTCAAGACATGGTGATGTTGCTTGGCCTCCACGGTCGCCTAATTTGACTGCTCCGGAATTCTTTTTGTGGGGATATCTGAAAAGCAAGGTTTATGCAAACAAACCAGAAATGCTTGAGCAACTCCAACAAAATATTCGTGATGAAATTAATGAAAAACCTCGTGAAATGTGTGAGAATGTAATGAAAAATGTGCTTAAAAGGGCTCGAATTTGTGAGACAAACAGAGGTGGGGATTTACCTGATATTGTATTCCATACATAATTGCCGACATTAAATAAAGCATTTATCAATAAAAGATCCATTCTCTTTCATTTAACCAAAAATTATAAACAAACAAAGTAGTATACCTTCCCGGCGGACACCCTGTATAACAAGAACCAACGATTATACAGCCATACAGATGACGCACTGCATACAAGAAAAATTGTTCTGTGGCGGATCGTACTGGCACAGCCCGGATCTCGATTCTCATATGTGCACGTGCACACCGCCCGTCCGTACCCTGAAGCTGGTGAGCAAAAGTTTCTGTTTTTTGTTGTTATCAGATTGGCATTATAAAGCCAATCTTTGCAAGAACCTAAGACAGCAGATGAAAAATCTCTGTGGAATCCTTAAGTGGACGATCCCTATTGAAAGAAGTGTTTTTTCAAAATAACAAATTCAATATAAAAATAGCCAAAAACATGCACAATTTTATGGAAAGGCCCCGGCGAGATTCGAACTCACGATCTCCTGTTTACTAGGCAGGCGCTTGACCCATCTCCAGTTGCGCACTAGAAGTTGGTTGAGGTCGGTATCTATTTATGCGCGCCATTTAGGGCGAGGTCTTCCACTACTGCGTCCCACGTCTGGCTGGGAATAAAAGATTCTGCGAGTCGGAGTATTGGTGTCCATTCGTTCTACATGTCCTAGCCATTTTAAACGTCCAATGCGGAGTTTTTCGACCAGGGGCATGTCGCTGTACAGCTCGTATAGTTCTTGGTTGAGTCTTCGTCTCCATTGCCCGTCAACACAAACCAACGATTTTTGAAAGAATTTTCCGCTCGAATCGACCGAGGATTTCTTCAACATACAGCAGGACTGGGATGATCAGGGTCTTATATAGGATATTCTTAGCAGTTCAAGTGAGTTTTTTATTACTGAATTGCCTTCTTAGAAGCAATCCTTAGCTATATCATTTTTTCCTCCGTTGGGGCGTGAGCGCATATAAGGCGTATGTTGGCAAATTTGGCTATGATACGTATTGTTAAAATACGTTCGCTAATGTCATGGAAACATGGGACTTCTTGCCAAAGTTTGGCACTTATAACAAATCCGCATCCGAATAGTCGCTGTTTCTGCTCACTATAACACGGTCCGTAGTAGGTGTAACAGTTTTTTTTATCCTTTTTTGGCCCAATGGCCTTGTCAAAAAAGGATGGTAGTAATGTCTGCTTTGTATCAGCTAAGGGCTTCCGCTAGTTGTTCGCTTGCACTTCTCCTGGTTACTGTTCTCGCATTACAGGCACAGATACGAACGTCGTTGTCCTTTTTTCGTTAAGCAGGGTTGTCAACAATAAAATCAGTCCTTTCCGAGGCTATTGGTTGCTTCGAAACAAGTCGATTTTTTTTATATATGCGTAATTAACCCAAAGCACAACCTCCAGGTTCCAATTTATTATATACCCCTACGACACGGGGCCATCGGTATCCACTAGGGAATTGAGCACTGCCGTTCGCCTTTCGACTCATCCGCCACAGACTAGCCCTTGAAATTCATAGACAACCTGTTGTCCGAATATGTCGAAGCAGCTTGTCTAGGTTCTCCTGGGAGAGCAGGTCGGGTATTCATCCGTGCCATTCTGACCTGGCTGTTTATAGTGTTGCCGTTTTTCGTCGTGTTATCAACACTCCCCCTTATCGTTTTGCAAGTCAAAACCGGTTGGATGAGACCAGTACCCGATGGTTACCACTTGGAGGTTAAAAGTAAGCACTTGCTGTGTAGTCAGAATTACAACCACTGGGCATTGCCAAGTTAAAGCCAATCAGAGTCTACCCTCGTTCTACAATACCCAACCACCAACCTTGATAACAAGATGCTATTATGCAAGCAAGTGCTACTACCGGTCTGTGCATGTGGTATACAACCATGGGGTTGTACCATTGAAACGAATCTACACATACTACAAACTTTTGAAAACAAAATGTTAAGATCATTCGTCAATGCGCCGTGGTATATAAGGAACGAAGATCTACGCAGAGATCTGGGTATTCCCGCGGTTAAAGATGAAACGAAAAATTAGGCACGAAAACATATAAATGTTTATTGGGACACGTTAACCCAACGGTATATTATTTACCCAGTCAATATCGATGACGATATGAATGTTGCATTATCAATCTCCGTGGGTACCTTCATTCAGCTTGAGATTACCTAGAGAGCTCCTATTTTTCGTCCTACGAACATCGTCAACAGGAATATTGTATTTACATCATACGTCATTCTGCTTATAAAACTGTTTACTATGATCAGCGGTTAATTACGACTTCTAAAGCATTCCACATTTGCTACGCAACATTAGAGTCAGGAATTTACTAACAAAAGTCTTTCCACAATTTTACTGCAGTTGCAAAAGTGTAACGAATTTGTCACGCTAATTCGCCCTTCACCTTGAGGTATTTGCACACCAGGAAGCAAGGTAATTAAAACGACTTCCAATGGGGAAGTGATAGAAAACAATGTGGCAACATTAGGCTACATACTTTCAAACGGAAATTGGATTTTTTTATTTCAGATGAAAGCATTTCGCACCGTCAATAAGGAAGCGAATAAAAAAAATCCATGCCCATGGCATCATGCTCCAAGGCAATTAAATCGCTAAACAATGTTCCAATCCATGTGGCCAGCCAGAGCAGAAAAAAAAACAAGAACAAGCATAAGCAGAGCAGTCTGTCATAATTAAGCAATAAAGGTTCAATGTTGCATAAAGTAGATTTCCGTGAGGAGCGCAATCCGTTCGCTGGATCGCATAGTTTGGTGAATGGCGCAAGAAGTCTCGTATCTTGGAAGCTGACCCTTGGTAATTTTCTAATTTCTCATCGTATTGCTACGAAGTATGATTGGAAGATGGCAATCCTAGTGTTCTTTTGTTGCAAGCTTCTAGCTCCACCAAGGTCCATACTATGCACAACATACACACACACACAAGTACACCATTCACGTTATAGCGCAGTGCAGCCGCTAAATTAGCTAAAGGTTAATTGCATTGTTCTATCTGCCAGATACATAGTGGGCTATCCGTGCTCCATCTATCTTTTGTTTGTCGTATCGAGATGGCAGTACTTGCGGCTAATGCAGTTTCAATGTCGAACCATCGATCGACCCGGAGAAAGAGAGAGAGAGGCACTTTGTAACGTAGGCCAAAAGGAGACCTCTGGACTACAACATTATGATGATCCTCCATCGATTACGGCATTTTGCCACCAGCAGCGGTATTGATACGCGATTTAAGGTCTTTGTGTGTTTTTTTTTTTTTGTTTGCACGTTGCCCCAAACAGAGGAGAATCCTCAAGACAGAGGTGGTTACGGCTGCACCTACGTGTGGTGTGTTGGTTATGCTAAGATACCGTATTGTGTCGACAACGATGAAGTGCACAAGACACGCTAAGGTCTCTTTGTTGATCACGACATCAAAACGGATCACCATGACATGAACGCGTTGTGATCTTTTTTTTTTTCTTCCATTTTTGTCTACTGTCTCCAGTCTCCACCACCACACGATTTATTTTCCATTTACCATGCAAAAACACAAAGAAGATGCTCCATGTGTGAGGTGAAGAGCTATGTAGGTGTGCGAGTATGCTTAGAGAGAAATTACCCCAAAGGAAACTGACTCACGACGTGGATAAATTAGAGAGCAAAGCGGAAGATAATCCCAAAGTAACACAAAGAAACATGAAGCAAAATAAGAAGGTAGCTCCGGGGACGGAGAGGGTGGTAGTCGGGGGGGTGGGAGTTGGGAAGTCACATAGGGAGTCACATGACCACATGGAAATGCAAAAATGCCACTGCCAACCGGGTATTTGTGGTGGAGGTGGTGCAAAATGATGAGGAGAAGGTCGAGGATTTCAAAGAGAGAAACAATACCAAACGGAATTCTAACGGTACGTCAGTGGTTGCAATTGCTACTTAGCGGTTATGATGAATGACTTTGGGGTTAATGATATGACGATTATTGCTACAATCAGATCGAAGATACAATTTCACAAACAAAAAGAACAGATGCGAATGTAAATAAGATGGTGTTGCATGACTCGAACAACAATCCTTACGTGTGCACATCTCCGACATGAATTATTAATTGCGACTAGGAGACTGATGGAGTTCTGTGGGTAAAAATTGTTTTAGCACGCAATGAACGGTGGAAGATTTATCACTTTAGTTCTGGCATTCAATGGAATTCAGCATACAGCTAGTTGGATCGTTTCATATGCGGATTCTGGAGAAGAAATCGTTGAGTAGGCGTCTGCTTAGCATCTTAATTTGGAGGTAAATGAGAAACGATGCAAGGCGGATGTTTATTTATGTGAAAAGGAGAATATTTTTGTCATACATAGTGTTGCTACGAAAAGAGAAAAAGGTTGATTGATTGAAATTTATTAACAAAATTATAGCATCCAGGAACAGGCGGAGTATCTTAAACTGTTCCTTTAGTGTGGATGATAGTTGGTAGTTTAATACGGTGGAAGAGTGCAAAAGAAAGATCAAACAACAAAAAAAAAAAACACAAAATAACTCACATGGGGAACACAAAATAAAATAATTCTTTGGTCCTTTATCTAGATAAGATAGGGGGAAAATAAGTACGGACAACAGTGCGTATACGTAACATAAACTGTTTTCGGGTATTTTATTTTTGCCTGAAGATTGAAAACAAGGTTTTCTAGCACATGCTACAGAAACTAGAAATTTCGATCACCATCTCGTTTTAAAATTCTACAGGGTTCATTTAAAATATAAATTTGAGACTACAAAATATTCAAAACAAAGCTTCGAATCATCGCCAAAAATTGTCCCTTCGCCGTATAACGTATGTTGGTATACTTATGCAAGTTAATACGGGGGGAGTCGGTGGAATTGGCATTTTTGGAGATATATGCATAGATATATGCAGGCCCGAAAAGAAATTAGTCGCGTAATGAATTCAGGAGTAAGGTCGAATGAGAACCATGCAATGTTAATCGGAATGTCAGAATAAACGAAAATAAATATCTGGTGGGAAAGAAATATTTTAATGAACATATCAGATATGCGATATTCTCGTAACGCTAATTCTTCAGAGAGTTCGACTATTTCCCATCTTACTAAAGGGTGTTTTTTTTAAGAGGTACAGAACTTCGAATTGAAATGAAACACAAGAAAATCATTTAAATGTCCATGAATTTGGCTTTATTGGAAGGATAATTTTGTGCCAATTATGTTTAAATATGATTTCAGGCATATGCCCGAAGCGGCTGGTTCAAATAAGGCCCAGTCTAGAGGTCCAATTTTCACCCACTTTTTCGAGCATTTGGGGTCGTATGTCGGCAATAACGCCACGGATGTTGACTTTCAAGTCCCCTAACGTTTCTGGTTTGTTGGCGTAGACGAGCGAGTTTACATATCCCCAAAGAAAATAATCCAATGGTGTCAAATCACACGGTCTTGGCGGGCAATTGACAGGTCCATTCCGCGAAATTATGCGCTCATTGAATGTTTCCTTCAATTAATCGATTGTGACGTGCGCTGTGTGGCATGTAGCGCCGTCTTGTTGGAACCACATTTCATCCATATTCATGCCATCCAATTCGGGAACAAAATAGTCGGTTATCATGACTCTATACCGATCTCCATTAACGGTAACTGACCCTCCAGCATCATTTCGGAAGAAGTATGTCCCAATGACTCTACCAGCCCATAAAGCACACCAAACAGTCAGTTTCTGGGGATGTAATGGCGTCTCAATGTCCTCATGTGGATTCTCTTTACTCCAAATGCAGCAATTTTGCTTGTTGACGTAGCCATTCAACAAAAAATGAGCCTCATCACTGAACAAATTTTGCGATGAAAATCAGCGTCGAGATTAATCTCATTTTCGGCCCATACACCAAAATCACCACGCATTGAATGGTCTCGCGGTTTTAATTCTTGTTCAAGCTGGATCTCATAAGGTCGTAAGGCAAGATCATTGCGCAAAATCTTTCATAAAGTGGATGGACAAAGTTCCAATTGCTGTGCACGGTGGCGAATCGAGGGTCCCATTCAGCACGTTGCTCCACAGCGGCAATTGTTTTATCGGTACGCACTGTTCGACGTCCCTGCGGATGCGTATTATCACATAGAGTAGAGGTAGTGCGAAAACGATCCATGGTTAACCGAGTCTTCTGCATAGCTGACATTCATTTTTATAGAGGTATTGCAGGATTATTGGACAGCAAATACAAACCGTCTTTGTAACTACAATAAGATTAAAAATAATTTCGTTTCACTTCATTTCTAGGCTATAACCTTGGCTAAAACCTGCGAGGCCACCACGGAGATGCGGGAATGTCGTTCACCCAAAGATTGGTCACTATTAGCACTGCAAAATACACGAACTGGAAAGTCACACTACTTGGTGATCTGTAGATGTCCGGATCATTTCAAAATGGGTAATTGAATTCTTTTGCCTCCAATCAAATTCATATCTCATCCCACGTCTCTTTACAGAGGGTCCCATGGCACATGACCAGCCGACATATGCCAGTGTGCCCGGAATCCGAGTATTTGGAATGATGTGTGTCAAACCAGGCTACTCAGTGCGTAAACCATCGGCTCAACCACCTAAACGCTACCAATTACAGAAGCCATACTACATACCCAGTTCGCAAAACAAATACAGTTCCATCAAGGACTTTAACCGGCCCTCATACTCCTCCTCATCATCCTCATCTTCATCGCTCGGTGGCAGCACCAGTCACAACTACCAGCCGCAAAATCACCACAATCTCCATCAACAAGATACTTTCCAAAATCAACATCAAGCCAACTATCAGTATTTGAACCGACCCGACAGTGGTTCCTCGCACTTCGTTAGTTCTTCCAACTCACATGGTCACAACAACCACAACAGTCACAATGATTTCCAAGAGTCGCTCAGCTTCAGTGGAGGCATATATGGTCGCAACAACGAACGTAATGGCGAAAAGCCAATTCCAGCAGCAGAAGAAGACACCACCATCACTAGTTCCAGCTCTAGCAGTAGTAGTAGCAGCAGCATTCCCAGCAGCAGTAGTAGCAGTCCCATCTCTAGCGAAACAAAGCCAGATGAGATCAGCAGAACAACAGCTGAAATCGATGCGGCACCAACGACGTTGGAAGCAGCTAGCACACGAGATAGGCGATCAATTCTCCAGTTGGACTCAGAGAGTGATGACAACAGCATTCCCGAATTCCCCTGGCAGCGCGCAATCGAATTTCAACGCTCAATAGTGTGGGACTAAGCTTAGCATGTGCATATAAGTAACCTTTCAAACTGTGACTGAGAGAAAACAAAATTCAAAACCTATCCAGGAGTATTTCTTACACTTAAGACCCCACCATGACTTTAGAGCACCACTTTAGATAAATCTTCATGAAGCCTCTCTTTGTCGTCATTGAAAAAAGCTAAAAAAAAAAAATATATTCTTGTGTAGGGTTAGGAGCATTTATTTTGGGAAGCATCTATGATCGAGTTCCACAACGATGATGAACTCATTTTAGGCATTTCCCAATTCGGGATTATAAATATTTAACGATAAATTAATTATTAACTATAAATATATGTTTAATACTTCGACTAGATACTATTCTGTGTATGGTGATGCTTTTGAAAAACTCTAGATATCGATGTGCGATCCGCCGTCCACATTTAATAAGTGATGACAACACACAAAAACCACACAGAAAAAAAAAACAACAAACTCTTACATTTTAGGATAACGAAATAACTATTTATATTTATTTGTCTGTATTTAGATTAAGGAGCATTTATTAGTTTAATGAAATAAAATATTTAAATTAAAGAAATTTGAGTGTATGTAACCATTTTTAGCTGACATAAGGTCTTCAAGAACCGAAGGCAATGCAGCGGTTCAAAATGAAACTAAATATTGCAAGGGCGATTTATATTCGTTTGCGTAGCCACAGTTCGATGGAAAGTGGAAGGATTATTGCAAAAATTATGTGTTAGAACGCCCTGTTTAATTCGATTGTTTCGAATTCCACATTCATGATACAACTGCTACAGATATCGCTTTGCGCATGTACTATGAGCGTCAATGACGTAAAGGAAGTGTGGAATACGCTCCTTATGTAGTGCAATATCCGGGAAACCATTTTGCGTATGTTTATGTTTATTTCAATGTATGCTCCCTTTTGATGCGCATATTCGTTGTTAGATTTTTGGGTGTTGTAGAACGAGGAATGAATGCCCGGCCTGGTCTCCCAGGCGAACCTAGACAAGCTGCTTCGACGTATTGGGACAACAGTTTGTCTAGAAATTTTAAGGGTTATTCAGGCCCCTTGACCAGAGACGGTGGCGGATGAATCGAAAGGTCAAACCCGTAGTGGATACTGATGGCCCGTGTCCTAGAGGTATCCAATAAATTGGAACTGGCCCTGCACGACGTTCGTATCTGCACCTGGAAAGTGAGAACATTAAGCAACCGGAAGCCCTAAACTGCTATAAAACAGACATTACTACCATCCAGGAAATACGATGGGATGGGTCGAGCAAAAAGAGAATGAAAAACTGTGACATCTAACACGGACCGCGTTATAGCGAGCAGAAACAGCGACTATTCGGATGTGGATTTGTTATAAGTGGCAGATTTAGGCAGGAAGTCTTTTGTTTCCGTTGTAACAATTCGCATCAAGGCCGAATACGCCCACATAATACTTATATGCGCTCGTGCCCCGACACAAAAAAGGTGATTTAGCTAAAGATTGCTTCTACGAGCTCGTTGACAAAACCTTTGAGTGACTACCGAAGTACGACGTTAAAATGGTGCTGGGAGATTTTAACGCAATGGTAGGAAGAGAAGACGTCTTTTGCAGTATTGTCGGAAAGCATAGTCTGCACGACATTACGTCTGGTAACTGACTTAGGCTATTTGACTTCGCTACGGAACGAAATTCCACTACAGCAAGCACACTGTTTCCTCACCTCGATATCCATATGCGGACATGGGGGTCTCCAGATCAATTACCGATCAACCGAATCGATCACATTGCGATAGACAAGAGACCCGCATCCAATATTTTGGATGTCCGAACATTCCGAGGAGCTAACATCGACTCGGACCACTACCTTGTGGCAGCCAAGTGAAGAATGTGGAAATCCACCACGACGCAACCATCCAGAAATACTGTGAAAAAATTTAATTTCGAAAGACTTCAATCGCAAGAGACCGCCATGACCTTCGCGCGCAACGCGTATCCCTTAACCTCTCGATTAACACCATACCACCAGCATCGAATGTCGAAGAACAATGGCAACGATGCCAACAAACCATTAGATCAGTCGAAACTGATGTGCTAGGTTTCTCACGCCCACAAACAAAAAAACCCTGGTTTGATGAGGAATGCCGACATATCCTTGCAGCCAAGATCAAGGTCTACAAGACTAAGCTACAGGTGAAGAAGAGAGCTGATATTGAGTTCTATAGGTAGAGAAGAAGGGAAGATCATCGGCTTTTCAGAAAGAAGAAAAAGAGCAAAAAAAAGTGCGCGGTCGAGTATATAGATAGGAACGATGTTGGCAAGTTTTACCAAAGTGTAAAATGTCAAAGCCAAGGATACATGGCTCTAACAGAATCCTGTCGAGATGAACAAGGAAATCTCGTAGTTGAGATACAGTCGATGCTGAGGATATGGAAAACTTTTCTGCAGACTGCTAAACGGCGATGACGAACAACTTTCCGCTATCGGGCAGAACATTCTTGGCAACAACAACATATTGGCAACAACATCGAAATTTGCCAACCACCCGACCTAAATGAAGTGAGGATAGCAATATCTAAACATAAGCTTAATAAGGCTGCCGGAAATGAGGGCCTTCCCGCTGAGCTTTGTAAATAAATCCGGCTGAGGTGACTTGGTAAGTAACATCCACCAACTTATAAGCCAAATCTGGTCGGAAGAACGTATGCCTGAGGCATGGAACCTCAGCATCATTTGCCCGATCCACAACATAGGAGACCCTCCAAACTGCGCCAACTACCGGCCCTTATCAGAGTGGTTTGAGGCCAGGAAAGTCCACAACCGATCAAATTTTCACAATTCGGCAGATCCTGGAAAAAACCTAAGAAGTCCAAATCGATACCCACCACCTATTCATCGATTTCAAGGCCACATACGACAGCATTTATAGAGACGAATTATACAGAACCATTTCTAGTTTTGGTATACCGCCCAAACTCGTCCGTTTGTGTAGTATTACGATGGAGAATTCTCGCTGCTCGATCAGGGTCGGAAACGACCTCACCGACACATTCGATACCAAACAAGGATTAAGGCAAGACGATGAGCTGTCATGTGACTTCTTCAATTTGATTCTTGAGTGGGTTGTGCAAAACTCCCGAGCCAACACCAGAGGCACAATTATCAAAAAAATCAGTGCTACTACTAGCATATGCCGACGATATTGACATCATTGGTAGGACTCAACGTGATGTATTAGCTACATTTGCTTGTAAAGAGAAGGAAGCGGCGAAAATTTGTCAGTAAATGAGGACAAAGTATATGCTGTCAACACGAAGAAACACACAACATCGACGAATCGGACAGAACGTCACCAGTGACAGATATAACTTTGAGGTGGTACGGGACTATGTCAATCTCGGCTCGCAGAGTCTTCGATTCCCAGTCAGTCGTCGGACGCAGTAGAGGAAGACCTCGCCTTATGTGGCGCGCACAAGTAGAAACCGACGTCAACCAACATGGAGTGCGCAACTGGAGGCACTTTGCTGAGGACCAGGATAATTTTAGAGGCATGTTGGTTGAGACCTAGGTTCATTGCGGACTGTAGAGCCACTTAAGTAAGTAATTGAACCATTCATGTAGCGTAGGAGGTTTCTGACATGTAATTCTTTTGTAATTTTGTAATTCTCTGGTATGCCTCTGTAGCCCGGCACCCAAAAGAGGTGAATGGTAAAATGCTGTGCCATCTCGTTAAGGGATAATTGGAATTCGTGGGCTGATTTCGAATTGAACGAGATGGCTTCAAGGGATTTGAGTGCGGCTTGGCTGTCGCTGAATATGTTAATATACCTCGTGGATATAACATTCCTTTGCAGCCAGGACAAGGCTTCTTTGATTGCCATGATTTCCACCTGTAAAATGCTGCAATGATCGCGAATGCTTATGTTAAGCGTCTCGGAGAAAACACATCAACAGACCCCAGATTCTGTTTTAAGACCAATCGGTGTAGATTTGACTAGGATTGGTTGTCCTGAAGTTACGCTCAAAACTGAGTTGGGTAGAGGTGTGGTCGATGTTTTCTGTAATGTTAAGGTGATTTAGAATCTTTGTGTGTTCACCGTAATTGAGTGTCCACTGTGACGAAGCTCGCAGTCTCTCAGCCGCACAAGCTTCTGTCTGTTTGACGTAGATATCTAAATGCACTAGATGTAGGATGGTATCTATGGCTGCGGAGTGGTTTGTTCTTAGAGTTGCGCTAATGCATATGCGAGATGATATTTGAACTTTACCTAGTAGGTTGCGGTTGGAGGCTGTTTCTTAAGCCGCCGATCAGATTAAACACCGTACAGGAGTTTTGGTCTAATGATAGACACTTAAAGCCAGAATATCACAAAACCACACAAAATAGAAGATCAGCATATAGACCCCAGCTTTCATTTTACCATAGACCTTTACGCCTGCAATATGATCACCCATTAATATTGTTCTACCGAAGAGATGATTCCAGGCATTTTTTTTTACTGTGCACCCTTTGAGCACCCATTTAGTTTTATATGACAAAGTTCGGCAATCTGTTGCTGTTTGTATAATCTAGTTCGTGTCTGCGTCGTTTTATCTCCGACATCTCAAGTTCAAGACTTAAGGCGACGGCCCTGTAATTGAAAGTAAGATTCATTAACGACATCTTACGTCTGCTTACATTCTGAATTTGATTGATTGCAAGCGTTGTCATTCATATTGTTCACAATCATGTTCAGCGAGCGAGGGCGAGTTGCTCAGGATCGGGACAAAGTCTTAGATGCTATTAAATTTTCCTTGACTACCCTTAAACCTATAACTTACCTAGCACTTCAGCATTCACAACAATGTTACAGCTGTACATTGGTGTCACCAAACGTTGGGGCTGATTACGAAAAGCTTGCTTGCATGCTTCTTTCGACGTTGACATCACCTGACCTGTAACAATCAAATTGTTAAACGGATTGTGTTCACTCAGTTCTTTAAGTCCCTCATACCAGAAAATGGTCCATACGACTTTGAATTCAAATCCTCACTCGCCACCACTGACCATTCCAATACAGCAAAACAAACTCCCTGCATGGGCTCATCACACAACGGCCCAGCAGCGGTTGTCAATTGAAACCCGTTTACAAACGAACTATCATAGTCTCTACGCACATCTGGTTTTGACGAGATTTGAGGCTCTAACCAGAAATTGGGGTGTTCGTAGTCTGTTAGGTTTAGGAGAATATTCGTTCCACACTTCCTCGGTCCGATGGACCAAATCCGATCGATTAAATCTGTTGCGCTGGAAATAGCCTTCAATTCTAGCTCCTCCATGGCGCTGGAAAGTGTTTTTTTTATTTGTGCGAGTAAAGACTGGTACTTGTCCGATATCACTGTGGATTTCGTCACTTGGGAGAGTTCTTTGAAAACTGAGGAATATTTTTCTAGTATTGCAACTGCCGCCTCTGGTAGTGGGAGTGCAATTAGCTTGATTGTTCCCAGTTTGTTGGTTGTCTGGAGAGTGACAACTTTTTTACTAATATCCTTGTCAGTGGCTGCAATTAATTTCCGTAACGAACAAATATTATCAGAGAAGGACGACTACTAACCAGTTTTGATGATTGCTTCGTTGACCATGTCAATGGTAGCCTCGGGTACTATAGTCTCTCGGAAGGAGACAATTGGCTTAGACACATTAAGCTTAACCTTGGCATAGCTTTGCTCTAAATCTCGAACGCATTTCTCTACATGAACCTCGCCGAGGGTGATAATTACGTGTTCTCCTGTTGGCTCAACGGAAACTTGGACGCATGCATCAGCCTGTAAATATTTCATTTGTACTGAACTAATCAAATTGATTGTGTCAGACAAACCTGATTAAGGAGCTTAAGTCCCTTGACAAGTTTGGGCATATCCAATGGATTGACCGTCTCTATGGCAACCCTTAGAATTGGCGTTGCCATAACAGTTAATTCGCTGAATGAGGGACAGAACGGCGTGCTGCTGAGGGTGGCCGTTTTGATCACATCATTTTCCAATCCACCAATGCCGACAATGTTGCCAGCGGGTACTTCATCCAAACGTTGAAGTTCACCGCCCATGAAGAGGTACAACTCGCTTATCGTCACTTCGGTAATAAACGGAGAATCAGTGTTGATTTGGCTAAAATACAACAGGAGGAAGGTTAACGAGGTTCAAGGAGAATAACACGACCTACTCTTTATTCCGTGGATCATGTTTAGGTGCCAGGACATACAACTTTTGTCCCGTTTTTAAAGTTCCGCTGAATACCCTCGCAAACGCAATGAACACAAAATCTTTTTTCTCAGCTTCTTCCTGCTGGATTGGCTTCTCCTCTGACTTGGTTTCGGATTGAGATCCTTCTGTTGTCATCTCTTGAACACCTGATGTTATATTTTCTAGTGATGCTTGTTCTGCTTGTAGCTTGCGTTCCTGTATCCTTTGGCGGATAAGTTCACGGCGACCTTGCAGTTCTTCTTCTGTCATTCGCTTGGGTTTGTTTTGCGGAAGTTGTGAGACGTGGTATGATGACATCTACAGGAAGAGAGTTTTTTTTGCTTGATAAAAACTGACAATGAATGGCAGCATACAAACCTTGGAAACAAAAGCGACGACATTTTCACTAGCCGCGTCGCACTTCATGAAATCAACTTTAAGTGAAAGCGTCTCTGGTGGGTATGTGGTTAATTCCACGTTAGTTGGAAACAACAGTCTCTGAGCTCTTTCTTCACAAATCACATTAGGGTCGGGGATATGCTGAACCACCATCTTGAGGACAGATCTGTCCAGAGGCAACCACTGGCCAAGTACCGCTTTAATTTGAGTCTTGGGATCGGCCATTCTGACGTCCCGAGGAGTAAGTTTGATACCGAGTTTTTCTGCAATGCCAGGCAACTTATCTTTGTCCTTGCGCACCGCAATGATATCGTACAGATTCCAAATGTTCTCCATTACGAACTGAACAAACATTGGCTTCTTGGCTTTCTCCTGAGCACCTGGCATGGCGCACTTCTTCTTCGAATTATAATAAAAATCTCCCCAGAGGACACGCTCGAGTTCTGGTCGCGAAATTTCCAATCTCTCTGCGTAGGTGGCAGCAAAGTCGCCAACTGTGAAACCCCATCCATCTACTGCTGAACAGAAGACAACGTTTCCATTCTCCGGACTGAAATACAGCGCAGAATCGTCCACATCTTCTAAGGCAGACTCGTAGTTGTCTTTTTTTGTAGTATCTTCCTTCGCTAGAACATCCGAGGCAAAGACGCTGCCTAGGGCTGCATTTACCTGTTCCAATACTTGTGAGATATGAAAATAAGCATCTAGAGCAGTCATTTGCTTTTCCAGAATCAAGCGATCTATTTTGTTTAGAACCAACACAGGTTTTAGTTGCTCGATGTAGCTTTGCTCTAGACAGGCCCGAGTTTGGGGACAAACTCCCTCCACAACGTCCACCTTAAAACTTCTATTACAACATCGACATTTTACACACCATTGAGCTACGTACCACAACAATAGCGCCATCACAAAGTCTCACCGCAGTCGACACTTCACTTGAAAAATCCACATGTCCTGGTGAATCGATCAGATTAATAAGATAATCCTTTTCTTTTCCAGATTCTCCGCCTTGGTAGTACAGGGAGATGCTGCTGCTTTTCATGGTAATGCCACGTTCCTGCTCATCTTGTCGATTATCCAAATAGCGAAGCTTTCCAGCCATACGGTGCGAGATGATCCCTACAGTATTGAATATAATTGGAAACAGTCTAATTGGGAACATTGAAGACCCTTACCATTGCTAGCAACAAGTGAGTCCGCTAAGGTAGTTTTTCCATGGTCGACGTGAGCTAAAATGCAAATGTTGCGCACTTTGGTGATGTCTTTTTGGAGCTTCACTAAATCATCTGTATCAACGATTGGCATTTTGATAATGACAAATAAATTTAATTGAATAAAAGTAAAAAAATAAATTGAAACACTTTCGCGTCCGCACGTGTGTTGTTTACATTTCACAATTGGCGAAACAAATCCCAGATGACAGTTGACATTTCCTGGAATCGGTATCAGTGTTCAGAAATACTTGACTAATCCATTCACAATCATAATTTAATGTATAGCAATAATTGAAAACCTTATATTAAAATTTTCTTATGGCGTTGATCTAAATCTGTCAGAAGACCGATTTTGTTTTTTTAATATCTGAACAATTTAGCAAATCTTGATTTTTTAGCAGATTTACCCCCTCCTTGCACTAACATTATACAAATGATAGCTGTCAGTCTGACTAGATTGATTTTCGTTATGGTTTAAGATTATTTCGATTGTGAAAAACTATTATTAGCCATTAAAACTGTAGCACTACGATGTGAAATATAAATTAAATCAAAAACAAACAACCTGTATTACTTGAAACTTGACAGCTACACCGAAACTCACTTCACAGACACGATTTTTTTTTCACTGATCAAGACTTTTCTTTGTGAAGTAAAGATTGTCTTCTTCTTAAGTGGCGCTACAGTTCGAAACGAACCTCTGAAATCAACCAAGGATTTCTTCATCCGACGATCCATGCTTCAGGGCCGTAGAGCAGGACTGGGATGATCAGGGTCTTATATAGGATCTCCTTAGTAGTTCGAGTGAGGGCTCTACTACTGTTAAACTCATTTTTTGGAGTCCTACCATAATGATGTCAACATCGTCAGCGTATTGTAGTAGTTACACCGATTTTTGGAAAATTGTGCCTCTGGTGTTGGTTCTGGGGTTTTGCACAACACTCTAAAGAATCAAATTGAATAAATCACATGACAAAAAGGATTTAGGCAAGGCGATGCGCTTGCCTAAATCCTATACCAAAAATCCTATAAAAAAACTATACCAAAACTAGACATGGCTCTGTATAGTTCGTCTCTAGTAATGCTGTCGTATGCGGCTTTGAAATCGATGAATAGGTGGTGGGTATCGATTTGGTCTTCTTGGGTTTTTTTCCTGGTTCTGCCGAAGTGTAAACATTTGCTCGGTTGTCGACTTTCCTGGCCTAAAACCACACTGATAAGGGCCGACCAGGTTATTGGTAAACGGTTTCAGGCACTCACATATTATGGCAGACAGGATCTTGTAGGCGATGTTGAGGAGACTTATGTCTCTGTATTTGGCGCAGTTTAGAGAGTCTCCTTTTTTTAAGATATTAAATCCACCAAAATAAAACAAAATTATTCGCATGAAAACTAAATTCGCTATTGTGATCTCACCATGTTGCACCTAAGGAAACCGCTGTACATCGCAACACAACTGTCACAATTATTTTGATGACGTTTCGTTAATTCTTTCAAAAAAAATCCTTTCACCTGCCACAGCCACACGTTTTGGCGACGACTCATTTCGTTCGTCTGGCTAAATACTCAAAGAATTTGTGAAATAATCACCAAACAAACACAAATTCGCTAACGCAAAACGTTTCAAAAGCATATACCATCATGACCAGCCTAACGCCAGAGCAGAAGAAACAACTCATCACCAGAAACCTACAAGAGTTTCTCGGCGAAGAGAAACTCAATTCTATTCTCAAGGAACGTGACCTTAAAATTTACTGGGGAACAGCAACAACAGGGAAGCCACATGTGGCATACTTTGTACCAATGTCCAAAATAGCCGACTTCCTTAAGGCTGGATGTGAGGTTAGTATTTTTGTGTGAAGTTCTCCTCGGTACCACGAACCATTTGTAAACAATGTGCATACTTCTAGGTGACGATTCTCTTTGCCGATTTGCATGCATATTTGGATAACATGAAGGCTCCATGGTCTCTGCTCGAGCTAAGAACACAGTACTATGAAGCGGCTATCAAGGCTATGCTTACATCCATTGGGGTTCCCATTGAAAAGTTAAAGTGAGTCTTGAAAATTAAGTTTGTCTTGAATATTATCTGAATGATTGTGTTTCTGATTAAGATTTGTCAAGGGAACGGACTACCAACTGTCCAGGGAGTACACTTTGGATGTTTACAGGCTAACTTCGGTCGTAACCCAGCATGACGCTAAGAAAGCCGGTGCAGAGGTAGTGAAACAAGTCGAATATCCATTATTGTCGGGTTTGTTGTATCCAGGACTACAAGCACTTGATGAGGAGTACCTTAAAGTTGATGCTCAATTCGGTGGTGTAGATCAGCGTAAGATATTTACCTTCTCCGAGAAGTACCTGCCACAACTAGGCTATGAGAAGAGAATCCATTTCATGAATCCAATGGGTAAGGTTGCTACATAATCAAATGATTTGCGTTCTAATGTGTCTTGACAGTTCCCGGACTGGCGGGTGGTAAGATGTCATCATCAGAGGAGGACTCTAAAATTGATTTGCTCGACTCGCCATCAAACGTTAAGAAGAAGTTGAAGAAGGCATTCTGCGAACCTGGAAACATTGCCGACAATGGACTGTTGTCTTTTGTCAAACATGTCCTGTTCTCACTGTTCGCCGAAGGTGAAGGTTTCACTGTCGAAAGAAACGAGAAGAATGGAGGAAATACAACTTACATGACGCACGAGGAGCTAGAGAAGAGTTTCGCAGAGAACAACTTGCATCCAGGTGACTTGAAGGCTGCCGTCGAGAAATACATCAACAAACTACTCGAACCCATCCGGAAGGCTTTCGAAAAACCAGAACTTCAGTAGGTCTCAACAATTTTATTCTTTTGTTAAGTGTAACGTTAATTTTGTAGAAAGCTAAGTGCCGCAGCTTATCCTCCACCACCAAAGGCTGGAGCTGTAAAGGCAGCAACAAACACAGCCGATGCAGCAGAAGATGGTCCGCAGAGACTAGATATGCGCGTGGGAAAGGTCATTCAAGTCGACCGCCATCCAGATGCCGACACCTTGTACGTTCTCAAGATCGATCTGGCTGAAGAAAAACCTCGGACCATTGTCAGCGGTCTGGTGAAGTTTGTCACAGTCGAAGAGCTCAATGATAGGCTTGTAGCCGTCCTGTGTAATTTGAAACCCGCTAAAATGCGTGGCATCCTCTCCGAAGGCATGGTTTTGTGCACATCAAAGTTAGTTTGTCTACCCTTAGGTTTGATTTTGTACATTATTCTGTATTCTCTATTTCAGTGCTGATCACACTGAAGTGGAACCAATCATTGTTCCAAGTGGAACAGCCCCTGGTGATCGCATATCAGTGGACGGCTATAGTGGAACCCCCGACGAAGTCCTTAACCCCAAGAAGAAGGTGAAGTTGCAGTCGTTTTATTGCCCAAACTATAACCCATAACATCTCTTTCTTAGGTTTGGGAGAAACTTCAAGTCGATCTGAAGACCAACACGGATGGAGTGGCAGTATGGCAGGGTAACTTCCTCCAGACCCCAGCTGGCGAAAAACTTATCAGTAAACTAGCAAACTGCCACATCAAGTGAACAAACTGGAAGAGCGGAACACATTGATAAGCTGACACTGCGCATTTGCATTTAGTATTTATTTACCGCAATTCCTCAAACCCGCTAATAAAAAAAAACCAAAGTGATATAAGATTTTTCGCGTGCACTTGCCAGTTACATGGGGTCTTTTCTGCTCGCGAAGTTCAGGCGCCCTCGTTCGCTATTGTATTAGACTATCAGACCACTTTTTAGAATCATCAACTGGATGAAGCCTGCATTCGCTTACAGATAAGAGCTTGTTAATTGCGCTGCAAATGTTTTCCGACGTAATAGGATGATGTAATGCAGCTTGTAATGTTGATTCGTTTGATGGGAAAGGGACGTCCAAATAACAACCAAAGTATCTCTTAACTGGCTATTTGCGCTTGGAATTGGAAATCCTAGATAGTAAGGATATTGGAAACTATCAAACGGACTTGGAATGCATGCGTAAAAAACAGAGTTTGACTTTGACCCAAGTGTTTTTCACTTGCACTATCTCCTGAGCAAAGTATCATAATAATTTGTTTTACTGCATTGTTTACTTCCTGTCTGAGTTTCTGGAGGTTGTTTGTTGATTGAACGCCTGACGCATTTATTCGTACAGCTCAGAGTGTTAGAATAATATGCGTGACAGGTTATAATGGGTAATGATCATGAGCTCATCGCTGCATATGTGTTGTCAATTAATGTTGTCTCTGTTTTGTTGAGTCGCATTTTGTGACTTCTTAGTCAGGATGTCATCCTGGACAATGGTTGGGTGTTGTAGAGCGTGGGTAGACCCTGATTGGCTTAAACTTGGCATTGCCCAATGGTTGTAACTCTGACTACACATCAAGTGCTGATTTTTAAACTTCTAGTGGTAACCATCGGGTGCTGGTCTCATCCAACCGGATTTGACTTGCTAAACAATAAGTGTGAGTGTTGATAACAACACGAAAAACAGCCTGTTGAGAATGGTAAGGAAAGAATACCCGGCCTGCTGAACTAGGCGAACCCAGACAAGCTGCTTGGACATATTCGGACAACAGGTTGTCTAGGAATTTCAAGAGCTAGTCAGGCCCCTTGAACAGATACGGTGGCTCAATCCTTGTGTTCTAGGGGTATCTAATAAATTGAAACTGTCCCTCCAGGTTGGGGGTTATGCTTTGGGTTAACTACCCAACCATGGAAAAAACTTTATGTTACGAAGCAACCAATTGCCTCGGAAAGGACTGATTTTATTGTCGACCCTGCTAAACGAACTACGTTCGTATCTGCACCTGGAATGTGAGAACATTAAACAGAAGAGGTGCAAGCGAACAACTTAGAGGATGAAAAACTGTGACATCTACTATGGACCGTGTTATAGTGAGCAGAAGTAAAGAATGTGGAAACCCATCACGACACAACAATCCAGAAATCCTGTGAAAATTTTAATGTGGAAAGACTGTAATCGCAAGAGACCGCCAAGACCTTCGCGCAACGCGTATCCGTATCGTATGCCTTAAGAATGGGATCTCATCATCGTTTGCCCATCCACAACAAAGGAAATCCTCTTTAAAGCGCCAACTACAGAGGCATTGGGCTCCTCAACATCGCCTACAAGATCCTATCTGAAACCTGATCGGCCCTTATCAATGTGGTTTTAGGCCAGGAAAGTCCACAACCGATCAAATTTCCAGACTCCTGCAGATCCTGGAATAAACCCAAGAAGTCTAAATCGATACCCATCATCGATTTCAAAGCCGCATACGACAGCATTTATAGAGACGAACTATCAAGAGCCATTTACAGCTTTGGGTATACCGCCGTCAGTTTGTGTAGGATGACTATGGATAAATCTCGCTGCTCCATTAGGGTCGGAAACGACTTCACCAACACATTCCATACCAGAAAAGGATTCAGGCAAGGGGATGCGCTGTCATGTGTCTTCTTCAATTTGATTCTTGAGAGGATTGTGCAAAACTCCTGAGCCAACACCAGAGGTACAATTTTCCGACAATCGGTGCAACTAATAGCATACGCTAACGATATTGACATCATTGGTACGACTCAACGCGATGTATTAGCCACGTTTGCTAGTATAGAAAAGGAGAGGGCAAAAATGGTTTTAGCAGTTAGTGAGGGCAAGACAAAGTGTATGCCGTCAACACGAAAGGACACACAACATCGAAAAATCGGAAAGAACGTCACAGATATAACTTTGAGGTAGTACGGGACTTTTTGTACCTTGGCTCCGCTATTAACTCTGACAACAACATCTCGTCAGAAAGTAAACGATGAATTACTCTTGCCAACCTCTGTTTCTTGCGGATTAGGAAGGCAATTTAGAAGTAAAGCCCTAACTCGAACTACTAAGGAGATCGTATATAAGACCTTGATCATGCCGATCCTTGGTCGATTCGAGAGGAAAATTCTTTAAAAAGTCTTCGGTCCCGTTTGCGTTGATGGGCTTTTTAGACGAAGATTCGTCCAAAAACTATGCGGGTTGCACAGCGACATGCCCCTTGTCAAAAAACTCCGCATTGGACGTTTAAGATAGCTAGGATATGTAGAACGAATGGACACCAATGCTCTAGTTCGCAGTGTCTTCGATTACCAGACACAAGTAGAAACCGACCTCAACCAACTTGGAGTGCGCAACTTGAAGCAGTTAGCTTAGACCGGGCCAATTGGAGAGGCATGTTCGTTAAGGCCCAGGTTAATTTCGGACTGTAGCGCCACTTAAGTAAGTATTTCTGTTCTTCTGCTTTTTTGTAATTTTCAGAGCAGCCCAGGCTCACTAAACAAACTTTGAATTTTGTACAATTTTTCGAGAAAACTATCGAAAAATATAATTTTTATCATGGTTAGCGTTTAGCATCCAAATTTATTCTTCATTGCTTAAAATTTGTCATTTAAAAAAAAAAGAGGACGTTTATCTGTGGGATGAATCATCCATGTTGTTTTTATTGTTTTTTTTTTCATTAAACGAACCCCAAAAAATATTCCACTGCCACCGCTAACTGATAACAAAATTAGTTGCTGTTTTTGTTGATCAGTAATGCCGATCATGATTTCTTACTTACCTACCTACCAAGATCCCCATTAAAGTTCCTCGATGTAATGCTCGTAAACAAATTTACGCAGTTTGAAGAAGAAAGGTGTGTTCGCTAGGATTAGATTTTGAAATGTTTTTCACCATTAAGTCAATATTGCATTGCGTAACATTCCCTCCTTCAAAAAGTCAATTGAACCAGTTGCCATTAGATACGTTCCCCTTATCACCATTTCTGGCGAATATATTTTTTATATCGGAACTGACATACGAGTTTTGTTTACAAAACTATACACCTATAGGCAATTACAGTTTCTCATTGTTAGCTAGTTGATACTCCGTCGCCACGATCAGATAAGGAATTCATCATAGTAGCCGGCTACAGCACCACTACCATCAAATCCCATCGACATAACAGCAAAACAAAAACACTCTAGAACTAGAACTGAAACCTTTATAAAACGGTCAACGGCTGGCATTATCAATTGAGACCACAGAAAGCTTCAGCATATGGTGGAGTTCAACGCGAGCAGTGAATACAATTTGTTTTTTTTTTCCAAAATTTATTGAAACTATTAACTTAGTCAAGTGGACTTAGTCTAGAGTTCCTTAAACGCAATACGACATAAAACTAACAAAACATTGAAAGATGACTGCGAATAATATTAATTCATTGGTCGGTGCTGCCACACGTTATATTGCCGGCCGTAATGCCGTACAAACAGTGTACTGGAGAGCCAAGGATTCTGGCAAAATGTACAAGTACAACAAGACGATCGAGTTCGACAAGGGTCAACCTCCACAGAGCGTTCGATTGACCAATTCCAAGCAAAATTTCAAAAACCCAAGTCATTAAAAAAAACGCAAGTGTGAACAAACAACATTAGCAGAATAGTGATGAATTTTATATGTGTGTTAGTTGCTTAAACTTTTTTTGTGATATTGTGTTAGTTATTAAGTGTCATAAATGCTGAGTTGCTAAGGTCTACCAAAAAGGTCGCAGACATGTTTGTATATCTGCGAGATCGAAGTACAAAATGTTCCTTTGTTTATGTGAATATAAATTTGTGATTATTTTTCAGTAAAATAAAAAAACTTTATTAAATAAATATATTTATTCAATAAAATTGTTTTTTTTTTTACTTCAAATGCCTAATTTGAGTTTGGAAAGAACCTGTTATAACCTGATATAATTTCATGAGGCCGTTGGTAACACCGGCTATCTTGTTTGTAAAACTATGGCTGCACAGATAAACCAGACAATTCTTATCAGCCAAAAAGTAGAGTAGCTACTGGGCTAGACAATGGGTCTACACACAAAGATCTTTAATTTTAATTTCGTTTGATAAGCCTGCGCAGCTTTTACCTTCGTGAATAATTTAATTGAATTCTGATGTGGAGTGTTACAGTGGTGATAGGTGATATTTAAAGAAATTCTTTAGTTCAGATTTGTTTCAGATTTGTTTCAGATTGTACAAAGCACAGTTAACAGAGTATAAGTTCAACTCTTACAACTCTAACCCAGAGGTTTCAACTCTCCGTTAACATTACTTACTTACTTACTTACTTTAGAGGTGCTATAGTCCGGAATGAACCTGTTCCTCAACCAACATGCCTCTCCAATTAGCCCAGTCCTTAGCTAACTCTTTCCAGTTGCACACTTCAAGTTGGTTGAGGTCGGTTTCTACTTGTGCGCGCCACTAAAGGCGATGTCTTCCTCTACTGCGTCCGACGTCTGGCTGGGATACAAAGACTCTGTGAGCCAGAGTATTGGTGTCCTTTCGTTCTACATGTCCTGTTCCTGTTCCTGTTAAATGGCGCTACAGTCCGGAATGAACCTGGGATTTCTTCATCAACTTTTGAGACGGCCCATGCTTCAGCGCCGTAGAGCAGGACTGGGATAATCAGGCTCTTATATAGGATCTCCTTAGTAGTTCAAGTGAGGGCTTTGAATTGTCTTCTTAGCCCGAAGAAACAGCGGTTGGCAAAAGTAATTCTTCGTTTAATTTCCAACGAGATGTTGTTGTCAGAGTTAATAGCGGAGCCGAGATAGACAAAGTCCCGAACTACCTCAAAGTTATATCTTTCATTGTGACGTTCTGTCCGATTCGTCGATGTTGTGTGTCCTTTCATGTTGACAGCATAGTCTTGCCCTCATTTACTGCAAGAAATAGTACGGCGTATGCTAGTAGTTGTACCGATTTTTGGAAAATTGTGCCTCTGGTGTTGGCTCGGGAGTTTTGCATAATCCTCTCAAGAATCAAATTGAAGAAGTCACATGACAGCGCATCGCCTTGCCTAAATCCTTTTCTGGTATCGGATGTGTCGGTGAAGTCGTTTCCGACCCTGATGGAGCAGCGAGAATTCTCCACCTTCATTCTACAAAAACGGACGAGTTTGGGCGGTATACCAAAACTAGACATGGCTCTGTATAGTTCGTCTCTATAAATGATGTCATATGCGGCTTTGAAATCGATGAATAGGTGGTGGGTATCGGTTTGGACTTCTCCGTTATCATTAAGCCATGGTTATTCTATGTTTTCCCATGTTTTAGAACATTGGTTAAAGTTAACCGACTGTTAACAAACCAAGCCTGATTATTATAAAAACGGCAACCATATCAGCTTATTTTTTTGAACACTTGCACCATCATATTTTTTAAATTATGTTTATGGTTATAAGCAATCAACGTGAACATTATTTATTAAATAAAAAAGTTCTAATCGCGGTAGTTATGTTCTGAACTGATTATCAGTTCGAACGTCAACACATTTTTGGCGTAGAACTAACGTATCAGATAATCACAAAGTTGTAAAATCACATGTTCTCAACATCTATTATTCAGTTTCATTATGTTAGCCATTTGATAAAATTTAGGAACCCAAAGCGGTGTTTAATTAAAGTCAAAACAATTTTTCGCAAATATTCTTTCATCCAATTCCTTGAAAAAAAAAACAACAATTCTATGACGGTTTTTATTTTGCCATTTTTGACAAAATTAATTGTTTATTCGCTCCCACATCTGTGAAGCAAAATGGAAAGAAATGCGACATTTAAATGACCTATAGGCATTCGCGGGACATAGGAACACACTTCAACTAACAATGACACGAACATAGCAAAACTCTTTTTGTTACAGATAAAGCAAACAATGAAATTAACTTTCAGGAGACCAATTTTCCAATTTTCAGCAACTCAAGTAAAAAATCTCCAGAAATTCAAAAACGCAGTGTCCAATTTTATTACAATTTCGCCTCAACTGGGAGTAGTGTATAAAAAAAGAGACCGCCAAATCAACAATTTCGATTAAGCACTTTCGGAGCTATTTCCACCCAAGCAATAATGCCTGTAAGAACTCTTATTGAAAAACATTTGGCGCACTTGTACGAAGCTATTTATTTCTAAAGGACTTCTTTAAATACTTCTAAAAAGCTTTACAGAAGAAACTTTGTTGCTGTAAAAGGCTTTATAAAAGCAAATTACAGGCTTCGCAAATTGTCTTTCCGAAAATGTTTTATGATTTTCTTTTTTGTTTTATTTTTTTTGTATATTATTTACTTTTATTAATTTCAATCCTTTATAATTATTGAAACCCAATTCGTTGTTATGAAAGTATAAAATTCAATGCACATAATTATAAAAACTCCTATCTTACTGGCACTCTAACTCGCGTTCTCTCGCACGTTGTCCAACACGCTATCCACTACCATGAAACATGAAAGAAACAGTCAGTACAACGAAGTACTTGAATCGTGTTGACTTATTTTCGGGTAGGCTCCCGATCATTTTACCATTTTCCCCATCTTTTAACCTTAGCTTTTTTAAGCCTTCTTTCGTAAGCTCTGTACATGCTTCGCTTCGGAATAACTTCCTGCGAAGTTCTACCGAAACATATTGACGTACGTTACATGTACACACATCTCCGGAAGCTCAAAAACAACCTTACAGAGGTTATACCATCATAGCTTCGAATATGCTCGTGAATTTTCCTTCATTATATCTTAAACAGGCTTCTACCCAAACAAGCCCAAAGAAGTTTCACTTCAAAGGTAAAATACTGGAATAACTGATATTAATATGGTTTAACGGCGGACTATTACGAAGAATTGACGTAAGTAACTTATATTTAGTGTTACTACGAATGTTACCGAACAGTTTGAAAAGTCGCTCCCTCTCCAAAAGCTTTGCCCACAAATTTTTAAAACATACTCAACGTGATATTATCTGACATCCGTGTGCTACATGCTGTACATTATTGCATAATGAAAGTCAGAAGTACAAATCTTCTTACCTACCGACCACATTTATCATGTAACTGATTGTATTGCGATGTAGTTTAATAACAACCGCGAGTATACTCAAGAACCCCATAATTGACAGCTGGTCCAACAGTTGACTTAAGAGTCAATTTTCAATTATATCTGACAAGCATGTCGTCACTCATCCACCTGCCAAATCCGATTAAGAAAACTTCAAACGTCAAAATTCAAATAATTTATTTGCAACGAATAATGGAAAGTAGGCGTATGCGCAATTATTTACAAAATCGACTTCTGTTTTCTGCAAATATTACCTCAATAGTTTATTCTTATTAAATTTTATGACACCACACTCTTAAGTTTCGAACGTCCTAACAATGGCCTCTGTACAGGAGGTCGGCCAATCGATTTGCCAACTCCGATCACACGCGACAACCGTGTTCTACTTGAGATAAATAAACGTCAAATGAGGAAATTAACTGCGGTCCATTCATAATCATCTTACTTTAACCTCTAAAATGATATCTAATCTAAATAGGTGGAAACTGTACAATTTTGTTAAGCTAATCCGTTATCATTACAATGGCTTGCTGAATTTAATTTCTTTCATAACAACAACTGATTATAAAATCTCCTCCTTCTTCCATGTAAGACAAAATAGTAATACAAATCAGTTTGGAGGGTGAAACTTATTTGCAAAAAAAAAAAAACAATTCTTATCAGTTTTCAGCATTTACGTCCAAGCTGGAAGACTGTGAGAAAGTTACATGGTTGAGCAGCACGCCAATGAAGCATGTTATCAATCAAACACTGATAAGCGAGGCTGTGGCTTAGCGGTCCAAAGTCGTGCCACTTTGCTTGCACACCCTTCTATTTAACCCCCTTTCACACAGATAGATTTCCAATAGTCTATACACCTATCTGATGATTGTATGTGTGTGAGTATGACGCGTTCTGTTTGAGTGCCAATTTTTAAGAGATGTCTGGTTTGTTACATTTCCGACAGCTTATTTTAAGGCGACAAGCCTATTGTTGATTATGTCCTCTGGTAGCCATTACACATTTTGGCACTCAACATTCAATTCAGTAGGTGACTCAAATGTCTCAGGCTGATTTAGATTTCAAGGCTTATCTGGAGTGACAATTCAACGCCGTATTGATATCATGCTTCCGAGGGCAGGCATTGAATGTCAATATTCGCTAATCGTTGTATTGTTTTATGTTATCGAATTAACGTGTAATCTTGTTGTACTAAAAACTATGGTGAGATAATCGCGGAAAGTGGATGGGGGTCATTCAAATGTTGTCTTACATGGAAACACGCAGCCTTTTAAATAAATTACTGATGTGTGTTTAGTACACTGAAACACTTTTGATAGCTTGAAGAAATATTTGTTTGTTATAATAGCTTGCAGAAATATTGAATTGAGCTACTTCGACTTATTTCGTTTCGAAAGCAATATTAACAAACTTAAGTGGCGCTACAGTCCGGAATGAATCTGGGCCTCAACCAACCAACATGCCCCTCCAATTAACCCGGTCCTACTTGTGCGCGCCACTTAAAGCTAGGTTTTCATCTACTGCGTCGGACGTCTGGCTGGGAATCGAAGACTCTGCGAGCCGGAGTATTAGTATCCATTCGTGCTACATGTCCTAGCCATCTCAAACGTCCAATGCGGAGATTTTTTGACCAGGTGCATGCCGATGTACAGCTCGTATAGTTCTTGGTTGAATCTTCGTCTCCATTGCCCGTCAACGCAAACGGGACCGAAGATTTTTCGAAGAATTTTCCCCTCGAATCGACCAAGGATTTCTTTGTCTACTTTTGAGATGGTCCATGCCCCAGCGCCATAGAGCAGGACTGGGATGATCAGGATCTCCTTAGTAGTTCGAGTGAGATTTTCCGACGGAATTGAATTCTTAGCCCGAAAACACAGCAGCTGGCAGGAGTAATTCTTCGTTTAATTTCTGACGAGATAGACAAAGTCCCGTACTACCTCAGAGTTATATCTGTCAATGGTGTTGACAGCATATACTTATTCTTGCCCTTATTTACATTTTTGCCTCTTCCACCTCTATACTAGCAAACGTGGGTACGACATTACGTTCAGTCCTACCAATGATGTCAATTTCGTCGGCATATACTAGTAGTTGCACCGATTTATGGAAGATTATGCCTCTGGTGTTCGCTCGGGGGTTTTGCACAATCCTCTCAAGAATCGAATTGAAGAAGTCACATGACAGCGCATCGCCATGCCTAAATCCTTTTTTGGTATCGAATGTGTCGTTGAGGTCGTTTCCGACCCTGATGGAGCAGAGAGAATTCTCCATCTTCATTCTACAAAAACGGACGAGTTTGGGCGGTATACCAAAACTAGACATGGCTCTGTATAGTTTATCTCTATAAATGCAGTCGTATGCGGCTTTGAAATTGATTATTAGGTGGTGGGTACCGATTTGGACTTTGGTTTCTTCCACGATCTGCCGAGGTGTGACAATTTGATCAGTTGTGGACTTTCCTGGCCCAAAACCACGATGATAAGGGCCAATCAGGTTGTTGGTAAACGGTATCAGTCGTTCATATATTACCGCAGATAGGATCTTGTAGGCGAAGTTGAGGAGAATTATGCCTCTGTAGTTGGAGCAGTTTAGAGGGTCTTCTTTTTTGTGCATCATGCAAACGATGGCGAGGTTCCATTCTCCAGGCATGCTTTCTTCCGACCAGATTTGGCTTATGATTTGGTGGATGTTACTTACCAACTCATCTCCGTGGACTTTATAAAACCCAGCGGGAAGGCCGTCATTTCCGGCTGCCTTATTGAGCTTGAGTTTAGATATTGCTATTCTAATTTTATT